>JAOPSE010000019.1:25630219-26230219 GCA_029449295.1 Zea luxurians | reverse complement strand
CCCTTTGGATACCAGATCCCGAAGCAAGGCGTAGCGACTAAATATCTAAGAATTCGCTTCACCGCCACCAAGTGACACTCCTTAGGATCGGATTGAAATCTAGCACACATGCATACGCTAAGCATAATATCCGGTCTACTAGCACATAAATAAAGTAAAGACCCTATCATTGACCGGTATGCTTTTTGATCAACGGACTTACCTCCTTTGTTGAGGTCGGTGTGTCCGTCGGTTCCCATCGGAGTCTTTGCGGGCTTGGCGTCCTTCATCCCAAACCGCTTCAGCAGATCTTGCGTGTACTTCGTTTGGGAGATGAAGGTGCCGTCCTTGAGTTGCTTCACTTGGAACCCAAGGAAGTAGTTCAACTCGCCCATCATCGACATCTCGAATTTCTGCGTCATCACCCTACTAAACTCTTCACAAGACTTTTGATTAGTAGAACCAAATATTATGTCATCGACATAAATTTGGCATACAAACAAATCACCATCACATGTCTTTGTAAAAAGAGTTGGATCGGCTTTCCCAACCTTGAAAGCATTAGCAAGTAAGAAATCTCTAAGGCATTCATACCATGCTCTTGGGGCTTGTTTAAGTCCATAGAGCGCCTTAGAGAGCTTACACACGTGGTCGGGGTACCGCTCATCCTCGAAGCCAGGGGGTTGCTCCACGTACACCTCCTCCTTTATTGGCCCGTTGAGGAAAGCGCTCTTGACATCCATTTGGTACAACCTGAAAGAATGGTGAGCGGCATATGCTAGCAAGATACGAATGGACTCTAGCCTAGCCACAGGAGCAAAAGTCTCCTCAAAGTCCAAACCTGCGACTTGGGCATAACCTTTTGCCACAAGTCGAGCCTTGTTCCTTGTCACCACTCCATGCTCGTCTTGTTTGTTGCGGAACACCCACTTGGTTCCCACAACATTTTGCTTGGGACGAGGCACCAGCGTCCAAACTTCATTGCGCTTGAAGTTGTTAAGTTCCTCCTGCATGGCCAACACCCAATCCGGATCTAGCAAGGCCTCCTCTACCCTGAAAGGCTCAATAGAGGAGACAAAAGAGTAATGCTCACAAAAATTAACTAGTCGAGATCGAGTAGTTACTCCCTTGCTAATGTCACCCAGAATTTGGTCGACGGGATGATCCCTTTGAATCATCGCTCGAACTTGGGTTGGAGGTGCCGGTTGCGCTTCTTCCTCCATCACTTTATCATCTTGTGCTCCCCCTCGATCACTCGCCTCCTTTTGATGAACCTGTTCATCGTCTTGAGTTGGGGGATGCACCGTTGTTGAGGAAGAAGGTTGATCTCGTTCATCTTGTTCCTGTGGCCGCACTTCTCCAATCGCCATGGTTCGTATAGCGGCCGTCGGAACATCTTCTTCATCTACATCATCACAATCAACAACTTGCTCTCTTGGAGAGCCATTAGTCTCATCAAATACAACGTCGCTAGAGACTTCAACCAAACCCGATGATTTGTTGAAGACCCTATACGCCTTTGTATTTGAATCATAACCTAATAAAAACCCTTCTACAGCTTTGGGAGCAAACTTAGAATTTCTACCCTTCTTCACTAGAATGTAGCACTTGCTCCCAAATACACGAAAGTACGATACATTGGGTTTGTTACCGGTTAGTAGCTCATACGAAGTCTTCTTGAGGAGTCGATGTCGCTCCTTATCTTCTTCACCTTGAGCTCAAACTCATTTTGAGCTCTCCTGAGGAAGCGCTTGAGGGTCCCTTGGGTTTCAGACTTATCCTGCAAAAAGAACACCCAAGTGAAGCGGGAAAAGTCATCAACAATAACTAAACCATACTTACTTCCTCCTATGCTTAGATAGGCGACGGGTCCAAAGAGGTCCATATGCAGCAGCTCCAGAGGTCTTGACGTGGTCATCACATTCTTGCTGTGATGCGCTCCTCCCACCTGTTTACCTGCTTGACAAGCTGCACAAGGTCTATCTTTTTCGAAATGCACATTTGTTAGACCTATCACGTGTTCTCCCTTTAGAAGCTTGTGGAGGTTCTTCATCCCCACATGAGCTAAGCGGCGATGCCACAGCCAGCCCATGCAAGTCTTAGCCATTAAGCATGCATCTAGACCGGCCTCTTCTTTTGCAAAATCAACTAAATAAAGCTTGCCGTCTAGTACACCCTTAAAAGCTAGTGAACCATCACATCTTCTAAAGACAGACACATCTACATTTGTAAATAAACAATTATATCCCATTTGACATAATTGACTAACAGATAGCAAATTATATCCAAGACTCTCCACTAAGAATACATTTGAGATAGAATGCTCATTAGAAATTGCAATTTTACCTAACCCTTTTACCTTGCCTTGATTCCCATCACCGAATATAATTGAATCTTGGGAATCCTTATTCTTGACGTAGGAGATGAACATCTTCTTCTCCCCCGTCATATGGTTTGTGCATCCGCTGTCGATAATCCAGCTTGAACCCCCGGATGCATAAACCTGCAAGGCAAATTTAGGCTTGGGTCTTAGGTACCCAACTCATGTTGGGTCCTGCAAGGTTAGCACAAATATCTTTAGGGACCCAAATGCAAGATTTATCTCCCTTGCATCTAGCCCCTAATTTCCTAGCAACTACCTTCTTACCCTTTCTACAAATAGCAAAGGGAGTATTGCAAGCATAATAAATGGTAGAAGGTTTGTTTACAACTTTTCTAGGAACATGAGCAAAATTTCTCCTGGACATATGCGCAACATTTCTCCTACTCATATCTCTATCATGCTTATGAGAGGAACTAGAGACAAACATGGCATGAGAATCATAAACATGTGAATCAAAATCATTATAAGCATTTCTAGCATGTCTCCTATCATGGTATAAGAAAGCATGGTTCTTTTTAGCACTACTAGCCATAGGGGCCTTCCCTTTCTCCTTGACGAAGATGGGAGCCTTATGGCTTGTTAAGTTCTTGGCCTCTCTCTTGAAGCCAAGACCATCCTTAATTGAGGGGTGTCTACCAATCGTGTAGGCATCCCTTGCAAATTTTATTTTATCAACTTCACTTTTGCTAGTCTTAAGTTGTGCATTAAGACTAGCCAATTCATCACTTAGTTTGGAAATTGAAACTAAGTGTTCACTACAGGCATTAACATCAAAATCCTTACACCTAGTGCAAATTGTAACATTTTCAACACAGGAATTTGATTTACTAGCTACTTCTAGTTTAGCACTTAAATCATTATTAACATTTCGTAAAGAAGCAATGGTTTCATGACAAGAGGATAATTCACTAGAAAGCACCTCATTTCTTTTTACTTCTAAAGCATATGATTTTTGTGCCTCTACAAATTTATCATGTTCTTCATACAATAAATCCTCCTGCTTTTCTAAAAGCCTATCCTTTTCATTCAATGCATCAATCAATTCATTGATTTTATCTATCTTAGATCTATCTAAGCCCTTGAACAAGCATGAATAATCTATGTCATCATCATCACTAGACTCACTATCACTAGAAGAAGCATAAGTGGAGTCTTGAGTACTCACCTTCTTCTCCCTTGCCATAAGGCATGTGAGACGCTCGTTGGGGAAGAGGGAAGACTTGTTGAAGGCAGTAGCAGCGAGTCCTTCATTGTCGGAGTCGGAGGAGGAGCAATCCGAGTCCCACTCCTTTCCTAGATGCGCCTCGCCCTTTGCCTTCTTATATTGCTTCTTCTTCTCTCTTTTGTTCCCCTTTTCCTGGTCACTTTCATTATCGGGACAGTTAGCGATAAAATGACCAAGCTTACCGCATTTGAAGCATGAGCGCTTCCCCTTTGTCTTGGTCTTGCTTGGCTGCCCCTTGCGACCATTTAGCGCCGTCTTGAATCTCTTGATGATGAGAGCCATCTCTTCATCATTGAGTCCGGCCGCCTCAATCTGTGCCACCTTGCTAGGTAGCGCCTCCTTGCTTCGTGTTGCCTTGAGAGCGAGAGGTTACGGCTCGTTGATCGGACCATTCAAGGCGTCGTCCACATACCTCGCCTCCTTGATCATCATTCGCCCGCTAACGAATTTCCCAAGAACTTCTTCGGGCGACATCTTGGTGTACCTGGGATTTTCACGTATATTGTTCACCAAATGAGGATCAAGAACGGTAAATGACCTGAGCATTAGGCGGACGACGTCGTGGTCCGTCCATCGTGTGCTTCCGTAGCTCCTTATCTTGTTGATAAGGGTCTTGAGCCGGTTGTATGTTTGCGTCGGCTCCTCGCCCCTTATCATTGCGAACCTTCCAAGCTCACCCTCCACCAACTCCATCTTGGTGAGCAAGGTGACGTCGTTCCCCTCATGAGAAATCTTGAGGGTGTCCCAGATTTGCTTGGCGTTATCCAAGCCGCTCACTTTATGATATTCATCCCTGCACAAAGAAGCTAGAAGAACAGTAGTAGCTTGTGCATTCTTATGAATTTGTTCATTAATGAACACGGGACTATCCGAACTATCAAAGTGCATTCCACTCTCCACAATCTCCCAAATACTAGGATGGAGAGAAAATAGGTGACTACGCATTTTGTGACTCCAAAATCCGTAGTCCTCTCCATCAAAGTGTGGGGGCTTGCCGAGTGGAATGGAGAGCAAATGTGAATGTGAACTTTGCGGAATACGAGAGTAATCAAAAGAAAAGTTCGAATTAACCGGTTTCCTTCTCTCGTAGTCGTTGTGGTCCTCGTCCTTTTGGGAAGAAGTAGACTCGTCGCTGTCGTAGTAGACGATCTCCTTGATGCGCCTTGTCTTCTTCTTCTTCCCTTCCTTCCGTCTTTGGCCCGAGCCGGAGTCGGTGGGCTTATCGTCCTTCGGCTCGTTGACGAAGGATTCCTTCTCTTTGTCATTGATCACAATACCCTTCCCCTTAGGATCCATCTCTTCGGGCGGTTAGTCCCTTTGTGAAGAGAACGGCTCCGATACCAATTGAGAGCACCTAGAGGGGGGGGGGTGAATAGGTGATCCTATAAAAACTTCAAACTTAAGCCACAAAAACTTGTTAAGTGTTAGCACGATTATTGCCAAGTGGCTAAGGTGAAGTCTCAACAAAACACAGTACCACAAGAAAATCAAGCACAGGGGTGACACAGTGGTTTTATCCCGTGGTTCGGCCAAGACCAACGCTTGCCTACTCCACGTTGTGGCGTCCCAACGGACGAGGGTTGCAATCAACCCCTCTCAAGCGGTCCAAAGACCCACTTGAATACCACGGTGTTTTGTTGTTCCTTTCACTATCCCGTTTGCAAGGAATCTCCACAAATTGGAGTCTCTTGCCCTTACAAGTATATGATCACAAAGAAAGCACAGAGTAAGGGAGGGAAGCAACACACACAAATCCACAGCAAAAGCGCACACACACGGCCAAGAATCGAGCTCACAAGACTATCTCAGAGTTCTCACTTAGAACAGAGCTCGAATCACTTAGAAACACAAACGAATGCGCAGAGACTTAGTGTGGATGATCAAGAATGCTCAAAGGTTGCTTGTGTGTCTCCTCCAAGCGCCTAGGGGCTCCTTTTATAGCCCCAAGTCAGCTAGGAGCCGTTGAGAGCAAATCCGGAAGGCCATCCTTGCCTTCTGTCGTCGGGGGCACCGGACAGTCCGGTGCACACCGGACACTGTCCGGTGCCCGATTTGTTTCCATATCTGACACTTCCGACCGTTGCAGACGTTTGGAGATCTGGGAGCCGTTGGCGCACCGGACATGTCCGGTGCACACCGGACAGTCCGGTGCCGTCTTCCGACCGTTGGCTCCGCCACGTGTCCCGCGCAAATTGCGCGGCCGACCGTTGGCCGGGCCGACCGTTGGCTCACCGGACAGTCCGGTGCACACCGGACAGTCCGGTGAATTTTAGCCGTACACCGTCGGCGAATTCCCGAGAGCGGCCAGTTCGCTCCGAGCCAGCCTGGCGCACCGGACACTGTCCGGTGCACACCGGACAGTCCGGTGCTCCAGACCGAGCTGAGTCTTGGCTGCACACAGCCAAGTCATTTTCTCCTCTTCTCTCTTCTTCTTCTTTCTGTTTCTAACACTTAGACAAATATATTAGTACACAAAACCAATGTACTAAGGCTTAGAAACATACCTTTATCTCATGATTTGCACCTTGTTCATCCATGTACATAAATTCACAATTAAGCACATATGTTGGCACTCAATCACCAAAATACTTAGAAATGGCCCAAGGGCACATTTCCCTTTCACTAGCTCTCCCCCGCTAGACACGTAGCACCTTGCTACACCCCCATTTGTACACTTGGATCCTCTCCTTACTCCTATAAAAGGAAGGACCAGGGCCTTCTTAGAGAAGGTTGGCCTCGCGGGAACGAGGGCAGGGGCAGGCGCTCTCTTGGGGCCGCTCGCTCCCCTCACCCGCGCGGACGCTTGTAACCCCCTACTGCAAGCGCACCCGACCTGGGCGCGGGACGAACACGAAGGCCGTGGGACCTCCGACTCCCTCACGACCTGGCTCCGGCCACCTCGCTCTTTTCCCCCCTTCGCGCTCGCCCACGCGCTCGACCCATCTGGGCTGGGGCACGCGGCACACTCACTCGTCGGCTCGGGGACCCCCGGTCTCGAAACGCCGACAGTTGGCGCGCCAGGTAGGGGCCTGCTGCGTGTTGACGAGCAGTTTCCCGTCAAGCTCCAGATGGGCAGTCTCCAACGACCTCTTCAGCCCGGGACGGCGCTCCGTTTCGGGAGCCTCGAGTTCATGTCTTTCGACGGCAGCTACGACATGATACTCCTTCCACCGCCGCGCGACAGCGACAATGGTGGCGGACAGCCCGCCCGCCGGCGGCGGAATCGACGACGTCTTTCTCGCGTGGGGGAAGGACAACTTTCGAGCTCGCCCCATCCTCTCCCTCGCCATCGGAGGAGGAGGCGGGGCAACCAGGGCCGAGCGGGAGGCTGCGCTCATTCGGCTGTCGAGCAAATCGACATCCCCAGCGCCCCAGCGGAGGACGCGTCGGGCATCACCCTCGCGTTTGAGGCGAAGGCGAGCGCCGTCCCCCCGCGACACGCCGACCCCGAGCAAGTGGACGACGCCAGCGCGCTCACGGAGAGCCTGCAGGACGTCGCCCTCGCACCTAGGACGATGGCGCGATCAGCCCCCGATGTGACTTCGTCGCTCCTCGTCGACCAAAAGGTACCGGCTGATTCCCATCCTTTGTCATTTCGACTCGGCCTCAACCCGCCTAGCGACCTCGCTTTGGCGGGCGCTCACATTGAGGCGAGTGCAACCCCTCTGGGGTTTCGTGTGCGGTCACCTTGGGACTGATTGACGGACGTCTCGACCTACGGGCCCTCTGGGTCCGAGGAAGATGACGATCCCAGCATCTGCTGGGATTTCTCTGGATCTGGCAACCCCAGTGCCATGCGGGATTTCATGACCGCATGCAACTACTGCCTCTCCGACTGTTCCGACGGCAGCCGCAGCCTTGACGACAAGGACTGCGGCCCGAGCCGCGAATGTTTCCACGTCGAGCTAGGGGATCCCTCCGGAGGCAGCTGTCTCGGCATGCCGGAGGATGGTGATCCCCCTAGGCCAGCGCCTCGCGCCGACATCCCGCGGGAGCTAGCTGTGGTCCCCGTTCCGGCGGGGGGTCACGACCCACAGCTCGAGCAAGTCCGCGGGGCGCAGGCCGGGCTCGATGAGGGAGCAGGAGCGCTCGAGGCAATCCGCCGGGACGTCGGGCAGGTATGGGCGGGCCAGCCCCCGGCCGGAGGAATACGTCACCTGCCCCAAGGTCTCCAGCACCGCATCACCAACGATGTCAGGGACAGACCGCCACCCGCATCCGGCGGAACCGGTCAGGACCTGGCCGCCGCAGCGATGCTCCTCCGCGCAATGCCGGAGTCATCAACCACCGAGGGTCGGCGAATCCAGGGAGAGCTCAAGCATCTCCTGGAAGGCGCTGCGGCCCGGCGGGCCGAGAGCTCTGCCTCCCGAAGGCAGGGGTACCCCTCGGAACCTCGTGCCGCGACTTCCCGACTCATGCGGGAAGCCTCGGTCTACACCGGGCGCACGCGCAACACCGCGCCTGCGGCCCCGGGCCACCTCGGCGACGAGCACCCTCATCGCGACCGTCGGGCCCGCCTCGACGAAAGGGTGCGCCGAGGTTATCACCTCAGGCGTGGGGGACGCTACGACAGCGGGGAGGATCGGAGTCCTTCGCCCGAACCACCCGGTCCGCAGGTCTTCAGCCGGGCCATTCGGCGGGCGCCGTTTCCGCCCCGATTCCGACCCCCGACTACTATCACAAAGTACTCGGGGGAAACGAGACCGGAATTGTGGCTCGCGGACTACCGCCTGGCCTGTCAACTGGGTGGAACGGACGACGACAACCTCATCATCCGCAACCTCCCCCTGTTCCTCTCCGACACCGCTCGCGCTTGGTTGGAGCACCTGCCTCCGGGGCAGATTTCCAACTGGGAGGATCTGGTCCAAGCTTTCGCCGGCAACTTCCAAGGCACGTACGTGCGCCCCAGGAATTCCTGGGACCTCCGAAGCTGCCGGCAACAGCCGGGAGAGTCCCTTCGGGACTACTTCCGGCGATTCTCGAAGCAGCGCACCGAGCTGCCCAACATCACCGACTCCGATGTCATTGGCACATTCCTCGCCGGCACCACCTGCCGTGACCTGGTGAGCAAGTTGGGTCGCAAGACCCCCACCAGGGCGAGCGAGCTGATGGACATCGCCACCAAGTTCGCCTCTGGTCAGGAGGCGGTCGAGGCCATCTTCCGAAAGGACAAGCAGCCCCAGGGCCGCCCGTCGGAAGATGCCCCCGAGGCGTCTACTCCGCTCGGCGCCAAGAAGAAAGGCAGGAGGAAGTCGCAAGCGAAACGCGACGCCGCCAGCACGGACCTTGTCGCCGCCGCCGAGTACAAGAACCCTCGGAAGCCCCCTGGAGGCGCCAACCTCTTCGACAAGGCACCCAAGGAAACGTGCCCCTACCATCAGGGGCCCGTCAAGCACACCCTCGAGGAGTGCGTCATGCTTCGGCGCCACTTCCACCAGGCCGGGCCACCCGCAGAGGGTGGCAGGGCCCGCGACGACGACAAAAAGGAAGATCGCCAAGCAGGAGAGTTCCCCGAGGTCCGCGACTGCTTCATGATCTACGGAGGGCATGCGGCGAATGCCTTGGCTCGGCATCGTAAGCAAGAGCGTCGGGAGGTCTGCTCGGTGAAGGTGGCGGCGCTAGTCTACCTAGACTGGTCCGACAAGCCCATCACCTTCGACCAGGACGACCACCCCGACCACGTGCCGAGCCCGGGGAAGTACCCGCTCGTCGTCGATCCCGTCATCGGCGACGTCAGGCTCACCAAGGTCCTGATGGATGGGGGCAGCTGCCTCAATATCATCTACGCCGAGACCCTCAGGCTCCTGCGCGTCGATCTGTCATCCGTCCGAGCAGGCGCCGCGCCCTTCCACGGGATCATCCCTGGGAAGCGCGTCCAGCCCCTCGGACAGCTCGACCTTCCTGTCTGCTTCGGAACACCCTCCAACTTCCGAAGGGAGACTTTGACGTTCGAGGTGGTCGGGTTCCGAGGAACCTACCACGCAGTGTTGGGAAGGCCATGCTACGCGAAGTTCATGGCCATCCCCAACTACACCTACCTGAAGCTCAAGATGCCGGGCCCCAACGGGGTCATCACCGTCGGCCCCACGTACAAACACGCGTTCGAATGCGATGTGGAGTGCGTGGAGTACGCCGAGGCCCTCGCCGAGTCCGAGGCCCTCATCGCCGACCTGGAAAACCCCTCCCGGGAGGTGCCGGACGTGAAGCGACATGCCGGCAACTTCGAGTCAGCGGAGACGGTTAAGGCCGTCCCTCTCGACCCCAGTGGCGACACCTCCAAATAGGTCCGGATCAGTTCCGGGCTCGACCCCAAATAGGAAGCAGTACTCGTCGACTTTCCCCGCGCAAACGCCGACATTTTTGCGTGGGGTCCCTCGGACATGCCTGGCATACCGAGGGATGTCACCGAGCACTCGCCGGATATTCGGGCAGGAGCCCGACTCGTCAAACGGCCTCTGCACGGACGACGCTCGGGGGCTACGCCCTTCCCCCACTCACACACGAGAATCAGTCATCAAGGAAGGGTCGACCTCGCCCCGGCGGAGCCCGACCCTCCCTCGGGGGCTAAAAAGGGGGAACCCCTCTCGTCGAGTTTGGATGCGCCTCTCCGCGTCAAAAAAATTCCTTTTTTTTGATCAAGAAGGGGTTTTTGCGTTCTCCCGGATGCGTCAGAAGCAGGGTCCCGAGGAGCGAACCTGGGTACAAATAAGTGGCGAGACCGACTGAGCCGAGGAACACCTATGCCTCCGGGCTAGGGACACCTCACTCATCGCCTGCCACGAAAAAGGACCCAGCTCGGGAAATCACCCTGTTGTTGACAAGTCGGGCCAGGCGCGCAAATTGAAACAGAAAGGAATATGACTTCACGCAAGAGAAGTAAAGTGTCCAGGCCTCGGCGGCCGCGACAAATCGCACATCCAACAGAAATTGTCCCAACAAAAGTCAGGCGTCGCCTTGGGAAGGCGCCGCGCCCTCAGCTCCACCCCCGCCGTCGGTAAGGTCCACCTCCGCTTCCGGCGGCAGCACGGGAGGAAGAATCTCCGCCTCGAAGATGGTCGCCAGCGCCGCGCTCAGACCCGCAGCGACCGCGTCGAGCCGCTGAACTTCTGCCAGGGCGGCCTCGTCTTCGTCAGGAAGACAATACCCCTCACTGACCCGCTCCAGGTCCACGACGTAGTGGGAAGCGAGCACGGCGAAGGCCCGCCTGACGCCGTGGTGTAGCGCCCCGCGGACTTTACCGCGCGCGTAACCACCTAGGGCTTGAAGACGGCTTTGGGGGGAGCTTCCTGAAGGGACGTCGCCGGGACCAAGGGTCCGATAGACATCCGAGACGGCCTCGGACATGGCCGCAAGATCGGCCTCCCTCTGCTCAGCAGCCCCAGCGAGCGCCTCGGCGAGCGCTTTGGCAGACTCGTCGAGGGCAGACTCGAGCTCTGCGAACAACCAGAAGAAAGACCTCAAACACAGGCGGAAGAAACGGACAAGAACGAGAACCGAGGACGGTCGAGGCATACCTCCGGCTCGGACGCGCTGCTCCGAGGCCGCGACTTGGGCTGCGGCCAGATCGGCCGCGAGGGTCTTGGCCCGGCTTTCGGCCTCGGCAGCCTGGCCCCGAGATTGGTCCCGCTCCTCGGCAACCTGGACGAGCTCCGACCGCTGCCGTAGCGCCTCTGTGCGCGCCGCCGCCGCCTCGGCCCTCAGGTCAGCGCAGAGCAACTGGAGGTCCGCTATCTTAGCGTCCTGCTGAGAAAGGCGCGCGGTAGCCCCGGCGAGCGAAGTCCTCAGGGACCACAGCGAGCCCCAGACGTCGGCTTCGCGGCGGATGAACGACGACTTGGCGGCGCTCCGGTCCGTCAGATCCTGGAAAGGAAAACAAGGCATCACGACGAACGCCTCGCTCGCAGAAGGGAGAAGGTATGCCTGAAACCGTTACCTGGAGGATTTTGGGGACGTCCCCGCAGAGAACCTCCAGCGACGATCAGAGCGACCCCACCGCTGCTTCCGCACGCTTGCGGAGCTCGTCTCAGGACTGGTCCTCCTGTTCGTCGTCAAGAACGAAGATAGGGTCCGAAGCCTCGCGGGTCCGGAATCGGAGCAACTGGCCCCGGGCCTCGGGGCTCCGCCGCACAGCGACAAGGCTGCCGCCCGCCTGGAAGAACTGCGCGTCCATGCCCACCACTTCCGAGGCCCTGGGCGCCGACGCTACGGCCGTCTCAACGCCGGCAGCAACCATTTGCTCTCCGACTGGGACGGTGTCAACTGCGGTGGCGGCAGGCGCCGGCATGGCCGACACGGCAGGCGGGCTCGGGACCGCGTCGACGCCGGCCGCCTCCCCGATCACGATGGCCGCCTCGGCAGAGGAGCCCGCCTCGGGGACCTGCTCCCCCGGGACACACGACGCCTGAGCCCCATGCGGCAGGGCGCCCTGAGAAAGGGTCGGCTGAGCGGCGGGGCCCGAGATGGCGCCAGCCGCCTGGACCGACGCCGTCTTAAGGGCCTTCCGGGGCGCCAGGTCGGTGGGGCCATGGCTCCGCTTGCTGGAAAAAAGAAGGAAGGGAAAATCACGGCCAAGACGTATGAATGAAGCGCCGGGACGGAGACATTCCAAGGTACCTACCCGCTCCGGGCCATGATCCACTGTGCCTGGGGGGAGGTCTCTTGGCTCCCGCTCCCTGGAACCACCGCCGAGGTCCGCCTCGCCGACAGCCCTGGCACCGCCCTCGCCTTGGGCGCCCCTGACGCCCGGGAGGCGGACTGCCCAGGCGCCTCCATGGCAACCTGAGGACCGCTCCCCCGCGTTGCCGGCGCGGGGGACGGCTCTCGAGGGACGGACCCCTCGGCCCGGCTCCCTGGAGTCACGTCAGCTCCTCCAGCCGAGAGGTCAAGTACCCTCTCGGGTTGCCCCCGCCCCTCAGGTCGGGGATCCGGCGTCTCGGCCCCAGGAACCGACGACATCGGCCCGCTCGGGGGCTGACTCGACAGCTCCCGGCCACACCCCAAGCCGGGGCTGACGCCGAGACGGGCGGCCATGTCGTCCTCCTCCTCTTCACCGTCGTCGTCGTCGTCGTCGGATGTCTCCGGCGACAGCTCCCTGGGGAGTCCTTCCCTCTCCTGCTGGCGACGGCGTTTCTCCAGGGCGTCCCGAGCCCGCCTCCGCTTGCGGGCCCGGGCCTTCTCCGCATCCTTTTTCTTCTTCTCCTCCTCCGCGGCGACCCGCCGCGCTGCCCGACCCACCGCGTCCTCCGGGACCCGCGGCAAGGAGGGTTTGTGCCGCCCACCTCCTAAAAAGGGGGGAGGGGGAAAGAAACCCAATCGTGAGAACTAGGAGCAACCCGGTATATGAGGAAGGAAGGAGCGAGCACTCACCAGAGCGACGCACCCCTGGTCGGGGCGCATTCGAGGCTGGGAGAAGGCGTGGGGGTCTGGCTTCCCCATCGCGGCCGACACCCGCCATTGGAGGGCGTCATGGGGAAGAGGATCAGGGGACATCCGTGACCCCTCCCAGTCGGCCTCCAGGGTCATCTCCCAAAGCGACAGCCGCCGTTCCGCCAGGGGGAGCACCCTCCGATGGTGGATGGCAGCAACCACTCCCGCGGCGGTGAGTCCTCCCTCCCGCAACGCCTTCAGGGCCTGGAGAAGAGGTTCGAGGTTCTTCTGCCTCTCGTGTGGAGTCCCGTGGCGCCAGGCGTCGGGAGCGGCGGTGACGACCCGCTGAGAGAACGGCGGGAGCAACTCTTCGTCATTCCGGAGGTAGAACCACCGGCGCTGCCAACCCTTGTTTGAGGACGCGAGGACGGCAGGGATATACTGCGACGACCGCGACTGCCTCAACAAAACGGTGCAGCCGCCGGCCCGCACCGCTGCGCGGACCTTCCTCTCCCCCGTCGGCGAGGCAAAAAGCTCGGCGAAGAAGAGATGGGTCCACAAATCCCAATGGGGGGCGATCCCCAAATACCCCTCGCACACCGCTACGAAGATAGCGGCCTGCGAGATGGAGTTGGGGGTGAGGTTGTGCAACTCCACCCCGTAGTGGAACAGGATGGCCCGCATAAAGCGGCTCGTTGGCACACCAAATCCCCGCTCATGGAAGGAGATGAAGCTCACGACGTACCCCGGCGGAGGGGATGGAGTGACTCCACCCGCGGGAGGAATCCATTCCGGCCGCTCCTCATCGGTGAGAGGGCGGAGCAAACCCCCGCCGACGAGGTCCTCCAGATCACCCGCCGTCACCGTGGAGAAGGGCCACGGGTCACGCGGCGGGATGATGGTCACCCGGTCAGCCATCGCTGAAGCGGAAAGGGTGGCGGCGCGAAGGACAGGGGAGGGCGGTTTTCTTTTCCCTGGCTAGATCTCTCAGACTGCAAAAAACCTAAGAGGGAGACAAGAAGCGGAGTCGAGAACCGTCACCGGACCCTCTCCGGGGTATATAAAGACCAAGGTGAAGACGGTTCCAACGTACCGCCCGAACCGGACGCGGGGTTCAAAAAACGCAAAGCGAAACAGCCGTTCCTCGAACGGCTCGCGCACGCAACGGCAGCCTCGCCGACCGCTCGCCCCGGCGCATTAACTCCGCGGCTCGACGGGCAGCGCTTCTGGCGGGAGCAGCTGGCGACGTTTCGCCTTCGCCAAAACGACCACACCAAAAAAGGTACGCCACGTCGTTCAATTTCGTATCCTTTTTCCCTTTTTCCTCTTTCTCTATCTCTTGCAACAGGGACCGGGAAGGGGGATACCCCCAAAGGGATCCTTCCCCGTGAAGGAACTAGGCTCCGAGCCTCCTTACTGATCAGGGGTTCGAAGGCTGGCCCCCCGAAGGGTTCAACAGCCGCCTCAGATCGCGTGGGCCCGACACCCACTACTGGTCAGGGGTTCGAAGGTCGGCCCCCCGAAAGGTTCCACGACCGCCTCAAACTACTCGGGCTCCGCGCCCATTACTGATCAGGGGTTCGAAGGCTGGCCCCCCGAAGGGTTCACAGTCGCCTCAGACACCGAGCGAGGGATGACCAGGGGTACGTTCGATACATAACCAAGGCTCGGGCTGCGCTCCCGAGGTACCCTAGGACATTTCCGAGACCAGCGGGAACGACTCTGTAATGGAATCCCATCGGAGGGAGGCAACGAGCCCTCGGACCCCGTCGCCAGGGGACCGGGTCCGGCAGATCACCCGCAGGTACTTTTGGGCGTGCCTCCGGGCCCCTAGCCGACCCCCAACGAACGGGGCACGGACGTCCACTCGGATTACCCGATTGCAGCTCACCGGAGACACCATGTTCGGTGCCCATCGAGGGTAACATGGCGCTCTCCCCCCCTCCTCCTTGCGGAAAGGCGACGTAGGGGCGTATGTAAAAAAGCCGAGTCTGTCCCTGATCGTCCTCTCGCCCTGTGCGGAGGCTCGGGGGCTGCTCTCGCAAACCCGGCTCCGGCC
This sequence comes from Zea luxurians, assembly GCA_029449295.1. Lineage (NCBI taxonomy): Eukaryota > Viridiplantae > Streptophyta > Magnoliopsida > Poales > Poaceae > Zea > Zea luxurians. The sequence goes on along the minus strand of JAOPSE010000019.1, from coordinate 26,215,207 downwards.
GAACCGTTGACAGCGTCAACATACCAGCCCGAGAACTTGGGCCCCGACAGTGCACCTGGGCTACGGCCTGTTCGCATGAGGGAACCGCCAGACCAGCCGAAGCATTACGCAAGGCATTAAGACCTCGAAGGAGTGAAACCACTCCTCCGAGGCCTCGGGGGCTACACCCGGCGGGTGCGCTCCCGCGCACCCACTGGAACAAAGTGCAACCGAGAAAGGCTGGTCCCCTTGCAAAAAAGTGCGACGAAAGCCTCCAAGCGAGTGCTAACACTCCCTTCGAGGCTCGGGGGCTACTATCGGGGACCATAATTAGGGGTACCCTCAAGACGCCTAATTCTCAGCTGGTAACCCCCATCAGCATAAAGCTGCAGAGGCCTGATGGGTTTGATTAAGTCAGGGATCAGTCCATACGAGCGACTCGATCACGCCACGCCCGAGCCTAGCCTCGGGCAAGGGCAGCCGACCCTGAGGTGTTTCCGTCTCGCCCGAGGCCTCCTCTTTTACGGCAGACGCATCTCCGGCTCGCCCGAGGCCTTGCCTTCGTTAAGAAGCAACCCTGACTAAATCACCGCGCCGACCGACCAAGTCACTGGGGCATTTAACGCAAAGAGTAAGACTGACGGGCGGCCAGGCTTGGCCAAAAGCGCCATAGGAAGCTCCGCCCGACCCAGGGCTTGGACTCGGGCTAAGGCCCCGGAAGACGGCGAACTCCGCTCCGCCCGACCCAGGGCTCGGACTCGGGCAAAGGCCCCGGAAGACGGCGAACTCCGCTCCGCCCGACCCAGGGCTCGGACTCGGGCTAAGGCCCCGGAAGACGGCGAACTCCGCTCCGCCCGACCCAGGGCTCGGACTCGGGCTAAGGCCCCGGAAGACGGCGAACTCCGCTCCGCCCGACCCAGGGCTCGGACTCCACCCTGGCCTCTGCCGAACGACCTCCGCCTCGCCCGACCCAGAGCTCGGGCTCGGCCTCGGCCATGTAGGACAGACTCGACCTTGGCTTCGGAGGAGCCTCCACGTCGCCCGACCTAGGGCACAATTCCGCCACGTCAACAGGAAGCGTCATCATCACCCTACCCCGAGCCGACTCGGGCCGCAGAGAACAGGACCGACGTCCCATCTGGCTGGCTCCGCCAGATAGGCAATGATGGCGCCCCGCTGGATCCATGACGACGGCGGCTCTCAGCTCCCTTACGGAAGCAGGGGGACGTCAGCAAGGGCCCAACCACTCCGACAGCTGTCCCTCCGCTAGGCTCCATTGCTTCTCCGACAGCCACGACGCCACACTAGCTGGGTGCCAAGATCTCTCCGGCTGCCACCTTGGCATGTACTTAGGGCACTAGCTCTCCCCCGCTAGACACGTAGCACCTTGCTACACCCCCATTTGTACACCTGGATCCTCTCCTTACTCCTATAAAAGGAAGGACCAGGGCCTTCTTAGAGAAGGTTGGCCTCGCGGGAACGAGGGCAGGGGCAGGCGCTCTCTTGGGGCCGCTCGCTCCCCTCACCCGCGCGGACGCTTGTAACCCCTACTGCAAGCGCACCCGACCTGGGCGCGGGACGAACACGAAGGCCGTGGGACCTCCGACTCCCTCACGACCCGGCTCCGGCCACCTCGCTCTTTTCCCCCCTTCACGCTCGCCCACGCGCTCGACCCATCTGGGCTGGGGCACGCGGCACACTCACTCGTCGGCTCGGGGACCCCCCGGTCTCGAAACGCCGACAGTTTGGGTACCTAAAGTCAAGAACTAAAATTGTTTTGTAGGTTTATGCATCCGGGGGCTCAAGTTGGATACTCGACAGCGGGTGCACAAAGCACATGACAGGGGAGAAGAAGATGTTCTCCTCATATGAGAAAAACCAAGATCCCCAACGAGCTGTCACATTCGGGGATGGAAATCAAGGTTTGGTCAAAGGATTGGGTAAAATTGCTATATCACCTGACCATACTATTTCCAATGTTTTTCTTGTAGATTCTTTAGATTACAATTTGCTTTCCGTTTCGCAACTATGTCAAATGGGCTACAACTGTCTATTTACTGATGTAGGTGTCACTGTCTTTAGAAGAAGTGATGATTCAATAGCATTTAAGGGAGTGTTAGAGGGTCAGCTATACTTGGTAGATTTTGACAAAGCTGAACTCGACACTTGCTTAATTGCTAAGACTAACTTGGGTTGGCTCTGGCACCGCCGACTAGCCCATGTTGGAATGAAGAATCTTCATAAGCTTCTAAAGGGAGAACACATTTTAGGACTAACAAATGTTCATTTTGAGAAAGACAGGATTTGTAGCGCATGCCAAGCCGGGAAGCAAGTTGGCACTCATCATCCACACAAGAACATCATGACAAGTGACAGGCCACTGGAGCTCCTACACATGGATTTATTCGGCCCGATCGCTTACATAAGCATCGGCGGGAGTAAGTACTGTCTAGTTATTGTGGATGATTATTCTCGCTTCACTTGGGTATTCTTTTTACAGGAAAAATCGCATACCCAAGAGACCTTAAAGGGATTCTTGAGACGGGCTCAAAATGAGTTCGGCTTAAGGATCAAGAAAATTAGAAGCGACAGCGGGACGGAGTTCAAGAACTCTCAAATTGAAGGCTTCCTTGAGGAGGAGGGCATCAAGCATGAGTTCTCTTCTCCCTACACCCCACAACAAAATGGTGTAGTGGAGAGGAAGAATCGAACTCTCTTGGACATGGCAAGAACCATGCTTGATGAGTACAAGACACCAGATCGGTTTTGGGCCGAGGCGGTCAACACCGCTTGCTACGCCATCAACCGATTATATCTACACCGAATCCTCAAGAAGACATCCTATGAACTCCTAACCGGTAAAAAGCCCAATATTTCATATTTTAGAGTCTTTGGTAGCAAATGCTTTATTCTTGTTAAAAGAGGTAGAAAATCTAAATTTGCTCCTAAGATTGTAGAAGGCTTTTTACTAGGATATGATTCAAACACAAGGGCATATAGAGTCTTTAACAAGTCCTCAGGACTTGTTGAAGTTTCTTGTGACGTTGTGTTTGATGAGACTAACGGCTCTCAAATAGAGCAAGTTGATCTTGATGAGACAGGTGAAGAACAGGCTCCGTGCATCGCGCTAAGGAACATGTCCATTGGGGATGTGTGCCCTAAGGAATCCGAAGAGCCTCCAAATGCACAAGATCAACCATCCTCCTCCACGCAAGCATCTCCACCAACTCAAAATGAGGACGAGGCTCAAATTGATGAAGGAGAAGATCAAAGAGATGAGCCGCCTCAAGATGACGGCAATGATCAAGGGGGAGATGCAAATGATGAAGACAAGGAGGATGAAGAACCAAGGCCGCCACACCCAAGAGTCCACCAAGCAATACAACGAGATCACCCCGTCGACACCATCCTCAGCGACATTCATAAGGGGGTAACTACTCGATCTCGTGTTGCACATTTCTGTGAGCATTACTCTTTTGTTTCCTCTATTGAGCCACACAGGGTAGAGGAAGCACTCCAAGATTCTGATTGGGTGATGGCGATGCAAGAGGAGCTCAACAATTTCACAAGGAACGAGGTATGACATTTAGTTCCACGTCCTAACACAAAATGTTGTAGGAACCAAGTGGGTCTTCCGCAACAAGCAAGATGAGCACGGTGTGGTGACAAGGAACAAAGCTCGACTCGTGGCCAAGGGGTATTCACAAGTCGAAGGTTTAGATTTTGGTGAAACCTATGCACCCGTAGCTAGGCTTGAATCAATTCGCATATTATTAGCCTATGCTACTTACCATGGCTTCAAGCTTTATCAAATGGACGTGAAGAGTGCCTTCCTCAATGGACCAATCAAGGAGGAGGTCTATGTTGAGCAACCTCCCGGCTTTGAAGATAGTGAGTACCCTAACCATGTTTATAGGCTCTCTAAGGCGCTTTATGGGCTCAAGCAAGCCCCAAGAGCATGGTATGAATGCCTTAGAGATTTCCTTATTGCTAATGGCTTCAAAGTCGGCAAGGCCGATCCTACTTTATTTACTAAAACTCTTGACAATGATTTGTTTGTATGCCAAATTTATGTTGATGATATCATATTTGGGTCTACTAACGAATCTACATGTGAAGAATTTAGTAGGATCATGACACAAAAATTCGAGATGTCTATGATGGGGGAGTTGAAGTATTTTCTAGGATTCCAAGTCAAGCAACTCCAAGAGGGCACCTTCATTTGCCAAACGAAGTACACTCAAGACATTCTAACCAAGTTTGGAATGAAGGATGCCAAGCCCATCAAGACACCCATGGGAACAAATGGGCATCTCGACCTCGACACGGGAGGTAAGTCCGTGGATCAAAAGGTATACCGGTCGATGATTGGTTCATTGCTTTATTTATGTGCATCTCGACCGGACATTATGCTTTCCGTATGCATGTGTGCAAGATTCCAATCCGACCCTAAGGAATCTCACCTTACGGCCGTAAAACGAATCTTGAGATATTTGGCTTATACTCCTAAGTTTGGGCTTTGGTACCCTCGGGGATCCACATTTGATTTGATTGGTTATTCGGATGCCGATTGGGCGGGGTGTAAGATTAATAGAAAGAGCACATCGGGGACTTGCCAGTGCTTGGGAAGATCCTTGGTGTCTTGGGCTTCAAAGAAGCAAAATTCGGTCGCTCTTTCTACCACCGAAGCCGAGTATATTGCCGCAGGCCATTGTTGCGAGCAATTGCTTTGGATGAGGCAAACCCTGCGGGACTACGGTTACAAACTAACCAAAGTTCCTCTTCTATGTGATAATGAGAGTGCAATCCGCATGGCGGATAATCCCGTTGAGCATAGCCGCACTAAACACATAGCCATTCGGTATCATTTTCTTCGGGATCACCAACAAAAGGGGGATATCGAGATTTCATACATTAACACTAAAGATCAATTAGCCGATATCTTTACCAAGCCACTTGATGAACAATCTTTTACCAAACTTAGGCATGAGCTCAATATTCTTGACTCTAGGAATTTCTTTTGCTAAACTTGCACACATAGCTCATAAGTATACCTTTGATCATGTCTCTTTTATATGCTATGACTAATGTGTTTTCAAGTGTATTTCAAACCAAGTCATAGGTATATTGAAAGGGAATTGGAGTCTTCGGCGAAGACAAAGGCTTCCACTCCACTCTACTACTCATCCTTCGTCGTCACTCCGCATCACTCTCCGTCTTTGGTATAATCTTCACTCATATGTTTTATTTGCCAAAGGGGAGAAAATAGTTAGGAAAGGGCCTATATTTCATTCCAAGTATCCGTTTTTGGCGATTCATGCCAAAGGGGGAGAAAGTATTGGCCCAAAGCAAAAGGACCGCACCACCACCCTAATTTTAAAATTAATGATTTTCAATTAGTAAATTTCAAATTGGTATTTCTTTGTGTTCTAAAGGGGGAGAAAGTAGTATTTCCAATTTTTTATATCTTAAAACCCTCTTGAACACTAAGAGGAGAATTTATTTCAGGGGGAGTTTTGTTTAGTCAAAGGAAAAGCATTTGAAACAAAGGGAGAAAATTTCAAACTTGAAAATGCTTCGCAAAAATCTTACTCATTTACCTTTGACTATCTTGCAAAAAGTCTTTGAAAAGAATTTACAAAAGAATTTGCAAAACAAAACTTGTGGTGCAAGTGTGGTCCAATATGTTAAAAATGAAGAAACAATCCATGCATATCTTGTAAGTATTTATATTGGCTCAATTCCAAGCAACCTTTGCACTTACATTTTGCAAACTAGTTCAATTCTGCACTTCTATATTTGCTTTGCTTTGTGTTGGTTTGTGTTGGCAATCAATCACCAAAAAGGGGGAGATTGAAAGGGAATTAGGCTTACACCCATTTCCTATACTAATTTTGGTGGTTGAATTGCCCAACACAAATAATTGGACTAACTAGTTTGCTCTAGTGTATAAGTTATACAGGTGCCAAAGGTTCACACTTAGCCAATAAAAAGACCAAGTATTGGGTTCAAACAAAGGAGCAAGGGCCAACCGAAGGCACCCTGGTCTGGTGCACCGGACTGTCCGGTGCACCACCGGACAGTGTCCGGTGCACCAGGGAAGACAGACTTCAAACTCTTCACCTTCGGGAATTCTCGGAAGCCGGCGCGCTATAATTCACCGGACTGTCCGGTGTACACCGGACAGTGTCTGGTGCTCCAAGAAAGAGCGGCCTCACGAACTCGGCAGCCTCGGGAATTCACTTCGACTGCTCCGCTATAATTCACCGGACATGTCCGGTGTACACCGGACTGTCCGGTGTAACAGCGGGGCAACGGCTACTTCTGGCGCCAACGGCTACCTGCGATGCATTAAATGCGCGCCAGCGCGCGCAGAGGTCAGGCACGCCCATGCTGGCGCACCGGACACTCTACAGTACATGTCCGATGCGCCACCGGACATCCAGGCGGGCCCAGAAGACAGAGCTCCAACGGTCGGAACCCAACGGCTTTGGTGACGTGGCTGGCGCACCGGACTGTCCGGTGCACCATACGACAGCCAGCCTGCACCAAACGGCTAGTTTGGTGGTTGGGGCTATAAATACCCCCAACCACCCCACATTCAAGTCATCCAAGTTTTCCACTTCTCAACTACTTACAAGAGCTCTAGCATTCAATTCTAGACACATCCAATTGATCAAATCCTCTCCAAACTCCACACAACGCCCTAGTGATTAGTGAGAGAGATTTGCTTGTGTTCTTTCGAGCTCTTGCGCTTGGATTGCTTTCTTCTTCCTTTGATTCTTCATTGCGATTAAACTCACTTGTAATTGAGGCAAGAGACACCAATCTTGTGGTGGTCCTTGTGGGAACTTTATGTTCCAAGTGATTGTGAAGAGAAAGCTCACTCGGTCCGAGGGACCGTTTGAGAGAGGGTAAGGGTTGAAAGAGACCCGGCCTTTGTGGCCTCCTCAACGGGGAGTAGGTTTGCGAGAACCGAACCTCGGTAAAACAAATCATCGTGTCTCACTCTTTATTCGCTTGCAATTTGTTTTGCCCTCTCTCGCGGACTCTATTATATTTCTAACGCTAACCCGGCTTATAGTTGTGATTATTTTTGAGAATTTCAGTTTCGCCCTATTCACCCCCCCTCTAGGCGACTTTCACCGCCGCCTCCCCGAGCTTCAAGCGCCCCTCGCCGCGCCCGCCCCCGCCGCCGAGCCCTCATCCCCGTCTCGCCCGCGCCTCTCTCCCTCGCCCTTGCCCGCCCGCCGCCCGACACCGCCGCCGCGCCCGCACACCTCTGCGCCCCAACACCGCCGTGCCCCCACACCACCGTCGCCGCCCCTCGGCCTCAACCGCCATCCCCACGCCTTGCCCTCAACCGTCGTCGCGCCCGGCACCACACCACCGCTTGGTAATGTGATTGATAATTCTCTATATATGTGAGCATGTGATTGATAATGTGATGGATAGTTAGAGTTATATTATCTTTAGCCACTAGGTACTTAGAATTTGCATTATGTGGATATCCTTTTTTCTAGTAGATTAATAAAAGAATGCTGAATTCTAAAACATGCATATTACAAGGATAGAATAGAAGCGGATATATATATATATATATATATGAATTATGTCGTTGAATTATGCATGGATGTCTCATGGATTGGATATATATATGTGTGATTTCCGGCCATCGTGCCGTTAAATTATGTGTGTATGTCAGCCATCGTGCTGATAGTTTTATTTGCAGGATTTCGAAATCTCCCCGTGCAGGGGAGGTGCTGCCGAAATTTTTTGGTAGGCTTCTGTTAGAGGATGGAGGACCATTAGTGGATGTACACGGGCCGTAGAGGAAGGAACGATGTCACCACTGAATGAATTAGAAAGACCGATGTTTTCGTGGAACGAGCATATGGCGAAGCTGCTAAAGGAGCGAGTCTAGTCCCATGCCCGTGCAGCAAATGTGCCAACCGGAAAAGAAAACCAAAGAAGGCCATGGTAGAACATATTTGGAAGAATGGATTTACGCCGGGCTATACTTGGTGGATCTTTCATGGTGAAGCGCATCGTACGAGAGAGGAAGTGCTGAGACAACGTGTCGAGGATTATGATGCCGATGCGGGGGTAGCGGATATGTTGAACAACTATCAGGAGGCACAATACACGGGAGGATGTATGGATGACGAGCCAGAGCCGACTGCAAAGGCGTTCTACGACATGTTTGACGCGGCACAGAAGCCCCTTCACGGTCAGACAAAGGTTTCTCAACTGGATGCCATTGGGCGTGTAATGGCGTTCAAGTCGCAGTATAGCATGAGTACAGACACATTCGATGGCTTGTTGACGGTTATTGGGAGCCTGCTTCCGGATGATCACGTTCTGCCAAAGAGCATGTACGAGGCACAGAAACTCCTTCGTGCACTCAAGATGACGTATGAGCAGATTCATGCTTGTCTGAAGGGCTGCGTGCTATTTAGGAAAGAATACGTGGAGGCAAAGTACTGTCCGAAGTGTAAATCGTCCAGGTTCATGGAGGTAGACTCTGGTGATGGACAGAAGAGGCAGCTCGACATCCCCTTGACAATCCTATGGCACCTTCCGTTCATACCGAGGATCCAGCGTCTGTACATGACAGAGGAATCTGCAAAACAGATGACAAGGCACAAAAATGGAAAACGATACAATCCTGACAAGATGGTGCACGCATCCGATGGTGAAGCATGGAAACACTTTGACGCCATTCACCGTGAGAAAGCCAAAGAGGCTCGTAATGTACGTGTTGCGCTGGCCACAGATGGGTTCAATCCCTATGGAATGAGCGCTGCCCCGTACACATGTTGGCCAGTGTTTGTTATCCCAATCAATCTCCCCCTAGTGTGTGCTTTCAAAGGCAGAATATATTCGTGTCGTTGATAATTCCCAGACACCCGGGGAATAAAATGGGCGTGTACATGGAGCCTTTGATCAATGAATTGATACGTGCCTGGGAGGAAGGGGTATGGACGTATGACCGAGGTACGAAGACAAACTTCAGAATGCATGTTTAGTACCAGTACTCCATGCATGACTTACCGGTGTATGGGCTATTATGTGCCTGGTGTGTTCACGGTAAGTTCCCATGCCCAGTTTGCAAGGAAGCTCTCAGGTTCATTTGGTTGAAAAAGGGTGGCAAATATTCGTCCTTCGATAAACATCGACAATTTCTCCCTCCTGACCATCCATTCCGCCTAGACATCAAGAACTTTACGAAAGGTGTCGTAGTGACAGACCGCCCACCTGCAACGATGACTGGTGCCGAAATTCATCAACAGATAGATGGGCTCATGGCCAATATAGAAGGTGGTTTTGTGTGATATGGTGAGCAGCATATGTGGACACATAAGTCTGGCTTGACTCGGCTCCCCTATTATGACGACCTGCTCCTTCCACACAACATTGACGTGATGCACACTAAAAAGAATGCTGCCCAGGCACTGTGGGCGACAATTATGGACATTCCTGATAAGTCAAAGGATAACGTAAAGGCAAGAGTGGTAGCGTTATGTGATAGACCAAACCAAGAGATGAAGCCGCCAAGTGGTGGAAAGACATGGAGAAGGCCTAAGGCCGATTTCATCCTAAGCAGGGCCCAAAGGAAGGAAGTACTTCAGTGGATCAAGATGTTGATGTTCCCTGATGGGTATGCAGCTAACCTGAGTAGGGGGATGAACTTATCTACTGTGCGAGTCTTAGGGATGAAGAGTCATGACTTCCACATATGGATTGAACGGATTCTTTCTGCGATGGTTCAAGGCTATGTCCCTGAGCATGTCTGGCTAGCGCTTTCAGAGTTGAGCTATTTCTTCCATCAGCTTTGTGTAAAAGAGTTATCTCGGACCATGGTTGCAGACTTGGAAAGATTGGCACCCGTGTTACTGTGTAAGGTTGAGAAGATATTTCCACCCAGCTTCTTCAATCCAATGCAATATTTGATTCTTCATCTCCCCTATGAGGCATGAATGGGGGGCCCATGCAGGGACATTGGTGCTATCCAATCGAGAGATGTCTAAAGACTATTCGAAAGAAATGTAGAAATAAATGCAAAATCGAGCCTTCCATTGCAGAGGCATACATTCTAGAGGAGGTGTCAAACTTCACAACAACTTATTATGGTGACAAATTGCCGAGTGTGCATAATCCACCCCCTCGTTACAATGATGGCGACAATGAATCGAACCTTAGCATATTTCGAGGCCAACTCGGAAGTGCAAGTGGCTCGACCACCAAGACCCTGACACATGAAGAGTGGCGGCATATCATGCTATATGTATTGACCAACCTTGAAGAGGTGACGCCATACATGGAACAATTTCTTCATGAATTCTGGCGTCGATCAAGGGACCTCACCCCACAGGAATATGACACTCTTCTTAGAAAGGGTGCGAGAAATGGGTTGCCCGATTTCATTTCCTGGTTCAAACGTAAGGTACGTGCTTAGTTTGTCAAAGAGATCCGTCTATGAACTCAATTTAGTGTCTTTTAACTTGTGAATACTTGCAGGGCCAAAGAGATCTGTCTATGAGTGCCGAGTTGAGACAAGTAGCCAACGACTTTGCTTATAGGGTCAAGAAATATACTGGGTATGACGTCAATGGATACCATTTTCGCACAACAAACTACGACCAAAATCGGCCCAATCGGAAAACAACGTGTTCTAGAGTCTTTACGCCTGGCCTTGACGATGTCGATTATTTTGGACGAATAGAAGAAATATATGAGCTCAATTTTTATGGTTCCAAACCTCTTACTCCAGTGATATTCAAATGTCATTGGTTTGACCCTCAAGTGACGAGACAGACACATTCTAATCTTGGGATAGTCGAAACTCGACAAGATTCCACCTTACCAGGAGACGATGTCTATATCGTGGCCCAATAGGCCACACAAGTGTATTATCTCCCATATGCGTGCCAAACGAAAGAACATCTTAAGGGTTGGGATGTTGTGTATAAGGTATCGTCGCACGGGAGGTTACCTGTTCCTAACGATGAAGATTATAACTTAGACCTGGACACATATGATGGAGAGTTCTTCCAAGAAGATGGGCTAGAAGGGCGATTTGAGATAGACTTAACCGAAGCTATCGGAATGGACGTAGATATTGAAATGGTTGTTGATGAGGAGGATGATGAGGTGCAAAATGATAATAACTTAGTAATCCTTGAAGGCAATGATATTAATGATGAACTTGCGTCTTTCGATGGTGTTGACTATGAAATGGTTGATAGTGATGATGAGAGTTAAGATCCGGCTAACCCCGACACATATGAAGATTATTTTTAATCGATGTAATGCTATATGACTTTTTATTTCGCACCTGTTTTTAAATATATCTTTTTATATGTGCTTATTTGTGAAAGGGAAATGTGCCCTTGGGCCATTTCTAAGTATTTTGGTGATTGAGTGCCAACACAAGTGCTTTTGTGTTAATCTATGCAAAGTGGTGGACAAAGTGCAAATCAAGTCAAAAGGTATGTTTCTAGACTTAGTACATTGTTTTATGGACTAATGTATTGTGTCTAAGTGCTGGAAACAGAAGAAATCGAATTGGAAAAGAGCTGGCTTTGTTCAGCCAAAGTCTGCGCAGTCTGGGTGCACCGGACAGTGTCCGGTGCGCCAGGCTGGCTCTAGCGAACTTGCTGCTCTCGGGACTTCGACGGCGGTGTACGGTATAAATCACTGGACTGTCTAGTGGTGCACCGGACTGTCCGGTGAGCCATTCACAGGCGAAGTCGTCGGTCTCGGGAAGCCATCAACGGCGTACGGCTATAATTCACCAGACTGTTCGGTGAGGCACCGGACTGTCCGGTGAGCCAACGGTCAGCCGGGCCAACGGTCGGCTGAGGATTTCGTGCGTGACGCGTGGCCGAGCCAACGGTCACAAGGGTGCACCAGACTATCCGGTGTGCATCGGACAGTGTCCGGTGCACCAACGGCTCTGGATCTGCAACGGTCGGCTTCGCCAAATAAGGAAACAAATCCGCACCGGACAGTGTCCGGTGGTGCACCGGACTGTCCGGTGCGCCAGTCGACAGAAGGCAAGAATTGCCTTCCCCCAATGCTCTCAACGGCTCCTAGCTGCCTTGGGGCTATAAAAGGGACCCCTTGGCGCATGGAGAAGACAATCCAAGCATTCTTTGAGCATAGTTGATCACTCACACTTCGTTCTTGCGCACTTGTTCGACATTCTTAGTGATTTGAGCTCCGTTCTAGTGAGAAACTCGTGATAGTCTCTTGAGCTCAAGTCTGGGTCTTATGTGTGCGTATTTGCTGTGATCTTTGTGTCTTGTGTGAGTTGCTCATCCCTCCCTTACTCTGTGCTTCTTTGTGAACATCTTTGTAAGGGCGAGAGACTCCAAGTTGTGGAGATTCCTCGCGAACGGGATATAGAAAAGCAAAGCAAAACACCGTGGTATTCAAGTGGGTCTTTGGACCGCTTGAGAGGGGTTGATTGCAACCCTCGTCCGTTGGGACGCCACAATGTGGAGTAGGCAAGCGTTGGTCTTGGCCGAACCACGGGATAAACCACTGTGTCTATCTGTGTTGATCTTCTTGTGGTTATTGTGTTTTGCTAAGACTCCTCTCTAGCCACTTGGCATTACTGTGCTAACTCCTAATCAAGTTTTTGTGGCTATAAGTTTTTAAGTTTTACAGGATCACCTATTCACCCCCCCTCTAGGTGCTCTCAATTGGTATCAGAGTCGTTCTCTTCAAGAAAGGGACTAATCGCCCGAAGAGATGGATCCTAAGGGGAAGGGAATTATTATCAATGATAAAGAGAAGGAGTCCTTCGTTAACGAGCCGAAAGGCGACAAGCCTACCGACTCAGGCTCGGGCCACAAACGTAAAGATGGGAAGAAGAAGAAGACGAGACGCATCAAGGAGATCGTCTACTACGACGACAGCGACGAGTCCACTTCTTCCCAAAAGGACAACGACGACAACGACTACGACAAAAGAAAGACGGTTAATTCAAACTTCTCTTTCGATTATTCTCGTATTCCGTATAGTTCAAATGCACATTTGCTTTCCATTCCTCTTGGCAAGCCTCCACACTTTGATGGGGAGGGCTACGGATTTTGGAGTCACAAAATGCGTAGTCACTTGTTCTCTCTCCATCCAAGCATATGGGAGATTGTTGAGAGTGGAATGAAATTTGATAGTACTGATAGTCCCATGCTTATAAATGAACAAATCCATAAAAATGCACAAGCTACTACTGTCCTTTTAGCATCTTTGTGCAGGGAAGAGTACAACAAGGTGAGCGGCTTGGACAATGCCAAGCAAACCTGGGACACCCTCAGGATCTCACATGAGGGGAACGACGTCACCATGCTCACCAAGATGGAGTTGGTGGAGGGCGAACTCGGGAGATTCGCGATGATAAGGGGCGAGGAGCCAACCCAAACGTACAACCGGCTCAAGACCCTTGTCAACAAAATAAGGAGCTACGGAAGCACGCGATGGACGGACCACGACGTCGTTCGCCTAATGCTAAGGTCTTTTACTGTACTTGATCCACATCTGGTGAACAATATTAGTGAAAATCCTAGGTACACCAAGATGTTGCCCGAAGAAGTTCTTGGGAAGTTCGTAAGCGGGCGAATGATGATCAAGGAGGCGAGATACGTGGATGATGCGCTAAATGGCCCAATCCAAGAGCCTCAAACTATTGCTCTCAAGGCAACGAGGAGCAAGGAGGCGCTACCTAGCAAGGTGGCGCAAGTAGAGGCGGCTGGGCTTAATGATGAAGAGATGGCCCTCATCATTAAGCGCTTCAAGACGGCGCTAAAGGGACGCAAGGAGCATCCCAAAAAGACCAAGACGAAGGGGAAGCGCTCATGCTTCAAATGTGGTAAGATTTGTCATTTTATCGCTAACTGTCCCGATAATGATAGTGACCAGGAACAAGGGAACAAAAGGGAAAAGAAGAAGAATTACAAGAAGGCCAAGGGCGAGGCACATCTTGGAAAGGAGTGGGATTCGGATTGCTCCTCTTCCGACTCCGACAATGAAGGACTCGCCGCCACCGCCTTCAACAAGTCATCCCTCTTCTCCAACGAGCATCACACATGCCTCATGGCGAAGGAGAAGAAGGTATGTACTCGGGATACCACTTATGCTTCTTCAAGTGATGATGAGTCTAGTGATGACGATGAAATAGACTATTCTAGTTTATTTAAAGGTTTAGATAGAAATAAAATTGATAAAATCAATGAATTGATTGATGCTTTAAATGATAAGAATAGGTTATTAGAAAAGCAAGAGGATCTTTTGTACGAAGAACATGATAAGTTTGTAGAGGCTCAAAAATCCCTTGCTTTAGAGATTAAAAGGAATGAAATGCTTTCTGGTGAATTGTCTACATGCCATGACTCTATTTCTAACTTAAAGAGAATAAATGATGACTTGAATGCTAAGTTAGAAATAGCTAGTAAATCAACATCTCGTGTAGAAAATGTTGTAATGTGCAATAGGTGTAAAGACTTTAATACTGATGCTTGTAGCGAACACCTAGCTTCAATTTCTAAATTAAATGATGAAGTGGCTAGTCTTAATGCCCAACTTGAGACTAGCAAAAGTGAATTTGATAAGTTAAAATTTGCAAGGGATGCCTACACGATTGGTAGACACCCCTCAATTAAGGATGGACTTGGCTTCAAGAGGGAAGCCAAGAACTTAACAAGCCATAAGGCTCCCATCTCCGCCAAGGAGAAAGGGAAGGCCCCTATGGCTAGTAGTGCTAAAAAGAACCATGCTTTCATGTATCATGATAGGAGACATTCTAGGAATGCCTATAGAAGTTATGATGCTTTTGATTCTCATGCCATGTTTGCTTCTAGTTCTTCCTATATGCATGGTAGAGATATGTCTAGGAGAAATGTTGTTCATCATATGCCCAGGAGAAATGTTGTTAATGTTCCTAGGAAAATTAATGAACCTTCGACAATATATCATGCTTGCAATGCTTCATTTGCCATTTGTAGAAAGGATAAGAAGGTAATTGCTAGGAAATTAGGGGCAAGATGCAAGGGAGATAAAACTTGCATTTGGGTCCCTAAGACCATTGTGACTAACCTTGTAGGACCCAACAAGAGTTGGGTACCTAAGACCCAAACCTAAATTTGCCTTGCAGGTTTATGCATCCGGGGGTTCAAGCTGGATTATTGACAGCGGATGCACAAACCACATGACGGGGGAGAAGAAGATGTTCACCTCCTACGTCAAGAACAAGGATTCCCAAGATTCAATCATATTCGGTGATGGGAACCAAGGCAAGGTAAAAGGGTTAGGGAAGATTGCTATTTCATCCGAGCACTCTATTTCTAATGTGTTTTTAGTTGAGTCGCTTGGATATAATCTGTTATCCATTAGTCAACTTTGTAAAATGGGATATAATTGTTTATTCACAAATGTAGATGTGTCTGTCTTTAGAAGGTGTGATGGTTCACTAGCTTTTAAGGGTGTACTAGACGGCAAACTTTATTTAGTTGATTTTGCAAAAGAGGAGGCCGGTCTAGATGCATGCTTAATTGCTAAGACTTGCATGGGCTGGATGTGGCATCGCCGTTTAGCACATGTGGGGATGAAGAACCTTCACAAGCTTCTAAAGGGAGAACACGTGATAGGTCTAACTAATGTGCATTTCGAAAAAGATAGACCTTGTGCAGCTTGTCAAGCAGGCAAACAGGTGGGAAGCTCTCATCATGCCAAAAATGTGATGACAACATCAAGACCCCTGGAGTTACTTCATATGGACCTCTTCGGACCCGTCGCCTATCTAAGCATAGGAGGAAGTAAGTATGGTCTTGTTATAGTTGATGATTTTTCCCGCTTCACTTGGGTATTCTTTTTGCAGGATAAATCTGAAACCCAAGGGACCCTCAAGCGCTTCCTAAGGAGAGCTCAAAATGAGTTTGAGCTCAAGGTGAAGAAGATAAGGAGCGACAACGGGTCTGAGTTCAAGAACCTTCAAGTGGAGGAGTATCTTGAGGAGGAAGGGATCAAGCACGAGTTCTCCGCTCCCTACACACCACAGCAAAATGGTGTGGAAGAGAGGAAGAACAGGACGCTCATCGATATGGCGAGGACGATGCTTGGAGAGTTCAAGACTCCCGAGTGCTTTTGGTCGGAAGCCGTGAACACGGCTTGTCATGCCATCAACCGGGTGTATCTTCATCGCCTCCTCAAGAAGACTTCGTATGAGCTTCTAACCGATAACAAACCCAATGTTTCGTATTTCCGAGTTTTTGGGAGTAAATGCTACATTCTAGTGAAGAAGGATAGGAATTCCAAATTTGTTCCCAAAGCTGTAGAAGGGTTTTTGTTAGATTATGACTCAAATACAAAGGCGTATAGGGTCTTCAACAAATCATCGAGTTTGGTTGAAGTCTCTAGCGACGTTGTATTTGATGAGACTAATGGCTCTCCAAGAGAGCAAGTTGTTGATCTTGATGATGTAGATGAAGAAGACGTTCCAACGGTCGCAATACGCACCATGGCGATTGGCGATGTGCGACCACAGGAACAATTGGAGCAAGATCAACCTTCTTCCTCAACAATGGTGCATCCCCCAACTCAAGACGATGAACAGGTTCATCAAAAGGAGGCGTGTGATCAAGGGGGAGCACAAGATGATCATGTGATGGAGGAAGAAGCACAACCGGCACCTCCAACCCAAGTTCGAGCGACGATTCAAAGGAATCATCCCGTCGACCAAATTTTGGGTGACATTAGCAAGGGAGTAACTACTCGCTCTAGATTGGTGAATTTTTGTGAGCATTACTCTTTTGTCTCTTCTATTGAGCCTTTCAGGGTAGAAGAGGCCTTGCTAGATCCGGACTGGGTGTTGGCCATGCACGAAGAGATCAATAATTTCAAGAGGAATGAAGTTTGGACACTGGTGCCTCGTCCCAAGCAAAACGTTGTGGGAACCAAGTGGGTGTTCTACAACAAACAGGACGAGCACGGGGTGGTGACGAGGAACAAGGCTCGACTTGTGGCAAAAGGTTATGCCCAAGTCGCAGGTTTGGACTTTGAGGAGACTTTCGCTCCTGTGGCTAGGCTAGAATCAATTCGTATTTTGCTAGCATATGCCGCTCACCATTCTTTCAGGTTGTTCCAAATGGATGTGAAGAGCACTTTCCTCAACGGGCCGATCAAGGAGGAGGTGTACATGGAGCAACCCCCTGGCTTCGAGGATGAACGGTACCCCGACCACGTGTGTAAGCTCTCTAAGGCGCTCTATGGACTTAAGCAAGCCCCAAGAGCATGGTATGAATGCCTTAGAGACTTTTTAACTGCTAATGCTTTCAAGGTTGGGAAAGCCGATCCAACTCTTTTTACTAAGACTTGCGATGGTGATCTTTTTGTGTGCCAAATTTATGTCGATGACATAATATTTGGTTCTACTAATCAAAAGTCTTGTGAAGAGTTTAGCAGGGTGATGACGCAGAAATTCGAGATGTCGATGATGGGCGAGTTGAACTACTTCCTTGGGTTCCAAGTGAAGCAACTCAAGGATGGCACCTTCATCTCCCAAACGAAGTACACGCAAGACTTGCTAAAGCGGTTTGGGATGAAGGACGCCAAGCCCGCAAAGACGCTGATGGGAACTGATGGACACACCGACCTCAACAAAGGAGGTAAGTCCGTTGATCAAAAAGCATACCGGTCCATGATAGCGTCTTTACTTTATTTATGTGCTAGTAGACCGGATATTATGCTTAGCGTATGCATGTGTGCTAGATTTCAATCTGATCCAAGGGAGTGTCACCTTGTGGCCGTGAAGCGAATTCTTAGATACTTAGTCACTACGCCTTGCTTCGGGATATGGTATCCAAAGGGGTCTACCTTTGACTTGATTGGATATTCAGATTCTGACTATGCTGGATGTAAGGTCGATAGGAAGAGTACATCGGGGACGTGCCATTTCTTAGGAAGGTCCCTGGTGTCATGGAATTCTAAGAAACAAACTTTCGTTGCCCTATCCACCGCTGAGGCCGAGTATGTTGCCGCAGAACAGTGTTGCGCGCAACTACTATGGATGAGGCAAACCCTCCGGGACTTTGGCTACAATCTGAGCAAAGTCCCACTCCTATGTGACAATGAGAGTGCTATCCGCATAGCAGAAAATCCTGTTGAGCACAGCCGCACAAAGCACATTGACATCCGGCATCACCTTTTGAGAGACCACCAGCAAAAGGGAGATATCGAAGTGTTTTATGTTAGCACCGAGAACCAGCTAGCCGATATCTTCACTAAGCCTTTAGATGAGAAGACCTTTTGCAGGCTGCGTAGTGAGCTAAATGTCTTAGATTCGCGGAACTTGGATTGATTTATAGCATACATGTGTTTATGCCTTTGATCATGTTCCTTATGTATTTTGTTGTTTACTTGTGGTGCTCAAGTTGTACAAACACTCCCCAGGACCTCACAAGTCCTTTTGCAAGTGATGCACATATTTAGGGGGAGTTGTGCTACAACTTGACCCTTTGAGACTAACCGTGTGCTTGAGTTTGCTTGATTTAGTCTCAAAGGAGGTTTGAAAGGGAAAAGGTGGACTTGGACCATGAAAGACTTCCACTGCACTCCGATGAGAGGGTAACTTATTCCAAGTTCATCTCATGTACTCTTATTGCCCTTGTATTCTTATTTGAAGATTTTGGTGAGGCAATGGGGTTCAAGGGCCAAGATTGATCCCATTTTGGTGCTTGATGCCAAAGGGGGAGAAAATAAGGCCAAAGCAATAAATGGATCAGCTACCACTTGAGAATTTTGAAAATAATAGAATAGAGCTTTTGTTTTGTCAAAATACTCTTATTGGCTCTTTTTGTCAACAGTTGGTCTCTTGTGGGGAGAATGGTTGATTATGGGAAAATAGGGGGAGTTTTTGATACTGTGATCAATTTCTATTGGAACAACTCTCTTTATGTCTCTACAAGTGTGTTTGACTTAGAGATAGGAAATTGAGGTTGATTTGCAAAAACAAACCAAGTGGTGGCAAAGTATGATCCATATATACCAAATTTGAATCAAAACCTTTTTGAGTTCTCATTTGCATTGATATTGCACTTCTTTTAGTTGCTCTTTGTTGTGTTGGCATAAATCACCAAAAAGGGGGAGATTGAAAGGGAAATGTGCCCTTGGGCCATTTCTAAATATTTTGGTGATTGAGTGCCAACACAAGTGCTTTTGTGTTAATCTATGCAAAGTGGTGGACAAAGTGCAAATCAAGTCAAAAGGTATGTTTCTAGACTTAGTACATTGTTTTATGGACTAATGTATTGTGTCTAAGTGCTGGAAACAGAAGAAATCGAATTGGAAAAGAGAGCCTTGTTCAGCCAAAGTCTGCGCAGTCTGGGTGCACCGGACAGTGTCCGGTGGTGCAGGCTGGCTCTGGCGAACTTGCTGCTCTCGGGACTTCGATGGCGGTGTACGGTATAAATCACCGGACTGTCCGGTGAGCCATTCACAGGCGAAGTCGTCAGTCTCGGGAAGCCATCAACGGCGTACGGCTATAATTCACCGGACTGTCCGGTGAGGCACCTGACTGTCCGGTGAGCCAACGGTCAGCCGGGCCAACGGCCGGCCGAGGATTCCACGCGTGACGCATGGCCGAGCCAACGGTCACAAGGGTGCACCGGACAGTGTCCGGTGCGCCAACGGCTCTGGATCTGCAACGGTCGGCTTCGCTAAATAAGGAAACAAATCCGCACCGGACAGTGTCCGGTGGTGCACCGGACTGTCCGGTGCACCAGTCAACAGAAGGCAAGAATTGCCTTCACCCAATGCTCTCAACGGCTCCTAGCTGCCTTGGGGCTATAAAAGGGACCCCTTGGTGCATGGAGAAGACAATCCAAGCATTCTTTGAGCATAGTTGATCACTCACACTTCGTTCTTGCGCACTTGTTCGACATTCTTAGTGATTTGAGCTCCGTTCTAGTGAGAAACTCGTGATAGTCTCTTGAGCTCAAGTCTGGGTCTTGTGTGTGCGTATTTGCTGTGATCTTTGTGTCTTGTGTGAGTTGCTCATCCCTCCCTTACTCCATGCTTCTTTGTGAACATCTTTGTAAGGGCGAGAGACTCCAAGTTGTGGAGATTCCTCGCGAACGGGATATAGAAAAGCAAAGCAAAACACCATGGTATTCAAGTGGGTCTTTGGACCGCTTGAGAGGGGTTGATTGCAACCCTCGTCCGTTGGGACGCCACAACGTGGAGTAGGCAAGTGTTGGTCTTGGCCGAACCACGGGATAAACCACTGTGTCTATCTGTGTTGATCTTCTTGTGGTTATTATGTTTTGCTAAGACTCCTCTCTAGCCACTTGGCATTACTGTGCTAACTCCTAATCAAGTTTTTGTGGCTATAAGTTTTTAAGTTTTACAGGATCACCTATTCACCCCCTCCCTCTAGGTGCTCTCAATTTGTTTACTCTTAATTGCAGGTTTTTGGACAAATATGGTGGGCGGTAATTGGCTGAGGAGGAGGGGGGAGGAGGAGCAGGACAGCGGATGAGGCAGAGCAGGTGGCGCAGCAGGACGACCTTGTCCAGCAGCAGATGGCGCAGCAGGACGACGACGACTAGCAGCAGGACGACGACGAAGCTCAGCAGACCGCCTCAGGTTCGAGGAGCATCTACCTGCGAGGTCCCGCGAGTCTCCCTCAGCGTCCCATACTTCGGGACAGGCGGCCGCTGATTCGGCCGGATGGGGAGAGGCATGTAACTTTATGTTCTTCATTCTTGTTCATATTATGTGTTCAAAATCATAATATAAACTAATACTTTTTATTTATCACTTGGACAGGTCTTGGACGGTTGTGGATTATGCTGGGGGTCATCGTCGCCTCCCTAATGGCATCCTCGGCCTGCTGTGCAGGGAACACTTCCCTGGACTGGTTGAGTACACCGGAGTGACGGGCCCAGCCTACACCTTCGACCACTACGTCATCGCCCCCGATGCAGTAGACCGGGACGACCGGGAATTCAATAACAAGGCGGAGCGGGTGAAGCAAGAGCTGTGGGTAAGTCTTAGTATAATGTAAAATATGTCGCATTCGTTGCAAATTCTTGAAATAATGTATGGATACATCGTTTTTGTATGCAGGATTTCTTTAGATGCAAGGCTGGATACGAGGCTAGGGCGGATGTGGTGGCCACCACGAGTTGTAAGAAGCTCGTCGTCGACATGCACTATGAGGCCCGAATCTAGGCCATCGTCAGCTACCACGGCTCCGTCCTTGGGGAGAGGGTGACCAAACAGCAAGCCCGAACCATGTCGTTGACCAGGAACTAGTACCTACAGGTAAAGTCATGCATGTTTGGTACCAGTACTCCATGCATGAATTTTATTTTATCTTCTCATATGCACTTTACGTGTTTACTTTGTAGATGATTCCACATTGGTGCGCCGCACATCCTCTGTGCTGGGAGCAGATGGTGGATAGGTGGTGCTCACCTGAGTGGGACCAGATGCACAACGCTAGCTAGGAATGGTGTATGATGATGCAAGGTCCCTCCCACCACCAAGGCAGCCGGAGCCTGGGCCATTATGCAGAAGCATGGGTAAGCCCTCTTTTTTATTTAGGTATATAGCACTGGATTAGATATTATTTCTAACTATCTCGTTGGTTTTCTTGCAGTTGGCGTAACATGGTGGTCGGCCTTGCTCCATCTTCTCAGCCTATGCTATGGCCCATAAGGGCAAGGCGACGTCTGACGTCACCTACAACCCAGATGACGGGCCCAAGGCCTACACCAACCCCACCGTCTACAGCCTCCTTCATGACACACCGCCATGGCGCAGGAGGTCCATGGCCCATAATATGATCCGAGCATGAGCAGATCGACCCCGATGTGCTCATGAGGGTCGGAGGAGGCAAGAGACATGGGCGGTACTGGATTGCCGATGGGGCAATCGACTCGTCCTCCACTCCCACTCTGTCTCAGGTGCGGGCAAGGAGCATGGGCTCGAGTCCAGCCATACGACCTCGGCACGATAGCTCATAGCATCGCATACAGCAACTCAAGGTTAGTGCTTCTGTAACTCGTCCTTACTTGAGTTATATACCTTCTCTTTGAGTTACTATAATGTTGGCTTATAATATTACAGACCCAACTAGAAGAGATGGAGACGAGGATGATAGCGGAGCGGGTGGCGAAGCGGGTGGCTCGCGAGGCAGATCATCAGAGGATGGCGAAGATGTTCTAGTACATGCAGAGCCATGGCGCCGCACAGGGTTTCGCTCCGCCACCTCCATTGTTCCCTCCAGTTGACCCCGCTCGGTTCCATACTCCTGTGAGTATCAAAATTGTAGTTAGATGTTGGTAATGCATCTGGTATAACATATGCAATCTCTTCTCTGTGCAGGGCCAATCTGGGGCGGCATCTAACAACCCTCATGGTTCGCCCAGCCCAACGCAGCACCAGTCCAACCACCCACCTCAATGAGTTTAGTGTTTAGACTATAAAACTTATGTTGAATACTTATGTCAGAGCTTGTGAACTTGTGTTGATACTTCTGAACTTGTGTTGATACTGTTTGTGTTGAGAACTTCTGAACTTATGTTTGTATATTAATGTTTGTGTTGGCTATATATGTTTGTGATGATCTATGATGTATATATGTGATATCTGTGAAATATCTTTTGTTTGTTTGGATGGAATAGGAAAAACAAATAAAAAAGGTGTGTACTGGTCACTTTGTCGAGTGTCACACTCGGCGAAGAGATACTTTGTCGAGTGTTAGGACCATAACACTCGGCAAAGAACCAAGACCTGGGCACCGGTATAGGTTCTTTGCCGAGTGTAGTGGCTCTGACACTCGGCAAAGAAGCACGCTTTGCCGAGTGCCATACATAGCACTCGGCAAAGAACCTGACATGGGGACCCCGCTGACAGATTCTTTGCCGAGTGCTGGTCGGTAGACACTCGGCAAAGGTAACTCCTTTGCCGAGTGTCACCTAGGACACTCAGCAAAGAACCTGACATGGGGACCCCGCTGACGGATTCTTTGCCGAGTGCTGGCTGGCTGACATTCGGCAAAGGTAACTCCTTTGCCGAGTGTCACCTAGGACACTCGGACACTCGGCAAAGACGCCGTCTCCGTCACCCGGCGCCGTGACGGCTGCTTTTCTTTGCCGAGTACTGCCTGGCACTCGGCAAAGTCTTTGTCGAGTGCCCGAGAAAATATACTCGGTAAAGCCTTCTTTGCCGATGCACTGTGTGCCGAGCCCTCTTTGTCGAGTGCGACACTCGGCAAAGAGTTTGCCGAGTGTTTTTAAGGCTTTGCCGAGTGCTTTAGGCACTCGGTAAAGCCGTCGATTCCGGTAGTGTCCTTTGTGGCGGCGGGCCGCCACTGCGAGTCCGGACACCCTCTGGGTTCAGAGATCAATGTTGTTTTGTCAGTTATCACCATGCGAGGCACACTCAGATGGTCGAGATACCCCTTTCTTCTACACATCTTTAGGCTATTCGCAACGGTTTTCCCTAAATTTCTCTCCCTATATCACTTTTTTTGCGTCACATCGTTAACATTTCATCCTCTACATTTCTTCCTCCCGCAACGGTTTCCGCTAAATTCTCCCCCTATACCCCACTTCAACATAAAATATCATTTTTTATATCTATCAATCATCATTTATCTATTTTTCTCTCAACTAACAATACTAGCGAGCACGGAAATCAATGCAAGGGAGCTGGCACAGTGATCCTCTTGATGTGGCGTGCGCACTTGTGCAGCAAGGGGTAGAGGAGAGAGTAGCGTTAAGCGCTGCGGCTTAAGGGGTACACTAAACATCTACAGGGATAGGGAAGAGGATGGTTGATGGCCGGCGCTGCAGCCAGTCTTATTTGTGATAGGGAGTGGACCGTATATCTTTGCAGCTATATATAGAGAGAGATTAATTTTTAGTCACTCTATTTATTCTATTTTAATCACTAAATTATTAAATTATTAAATACGGAAACTAAAACAATATTTAAGTTTCCGTATTTACTAATTTAGGACCTAAAGTAAATTAAAATGGAGAGAGTAAAAATTAGTCTCTATAAACCAAACCAAAAACCGTCCGAGTCGCATCTCGTCCAGAGAGCAGTGGACGAGCTGTGGTTGCATCTCCATGGCAGCCGGTCGGCGTGCCTGAGGCCCTTGAGCTTGAGCTCTAGTAATAGAGAGAGCGGTCGTAGCATAGAGTTGAAGTCTTCTTGTTTACTGGCCAGTTTACCGTGTTTTTCTATCGTTGTTATATATCATATAAATATGTACTTTTTACGGTTATTATATATCATATTAATAGGTATTGAGATATTTATTTAAATATAATTATTGTTTATTTCTTAATACATGTGATCTGATGGTTAGTCTCAAATTTCTAGAGCAGGAGACGTATATTCGAGTGCTTGTTCTGCACTATTTTTGTGCGGTGTGGTAGCTATACGGGCGGGGTTGGGTGTTGGGCAGACACATTAGTTCGTTGTGCAAGTGCTAGGCGTGGGGCCCACAGGGCACGGCGCGGAGGCGGGGCACGTGGGACAGGAGAACCGGTCGAGACACGTAGAGTGTCAACATGGAGGGTGAAATCATCCACATTATATTCTTAATAGAGTAGCATAGATAGATTTGTAAATAAAAGCAAGCTGTTAGGCGACTCCAGCCTGATGCAGTTGCCAAGGACAACCCGGGCGAGAGTGGCGAGCGGCCATGCCTGCCTGCCTATCACGTCGTTGGGGCATGTTTGATTGTAAGGTGCAAAAAAAAAAGATTACCACATATTTTATGCCATACTTATTTAAAGTTAATTTATTCAAATTCTATGTTATATTTTGACATATCTAAGAAAATATTGACATGTTTTCATAAGTTATTGATAAGTGAGATCTACAATAAATAAATTTTTTTGTTGTAACTATGACTACAACTAAGCATATATTTAACTCGGTCAAACCATATATACTTAGACGTGACAAACTATGACAAATGAGATAGCCAATCAAATATGTTCTAATCCACCATTTCCTTAGCAAAATTTCGCTGAGCTAGCGTACATGATGTAATGACGTAATCAATAAGGTGCGTAATTTTTTTGAGTATATAAATTACGAATTTACGATGAACTCAAATAGGAGATCCAGTCAGACGTACCCGGTCGGAGACTGAAGTAAAAAAACACGTCTTGTTTTAGGGGGTGTTTGGTTACCCCAAACTAAAATTTAGCCCCTGTCCCATCAAATGTTTGAACCTCCGTTCCGGGTATTAAATGTAGTCGGATTATAAAACTAATTTGTCAGCCGAAGATTAAAAGACGAGACGAATCTAGTCCAGTTGGTTGGGTCTATATTTCATACTCCTATTTAAAAGTCAAACGCTTGATGTGACCCGGGCTAAACTTTAGCAGGAGTAACCAAACACCCCCTTAATTCAGGCTTGGTTCGCTGGAAGCGGCCTAGCTGTGACCTTCAAAGCTTGTACGGACGAGCAGAGCTCCAACGTACAGTAGCGGGGGTGAATGTGAATATATGCCACGCTGCCATACGTTGTTTACATGGATTCTTTTTTAAGGATCTCTAGGGGTTGACTGAAGCAACTATAAGAGACGGACTCTTAGAGTAAGATTCCGTCTCTACATAATTCTTTATACATTTCTTAATTATATTTATTAGTATCATGCCCGTGCGTTACCACGGTACATCAATCATATTTGATAGGGTCACTACATGCGGTCAAATCGCGTAGCCCCGCTTGCGCTCACGTGCACGTCCTCGTGAACGGGGATATTCTCTCACCCTTTCAGTTTCTTTTTTTCGTTGTTGTATATAATATCAAATGCTCTCGGTGGTCCCGCAGCGGCTCCTGGCTGTGGGGGTTCCACGTCGTCATGTGGAACGGGCCGAGCGCCCGTGCTGCAGAAAGTTTTGCCTGGGCCTTGGGATAGAGAAATACTTTTGTTCTGAATTTTCTTTTTTTTGCGAGACAGGTTCTGCTCAAATTACTTCCACGGTTCCACCATCGTCAGGCAGGCCGACCATTTGTGCACAGTGATAAGCACTTCAATTACCGAGCCCTCGTCTTGTTATTTTAGATAAAATTATTTTTGGATACCCGTCATAAATATCCCTGCCCGCTGCACTGCACTGTTCTGCCCCGCATGGCCGCGGGCGCGTTGGCGAGCGCCCCAGCGACGAGGTCGCTTCGTTTCTTCTGGTCCCAGTCAACACAGCTCAGTTCAGCTCGGCTAGCGAGCACCTCTTATCTACACAGTCCCCGACGCCCACCCGCCCGCATCACTGCGACTGCGAGCGACGCACCGACCCCCTTCGCTGGTCCCTGCCTGGCTGCCTTCTTCCCCCTCCCGTTCGATCGGTTTCACCATTCACCGTCTGCGCGCTCCAGCCGCCGCAGTTTGTTGCGAGCACACATCACGAGCGGGATCAGCGGGCGCGGAGCGGCGGCGGCGGCGGGGTGCGTGTAGGAGTGGATGATGGCGTGGAGGTGCGCGATGGAGGCCGTGATGCGCTCCTCCTAGGGTCGGCTGCGTCGGGTCCGTGACGCGCCCCCATACCTGGAGGGCAGTGACGTTGGAGGGGAATCGCAGAGTCGATGAGGGTGTGGAGGTGCACGATACCGACGACGAGGAGCGATTGGGCGATGTTCACAGTGGGGAAATCGCGTGATTGAGGGCAGGGACATGGAACCTGAGTCGCCTTCCCCTCTTCATCCGCGGCTGGGTCGCTGGAGCACGGGCGGGGACACCATGCGGGTGCATGGAGGCTCGGACGGCCTCCGAAATGGCCGGCCACACCGTGGCTATGCGGATGCGTGGAGGGGAAGGAGAGGCAAGGGCATGGCGGGTCGGGCGGCCTCCGAGACTGCCGACCAGACCGAGGCTGTGCGAAGGGGAAGGTGAGTCGGATGGCCTCTCCCTCTGAGTCGGGGTCACAATGCTGCACGCACGGGTGAACTGGCGGGGCCATATGACAGTGACAACTTGGAGTCGGAGGGAGAGGTGAGGCAGGGGCATGGCCGTGCCAGGCGCCCACACTGCACTCTTAATTAGTAGTAGGGATAAGTAGTATAGAAGTGAGTGTAATCTCTCTCTATATATGTATATCTTCAGAGCTTTCTAAAATTACTCGTTTTGAATCAAATCAGCAGCATGAGCAACTGCCTGGATGATGCCTCTGTTTATGTAGCGCATGTGCATCACGTTTTTATGATACAACCGGATATATATCCAAATTCTGTACATCAAACCGATGCACATCTGAACGTTGTCGTTTGGGTTCACCCCACTGATCATCAAACTAATAAAAGAGTTGCATCTAGAAACCTTAAAACCCATAAATTTTATCATCGTGTGATTGGTATAAGTGAATCAAACGAATCTATCTAGTTTCACTCTGTTCTCTCAAGTCTTAGAAAGATAAGCACGATCATGCACCGTAAGAACACGTGAGTCTCCAAAGTAACAAGTATTCACATTTACAAGGAACACGACAACAAACAAGCAGTGAAAAGTACAGGATTTTCAGCAACTGGGATGGCAACCACTTCACAAGATTCGGTAACATTCTTCCCCGCCTCCGCGCACATAATACTCCTAGAGTCCAGGCCATGGAACATGTGATCCACACTTCCCATCTTGCGCTTCACGCACAGCAGGAAGAAGAGCTCACCATCCTCTCAGGTGGACTCTAGTTGAGAACCATCCCGCCTTGTGGGTTCTAAACCTGCTGCCCTTGAAGCAGTTTCTTCGCTGAAATGAGGATGTAATAGTGACAGTGGGTAAATGATTGAGCAGCAGCACACTGTCTGTGTGTTCAAATGCTAGTTACTCACCAATCTCATAGAACACGTCGTTCACATTGGTAGCTGTTTTGGCAGAAGTTTCCATGAAGAAGAGACCATTCTCTTGAGCGTACGCCTTTGCTTCCTGCAGCATAGGATAATGTTACCTAATGTATTTTGTTTTGGTTCAGTAGACACCATCACAATCAAACGAGAGGAAGACAAAAAACATTGTTGCTATCATGCACCAACATTTTCATGCTCCCAGGTCCCAGCTTACACGAGACATCAAACTGGAAGTAATCACTAAAAAGACATTCTATGTTCCCTACCACTCTGAAACATATTGTTGGCCGATAAAGATGCAGCGATTGAATGCAAAAGCTTCTAGGATGAGAAATCACTAAAGAATGAAGATGGCAGCAGCTACATAAACAAATGTGGTAGCTCATGAATGTGTTAAAAATAGAACTTGAGAAGCACATTAACATACATCTGTTGACACCTGCCTCGTATCTAACAAATCAGCCTTATTCCCAGCAAGAGCCACTATTGTATTCGAGTTTCCTGCATTAAAAAGGAAAGGAAAATTAAAACAAAAACTTGTAGATCAGCAGCACACTCAATGACATAATACATCCACAGACAACCCCTTCCAAAAAAATTCACATCGTACTCGCTGAATCAACTTCTTACACAGCTCTTCGATAGGACTGAGGTAAAAAGTGCATGTATTCAGGGGTCTAAGATCCAAAATATCAATATCTTTACTTTTGAAGCAAACTTCCACCATACAAGTGCATGTTCTAATATGTAGAGCACAGAGGTAAAAAGTGCAAAGTAGAACTATGTTACCTTGTGCTTGAAGTTCTTGAACCCATTTCTTCGCACGTGTAAAAGAGGCCTATAATGCATAAAATTTATAATGAGTACTGCTATTCATATGTGCACACCACAATATTAGTAATTTAGTATGCCTTAAGATTAAAAGGAGAAAAGAAGATTAGATTAAATTTGTTCATGGAGAAAATCAGAATAAATTTAAGGTTGCTTGATACATAAGACAAGTCAAGGTTACCTAAGAAAAAAAGTAGACAAGCTGTTGAGGGTGATTTGCATTGGAGACTGTAGAATTGACAACAACTAAAGTGGCCAGCACATTATCAGAGAATATACAGAAACGATACAGATTATTATCCACCAATCGTGTGGAATTCTGGTTCTCCTCTGAGTGACTCCTATGCTTCGGGTTCCGAAGCCACTCCTCTGTCAGTTTCACAGTTAGACAGTGCAGATTCTTCGAGAAGGATTCTGCTGCTAACTGGCCAAACTCAGCACTCTGAACAATTGCTGCCTTTGCACGCTCCTCTAGTGCCAGGGCATGGTTCTTCAATGTCACTATTGTTGAGCTGATATCATAGTGAGAGTCCTGAGCCTTGTATATTAACAGTGCTAGCCGGCTTATTATAGGATGGGCTTCATCTTTAGTGATTGCTCTCCCACTAACTGCCCCTTCAGAGAGCAATCTTTGACAATTCCTTATCTGCGAACTAAGCTCCCATGCAAGCTGAAGATTACCATGCTCTTTTGCAAGGATGACATACGCCTTTGCTAAAGTCATCTGATCCGCTAATTGGCGAGCAAATGATGTGCCGCTCAAAAGCTCTTCTGAGAAATTCACTTTCTCACGAGGGACTTCCTCGATCTCAACCATTATCCTGAAATAAATCAAAATAAAAACATGAGAATATGCACAGGGGCAATTTGTTCATAAATGGAACAGTTACTTTTGCTTACAGCAGAAGCAGCCAATCAAGTTCGTACAAAAGAAAACGAAGGAAGAAACCTCAATCTTTGAACTATAGTCCATGAGATGTGAAAGTGTTAACATTTTTAATTTGAGTAGTCCATTCTCATAGCATCAGTACTATTGAGGTTTTTATTTTAAAATGATATTTCCTCCAACATCACTTTCCAGTGAAGAAAAGTCATGTGAAGTCGCCATTTCTGAAGTAGAATTTAAATTCATCCAAAATTAACCAGATAGGTAACAGGTTTGCAAACCTTTGACAACAACTAAGTGCTTGGTGCTATCTTTTATTGAAAGAAAGCCTATACCATGAGCTAAAATCAACAATGGTCTCATATACCTTGGCAGTATCCTATTCTATTCATGATTCATCTGATCTCTCTTTGGCATCTTCAACTCTCAATTGTGCAGTTTCAAAAGGCTCATCAAACAGGTATCACAGGTAGGATTTATTGCTATAATAAGAAATTCAGTGAAGCGATTCAAATCCATGCCATTAAAATATTACAATTTAAGAGAGAGAGAGAGAGGCTTAAGTGTTACTGAAAGTTGCTTGACGCCAAAAGAAACATAAAAAAGAAATAATGAATGATGGCTGCCAAATGTCATACTTTTGGGAGTGTTTAGATACAACAAGAAGGCCCTAAATAATCACTTGAACTTATCAAAGTACGACATCACAATTTACACATACTACTGAACATTGACATATAATACAGATTAGGTCTTCTCTGTTACATGTCCACCCCAGATGAGAAGAAAGCATACGGATGATTGTTTGTTCAATAGGGCCTGCCCAGCATTTGGGGCTGTTCTACTGACCATAGCTAATGGTTTGCCTCCAAATCCCAGCTTCCAAGCAGGACCAAAAGTGCAGGAACGCAGGAAATGGGCGGCAGCAGCACGGACCTGGATGCGGTGGTCCCTGCCAACGAACTTGACGTAGAATATGTGCAGGTCGTCGTCGAGCTGGTCGAGGCGCTCGGTGGTTTTCGACGTGTGCAGGCCTTGGGTTCCTCTCCCTCAGCGACGTACACCAAAATATCTGCACGTCTCTTAACAGTTACCACGAAGAGAGAAACAGAAAAAAGACCACACAACAACCAAAAAAAAGGAAAATATCTTGTGAGCTTAGTTACATAGTCTACCTGCTCTCTACCAAGCACACATCAGCAAGCAATCAAAGCCAAGCATTTGACAAAATGAAGCCACTCCCCTTGTGATCTAAGCGAGCATCGGACAGTCCAATCAATTCTAGGTACATCTAGGCTCTGAAATTTGAATCGTAAAGGAAGTCAACCACAGTCAATTAGGGAAGATAAGTGACATCAATGCATTCAATTCGCTTATGGAATAACAATTGAGATCAGTGCTCAAAGGTAACATCAACTCAATTACCAACATTAGGAGCCAAGGATCACACTCATACTACAACAAAACAGCTTGTCTTTTTTATTTATTCCATTCACCCTATTTCATGTAACATAAGTTAAACTAAAATTCAATGGCTTAGGTGGGAAGACTTACTGAAACATCCCTTAGGGTCAGAACTGCCAAGCCTAGTCCCCTGTCCCTAGTTGATAAAAACAAATATCAAAGTATGAATGTTTTCCATCATACCATAAAACATAATATGGACAACCACTGAACCACATAGCAATCTAAGTGAGTCCTAGAATACCTGGCCACCAGCCAATAAAATAATAGCCAACTTCCCCTCTGAAATGGCTCTCAAGCCCCTCCTCCACCACCTTTCTTTGTCCTCAGGAGTTCTGTCATCAACTGTCGAGACACTTGACTCAGGAACAGGCTCAAAGGTTGGTATATGAGCACATGTACTTGCATTAAAACACCATCAAATATTTGAGCACTCACTGAAACTTATACTGCATATTGAAGCACGCTAAGAGAAAGCTCACCTTGTGATCTAAGCGAGCATCGGACAGTCCGATCAATTCTAGGAAGATCTAGGCTCTGAAATTCGAATCGTAAAGGAAGTCAGCCACAGTCAATCAGGGAAGTTCAGTGACATCAATGCATTCACTTCGCTTATGGAATAACAATTGAGATCAGTGCTCAAGGGCAACATCAACTCAATTACCTAAGGATATTCCTGCACCTGAGGCGCAAGAGTTTGCTTCAGCTATTCCTGCACCTGATAAAGCACCAAATTACATGACAACTAAACATAAAAATGCAACAGAAAGGTTTCACCTGTTACAAATCGTTTACACAGGTTTCATTGACTAAACTGTGCATACACCTGTTTATAAGAGCACAAAACAGCTTACATACCTTTGTATTTGTACCAGTATATGCACAACTTGGTGAAACAATGGATATTATCATGGTTCAAGCATGCCCCAATAATAACAAATTTCTGTTCTACAGAATTAATCTCGACCAGCTCAAAAAACCAATCAATTAACAGTGTCCATATAGAGCATCACGTGCACACAGAAGTAGAAAACAGCGCCCAACTATTTCATATTTTTAAGAGAGAATTGTGCAGCATAAGTGAATAGTCCACACATATACATCACCAAAATTATCATAACCCAAGCATTTTGCCTATTATTTGTAGAAAATAGGGAGAATTAAATTCTAGTTTTTAGAGTCAATGCCCTACCCACATGCCAGTAGAAAGATGTTGCATGTATTCTTCTAGGTCTTAAGTCATCACATAGACCCAGTTTTGCATATGTGATTTCAAAAGCAGACATCTTTGACGAAAATAATCATCTCAGGTCATCCAGAAAAATGAGAAGTCCCATCATAACACGACTTGGGAAAAGATGCATGTCAAAAATAGAAATGGCACATGTACTAAAATCACAGAATAGCAGACATAGATATGTAGGTACAAAATACATCATGCATTCATGTTAAACAAAACATTAATGGTAACATCAGCATAAAAATAAGATCTTCGATCTTACAATTTAGACGTCTGGGTGTCTGCATCAGATTGTATACTAGATGATTTAGTAGCCAGTGAAGAGTTGCTTGTTGTATCCCCCACATTGTTCACTGAATCCACTACAATAGTCTCACTATGTCGCATTGTGTTGCTCGTCACATTGTTGTTTGAACGGTCAATTGGTTCTGAACTTCTGTCAACATCACAAACAGCTGAGCTAAATGTTTTTGTCTCTTTGACACCACTTGCGGCCACATTTTCACTGGCTTTCTCCAAAGACGAAGATAATCGGTCAGGTACAGATGTGGCTTGTGTAACATTAAGTGCAGGCCGATTCAATTTCATGCAAAGGGCTGAAGTTTTCCCACAGGAATCATTATTTAGTTCACTACAATCCCAAGAACCATTAGCAGTTTTAGTATCCATGAGGGTTTCTTCACAAATATCACCTTTTAACACGATATGATCATTTTCTTTTGAAGGAACTGAAGCAGAATCAGGAATGTTGTTATTTTGTAGAATTGATTCTGTGGTACATTTGCCTGATGGGTTATGCACAAACTGTGTGTCTAAAGAAGGTTCAGGGCTTTGAACTATTACAGGTCTATTAGATACTGTGACCACTACATCTGCAGATTTATTAGAAAGGCTGCTTGTTGTCAACAAAGAGCCATTTAGAGTTCTACTCAGGCCTTCTATCACCATGTATAGATAATGCTGGCCACCCATCCATTCTAAGCTATCGGGTGATCTTATCGCAGTCCTTTTTTGTTTGGAAGAATATCAAGATACGGCTCCCATCCATTAGATCAGACAAGAGCTTACTGAGTTTGTGGGAAAGAGGTGAAAATCAACTCACACCGTGTATAGATAATGCTGGCCACCCATCCATTCTAAGCTGCCGGGTGATCTTATCGCAGTCCTTTTTTGTTTGGAAGAATATCAAGATACGACTCCCATCCATTAGATCAGACAAGAGCTTACTGAGTCTGTGGGAAAGAGGTGAAAATCAACTCACACCGTGTCCATTTGTAATCGAAAGTAGCATAGTAAGTGAGCATAAAAGTTTTTAGTCAAAAGACCATCAACCATACATACCTTGGATACTTCTCATGATCTGAAATAACTTTAAAGAAGTGATTAATAAGCAAGTACTATAGTTTCAAATGCTTACAAAATCCTTCTGTTCTGATATATATCTTCCAAGGCTCCAAGATGGCAATTTTTCAGAGGTTAAGGCCACTCATACCAAGAGAATGCATTTGTCAAATATGGCCCATGACTCGAGGCTGTTACATAATTGATAGTTAATAACTGAAGCATAGCAAGGCGCTCATGACTATCAAATACTGACAGAATAATTCATCGAAGAGGTAAAAAGGGCACAAATACAACTCTTAAATAATCATGTCTGTTCTACCAAAGCTCTCAGGACTTTTGGATGGCAATGACCCTACACAGAATGACAACATTACACAGTTTGAGTACATAAAAAGCAGCATGACAAACAATGTAGTATACCAAGTTAAATTTTCTAACATCCGGTTTGTTTTGATAGCAAATAGTTTCCAGTCACATCCTTCAAAAACCATACAACTGGTGGCCCTGATTTTTGTTTCTGTAGAAGGAGCAGTGAGACAACAAAGTAGAATGCAATACAGTGATCTGATGAGCTTGTAAAACACTCCCTACCACATGATTGCCAGATAAAGTACTTGGATCTAGATAAAACAGTTACATCTACATTCTACAACCTGAACTTGAGTGACATTAGTTTATCTCATTAGTCAGCAGTAATCAATACGTTCCAAGTGCACACAAACGCTTACACAGCAGCAATGTAGCACCATTAAGACAAAAAGAATACCTGAGTAATCAGGCCAAGCTGGCATGGGCTGAATCTAGGGAGGACCATGATCTAGTAATTATAGGATTGGACAGGTGTATAAGTACTTTCAGTCAATGCAGTAGAACAACAAGTAAAAATGTAGTAGAATGCAAAATCACAAGAGCTAAATCTAGTTCGGGTAATTCTAGGAATGTACTTGATAGTGAAGCCATCATCCTCGACGCGGGTCTTCACAAGGGAGTCTGTAACCCTCTTCTCGAGCTGTCAATGCAGCAGAACAAGTAAAAATGTAGTAGAATGCAAAATCACAAGAGCTAAATCTAGTCCGGGTAATCCTAGGAATGTACTTGATAGTGATGCCATCATCCTCGACGCGGGTCTTCACAAGGGAGTCTGGAACCCTCTTCTCGAGCTCCTTGAGCACCTCGGCGAGCGGCTTGCCGATGCTCTCGGTGAGGGCAACAACCTCGCTGCCGGCGAAGTCGCTGCATCCTAGCGCGGAGCGGCAGTAGTGGTCGAGCGCGGGATGGGGCGGCGGCGATGGCTAGGCGAGAGGGAGGCGCAGGGAGGAGGGAGGGGAGAAAGGAAACGATAGATCGGTGGCGAGGATCAGGAACGACGGATCCAGGCGGCCATGGCGACCACGAATGCCACCACGTTCCTCGACCACATTCCGCAAATGCCATCACGTTCCTCGGTGATGGGGATCGGGGCTGAGGCCGGGGGCCGCGTCCGCGCAGGGGCCACCCTCGCCGGGGCCATGCAAGGCCGGCGCGCCTGCGCAGGGATCGTGGCCGCCGCCGAGACAGCGCCCGCCGGTGGGGTCGGGGCTTAATGCCGCGCCGCCACCAGGGCTGGGGCTCAGGGCCGGTGCCGCCATGGCCGGATCTCTAGCACCCACGCCGTGGCTGGGGCCGGGGACGCCGCACTGCGCCGCTGTGGAGCCGCGCCGGCCGTGCAGAGGAGAACGATGAATGGGAGGGGGGCAGATTGAGCTAGGTTGCTCGCGCGGACGGGGAAGGGGCGGACGGCTGACGGACGACGCACGATAAACAGGGACGTGGGATGGACGGTGGAGATTGAAGGATGGCAGAACGGCAGACTACTCTTACCTTCTTAATAAGTAGTACAGATATGAGATTCAGGATTGTATTTTGTATTCTTTTAGTGGTCTTTTGTATTTGAAAAACCGATCCACGGACAAGTTTGTAGATACCCTAAACAACTTAAAAGAGCATCCGCCGGAGGAATTCTCTAATTAACACATGCCTACAGTCCTTCACTATCATAATAACGAGAGCAAACCTTAAACTACGAATTTAACTTAAAACTTTTAAACGACAAGATTATCTTACCTACGCGCATTATACACTCTACGGCCTTGCATAATTCTGCACAAATGCCAGAAGAAACATTGGCGTCAAGACCTACGATTATACCACTATAAACATGTTGGTAAACACGTCACTGCTAAATGATCTTGTACTCTTGCACATACATGACAAGCTACATACCAAAATTTCCGTGCCAAAACAATACTACTACGCAACAGGATCCCATAGCAATACGAGAAATGTGCAACGTCTCATAAGAACAGGCACTGCATAAATTTTAGGAAAGAATGATTTCCATCGTCTAACTAGCTAACTTTTGTACAGTTTCCGATATTACATTCACGACACGGAAATGGCTCTAAAACTACCCCTCAAAAACGGCTGGCACCAGCTCAAGAGCCATCACCATCACTCCTTGTGCCTTCTCCCCACTACCCCATCTCTTCTCCCTTTTCATCCGCTTTTATGGCCTCATCAATCTCATCTCCCTTTTCATCCGCTTTTATGGCCTCATCATATATGCAGTAAACTCGCCATTCCATTTTAGGCCTTATTCAGTTGCTGAAAGGGATTTAATCCTCTCCAATCCTCTTCGATCCTCTCCTAACCGAACAAGTCCTTATCGAAAGTGGATATCAGAAGTCCAGAGATTCTCAATCCAAACCATAAGCTCGACGAACCTAGCGACTTGGCTCCAAAACTTGGGCAGTTACAAAAACGAATACCAGACCTCCAGGTCTGGTGCGAGGCGACCTTTTCGTCAGGTCGCTTTGTATGCCAAAGAAAAGCTATGCAGATCAGTGATGCCCACAGGTCTCCTGTCGCTTATAAAAAATGGTCCAGAAGAAGCACGCTTAATCTATTTCTCCCTCTTCGATATCAACCACCACTGGTGCATCTGCCAAATCGCCCTCCTCGTCATCTTCGTCATCTTTCATGTACAGCCCGAGCTTTGCTAGGGCGTTGCTGCTTCCCAGTTGAAACCCAGGGCTCCCTTCACCAACCAAGTTGGGCATCTCTTCGCATGTGATACCTCTAAGCATTTCAAGGTCTTTCAGAAAGTGGCTCCCTCCGTTGATGTCAACAGTTCTCTCCATCTGCAATCCAGCATTTGCTTACACTTCAGGTACGGTAACAGCATAGTGTAAGATGTTGCTTGTGGGGAGCATACAGTAGAAATTACCTCTTGCAAAGCTTTCCGAGCTGCTTCTCTCTCAATATCTCTTTGTCGTTTAGCTTCTGCAGCAGCCTCAGCAGCTGCTGCTTCTTCAGCCCTCTTGCAGGCATCCTCTGCAGCTTTAGCCTCAGCTTGCAACCGAGCTCTCTCTGTAATGGAAATTCTGTCACACAACTGTTGTCAGCTAAAAATGATTCTTCTGCATCTCACCTTGTCTTTGTAACCTCTCAAGTTCCTCCCTCTCGCGTCGAAGCTTCTCAGGATCCTTTTTGGTAGTCTGATATTAGCAATCAGGTGAGCTTACATTACAGTGAATAACACAAAACGCCCAGACAATAACGCTCTCGAGGAATCATTTTCATATACACACCTGATCAAGAGCCTTTTCGCGGGCCTTCAGAATCGTATCAGCAAAGCGGCTTCTCAGAAGGGCAGCTCGGATTTGCTTCTCAGGGGAGACCTTCTTAGATACATACCCCCCTAAAATTTTCATATATAGACCTGTATAAGGGAACCCATTTCTCTACAACAGAAGTTTGGGTATGCACCGGCCATCATGAAAATTCATGCTTACCCTCACCATAAGCAGAAACAGAGACAGGGTCTGTACTTTGCTCTGGTAAATTTAATGTGTCCAGTGAATCTGCAAATTAAATCGAGAGTGTGTAAGATATAAGTGATTATATATTCATGGGTTGCAAAGCCAGGAAATGTTATCTGCAAACATTTAGAGGTGTAATGTCAACTGTCCTTTCTTTTCAATAAAACCGGTTATGTATAGGAATTTTGTATAGAAAGAAAAGGTCCAGTTCAAATGTTCAAAGGCAATAAAGGTTTCATCCTACTCAACAGACATGTCCAATTATCGACCTCTGAAGATCACACTCAATAATCTGGATCGGCTGTTCAACCAATCGATTCGGTAAATCTCAGGTCAAGTGTAACATGAATCATTGTCTAGGTCTAGGATATAAAAGTCAAATCCATCAGCTCACGCAACATGAGACAGTAATTGCACATGTGCTAATTATCTTATCTAGAAAAGAAGTGTTAAAGACTTTATTCCAAATATTGATAAAACTATGAAACAAAACTTACCCTTTTCATGATCCAGGCCATCCACAGGTAGAATTTTTTCCTGCGTGTAGACAAAAGAAGACAGAGAGAGGGAGACAACAATCATTGAGATAACATCTTAAAATATCCTTAACCTCAAATCAATAATCAACAGTAATTTTGATTGAAACTTCTACTCCAAAAAATATTCAGAAAACAAGCTATATAGAACCTTTGACACGCTGTTTTGTTGAGCAGCTTTGGCATTCATATCACTTCCAGAAGAGCTACTAGAACCTGAGCCTTCGGAGGTAAAAACAGAAATACCATCAGTGTGTTGGACATGACAACCCAGCCAAGTTAAGGACATAACAAAGACAAACAGTATGCAGCAGATGTACATGTCTCCATTCTTGTTCTATAACCCTTCACATTAAGCAAGACTAAAAGTATATAACCACAAATATATATTACTTGCATTTGTTTTTTATGACTTGGCTCACTGAGACAAATTTGGGAAGTGGCAATTAGTTGGCTACATAGAATCCAATTTTCAATTTTGTACTTGAAATAAAATCATCAAATTATAATACACCCCATCAAGATAATGACATACAAATAAAATGCCATTTTTCAAATATGAACAGTAAGGATCCTGAAAATTAATTGAACGGATCCAAAGAGAACCATCTAAAAGAACACTGTTTTTTTCCATCAATGGTATAGTTCACTTTGAACTAAAGGATAAATTATGTTTCATTTTTCTGAATCATAACCAAATAATTCCCACAGTTGCTGTAGTAGAATGCACAGAACAGTACGGAAATACAGAAAGGATAAGCCAATGTGTTGATTGCTAATAAACAGAAGATTCATGAACACATTTCAATAGCAGAAGCTAGATCCTATTAGGGCATGTACAACCCTGAGACCGTGGATCGGTTTTTCCAAGTACAAGAGACAACTAAGAGACTGCATATACAACCCTGAGTCCAGTACCATAGTGGTGCTAATAGAAAATTTGGGGTGAAACTTGTGAAATTACGTACCACTAGAGGATGATTCTGAGTCACTACTAGAACTGCTAGATGCACTATGTTTGCGGCTTCTGTCTGCTGTTTCATCTTCAAGTACCACAGGAGGAAAAGTCAAAACTGGAGGGTCATTCTCCCCAATATCAACATCCTCGTCAAAGAGCTCATTTACTGAAAACGTGCATATAATATTTTAGCTTATATGAAAAATCAGTATCATAAATGAGCAATGGATGAGAAACAGACCTTCCTCGTTACACACTGACGGATTGATGAGTTCATATTGACTTCGAGACTGTTGAACAGAGCATAAAACAGTTATTTGCGAAATGAAACAATGAAATAGCAATCTCTAATACAGAAGCACCCACCTTAACCTCACGAGGGTCCTGTTCTGTAAAGTTTCTTGACGGATTAACTCTGTCATAGTCATCAAGTAGCTTCAGTAATTCAAAAAGTGTATCATCACCTAGAGCATCCATATCAAGCTCTAATTCCTCTTCGTCGGCGTCGCAATAGTCAGCGTGACTCCTTATGAGCTCAACTACATGATCTGGAATGAATGCACCATATGACTGTAATCTTGCACTTAAATCATATTTTTGCTCACTCGTCATTATTCTCTTTCTGGTTGGAACAATATCCCCTACCAAAGGAGCATCTTGTACCAAAGGAGAGGTTTTCCTCTTCTTTGGTTGCAGAACTGGACTGTCGGCTGAATCTTCTCCCCGAAATATGTATTGCTTGGGTACACTTTTCTTTGAGGGTTTTTTCTTAGTGAGGTCTTCTTTCTCAATGGAAACTCTCTTAGTTGAATTCTTTTTTGTGGGCTCCCTCACAGGAGGCTTCTCAACTGGTTGAGGAGGCTTCTCATCTGGCTGAGGAGGCTTCTCATCTGGTTTAGGGAGCTTCTTCTCAATAAGCTTCCATCGGCTCTCAAAGTTCTTGCTCAAAGTTTTGGCCATTAAATGAACATCATTGTTAGCTGGGTTATAATTCATAGCGTTGCTGAAAGTGAGCCTCACATCTGCAGCAAATTCCAGAGGTGTAGAGTACATGCCTGCCTTCATCCTTTTCTGGATCGTACCCAAATCCATGGGCTGCTTGACTATTTGAAAGTAGTCAGGGATGTTCAACTTCACAATGTCAACTGGAACAAGAAACGGGCTTGCCCATACATGGCTCATAAGGGACTTGAGAAGGTTGGCACATTGTTTAAACGAGGATGTGTAGTTAATAGAGCTGGAAACAGGTGGGGCGACGGCTGTGGCCATAGGTGGTGGAGCTCCCCTATCCGTCTGCACTGAATTGCTTCGCCTGAGCTTCTCGGCTTTTTTCTTGGGCTGCATATGGCTTCTGGGAGCTGACGCGACC
Source organism: Zea luxurians (assembly GCA_029449295.1). Classification (NCBI taxonomy): domain Eukaryota; kingdom Viridiplantae; phylum Streptophyta; class Magnoliopsida; order Poales; family Poaceae; genus Zea; species Zea luxurians. The sequence goes on along the minus strand of JAOPSE010000019.1, from coordinate 26,174,869 downwards.
GTAGCACCATTCATGTTCACAACATTATGCCCTCCTGAAAACAGTCTAATCTGGAGGTCCTTCACCTGCGCAAGCTCATGGCGGAGCCTCATCTCCACGTCCTTCTTGTCTAGAGCAGTCATACTGGGCAGTGAGAACACCTCCCGGGGCACGCGGGTCACGTTGAACCTGGAGGCACATTCCCTCTCCTCAGAATTCACGCTGACGCACTTCCTCTTCGGCGGCAGAGCTACTGTCCCCGAGTCGACCCTCACGGGGCTCCCGAACCCCTTGAACTCCCCCATTGCCTCCACCCTGTGCCGGTAGTCGGGCACGAAGCCGTGGGGGTGGCCCTTAGACAACATATGCGTCTTCCCCACCATTGCTGGCGGCCGTGTCGGAGACGCGCTGCTGACTCCTCCTTCTCCTCCTCTCGCTAGCAATGCGCCGCCTTGGCCGCGGAATTCCTCCCGCAATTCCGGGAGAAAAAGCCTAACCCTAACCCCCGAGGCGGGAGGAGAGGGAGGCTAGCTTATTCCGCGGTGACCGGGGAGCAGGAGGCGACCCCTCCCCCCCTTACCAGAACCCTCGATTCGAGGGGCGGGGCACCTCGAGCGGACGCTCCGCGGCGAGGTGATCGAGCGAGAACTCACCGAGCACCACCAGCGCCGCACCCCCAACACACCACCCGGCGGCGCCGCCGCGAGATCTCGTGGCCTTCCACAGGCGCCGGCGCCTCCGTCCGCGGCACGAACCCCCTAGGGCTTTCTTCCTTACTACTCCTCGCGCTGCGCGGAGGCGATCAGGCGGAGGCGGCGAGACGGCGAGACGGCTGGAGAGTGGAGACTAAGGGTTTTCTCTCTCCTCTGCCCCTCTCTTATCTCTCCCCTCGCGGACGGCTCGGCTTAATGGCTTCTCTCTCCGTTGCCCACGCGAGCCTTTGGAACTTTATATATCAGGGCCCATGAACGGTCGGTGGTGGGGCCGTGGGCCCCGGGCTGAAACGGAGACGCGGCGGCCGTGACTGGGTCGGACTCGGGAAGGTGCATCGGGGCCGTTGGGTTTTTGGAACGGACGGTGATGGTGGCTGTCCGCTGGGCCTGGATGGGCCCAGGGCTTCGCTGTTAGAAGCGCACGTGCGGATTCTAGCGCAGCAGCAGCTGCTTGCATTCTGGCCCCTGCGGCTCTGCCCCTACCTTCTTTTTTTTAACAAGGGATTATCCGGTCACCCCTTCATTATAAAATAGGTATTATAAAAGTTTTACCACGAAACAAAAGCATAACAAAAATAACAGGATGTAAGCAGATCAAACTCCTCCTAAGTTGGGCACGCTCAGAAGAGAAGGCGGAAATATCACACACCCCACCGTCCAGAACTAAAGCCAAACTAAAATTACATCATCCTAACCATGCATTGGACAAGTTTTTAATCTTCAATACGGTTGCAGAAAGAAAAGAAAAAAAAGGCAAAGCCAGACAACCTCTAACAAATCAATTTGCCCGGGGGAGACCATCCAAAAGAGCCACTGAAGACTTCATTTATCATCTTACGGATTTGTTGGCTTTCTAGCTCCACCATCTCGCTAGACTTCATTTTCTGCAGAACAGACCACTTAATCCAACCAAAAATAGCAAGTGTAAATCACATCAGTAGGGTCATGGAGGGCTTTGTTGTTAAAGCAAACATCATTTCTAAATTTCCAAATAGACTAAAGAACTGCCTCCACGCCTAGTACAAGTAAATTCCTTGCATTTTTCTTACAATTGTTCATCCAATGTCCAAAGAGAGAATCAAGGTTGGGACCTCTCTTCGCATCCAGGGCAACTTGTAACACTCTCCAAACAAAAGGGGACACATGGGAGTTGAAGAAGAGATTATTAGTAGTTTCTAAAACATCACAAAAGTAACAATAAGTCAATTCAAGCCAATTTATTCTTTTTCAAGTTTTCTTTGGAAATGATTTTATTTTTTTAGAACAAGCCACATAAATACTTCAACTTTCTAGGGCATTTTTATTTTCCAAAGAAATTTGAAAGAATTTTAATTCTGATATGGTAATATAAAGATTTGGCAGTAAAAACTTGTTTTGTTTAGCCTCCACATCACTCTATCTTCAGAAACAGAAAAGCTATAATTAGTACATTTCTCCATAAGCTCTGCCCAATCTTCAGCACCTCTCCAATTAGTCTCCTAAAAGATAAGGCTTCACAATTCAACATCCTCACCGAATAAACATCAATGTTTTTATCCAGATAAATATTAAAGAGTCTCTCATATCTGCTACAGAGAGGATTGTCATCACACCAAAGATCATACCAAAAGCTGTTTTTTACCATTTTCAACTTTTTCTTGATTAATCTGAAAAAGAATTCTCTAGTTTCTAGAATGCCTTTCCAGATATATGAATCATTCTGTTTTTTCACTAATATAAGGGGTTTTCCCTTAATATATTCGTGTTTGACAATTTTTTTGCCATAAGCCATCTTCATGTTCAAGTTTCTAGATCCACTTGGCTAATAAGCTCTCAAATGAAAGAACCTTGTGTTTTCATCTCCTTCACATATGAATCTCTCTCTAGCCTTTTGTCTCATTTTGATTTTCTTCCTCCATGATAATATTTTTCAATACAGAATCACACTACAACTTCTCAAATCTCTCAGAAGCCAATAAACTTGAGATTTCACTTTTCAAATCAATCTCATTATTTTTTTTAGTGTTAACCATTTTAATTTTTTTATAATGACCCTCAATATTGGAATTCCACCTTTTTAGTTTCTTTTTTAATCTTTTTCACTTTTTTCTTCTAAATATCAATACTATTTCTACTTCTCACGGGATGATACCAGCTTATAATGACCAAATTATTAAAGTTGGGTCTGTTTCCAACAAAGTTCATATCTAAAATCCCTCCTTTATTTGGCCAACAATTCATCAGCACTTAATCGTAAAGGCACATGGTCAGAAAAAGATTTGTTCAGACCTTTAACCAAAACATCATGGTAAGCCAAATCCTAATCAGGGCTCACCAATAAATCTGTTCAGATTTTCAAAAGTTGGGTCACTCCTATTGTTGGACCAAGTATATAGTCTGTTAGAGAGGTCCAACAAAATCAGGCCACACTGACCTATAATAGCATTGAAAAAATGTATCCACCAAATCAAGGCAAACATCTTCCTCCTCTCCTTTTAGGAGGTGCATTCCATCAAGGGTGAAAAGGGTGTCGTCGAATTGCATTGTCCTTGGCAGCGCAAGGACTCCTGAGAGGTTGCAGGATGCGCCCCCTTGTGACCCTCATATGGGACTTCTTCTGGCAGAGAAAACTTGAAATTACGAGTACATGGTTTATGGAATACATATTTGTTTGAGGTTACCCCGATGGCGGGGGGATTCGACGTTGTTTGTCCCGAGGGGCTCCAGTGCCCTCTAAGAGATTGAATTGGAGGTCCAACTCAGTCAGGTCCAACTCAGTCAACCTACTACACATCAAGTGCAATATACCCAAAGCCTTCCAAAGCCAATCCCGCTGCGCATTTGATCCATTTGAGTTTTGAGAGACTTAGTGGCTTGCACATTCGAGAGTTGTGAGTTCTTATGATCTTGACTTGAGTTTTCACCCTCACTTCCTCCCTCATTCTCTTCATTGTCAAGCGAGGCAAGAGACTCCAATTATTTGTGTGAAGGTCCTTGTGGGTTTTGGTGTCCCTAAGATAGTGAAGAAAACTCATTTGGTCTCCGTGACCGTGTGAGAGAGGGAAAGTGTCGATGTTTTGTATCTCGCTCCGACAAGTATATTTAGTAAATTTATTGTGCGTGTTTCGGGCTCTGGAGGGTGTGCGCGAAGGGCACAAGATTTATACTGATTCGGACAGAATGTCCCTACTTCCAGTCATCGGTGGCTTGCACTACTGGTACTATTGATGATCAAACTCGTAATAGGGGTTACAAATAGTCGAGAGAGGGAGGAGAGGCTCCTAGATCTCTTATAAGGGTGGAAGTGGAGCTTAGAAGCTGAAAGATGGAGTCCTAACTAAGTCTTGGCTTGGCAGGGCTCTGGCCTCCTAGTCCTCGTCTGCGCTCCTCCTCCTGTTCGTCCTTACGGGTTCGTCTCCGTCTGAAGTCATCCGGTTGTCTCCCGGTCCTCCTTGCCCTAAGGCGAGCCTCTCCCTTTTATAAGTCGGGAGAGGGGTCGGCCAGCAGTGGCTTCTTTGGGAAGGAACCGTAAGGCAGGGGTAAAGCCAGTGTTTTATCCCGGGTGAGACCATCGTACTCGTGGGGCCCAGTGCTGCCTAGCTGTCGCATATTTATTATTGTGGATGACATGGGGGCTTCAATGGTCCTAGGCACCATCTTTCAGGCTACGCCGACCCCTGGCTTTCGTAGTGTGGGGCTTGGTAAGGCCTGTCGTATAGTGTCTTGCGGGAGGTCTGTGCACTCAGGCCTAGTCCGATAGGCCATAAGTGCGCCGCAGGCCAATGCGCCACAGTTTGGGGGTTCGTAGGTTATGAGCGCTATGCGGCCCGAGGGGTCCGTAGGTCATGAGTGGGAAGTGGACCGGCACCCACGTTATGGGTCGATGTCAGGCGTGGTTAATGCGACCAGTCATTTATAGCGTGCCAGTCCGGGGCCGAGCGTGGGATCCACTCGAGTGGTTCCCTTCTGACATGCCCATCCTTCATTGTATGGTTCCGTCATGCCTGACCCTGGGCTCGGTGCTGCAGGATTGGATTGAGGGCGGGTCCTTATAGGGTTGGCTCACCTGCCTCTTCCGACTAACTAACGGGCCCTAGGGATGAGGGGCTCTTTCCTTAGCGTGCTCACTAACCGGTGGGTCCCAGGGACCGGGGATCATTTCTCCGACAGAAAGGGTTGAAAGAGACTCGTCCTCAGTGAACTCCTTAATAGGGACGTACATTATTCAGAGCAGAACTTCGGAAAACAAATTGCCTTGTTCTTCACGTTGATCATTACTTTGCGATTTTGTTCTTCCTCTCCCCTCTATTTTGTTCTTGTTGAGCTCTAAAAAGAGCAATGTGGACGGTCCGGCCCCGAGGCTGGACGGTCCACGGTCCGGACTGTCCGCGGTGGCGGCGCGGACGGTCCGCGCGTGTGCAGAGTCAGTTAGGGTTCCTAGTTTCTCGCGGGATTTGTTACCTAAAACCGCGGGATTAACTCGGAAAACAGTTGGAAACGGATCCAGACCTCCCCCTTTATATAGATGAAGGGCTACGGCCGATTGAACCCCCAACAATCGATCAAATCCAGTCTATTACTCGTTTTTTACCTTATGCATTAGGAGTAGTTCTAGTCTAGTTCTAGTTTAGCTCTAGTTTAGCCTCTCGATCCCCAAATTCTCCGCCTCTCTTCGACTCTACGTCGATTAGAGGAGTCTAGGTCGTCCTGCCCGAGCCTAGACAACTCCTAGGATCTCTCCTCCCCGACGGGGTCCCTCCCGGGAGCGAGATCCAGGCGCCGCCGGCGATCCTCTGCCGCCCCTGCGCACGTGCGGACCGTCCGGCCCCAGGGCGCGGACCGTCCGACCGTCAGGCAGGGAACGCCAGCCCCTGCGCCAGGTCGCAGACCGTCCGGCCCCTGGCCGCGGACCGTCCGCGCCTGTGCAGAGAGCACCTCCGCCTCACGCCAGGTCGCGGACCGTCCGGCCCTGTGCCGCGGACCGTCCGCGCCTGTGTAGAGAGCACCGCCGCTGGTTCTTGTTGAGTGGTTGGCGCCTCCAAAAAGGTGTCAACATACTTTTTGGCGACTCCGTTGGGGACTAGGTGTCTAGACCTGCTAAAAATCGGCCCATAGATGGCCGGTTCTAAGGATCACACCAAGATCTCCACCACCAACATCATCAAGCCGGCCATGGAGGCGCTCCCGGCTGATGACCAAAGGCCCTTTGAAGACCTCGTAATGCGCGATGAGAAGGAGGTGATGCGGCAATGGAACGAACAACGCGACAAGGAAGAGGCGGAACTGCTGCATAAACTCTCCGAACGGCGCAAGGAGGTAGCAGACAAGTACTTGTCACACTTCACGGTAGATCGCCACCAGAAGATTGTCCGTCAAGGGGAGATCGATATGGAATCTCTCCTACCTCCACTTCAGGGTCCCGCTGTAAGTACTCCAGATCTATCTCTTACGACTTTCATGGATCAACGAGGAGATCAGTTAAAGCAATATGTAGATGAATCTATTAAAATGCATTTACGTGCATACGAGAAATCAGCTGCTCCTAACTTTCCATCGCGAGAGTCTAATACAGTGCCAACCACGTCAAACACATCGGCTATAAATGGGTCACCCTTGACCCAGCCATCATATGGTATGCCGATGCACGCTTTCGTGTCACCATCACAGCCGCAACCACTAGGCACGCGGCAGGTACTGGACGTGACCGGACCGTCCGAGCATCATCTCAGACAGTCCGGTTATACCACGGACCGTCCGGCGTATTTCGCCGGACCGTCCGACCAGATGCAGGTGAGAGCACCTAGAGGGGGGGTGAATAGGTGATCCTGTAAAACTTCAAACTTAAGCCACAAAACTTGGTTAAGTGTTAGCACAGATAATGCCAAGTGGCTAGAGAGGAGTCTCAACAAAACACAATAACCACAGAAGATCAATCACAGAGATGGCACAGTGGTTTATCCCGTGGTTCGGCCAAGACCAACGCTTGCCTACTCCACGTTGTGGCGTCCCAACGGACGAGGGTTGCAATCAACCCCTCTCAAGCGGTCCAAAGACCCACTTGAATACCACAGTGTTTTGCTTTCTTTTCTTTATCCCGTTTGCAAGGAATCTCCACAAATTGGAGTCTCTTGCCCTTACAAGTATATGATCACAAAGAAGCACAGAGTAAGGGAGGGAAGCAACACACACAAATCCACAGCGAAACGCGCACACACACGGCCAAGAATTAAGCACGAATGACTATCTCAAAATTCTCACTAGAACGAAGCTCGAATCACTTAGAATCACAAATGGATGCGCAAGGAATGAGTGTGGATGATCAAGAATGCTCTTAGGTTGCTTGGTGTACTCCTCCATGCGCCTAGGGGTCCCTTTTATAGCCCCAAGGCAGCTAGGAGCCGTTGAGCACAAGTTTGGAAAGCCATTCTTGCCTTCTGTCATCGGGGGCACCGGACGACGTGTACACCGGACACTGTCCGGTGACCGATTTCCTTCCTTAAATAGCGAAGCCGACCGTTGGCAGCCTGAGAGCCGTTGGCGCACCGGACATGTCCGGTGCACACCGGACAGTCCGGTGCCGTCTTCTAGCCGTTGGCTCGGCCACGTGTCCCGCGCAGATTGCGCGGCCGACCGTTGGCCCGGCCGACCGTTGGCTCACCGGACAGTCCGGTGCACACCGGACAGTCCGGTGAATTTTAGCCGTACGTCGCCGGTGAATTCCCGAGAGCAGCCACTTCGCTCGAGCCAGCCTGGCGCACCGGACACTATCCGGTGCACCACCGGACAGTCCGGTGCTTGCAGACTCAGCAGATTCTTGGCTTGCTCGAGCCAACACATTTCTAATTGAATTTTTCCTGTTTCCAGCACTTAGACACAATACATTAGTCCATAAAACAATGTACTAAGTCTGAGAAACATACCTTAATTCTCGATTTGTACTTTGTCCACCTTTTTACCCTTAGGCACTTGTGTTGGACACTAAATCACCAAAATACTTAGAAATGGCCCAAGGGCACATTTCCCTTTCAATCTCCCCCTTTTTGGTGATTTATGCCAACACAACATAAAGCAAGTAGAACAAGTACAAAATCAAATCAAATAAGAACTCAAAATTGTTTTGATTCAATTTTGACATATATGGATCACACTATGCCACCACTTGGTTTGTTTTTGCAAATCAAACTCAAATTTCTATCTCTAAGTCAAACACACATGTTAAGACATAAAGAGAGTCATTCTAAGAGAAATTGATTTAAGATTTCAAAAACTCCCCCTTTTACCCATAATCAATACTTCTCCCCACAAGAAACCAACTTTTGACAAGAAAGACAACAAAAGAGTTTTGACAAACCAAAAGCTCTATTCTATTATTTTCAAAATCTCTCAAGTGGTAGCTGATCCATTTATCGCTTTGGCCTTTATTTTCTCCCCCTTTGGCATCAAGCACCAAAACGGGATCAATCGTGGCCCAATAACCCCATTGCCTCACCAAAATCTTCAATTAAGAGCAAATGGCAATAAGAGTTCATTAGATGAACTTGGAATAAGTTACCCTCTCATCAGAGTGCAGTGGAAGTCTTTCATGGTCCAAGTCCACCTTTTCCCTTTCAATTCTCCGTTGAGACTAAACAAGCAAACTCAAGCATATGGTTAGTCTCAAAGGTTCAAGTTGTAACACATCTCCCCCTAAAACTGTGCATCACTTTGCAACGGACTTGTGAGGTCCAGGGAGTGTTTGTACAACTTGAGCACCATACTTAACAACAAAATGCAAAAAGGAACATGATCAAAAGCATAAATACATGTATGCTACAATTCAATCCAAGTTCCGCGAATCTAAGACATTTAGCTCACTACGCAACCTGCAAAAGGTCTTCTCATCTAGAGGCTTGGTAAAGATATCGGCTAGCTAGTTCTCGGTGCTAATATGAAACACTTCGATATCTCCCTTTTGCTGGTGGTCTCTCAAAAAGTGATGCCGGATGTCTATGTGCTTTGTGCGGCTGTGTTCAACAGGATTTTCCGCCATGCGGATAGCACTCTCATTGTCACATAGGAGTGGGACTTTGCTCAGATTGTAGCCAAAGTCCCGGAGGGTTTGCCTCATCCAAAGTAGTTGCGCACAACACTGTCCCGCAGCAACATACTCGGCCTCAGCGGTGGATAGGGCAACGGAGGTTTGTTTCTTAGAGTTCCATGACACCAGGGACCTTCCTAAGAATTGGCACGTCCCCGATGTACTCTTCCTATCGACCTTACATCCAGCATAGTCGGAATCTGAGTACCCAATCAAGTCAAAGTTAGACCCCTTTGGATACCAGATCCCGAAGCAAGGCGTAGCGACTAAATATCGAAGAATTCGCTTCACAGCCACTAAGTGACACTCCTTCGGATCGGATTGAAATCTAGCACACATGCATACGCTAAGCATAATATCCGATCTACTAGCACATAAATAAAGCAAAGAACCTATCATGGACCGGTATGCTTTTTGATCAACGGACTTACCTCCTTTGTTGAGGTCGGTGTGTCCGTCGGTTCCCATCGGCGTCTTTGCGGGCTTGGCGTCCTTCATCCCAAACCTCTTTAGCAAATCTTGTGTGTACTTCGTTTGGGAGATGAAGGTGCCGTCCTTGAGTTGCTTCACTTGGAACCCAAGGAAGTAGTTCAACTCGCCCATCATCGACATCTCGAATTTCTGCGTCATTACCCTGCTAAACTCTTCACAAGACTTTTGGTTAGTAGAACCAAATATTATGTCATCGACATAAATTTGGCACACAAACAAATCACCATCACAGGTCTTTGTAAAAAGAGTTGGATCGACTTTCTCAACCTTGAAAGCATTAGCAATTAAAAAGTCTCTAAGGCATTCATACCATGCTCTTGGGGCTTGCTTAAGTCCATAGAGCGCCTTAGAGAGCTTACACACGTGGTCGGGGTACCGTTCATCCTCGAAGCCAGGGGGTTGCTCCACGTACACCTCCTCCTTGATTGGCCCGTTAAGGAAAGCGCTCTTCACATCCATTTGGAACAACCTGAAAGAATGGTGAGCGGCATATGCTAGCAAGATACGAATTGATTCTAGCCTAGCCACAGGAGCAGAAGTCTCCTCAAAGTCCAAACCTGTGACTTGGGCATAACCTTTTGCAAAAGTCGAGCCTTGTTCCTCGTCACCACCCCGTGCTCGTCCTGTTTGTTGCGGAACACCCACTTGGTTCCCACAACATTTTGCTTGGGACGAGGCACCAGTGTCCAAACTTCATTGCGCTTGAAGTTGTTGAGTTCCTCCTGCATGGCCAATACCCAATCCGGATCTAGCAAGGCCTCCTCTACCCTGAAAGGCTCAATAGAAGAGACAAAGGAGTAATGCTCACAAAAATTAACTAATCGAGATCGAGTAGTTACTCCCTTGCTAATGTCACCCAAAATTTGGTCGACGGGATGATCCCTTTGAATCACCGCTCGAACTTGGGTTGGAGGTGCCGGTTGCGCTTCTTCCTCCATCACGTGATCATCTTGTGCTCCCCCTTGATCACACGCCTCCTTTTGATGAACCTGTTCATCGTCTTGAGTTGGGGGATGCACCGTTGTTGAGGAAGAAGGTTGATCTCGTTCATCTTGTTCTTGTGGCCGCACTTCTCCAATCGCCATGGTTCGTATAGCGGCCGTCGGAACATCTACTTCATCTACATCATCAAGATCAACAACTTGCTCTCTTGGAGAGCCATTAGTCTCATCAAATACAACGTCGCTAGAGACTTCAACCAAACCCGATGATTTGTTGAAGACCCTATACGCCTTTGTATTTGAATCATAACCTAATAAAAACCCTTCTACGGCTTTGGGAGCAAATTTGGAATTCCTACCTTTCTTCACTAGAATGTAGCATTTACTCCCAAAAACACGAAAATACGATACATTAGGTTTGTTACCGGTTAGTAGCTCATACGACGTCTTCTTGAGGAGGCGGTGAAGGTAGACCCTGTTGATGGCGTGGCAAGCCGTGTTCATGGCTTCCGACCAAAAGCACTCAGGGGTCTTGAATTCTCCAAGCATAGTCCTCGCCATATCTATGAGCGTCCTGTTCTTCCTCTCTATCACACCATTTTGCTGAGGTGTGTAGGGAGCGGAGAACTCGTGCTTGATCCCCTCCTCCTCAAGAAACTCCTCCACTTGAAGGTTCTTGAATTCGGACCCGTTGTCGCTCCTTATCTTCTTCACCTTGAGCTCAAACTCATTTTGAGCTCTCCTTAGAAAGCGCTTGAGGGTCCCTTGGGTTTCAGACTTATCCTGCAAAAAGAACACCCAAGTGAAGCGGGAAAAGTCATCAACAATAACTAGACCATACTTACTTCCTCCTATGCTCAGATAGGCGACGGGTCCGAAGAGGTCCATATGCAGCAGCTCCAGAGGTCTTGACGTGGTCATCACATTCCTGCTGTGATGTGCTCCTCCCACTTGTTTACCTGCTTGACAAGCTGCACAAGGTCTATCTTTTTCGAAATGAACATTGGTTAGACCTATCACGTGTTCTCCCTTTAGAAGCTTGTGGAGGTTCTTCATCCCCACATGTGCTAAGCGGCGATGCCACAACCAGCCCATGCAAGTCTTAGCCATTAAGCATGCATCTAGACCGGTCTCTTCTTTTGCAAAATCAACTAAGTAAAGTTTGCCGTCTAGTACACCCTTAAAAGCTGGTGAACCATCACATCTTCTAAAAACAGACACATCTACATTTGTAAATAAGCAGTTATATCCCATATTGCATAATTGACTAACAGATAGCAAATTATATCCAAGAGACTCTACTAAAAACACATTAGATATAGAGTGCTCATTTGAGATTGCAATTTTACCTAACCCTTTTACCTTGCCTTGATTCCCATCACCGAATATAATTGAATCTTGGGAATCCTTATTTTTGACGTAGGAGGTGAACATCTTCTTCTCCCCCGTCATATGGTTTGTGCATCCGCTGTCGATAATCCAGCTTGAACCCCCGGATGCATAAACCTGCAAGGCAAATTTAGGCTTGGGTCTTAGGTACCCAACTCATGTTGGGTCCTACAAGGTTAGTGCAAATATCCTTAGGGACCCAAATGCAAGTTTTGTCTCCCTTGCATTTTGCCCCTAACTTCCTAGCAACTATTTTCCTATCCTTTCTACAAATAGCAAAGGAAGCATTTAAAGCACAATAAATTGTAGAAGGTTCATTCACTACTTTTCTAGGAGCATGAATAATATTCTTTCTAGGCACATGATGAATAGCATTTCTCCTAGACATATTTCTACCATGCATATAGGAAGAACTAGAAGCAAACATGGCATGAGAGTCAAAATCATCATAAGCCTTATAACTCCTATAAGCATTTCTAGTTTGTCTCCTATCATGATACATAAAAGCATGGTTCCTTTTAGTACTACTAGCCATAGGAGCCTTCCCTTTCTCCTTGGCGGAGATAGGAGCCTTATGGCTTGTCAAGTCCTTGGCTTCCCTCTTGTAGCCAAGTCCATCCTTAATTGAGGGGTGTCTACCAATCGTGTAGGCATCCCTTGCAAATTTCAGTTTATCAAATTCATTCTTGCTAGTCTTAAGTTGGGCATTAAGACTAGCCACTTCATCATTTAGTTTTGAAATTGAAACTAAGTGTTCACAACAAGCATTAATATCAACATCCTTACACCTAGTGCAAATTTCAACATGTTCAACACAAGAGTTAGATTTACTTGCTACTTCTAGTTTCGCATTTAAATCATTAATTTCACCTTTTAAAGAAGAAATGGTTTCATTACAAGTAGAAAGTTCACAAGAAAGCATTCCATTTCTTTTAACTTCTAGAGCAAGTGAATTTTGTGCACTAACAAATTTATCATGCTCTTCATATAAAAGATCTTCTTGTTTCTCTAAGATTCTATCCTTTTCATTCAAGGCATCAATCAATTCATTAATCTTAGCTATCTTAGTTCTATCCAATCCCTCTTACGCCGGACCGTCCGGATATGCATACATAGAACCGAGGGCTGCGCAATACGCACAGTTCCCACATTCATCGCAGCAACATTATGGTGCCCCACCAGCAACACATTATAATCATACCATACCACCTCATGGACATAGGGCTGAATACTGTTCGGCCACAAGAGAGCCTGAGAGGTATAGGGCAGGAGCTGGTGACATTAATAGGACACCTAGCACACACCTCAAACATCCCTAGGAGGAAAGCCGACAGAATGATGTCAGGCAACCTGAGATTTCCACCCACAAACTCAATGGATGGTCGCCAGATATGGCGGAGAGGATCAGAGACGAGGTAGCCAGGATGTTCAGGGACAAACTCGGTGTTAGTGTGTCAGGTATAGGGCAATCGTATCGGAAGCCTTATAGCCACCGATTCGACACCGTGCCATATCCACAGGGAACTAGAATACCAGACTTCTCTAAGTTTTCTGGTGAAGGTGGGAAAAGCACACACGAACATATAAGCCAATTCATAGCACACTTGGGAGAATTGGCTGATGGGGAAGCCTACCGTGTTCGTTTGTTCTCGTTGTCCCTTACTGACACTGCATTCGCATGGTATGCAGCTTTGCCACCAAACTCTATTAACTCTTGGGAAGAATTAGAGCAGAAATTTCATGAACACTTCTTCTCAGGAGAACATGAATTAGAATTGGCTGACTTAGCCTCAGTCCGACAGGGGCCTGAAGAATCGGTTAATGACTATATCCGGAGATTCCGGGACACTAGAAACCGATGCTTTCAGATTCATGTCGCAGAAAAACAACTGACAGGGCTAGCTTTCAATGGGTTGCGACCCTACTTAAAAGAAAAATTAGATGGCACCCAATTCTTTTTGCTAGTGCACTTACACCAGCGGGCTATGACCTGTGAAAGTCGAAGTAAGGAAACATCAAAATCGGCTAGCCATAAGATGCATCTAGTGGGATACGATAATTCGGACGATGAATCCACGGATGTATACACCACCGAACTGGTTTGGCCAGGACAGGCTAAACCTTCAGCGTGTTCTGCTTTACAGTCGATTCGAAAGAATCGACAAGAAGAAGTTAAGTTTACCTTTAATGTTGCCAAATGCGATAAAATATTTGACGAGTTACTGAAAAATGGCAACATTAAATTAACTCATACTATTCCTCCTCCTGATGAATTAAAGAGGCGTGCTTATTGTAAGTGGCATAATTCCTTTTTTCATGCCACCAATGATTGTAATGTTTTTCGTCGACAGATACAATCGGCCATAAATGAGGGTCGATTGGCTTTTCAGGAGATGCAAGTAGGCACACAACCCTTTCCTGTTAATACAATAGAACTCACACGCAAAAAGGTCTTGGTTCGGCCCGAAATGGCCGATAAAGGCAAAGACATGGGCATCGTCATCAGCAATCCTCGCATGTTAGATATATCACAAAAGGAGATTGCTCGAAAGGCTTCGGACGAGAAGGCTAAAAGGTCCGAAGACGCCCGGGGGCAGGCACAGTTAATGAACCAAACACATCAGCCTAGCCCCAGCATCGTAGATGGTCTGGCACCTACGTGCGGACAATCCGGTGCTCAGACAAACGGTCCGGCTAACTCAGCTAGACAGTCCACCTATGACCAAAGGCGTCAACCTCTACACAAAGCAAGGAAAAAGACGCAAGGTCAAAGCACATATAATCGGCTGATTGAAGACGATCCTACTTTTGATCAGTTGCTCTCCAAAAATACTAGCAAAAAGACTGTTCCACGTGATCGATCAACAAAGAAACCCCGGTCACCTGCTAAAACAAAACGGTCAAACAAAACGACCCGAAAGGCGACACAACAAGCATCGCCTATTCATTCTATGAGACCAGGGTACATTCCACCTATTTACACATCGTCGGTATATTATCCTGTTCAAACATGGAATGGCACGATGATGAATCCATGGTACATGTATAGTCCCTTCGTCTATCCAGACTGGGGGGCACCTCCATTCTATTCCTTTTGATCCATTGATCAAATGGTCATGGCCGAGAAAGATACAATCTGAAACGGCCTTTATATTGGTGCTTTATTGAATAAACTCCATATCGAAAAGTCGGTGACCTACATCAGGTTTAGTCCATATGCTTTTGGTTCGTCAACCTTCACCAAAAGGCAGGGGGGCATATGTTGAGCTCTAAAAAGAGCAGTGCGGACGGTCCGGCCCCGAGGCCGGACGGTCCGCGGTCCGAACTGTCCACGGTGGCGGCGCGGACGGTCCGCGCGTGCGCAGAGTCAGTTAGGGTTCCTAGTTTCTCGCGGGATTTGTTACCTAAAACCGCGGGATTAACTCGGAAACCAGTTGGAAACGGATCCAGACCTCCCCCTTTATATAGATGAAGGGCTACGGCCGATTGAACCCCCAACAATCGATCAAATCCAGTCTATTACTCGTTTTTTACCTTATGCATTAGGAGTAGTTCTAGTCTAGTTCTAGTTTAGCTCTAGTTTAGCCTCTCGATCCCCAAATTCTCCGCCTCTCCTCGACTCTACGTCGATTAGAGGAGTCTAGGTCGGCCTGCCCGAGCCTAGACAACTCCTAGGATCTCTCCTCCCCGACGGGTCCCTCCCGGGAGCGAGATCTAGGCGCCACCGGTGATCCTCCGCCGCCCCTGCGCACGTGCGGACCGTCCGGCCCCAGGGCGCGGACCGTCCGGCCGTCAGGCAGGGAACGCCAGCCCCTGCGTCAGGTCGCGGACCGTCCGGCCCCTGGCCGCGGACCGTCCGCGCCTGTGTAGAGAGCACCTCCGCCTCACGCCAGGTCGCGGACCGTCCGGCCCTGTGCCGCGGACCATTCGCGCCTGTGCAGAGAGCACCGTCGCTGGTTCTTGTTGAGTGGTTGGCGCCTCCAAAAAGGTGTCAACAGTTCTCTTGTTTGTGATCGTTTTGAGTTGGCTCCCAATGTAACCGCAACTGATTGAGCAACTCTAAGCAAGAAGAACTCTCCTCACGCTCTCTGATTTTCGTTATACTCGTTCTAGTGCTAACTTGGGGTGAAGTTTGTGTTTAAAGTTTGTAAATTTTAGGTTTCGCATATTCCCCCTCTAGGCGACTTGATATCTGTTGACGCCTTTTTGGAGGCGTCAATTACTCAAGAGAACCAGCGGCGGTGCTCTCTGGTCAGGCGCGGACGGTCCGCGGCACAGGGCCGGACGGTCCGCGACCTGGCGCGAGGTGGCGACGCTCTCTAGTCAGGTGCGGACGGTCCGCGGCACAGGGCCGGACGGTCCGCAACCTGGTGCAAGAGCTCGGACTCCCTGCCTGACGGCCGGACGGTCCGCGCCCTAGGGCCGGATGGTCCGCGCGTGCGCAGGGGCGGCAGAAGATCGCCGGCGGCGCCCGGATCTCGCTCCCGGGAGGGACCCCGTCGGGGAGGAGAGATCCTAGGTGGTGTCTAGGCTCGGACCGGCCGACCTAGACTCCTCTAATCGGCATAGAGTCGAAGAGAGGCGAAGAATTTGGGGATTGGAAGACTAAACCTAAACTAGACTAGAACTACTCCTAGGATAAAATGCGAAATAGAAGTTGTATTGATTCGATTGTTGATTATTACAAATCGGTCGTAGACCTCTCTATTTATAGAGGAGGGGGGCTGGACCCTTTACACAACTGATTCCGAGCTAATTCCGCGAATATAGCTAACAACCGTAGCACAAAACTCGGAACCCTAATCTGTTCTGCGCACGCGCGGACCGTCCAGCCCACAGGCGCGGACCGTCCGGACCGCGGACCGTCCGGCCTCAGGGCCGGACCGTCCGCTTGCTCATTTCTGGTTCAAACATATGCCCCCCTGCCTTTTGGTGGAGCTGGGCGAACCAAAAGCAACTAACTCGATGTGATCACATCGGTTCTCTTAGGCATCTTGCCACATACTAGGATGGTACTGTTTGAGGAAACGCCCATTCAAAGCCTTAGGTAAATCCTTGCCTTGTAATGTTTGTAGTAAATAAGCGTTACCAGACATCACCTGTTTCACTTTATAAGGACCCTCCCAGCTTGGCGACCATTTCCCGAACTTTCGGAGGCAGAATGGTCTTCCACACCAAGTCTCCTACTTGAAATGATTTTGCTTTGACCTTCTTGTTGTAGGCCCTGGCTACCATGATCTTGTCCTTTTCTATTGCTCCCAAAGCTATCATCCTCTTGTCGGTCACCTCATCAATATTATCCATCATTGAATTATAATAATCAATAGCAGTTAGATCATTTTTTCTGGCGAACCTGACAGCATTCAAACTTATTTCCACAGGCAATACTGCTTCCTGCCCATAGACAAGCTCAAAAGGAGATACTTTAGTAGCACTATGTTTAGATATTCTATGAGCCCATAAAGCTTCAGACAAAATCTTATGCCAATGTTTAGGATTATCAGATATCTTCTTTTTTATCAAATTAATCAATGTCCTATTACTAGACTCGGCCTGTCCATTGGCCTGAGCATAATATGGAGATGAATTAAGCAGCTTAATTCTGTATAATTCAGCAAATTCACGTACCTCCTTTGACATAAAAGAAGTCCCTTGATCTGTAGTCAAGGTCTGGGGAATGCCGAATCTATGAATAATATGCTCAGTTATGAACTCAATTACCTCCTTGTGCGTCATGTTTTTCAGAGCAACGGCTTCAGTCCATTTGGTGAAATAGTCAGTGGCAACTAACACAAATCGATGCCCCTTTGATGATGAAGGATGAATTTCTCCAATAAAGTCTAATCCCCATCCTCTGAAAGGCCAAGGCTTGATGATAGGATGTAATTCGGCTGCAGGGACCAACTGTAGGTCACCGAATTTTTGGCACACTTGGCAACCCTTGTAGTACTTGAAACAATCAGCTATCATACTAGGCCAATAAAAACCAGACCTTCACAACAACCACTTCATCTTAGGAGCTGATTGATGAGTACCATAAATCCCTTCATGTACTTCGGCCATGGCTAATATAGCATCATCTGGGCCCAAGCACTTAAGCAGGACATCATTGACTGTTCGACGGTAAAGTTCATCACTCATCAAAACATACTTGAAAGCTGTTTGCCGAATGTTCTTATCTGTCCTGATATTGGGATTTCGTAAATAATTAAGTATAGGTGTCCTCCAATCACTTGCATCGGCTTCATTGTCAGCCGAATCGATTAAGAGAACATTTCTGGTAACCCCGGACGGTCCGGCATCATTACGCGGACGGTCCGCGACCTGGGAATTTGGCTCTGCACTGGTTATCAGATTTCCAGTTTTGTGAAATTTCCCTCTCTTTATCCGATAACCTGATGCATCTTGTGCCAAATTGTTAGCTCTATGATTCTCAACTCTAGAAATATGCCGAATACTGAATTCGTCAAAAGAATGGATTATGCTCCAACATTTCTCAAGGTAACTATTTAGAGTATCATCAAAACATTGATATTCTTCTAACACTTGTTGGACAACCAGCTGAGAATCACCAAATACCTTCACATGTTTTACTCCCATACCATTTAAAAGTTCTAAGCCGAATAGGAGGGCCTCATATTCAGCTTGATTATTAGTGCAATAAGTTTTCAATCGGCTAGAGAAGTCAAAGGAGACATTACTTGGTGAAACAAGCACAATGCCAATTCCTTACCCTTCATTGCAAACCTATCCATCAAAATATAAAGTCCAAGGAGTAATAGTGAGGTATGACATGTCTAGTTCATGAATATCATTAACCCGATGTTCTACAATGAAATCCGCTACGACTTGACCTTTCATAGATTTTAATGGTTCATAGGCCAAGTCATATTCTATGAGTGCATAAGCCCACTTACCAATCCTACCACTCATAATTGGGTTATGCAACATGTATTTGATCACATCGGCTTGACCAGAAACAGTGCAATGACTAGACAGTAAATAACATCTACATTTGGTGCATGCATAAAACAAGCATAAGCATAACTTTTCAATAAAAGTGTACCTTGTTTCAGCATCCACCAACCTTCGGCTCAGATATGTCACCACATGCTCCTTCCCCTCAGTTTCTTGTGTCAGAACAGCCCCAATGACCTTATCTTCAGCTGCAATGTATAATCGGAATGGTACTCCTGCTCGTGGTGCTTTTAATACGGGAGCCGAAGATAAGTATTTTTTGATAAGATCAAATGCTTCTTGTTGTTCTGCCCCCCAAGCGAATTCGGCATCATTCTTAAGCCGAAGAATAGGGGTGAACGCATCAATCTTCCCAGCTAGGTTAGAAATAAACCTTCGTAAATAATTCACCTTGCCGAGAAACCTCTGTACCTCGATCTTACAGGTCGGAGGTCCCACATTCCGAATAGACTTGATTCGGTCAGGGTCTATCTCTATACCATGTTCATGTATGACAAATCCTAAAAACTTACCAGCCGACACTCCAAAAGCACATTTACGTGGGTTCATTTTCAAACCATACTGACGCATTTTATCAAAGGTTTTGCGCAAATCAGCTATATGAGAACTAAACTCAGCCGATTTGACTACAATATCATCAATGTAAACTTCTACAGTGTTTCTTAACAATTCATGGAAGATCAAATTCATAGCCCTTTGATAAGTAGCACCAGCATTTTTCAAACCAAATGTCATGACAACCCACTCAAATAAACCAATGAAGCCTGGACATATAAAGGCCGTTTTAGACGCATCTTCTTCGGCCATGAAAATCTGATTATATCCGGCATTACCATCAAGGAAGCTAATAATTCTATTTCCTGATGCATTATTGATTAATGTGTCGGCTATGGGCATGGGATATTCGTCTTTAGGAGTTGCTCTATTTAAATTGCGAAAATCAATGCATACTCTAAGTTTACCTGACTCCTTCTTCTCTACCGGCACAATATTGGAGACCCACTCTGCGTATCTGCAAGGTCTAACAAAATTAGTTTCTAGCATCCGGTGGATTTCGTCCTTGATTCGTGGGAGAAGATCTGGACAAAATGTTCTAGCTTTTTGCTTGAAAGGTCTGAAACCAGACTTAATAGGCAGCCAATGTTCGACAATCTCTCGGCTTAGTCCAGGCATTTCAGTGTAATTCCAAGCAAAACAATCTGAATATTCCTTCAATAGACTGATCATCTCATTTCTAGAATCGGTCTCCAGGGTCTTGTTTACAAAAGTCAGCCTTGGAGTTTTACCATCTCCTATGTCAATCTCCTCCAAAGGATCGGCCGATGTAAACCCCTGTCCTAGTTTATCAAGATCTCTGAATTCCTCTATCATGTCCCCCACAGAGGAATCAGATGATCTTTGTGTGATGTCGGACTTTCCGGTCTCGGGGACTGGATCATCCGTAATACTGTCTTTTTGCTGCGGTAGATGTTCGATCTTAAAGCCCGAACTGTTTTGTGAAAGACCAGACCATCCGGCTTTGGGAGCCGAACTGTCCGTGACCAAAGACTCATAATCTTTGTGCGCGTTCATCATTTAAACTTTATTTAGGATTCAGCCGATTCTCCATCGGCTCTAGCATTACAGGAATGAAACCTTTCTTATCTATACTTATGAACTGATAATCAGAAAAATCTACTCCTGTGAGACATGTAGCAGTCTCATAGGTCCAAAGCACAGGGGCATCGGCCACAGCGATGCAGGCCGATACATCAGCATGTACTTGTTCTACATCATCACCTACCCATTGTATTAACATTTGATGTAATGTAGAAGGTATACACTGATTGGCGTGAATCCAATCTCTGCCTAGGATTAAACTATAATTTCCTTCTACATCAGCGACGAAGAAAGCAGCAGCAAGGGTCTTAGTCCCGATGGTTAGTTCAACGGACGTGACTCCCCTTGCTTTGATCGAACTATCTCCAACACCGCTGAGGGTCATGTTGGTTTTGACAAGTTCGTCATCTTGCTTACCTAATTTTCTGTATAATGAATAAGGCATTAGGTTTACAGCCGCCCCTCCATCTACCAACATCTTAGCAATCGGTATTCCATCAATGTGACCGCGCACGAAGAGCGGCTTTAAATGATTTACCGATTCCTTTGGTTTAGTAAAGGCAGCTTCTTTAGGATCGAAATCAAACTGGGCATCAACAGGTTCATCGTCGCCGATAATAGTACAATCGGCAGAAAATGTAATAATATTTACATCCATACCTGGGCGTTCTGGAGAAGCCTCGTAGTCGACCAGATCTTCTCCCAGCAGGTCGTCCTCTTCCATTGATGTTACCGTGTCGTTGGAGGCTTCCTGGTGAACGGCGGACGGTCCGCGTGCGGGGGCCGGACGGTCCGCACCTGGTGCAGGTTGTCCAGGGACTTCCTGATGAACGACGAACTGTCCGCACGCAGGGGCCGGACGGTCCGCGCCTGGTGCAGATTGACTTTCTATTTCTGTGGTCGTTTGTTTTTTCTCAATGGCCTTCGGTCTCCATCTCTTTTGCGGTGGCGGGTATAGTGGATGTGTGTCATTAAATGTCTTCTCCGCCTCCTTCTCCTGGCTCTCCTTTGCTCTTAGGCGCTGTAATTTTCTCTTTTGGGATCGTGTCAATCCCGCTGGGCACCATCGAGGCATGGAGTATTTTGGATCGGCTGTTTTGATGGTAGCCGTATCCTTTTTGGTTGTGTTGGCCGATTCGCCAAAAATCATCGGCCCTTCATTGTCTCCTTGTATGACAACATCTGCAGTGCCTATTTTGATGATGTCCTTTTTTGTTGTTCTTTGAGTTGCTACAGGCATATGCCCCCCTGCCGGATTGGTCGGCCTTGAAGGCCGAGTAGTCCGGCAATCCTGTTGGGTTTGTGCCTAGTGACCGGATTGAGTAGTGCTCAATCGGTCTTGTACTGGTGGCGTCAACCTGTCAAAAACAGATGTTTGAGGTGCCCCCCAGGCGGGGTACTGTGGCATCCCGAATGGATATGGTGGCATGCCCCACATTTGATTTGGGACATATGACGGAGGTAAATATGTGTATGGATATGGCATAGGTGGATATGGAGGTGGAGGTGTCCATGCAGGTATGTTAGGTCTCATTTGTACAGTATGACCCTTCATTTCTTCCGATTGGTGGGGCGGTCCAATCGGCCTGACCTGACACTGCTCATGAATGGGTGAGCGGGGTCGCTTTGCTGGCCGGTCACTGGGGCCGGCCTTCTTTTTTACGTATTTAGACAATAATTGATCAAAAGTTGGGCCGGCTTTAACCAACCGACCAGCTGCCTTGAATGTATTTGTTTTCCACGTACCTATCTCTGGTCGTCATGGTTTGAAAGTATGTGGACGTTGTGAGTCCTGAGTACTGCCGGACCGTCCGCCGAAGCCCTCCGGACCGTCCGGTGGGGTCCCGGACCATCCGCGCCTATGTGCCGGACCGTCCGGGATACGCAGCACGGGTTCCTGCATCTGTCTCCCTGTCTGCGCTTGCCCCCCAGTACTGGAGGCAGTGATGGTCACCTTTAGGGTCTCCCCTCCATCGGGAGTCTTCTCGGCTACCACTTTCCTGCAAGAAACTTTATGATCTTCATCGGCCTTTTTAGAATTGCCGATGATTGCCTCTTTGCCTTTGCCTTTATCGGTCGTGTTTGGCCGAACCAGGACTTTCTTGCCCTCAAAGTCGATCATGTTCATTGGAAAGGGCTCTATATCCACCTGCATTTCCTGAAATTTCAATCGTCCCTCATTAATGGCCGATTGAATTTGTCATCGGAATACATTACAATCATTAGTGGCATGAGAAAATGAGTTATGCCACTTGCAGTATGCACGACGTTTTAGCTCGTCGGCGGATGGAACAGTGTGATTTATTTTAATATTGCCATTTTTGAGTAATTCGTCAAATATTTTATCACACTTACCAACATTAAATGTAAACTTAACCTCCTCTTGCCGTTTCTTTTGAACCGGCTGCAAGGAGGAACAAGCCGAAGATTTGGCCTGTTTTGGCCAAACCATTTTAGCAGCATATACTTCTGCTGATTCGTCATCTGAGCTACTTTGGTCGCATTCTACTATATGTACGTTGTGACGCATTGTTTTAGCAGTTTCTTTGCTCCGGCTTTCGCAAGCCAAAGCCCTCTGGTGTAACTGTGCTAGTGTAAAAAATTGGATGCCTTCTAATCTCTCTTTTAAATAATATCGTAGACCATTAAAGGCTAATCCTACTAGCTGTTTTTCTGCTAAATGAATTTGAAAGCATCGGTTTCTTGTATCGCGGAATCTCCGGATGTAATCATTAACCGATTCGTCTTTTGTATGTCGCAATGACACTAAATCCACCAAATCCAATTCATAATCACCGGAGAAGAAATGATCATGAAATTTTTGTTCTAGATCCCCCCACGATGAAATGGAATTAGGAGGTAAAGTGGCATACCATGCAAATGCGGTTCCTGTTAGCGATAATGAAAATAAACGCACGCGAAATGCCTCTGTGTCTGCCAATTCTCCCAATTGTGCTAAGAACTGACCTATATGTTCGCGCGTGTTTTTCCCTTGATCACCCGAAAATTTTGCGAATTCGGGTATTCTAGTTCCCTGTGGGTACGGGTGGTGATCAAATCGGCTGTCATAAGGTTTCCGATATGATTGCCCCCCAGGGACCATGCTTACTCCGAGCTTATCTCGGAACGCCCCGGCTATTTCTTCCCTCACTATATCAATGGCAGCCGGTGCAAGACCACCGACTCTCTGGTCAAACATAGGTGGGGTTGGTTGCATATTAGTATGTTATCGTTCCCCCCATTGGTTTGAGCTACGTGGTGCATTTCCATTTGCCCTATATGGCTTATAGGTTTGATCGTTTCTTTCCGGCCTTTTAGGTGGGGCCGGAAAACTTTCCTGGGCTCTGGATCCTGAATTAATGGGCTGGTGCATTGCATAATGTGATGGGAAGTGTTGCTGGGACGGGCGAGGATTCAGGTAATAATCCTCCTCAAAAGACTCATGCGCGGACTGTCCGGATATGTACCCGGACCGTCTGTGGTTATATGCGGACCGTCCGTCGTTGTATGCGGACCGTCCGACTGGGTAGTTTGGGTTCTGTGTCATATGTGGTGGCTCGGGCGCATATCTAGGTAACTCATTAAAAATAGGCCCGACTGTTGCTGGTCCGGACGGTCCGCGCTCACGTGCGGACGGTCCGCGCTCACGTGCGGACGGTCCGGGCATGTGCAGATCGGCTGATTTGCTGCCGATTTGCGGTTGCTCAGGGTATGTGTCCATCGGCATCCCATAAAGGGGTTGTGACTGGTCGTGACAACCTGTAGCCGATGTGTTACGCGTGTTACCTCCTAACTCAACCTCGTGCGAAGGAAAATTTGTGATACTAGATTTATCAAATGCACGTACTAGTCTCTTAAGATCGCTTTGCATACCCCCTATGATGTTCTGCATTTGTTCACGCTGATCTTCTACATAATTTCTAAGAGATTGCAGATCGTTGGTATTACTTACATTGGGGATATCTGGCGTGGGTTGGAGCGAAGCCGGATCCGTCGCCCGATGTCGGACGACCTTGTTGTTCCTGTCCACTTTAAAGTTGGCCAAGAACTTTGCTTTCGCCTCCTGGATCATCCGCTCCTTGTGCTCCTCGAACTGGAGCTGCTCGTCAGCCGGCAAGGTTTCCCAAGTCGGCTCTATGATGTTGCTTGGAGAAATATCAGAGCTATCCCTTGAACCGGCCATTGAGGGCCGATTTGACGAGCTTAGATGTGTTTTCCCCAGCGGAGTCGCCAAAAAGTATGTTGACGCCTTTTTGGAGGCGTCAATTACTCAAGAGAACCAGCGGCGGTGCTCTCTGGTCAGGCGCGGATGGTCCGCGGCACAGGGCCGGACGGTCCGCGACCTGGCGCGAGGCGGCGGCGCTCTCTAGTCAGGTGCGGACGGTCCGCGGCACAGGGCCGGACGGTCCGCGACCTGGTGCAAGAGCTTGGACTCCCTGCCTGACGGCCGGACGGTCCGCGCCCTAGGGCCGGACGGTCCGCGCGTGCGCAGGGGCGGCGGAAGATCGCCGGCGGCGCCCGGATCTCGCTCCCGGGAGGGACCCGTCGGGGAGGAGAGATCCTAGGTGGTGTCTAGGCTCGGGTCGGCCGACCTAGACTCCTCTAATCGGCGTAGAGTCGAAGAGAGGCGAAGAATTTGGGGATTGGAAGACTAAACCTAAACTAGACTAGAACTACTCCTAGGATAAAATGCGAAATAGAAGTTGTATTGATTCGATTGTTGATTATTACAAATCGACCGTAGACCTCTCTATTTATAGAGGAGGGGGGCTGGACCCTTTACACAACTGATTCCGAGCTAATTCCGCGAATATAGCTAACAACCGTAGCACAAAACTCGAAACCCTAATCTGTTCTGCGCACGCGCGGACCGTCCGGCCCACAGGCGCGGACCGTCCGCTTGCTCATTTCTGGTTCAAACAATATCTATCCCCCACACCTGATCTCCCGCTTCGAGCATTTCGCGGACCATGTTCATGAACTGGAGGTGGAAGCCTTCCGTCGGGACGTCAACCAAAACTGGGTCATCACCATATCCCATTATGAGAGGGGAATCAATTTGGAAGCCTTGAGCAAAGGCTATTGCGATGCTTTGAGTGACATGGAGCTTACGGAGATGGCCGTAACTTCAAAGCCCTTGGCCCTAAGTTGGCTGATGGTCTGATTAGCAACGCTCTTCCCCGAGAGGGGTCGAGGGAGCCCCATGTCTCTATAAGGTTGAGGGAAGAGACCTTCCGATACTTTGCGTCCGCGAGTTTGTGGCACCCGCAGATTATACATATAGGTATCATATTGTACTCGTTGTGGGTAACGGGTATGGTGCGGCTTTGAAAACCCTCTACCCGCAGGTTTGAAACCCGTTGCTATCCTGGACCTACATTTGCCGCCCCCGCGCGCCGTGCTAGGTACAAGAACCGGTGGGACACGAAGCAGCTCGGCTCCGACGGGATGTCGTCTCGCACTCGGTCACCGTCACCGAGCTCGCCGTCTCCGTCGGCCTGTAGGAGGGTTTCACAAGCTCCCTCTTCGCCTCTGTGGTTCCCCTCGCCACTCCCTCTCCCTCCCTCTCCACGCAAAACGCGTTGACCATCTTCGGTGCGCGGTGGGTCTGATAACACCTAGCCACATTTCTGCTTGATTGCTTCTCTTTTAGATGTACTGTCATATCAGTTGTCATCAGCTGTCTGAGATGCTGCACTTTGATTCATGTACCTTCATATGCAAAAACAAACAAACAAAGTTATGGCATGCAGTACCATGTCCATAACACCTAGCCATGTGCTCTAACTCGCACAATCCGACCCCACTTGCCCCATGTTTTCATTATTTGGTATCTCGAAATACCATGTCTGTGGATATTTGGTGGTATTCTTATTCTCACTCACGTTTCACGCATTGTTGTTAATTCCAAGTTCTATCACCAGGTATTTGCTTGCGGGTTGCTTGGGTTTGCAGTAGCCACATTTAGTTACAACGATGATAGCTGGGCTTGGTAGTTGACTCCGCATTTGAAGTAACAGTCCACAGTTGCATTGAAGTGTTCTTGAATCCCAATTGCAAAATTCACTTATATTTTCAGCAATGGCGTTATCGTCCGGCCAGGCATTAATACAAGCACCCAGCGTGCATGGCTACATGAGAGCAGAGGAGATTTAACTAGTGCAGCTACTCATGCTCATGGGTGTCCGACAAATGGGAGCTCCCGAGAGGCAGCTTAACACAGAAGAAGCTCAGCACTCATTCAGGCAAAAAAAAAAAAAACACACATGCACATCACAGTTAAGTATGTCGTTCTAAGCATATGTCCAAGATCTAATTAAAAATTGCATGGACAACACCGCTGTTCAAATATTCTCGCGAAACAATTTTCGTCCATTGGCCATCTTCATTGTGCTACTGAATCCATAGCTGGTCACATGATCCTCCACTAAGAACTACCTGCCTCAAAGCTGGAAGAATGCTACAGAATTTGCGGATTCTTGGCTATCCCTTAGATGCGGAAGGCACCACAAGTAACAAGTTGGTCTCCATCTGAAACTCAAGGCATGTCCTAACATCTCGCAATCATCTAAGCCAGGCCATAATTGTTTGTCGTGTTTATCGGTAGCATGAAGCCGTGATGTACAGAAGAACGGAGGCAGCCGCAGTAACAATCAGCTCCTGAGGCAAAAGCATCGGCCAGTTAGTTACCTCCTCACAGAACACAACAAGAATGACTGAGAGGGGTCTGTTACATCAAAAGCATGCACTAAGACTGCAATGAAGATGACCTATTTGTTCCACAAAACTGCAATATAACATGCAACAAACGACCGCTCGTTCCATGAACTACATGCACCCAGCATCTACATTTTCAGCGCAAATGATATCCCTATAACCAGACACATACCACGACTTGCTGCTATGTACTACTTGCTCAATTGTTTGGGCTGCGTAGTCTATAAACCAAAACGGGCACAAATACAATTCGAGAATCAGGTTGTAAACTTGTAATAAATCATATTTCTTTGGTATTTTACCAGGACTTGTACCCTAAATACGTTATTCTGAAACTGTCAATAGTCACATTTTCTAACCATGTTAACAGATAGGTCTGCAGGCACCCTGATTTTAAAAGAGAGGTCAGGCTAACAGTCATCATACCTGATAGTAGTAAAATATACGGGGAGTATACTGCAATGAAAGCTCAACCATGTTACTAGCTGCTGTATAAGCCTGAAAATATTAGGAGGACAATCAAACTAAAATACAGTTAAACATAGCACAACCAGAGACATAAAACTGGAGGACATATACAGAGAAATTTTTAGCAGAGTTGCATCGGGTAAGAATCCACGTACCAGGGATGCAGTGAACACACATCCAAAAATCAAACCCAGAGCACGGACTACTCTTTTTGCCATTCTTATTCCTCGTCCTTCAACCTCGCCATATTCCTGTTATGAACACCAGATGCAACTATCTTACTAATCATTTCAAAAAACCTAAATGCCAGCCTAGGTCCCATTATCAATAAGAACCATCCTATGTAAATTTGTATAGGCTTTTAGTTGGGCAGATAATTAGTTGCCAGAAGAAAAACAATAAGCTGAGTTCAAATTAACTTTATATTTGGATGCCCATCATCAAAGTGATAAGGCATAAGAAAATGAAATAAAGCCAATACAGTGTCATGCTATGTGAATACATATTATTTCTGCATCAATAGAATTACCATAATGAGAAGAGAAAACTTGGATAAGCAAATAATGTCTGATAGCTCAGCATTAGATGATACAACCACAAAATTGTACAAACTATAAGCTCGTTAGATAACAAACATGGAGCATCAGAAACAGTCTCACATTGTATATTGGAGTTATTAGTGGTTCAGTAGCTCTTAGCTTCTGTAGTATTCTGCAGAAGAAAGCAAAACATAGGAACTGCAAAGGCTTCCAGTCTGCATTGCCCATAATAGCTATCCAAACAACCTGGATGTAGTGTAGATAAATATATTTTCGAGGAATAGAACATATCAACCGTGATAAGGATATGCGCAAAGCATTATTTGGGATAGAACAAAACAGGAAAAACTACTGCATCTAGTCCATCATACTACACATATTATTCAAGTTATGAGCCTATGACTATATTGCATACACAATTCCAAAAAGATAAATGCGTTTGGTATTTTAACTTCATAACAGGTTTGCTCTTTTGAAGAGAACTATGGAGAAAGTATGTATCTGGTGAAAACAAGTTATATCTGTTTTGGATTCGGGTTGTAGTTTTTCTGAACAACTTTACAGATTAAAAATGACTAGCAAAACATGAAATCCAAACTTAAATGATCTGAACTTATGATTTAAGCTTCCAAACATGTTTCAAGTTTTTTTTTTTTTAAAAAAAGTTTCAAGCTGATATCTTAAAATAGCTTTTCTGACAAGAATAATAATGCAAAGCTGCAGTGCATATACGAGACATACAAGTGAATAACCATAAACAATGAGCATGTTAGCAATAGCTGGGTCTTCTTATGAATTAAGAGAAGAGTACATACAAATGCTGCTGA
Organism: Zea luxurians; assembly: GCA_029449295.1. NCBI lineage: Eukaryota > Viridiplantae > Streptophyta > Magnoliopsida > Poales > Poaceae > Zea > Zea luxurians. The sequence goes on along the minus strand of JAOPSE010000019.1, from coordinate 26,146,171 downwards.
TATTGCCATATTTATGCGCATGTCCTTCACTGTTGATCTGGAGAATCTGCAAGATAAGTTAACAACCCATTAACAGGTTCACACTGTGTTTCTGTTTAATAGTCATAACTCATAAGCATTCAGGGTAGATTTCTTGTAAACAAATGTTTTTGCTAGACCATATAAGAACACTGATTGTCTGAATCATACATCATAAAAAACAGGGAAGACAACTACAAAACAGTCAGCAGGACAGGACTGTCCGAAACGCTAACCTCATTACTTCACGTTTCCATATGACAAAAAGACTAACTCATACCGATTATAGTGCGTAGTGCCCACATTCACAAAGCAAGTCACCACTCCCTAAAACATGCTTCACACAATCATACCCACTAAAATTCTGAATTGCCGTATGAAATGAGGCCAAAGTTAACTTGAGTAAGAAGTACCTTGGTCCCCAAAGCACTATTGGTTGATTGTCAGCATACTTGATATCCTTGGACACCTGATAGCGGGAATAAGATTAGATAACAAATAACAAATGAACAGAATCATCATAAGAGGGTAACTGAATGAGTTAGATAGTTTGACCAGTGCATTTTAAAAAGAGCAATCATAGATGTTTGAATCACACAAGCTCACTGTACTAGGTAAATGCAGAGCCAATAACAAGTATCACCCTTCTTAATAATCTATACAACAGATATTTTGACGCAAAGCTTATCTAACATTCACAAGGACGGCCTCTAGTGCCATTAATAACATTGCTTATCTAACGACCCTGCTTTAATGTGTAGCTCTGCTCTGTAAGCCCAATCAATGACCACAATTTATGTTGCATAACTCAGTAAGGTTCATTATTAATACAAGTCCATAGCGCAATATTTTTTACCTTCTAACTGGTGATGAAGAAGCATGTAACGAACAAAATGTACCTCTTGCAATTACACATCAGTGTCTTGAATCAAGGAGAATCATGTGCATCCAAGCATAGCATATCAACTGACCTGAACAGACCCGTATGTGACTCCCTTCTTCCGATACTGCAGCTGCTGCATCATGACAGTGTCGTGGGCCCTATCCAACTATTATATAACCCCAATAACTCAACCATTAGTGCAGTTAGCATAAGCTAATGCCATGCTAGCCCATATAACTCAGACAAGAACGCTTTTCCCTACCTTGGCAAGGAACTCATCGTCTCCAGTCTCCTCGGCGTCCTTGCGCTTCTTCTTGTAGGCCATCTTCATGTGGTCGAAGCTATCAAGCGGCCTGATGCCCAGAAGCTAACACCCAAAGAGCACAAAATCACAACACGAACCGAAACCAAGAATCTTTGCCCCCATTTTACTCAGTTTCTACCTCATAAGGGTTCTCCTCGTCGCCGAACTCCGCGCTCCCGGCCGCTGCCGCCGCGTCCGCTGCCACCACGACCGCGCTGCGGCGCCGCCTCACGGCTGACGCTACGAACCTTCACTTCCCGCGAAAAAAGAGGAATTCAGAAATTTCTCCACCCAAAACGAAGCATAGCTGTCCGGCGCAGGAATTACCGCAGCGACTGGGGCACGGGCCGGCCGGCGCGACGAGAGAGCGGGAGGAAACCGCGGCGCGAGAGGGACGACGCGAGAGCGAATGCGGGCGCCGTCGCCGTCGCGGACGCCATTGGGGTGTCAAAGCCTAGGGTTTTAGCGCGGTCTCACGCAACGGCGAGGAGAAGAAGCCGGAAGCCATGGGAGCGAAGGGCGAGGTCTATCTGGGTTAGGGATGACAACGGGTTATGGTCCGGGACAGTAACCCGTACCAGGAAAGTTTTAAATCTCTAGTATATTTAAAGCACCAGTTTCAACGATCGTCCTACATTATCTTTTTATAAAAAAATTCTTATATTTTTTTTAAATCAACTCAGCATAAAATATTAAAAAGCAATGCATCAGATGAGCTTTAAACCCACACCCTCATAAAAAAAAATGATAGGAGACACTAGGCGAAGTTGTTTAACCAGTAGAACACTAATCTCAGGTGTTTATAATATTAAATATAAATTATACATATGTATATATGATTTTTTGTAAAATAAAAAAATAATCGTGTCGAGCCGGACCAGCACTACGGATCGAGGCTACGGCCCAAGCACCGCACGGCGCTCGTGTCGGGTTAGCCCAGGCACTATTAAATATGTCGTGCATCGGGCCGGCTCACCAGACACGACCTATTTGGCCATCTATACCTCCGCACAATAATGATAGTCATCGCCTCAGTTGCCACCACCTCATTCGTCGTTCTACTTCTTTTCTTTCTCCCATCATGCCTCCACCTCTGCGCCACTCCATTCTCGGCAGAAGGCGTAGGAGCATGCGCCTCCTCCCCGTATTCGTCCGACACCAGCTCCGACACCGACTCGCGAAGTGGCTATTTGAGAGCACCTAGAGGGGGGGGTGAATAGGTGATCCTGTAAAAACTTCAAACTTAAGCCACAAAAACTTGTTAAGCGTTAGCACGATAATTGCCAAGTGGCTAGAGAAGATCTTGCACAATATGATAATCACAAAGAATTCAACACAGAGAGGACACAGTGATTTATCCCGTGGTTCGGCCAAGTACAAAACTTGCCTATTCCACGTTGTGGCGTCCCAACGGACGAGAGTTGCACTCAACTCCTCTCAAGCGATCCAATGATCAACTTGAATACCACAGTGTTATGCTTTTCTCTTCTTTTCCCTTTCGCAAGGAATCTCCACAAATTGGAGTCTCTTGCCCTTACAAGTGTATGATCACAAAGAAAGCACAGAGTAAGGGAGGGAAGCAACACACACAAATCCACAGCAAAAGCGCACACACGCGGCCAAGAATCGAGCTCACAAGACTATCTCAAGTTCTCACTAGAACGGAGCTCGAATCTCTTAGAATCACAATCGAATGCGCAAAGAACAAGTGTGGATGATCAAGAATGCTTAAGAGTTGCTTGTGTATGTCCTCCATGCGCCTAGGGGTCCCTTTTATAGCCCCAAGGCAGCTAGGAGCCGTTGAGAGCAAATCCGGAAGGCCATCCTTGCCTTCTGTCGTCGGGGGCACCGGACAGTCCGGTGCACACCGGACACTGTCCGGTGCCCGATTTGTTTCCTTTTCTGGCGCTTCCGACCGTTGGAGGACTGCCGGAGATCTGCGAGCCGTTGGCGCACCGGACAGTCCGGTGCACACCGGACAGTCCGGTGCCGTCTTCCGACCGTTGGCTCGGCCACGTGTCCCGCGCGGATTGCGCGGCCGACCGTTGGCCCTGGCCGACCGTTGGCTCACCGGACAGTCCGGTGCACACCGGACAGTCCGGTGAATTTTAGCCGTACGCCGTCGGCGAAGTCCCGAGAGCGGCCGGTTCGCGCCGAGTCGGCCTGGCGCACCGGACACTGTCCGGTGCACACCGGACAGTCCGGTGCTCCAGACCAAACAAGGTCTTGGCTGCACACAGCCAAGCTTTTCTCTCCCCTTCTCTTTTCTTCTTCTTTCTGTTTCTAACACTTAGACAAGTATATTAGTACACAAAACCAATGTACTAAGGATTAGAAACATACCTTTAACCCATGATTTGTACTTTGTTCCATTTTACAAATAGGCACCTGTGTTGGGCACTAAATCACCAAAAAACTTAGAAATGGCCCAAGGGCACATTTCCCTTTCAATCTCCCCCTTTTTGGTGATTTATGCCAACACAACATAAAGCAAGTTGAACAAGTACAAAAACACTTCAAATAAGAACTCAAATTTATTTTGAATCAATTTTGGCATATATGGATCATCCTTTGCCACCACTTGGTTTGTTTTTGAAGATCAAACTCAAATCTCTATCTCTAAGTCAAACACACATGTTGAAGCATGAAGAGAGTCATTCCAAAAGAGATTGATCAAGAATTTCAAAAACTCCCCCTTTTTCTCATAATTACTACTTCTCCCCACAAGAAGCCAACTTTTGACAAGAGAGACAACAAAAGAGTTTTGACAAACCAAAAGCTCTATTCTACTATTTTCAAAATCTCTCAAGTGTTTTGACAAACCAAAAGCTCTATTCTACTATTTTCAAAATCTCTCAATTGTTTTGACAAACCAAAAGCTCTATTCTACTATTTTCAAAATCTCTCAAGTGGTAGCTGATCCATTTATTGCTTTAGCCTTTATTTTCTCCCCCTTTGGCATCAAGCACCAAAACGGGATCAATTTTGGCCCTTTAACCCCATTGCCTCACCAAAATCTTCAATTAAGAGCAAATGGCAATAAGAGTTAATGAGATGAACTTGGAATAAGTTACCCTCTCATCGGAGTGCAGTGGAAGTCTTTCATGGTCCAAGTCCACCTTTTCCCTTTCAATTCTCCTTTGAGACTACAACAAGCAAACTCAAGCATATGGTTAGTCTCAAAGGGTCAAGTTGTAACACATCTCCCCCTAAACATGTGCATCTCTTTGCAACGGACTTGTGAGGTCCAGGGAGTGTTTGTACAACTTGAGCACCATTATAAGCAACGAAATGCAGAAAGTACATGATCAAGGGCATAAACACATGTATGCTACAATTCAATCCAAGTTCCGCGAATCTAAGACATTTAGCTCACTACGCAGCCTGCAAAAGGTCTTCTCATCTAGAGGCTTGGTAAAGATATCGGCTAGCTGGTTCTCGGTGCTAACATAAAACACTTCGATATCTCCCTTTTGCTGGTGGTCTCTCAAAAAGTGATGCCGGATGTCAATGTGCTTTGTGCGGCTGTGCTCAACAGGATTTTCCGCTATTCGGATAGCACTCTCATTATCACATAGGAGTGGGACTTTGCTCAGATTGTAGCCAAAGTCCCTGAGGGTTTGCCTCATCCAAAGTAGTTGCGCACAACACTGTCCTGCGGCAACGTACTCGGCCTCAGCGGTGGATAGGGCAACGGAGGTTTGTTTCTTAGAATTCCATGACACCAGGGACCTTCCTAAGAATTGGCACGTCCCCGATGTACTCTTCCTATCGACCTTACATCCAGCATAGTCGGAATCTGAGTACCCAATCAAGTCAAAGTTAGACCCCTTTGGATACCAGATCCCGAAGCAAGGCGTAGCGACTAAATATCTAAGAATTCGCTTCACTGCCACTAAGTGACACTCCTTAGGATCGGATTGAAATCTAGCACACATGCATACGCTAAGCATAATATCCGGTCTACTAGCACATAAGTAAAGCAAAGAACCTATCATAGACCGGTATGCTTTTTGATCAACGGACTTACCTCCTTTGTTGAGGTCGGTGTGTCCGTCAGTCCCCATCGGAGTCTTTGCGGGCTTGGCGTCCTTCATCCCAAACCGCTTCAGCAAGTCTTGCGTGTACTTCGTTTGGGAGATGAAGGTGCCGTCCTTGAGTTGCTTCACTTGGAACCCAAGGAAGTAGTTCAACTCGCCCATCATCGACATCTCGAATTTCTGCGTCATCACCCTGCTAAACTCTTCACAAGACTTTTGGTTAGTAGAACCAAATATTATGTCATCGACATAAATTTGGCACACAAACAAATCACCATCACAAGTCTTAGTAAAAAGAGTTGGATCGGCTTTCCCAACCTTGAAAGCATTAGCAATTAAGAAATCTCTAAGGCATTCATACCATGCTCTTGGGGCTTGTTTAAGTCCATAGAGCGCCTTAGAGAGCTTACACACGTGGTCGGGGTACCGTTCATCCTCGAAGCCAGGGGGTTGCTCTACGTACACCTCCTCCTTTATCGGCCCGTTGAGGAAAGCGCTCTTCACATCCATTTGGTACAGCCTGAAAGAATGGTGAGCGGCATATGCTAGCAAGATACGAATGGACTCTAGCCTAGCCACAGGAGCAAAAGTCTCCTCAAAGTCCAAACCTGCGACTTGGGCATAACCTTTTGCCACAAGTCGAGCCTTGTTCCTTGTCACCACTCCGTGCTCGTCCTGTTTGTTGCGGAACACCCACTTGGTTCCTACAACATTTTGCTTGGGACGAGGCACCAGCGTCCAAACTTCATTGCGCTTGAAGTTGTTGAGTTCCTCCTGCATTGCCAATACCCAATCCGGATCTAGCAAGGCCTCCTCTACCCTGAAAGGCTCAATAGAGGAGACAAAAGAGTAATGCTCACAAAAATTAACTAATCGAGATCGAGTAGTTACTCCCTTGCTAATGTCACCCAAAATTTGGTCGACGGGATGATCCCTTTGAATCATCGCTCGAACTTGGGTTGGAGGTGCCGGTTGTGCTTCTTCCTCCATCACGTGATCATCTTGTGCTCCCCCTTGATCACACGCCTCCTTTTGATGAACCTGTTCATCGTCTTGAGTTGGGGGATTCACCGTGGTTGAGGAAGAGGGTTGATTTCGTTCATCTTGTTCCTGTGGCCGAATGTCTCCAATCACCATGGTTCGTATAGCGGCCGTCGGAACATCTTCTTCATCTACATCATCACAATCAACAACTTGCTCTCTTGGAGAGCAATTAGTCTCATCAAATACAACGTCGCTAGAGACTTCAACCAAACCCGATGATTTGTTGAAGACCCTATACGCCTTTGTATTTGAATCATAACCTAATAAAAACCCTTCTACAGCTTTGGGAGCAAACTTAGAATTTCTACCCTTCTTCACTAGAATATAACGTTTGCTCCCAAATACACGAAAGTACGATACATTGGGTTTGTTACCGGTTAGTAGCTCATACGAAGTCTTCTTGAGGAGGCGGTGAAGGTAGACCCTGTTGATGGCGTGGCAAGCCGTGTTCACAGCTTCCGACCAAAAACACTCGGGGGTCTTGAATTCTCCAAGCATCGTCCTTGCCATATCGATTAGCGTCCTGTTCTTCCTCTCTACCACACCATTTTGCTGTGGTGTGTAGGGAGCGGAGAACTCGTGCTTGATCCCTTCCTCCTCAAGAAACTCCTCCACTTGAAGGTTCTTGAACTCGGATCCGTTGTCGCTCCTTATCTTCTTCACCTTGAGCTCAAACTCATTTTGAGCTCTCCTGAGGAAGCGCTTGATGGTCCCTTGGGTTTCAGACTTATCCTGCAAAAAGAACACCCAAGTGAAGCGGGAAAAGTCATCAACAATAACTAAACCATACTTACTTCCTCCTATGCTTAGGTAGGCGACGGGTCCGAAGAGGTCCATATGCAGCAGCTCCAGAGGTCTTGACGTGGTCATTACATTCTTGCTGTGATGTGCTCCTCCCACCTGCTTACCTGCTTGACAAGCTGCACAAGGTCTATCTTTTTCGAAATAAACATTTGTTAGACCTATCACGTGTTCTCCCTTTAGAAGCTTGTGGAGGTTCTTCATCCCCACATGTGCTAAGCGGCGATGCCACAGCCAGCCCATGCAAGTCTTAGCCATTAAGCATGCATCTAGACCGGCCTCTTCTTTTGCAAAATCAACTAAATAAAGTTTGCCGTCTAGTACACCCTTAAAAGCTAGTGAACCATCACATCTTCTAAAGACAGACACATCTACATTAGTAAAAAGGCAATTGTATCCCATTTGACATAATTGACTAACTGATAGCAAATTATATCCAAGACTCTCCACTAAGAATACATTTGATATAGAATGCTCATTTGAAATTGCAATTTTACCTAACCCTTTTACCTTGCCTTGATTCCCATCACCGAATATAATTGAATTTTGGGAATCCTTATTCTTGACGTAGGAGGTGAACATCTTCTTCTCCCCCGTCATATGGTTTGTGCATCCGCTGTCGATAATCCAGCTTGAACCCCCGGATGCATAAACCTGCAAGGCAAATTTAGGCTTGGGTCTTAGGTACCCAACTCATGTTGGGTCCTGCAAGGTTAGCACAAATATCTTTAGGGACCCAAATGCAAGATTTATCTCCCTTGCATCTAGCCCCTAATTTCCTAGCAACTACCTTCTTACCCTTTCTACAAATAGCAAAGGGAGCATTACAAGCATAATAAATGGTAGAAGGTTCATTCACTACTTTCCTAGGAGCATGAATAACATTCTTTCTAGGTATATGAGCAATATCTCTCCTAGGCATATGTACAACATTTTTCCTACACATATCTCTATCATGCTTATAAGACGAACTAGAAGCAATCATGGCATGGGAATCATAAACATGTGAATCAAAATGATTATAAGCATGTCTCCTATCATAATACATAAAAGCATGATTCTTTTTAGCATTACTAGCCATAGGGGCCTTCCCCTTCTCCTTGACGAAGATGGGAGCCTTATGGCTTGTTAAGTTCTTGGCTTCCCTCTTGAAGCCAAGCCCATCCTTAATTGAGGGATGTCTTCCAATTGTATAGGCATCCCTTGCAAATTTTATCTTTTCAATTTCACTCTTGCTAGTCTTAAGTTGGGCATTAAGACTAGCCACTTCATCTTTTAGTTTTGAAATTGAAACTAGGTGTTTGCTACAAGTGTTAACATCAAAATCCTTACACCTAGTGCAAATTGTAACATTTTCAACACAAGACTTAGATTTATTTGTTACTTCTAATTTAGCATTTAAATCATGGTTAACACTTTGTAAAGTAGCAATGGTTTCATGACAGGAAGATATTTCACTAGAAAGCACTTCATTTCTTTTCACTTCTAAAGCATATGATTTTTGTGCCTCTACAAACTTATCATGTTCATCATACAATAAATCCTCTTGCTTTTCTAAAAGCCTATCCTTTTCATTCAGAGCATCAATTAATTCATTGATTTTATCTATCTTAGATCTATCTAAGCCCTTGAACAAGCATGAGTAATCTATGTCATCATCACTAGACTCACTATCACTAGAAGAAGCATAAGTGGAGTCTTGAGTACTTACCTTCTTCTCCCTTGCCATAAGGCAAGTGAGACGCTCGTTGGGGAAGAGAGCCGATTTGTTGAAGGCAGTGGCGGCGAGTCCTTCGTTGTCGGAGTCGGAGGAGGAGCAATCCGAGTCCCACTCCTTTCCTAGATGCGCCTCGCCTTTTGCCTTCTTGTATTGCTTCTTCTTCTCTCTTTTGTTCCCCTTTTCCTGGTCACTTTCATTATCGGGACAGTTAGCGATAAAATGACCAAGCTTACCGCATTTGAAGCATGAGCGCTTCCCCTTGGTCTTGGTCTTGCTTGGCTGCCCCTTGCGACCATTTAGCGCCGTCTTGAATCTCTTGATGATGAGAGCCATCTCTTCATCATTGAGCCCGGCCGCCTCGACTTGCGCCACCTTGCTAGGTAGCGACTCCTTGCTCCTTGTTGCTTTTAGAGCAATGGGTTGAGGCTCGTGGAGTGGTCCGTTCAACGCGTCGTCGACGTATCTTGCCTCCTTGATCATCATCCGCCCGCTCACGAATTTTCCAAGTACTTCCTCGGGCGTCATCATCGTGTACCTGGGATTCTCACGAATATTGTTCACGAGATGAGGATCAAGTACGGTAAAGGACCTGAGCATTAGGCGGACGACGTCGTGGTCCGTCCATCGCGTGCTCCCGTAGCTCCTTATCTTGTTGATAAGGGTCTTGAGCCGGTTGTATGTTTGCGTCGGCTCCTCGCCCCTTATCATTGCGAACCGTCCAAGCTCGCCCTCCACCAACTCCATCTTGGTGAGTAAGGTGACGTCGTTTCCCTCATGAGAAATCTTGAGGGTGTCCCAGATTTGCTTGGCGTTATCCAAGCCGCTCACCTTATGGTATTCATCCCTGCACAAGGAAGCTAGAAGAACAGTAGTAGCTTGTGCATTCTTATGAATTTGTTCATTAATGAACATGGGATTATCCGAACTATCAAAATGCATTCCACTCTCTACAATCTCCCAAATACTAGGATGGAGAGAGAATAGGTGACTACGCATTTTGTGACTCCAAAATCCGTAGTCCTCTCCATCAAAGTGTGGGGGCTTGCCGAGTGGAATGGAGAGCAAATGAGAATGTGAACTTCGCGGAATACGAGAGTAATCAAAAGAAAAGTTCGAATTAACCGGTTTTCTCCTCTCGTAGTCGTTGTGGTCCTCATCCTTTTGGGAAGAAGTAGACTCGTCGCTGTCGTAGTAGACGATCTCCTTGATGCGCCTGGTCTTCTTCTTCTTCCCCTCCTTCCGTCTTTGGCCCGAGCAGGAGTCGGTAGGCTTATCGTCCTTCGGCTCGTTGACGAAGGATTCCTTCTCTTTGTCGTTGATCACTATACCCTTCCCCTTAGGATCCATCTATTCGGGCGGTTAGTCCCTTTGTGAATAGAACGGCTCTGATACCAATTGAGAGCACCTAGAGGGGGGGGGGGTGAATAGGTGATCCTGTAAAAACTTCAAACTTAAGCCACAAAAACTTGTTAAGCGTTAGCACGATAATTGCCAAGTGGCTAGAGAAGATCTTGCACAATATGATAATCACAAAGAATTCAACACAGAGAGGACACAGTGATTTATCCCGTGGTTCGGCCAAGTACAAAACTTGCCTATTCCACGTTGTGGCGTCCCAACGGACGAGAGTTGCACTCAACTCCTCTCAAGCGATCCAATGATCAACTTGAATACCACAGTGTTATGCTTTTCTCTTCTTTTCCCTTTCGCAAGGAATCTCCACAAATTGGAGTCTCTTGCCCTTACAAGTGTATGATCACAAAGAAAGCACAGAGTAAGGGAGGGAAGCAACACACACAAATCCACAGCAAAAGCGCACACACGCGGCCAAGAATCGAGCTCACAAGACTATCTCAAGTTCTCACTAGAACGGAGCTCGAATCTCTTAGAATCACAATCGAATGCGCAAAGAACAAGTGTGGATGATCAAGAATGCTTAAGAGTTGCTTGTGTATGTCCTCCATGCGCCTAGGGGTCCCTTTTATAGCCCCAAGGCAGCTAGGAGCCGTTGAGAGCAAATCCAGAAGGCCATCCTTGCCTTCTGTCGTCGGGGGCACCGGACAGTCCGGTGCACACCGGACATTGTCCGGTGCCCGATTTGTTTCCTTTTCTGGCGCTTCCGACCGTTGGAGGACTGCCGGAGATCTGCGAGCCGTTGGCGCACCGGACAGTCCGGTGCACACCGGACAGTCCGGTGCCGTCTTCCGACCGTTGGCTCGGCCACGTGTCCCGCGCGGATTGCGCGGCCGACCGTTGGCCCTGGCCGACCGTTGGCTCACCGGACAGTCCGGTGCACACCGGACAGTCCGGTGAATTTTAGCCGTACGCCGTCGGCGAAGTCCCGAGAGCGGCCGGTTCGCGCCGAGTCGGCCTGGCGCACCGGACACTGTCCGGTGCACACCGGACAGTCCGGTGCTCCAGACCAAACAAGGTCTTGGCTGCACACAGCCAAGCTTTTCTCTCCCCTTCTCTTTTCTTCTTCTTTCTGTTTCTAACACTTAGACAAGTATATTAGTACACAAAACCAATGTACTAAGGATTAGAAACATACCTTTAACCCATGATTTGTACTTTGTTCCATTTTACAAATAGGCACCTGTGTTGGGCACTAAATCACCAAAAAACTTAGAAATGGCCCAAGGGCACATTTCCCTTTCACTATTGCACGTCCACAAGGACGTTTCACATCATACGCGCACCATCTTTTTCGTCGTCGTCGGTCGCCCCATTCATCTTCTCGGCCTTCGTCCTGTTCTTCCTCCCCAACCTGTTGCCCCTGCCCACTGTAGCAGCCATGAGCCGACCGACGCTCGTCGACATGGGAACGAGGCGAGTCGGTCATGCTCCTGGCCTTTCTCTGTGCGTGCCGTCGAGGAGGACATGATGGCGTCTGCCACGCTTAGGTTATCTTGGCGAGAGGAGTCCAGGTCTGAGATATTGGACAACCAAGGCCCGTAGCGTGGCAACAGTCGGCATGTGCTACAGAGTTGGTGGTGGTGTTGCGTCGCTTTGGCAGGTCCAGGGCTAGGAAGACACTCGCATTCTCTCGCCCTTCTCGGATTGATGCCTGGTGCAGGTGCCTCTCGGTTTGGAGCTACTCCTACTGGGCTTCTTTCTCTGCTTGTGTGCTCTCTCCCTATATATCTAGCGGTATACTACCTATGTCGCCTCTAGATGCGCAAGTCTTCATCGTGTCCTTCTCCAGCAACGAACATGTATGTCCGCATCTTCCCTTCCCCTCCTGCTCTACGAAACCTTGGAAGTGGGAGAGGCGATGGATGGGGGTCTCCGATTTGCTGCCTATGGTACCCATGCGTTCATAAAAAATATTATGCGAAGAGCGGAGACAATCATAAAAAATCTTAAGATCTTTTTGGTAGATAATTTACGTGGGTATTGTTGTGAGTCGTCGCAATGCACGGGTAACAAATTAGTTCCAATATACCAATTACTCAAAATATTAAATAAACATAAAAAACTTTAACTTCACATATAACAAATCATATGATCACATAACTTGGTATCTAGACAAATGATAGCTATAGAAGGGTTTTATTTTAGCTAAGATGGGCTCTATTAGGGCTTGTTCGGTTAGCTCTCAATCCATGTGGATTGAGTGGGATTGGGTGGCTTTAAATCCCAAGTAAGTCAAATTTGTTCTTAATTTTTTCCAATCCCATCCAATCCATGTGTACTGGGAATAACCGAACAAAGCTTTAGATGATTATAAAAGTATTGATGTGGGTATATTTTCCCATAGGTAGACGGATATGGGTAGTACCAACCCGTACCCGTCTACCCAACGGGTAGATGTTTTTACCTATTAACATACCCGCAGGTAGAGAAATTATCTCGTACCCACTTTCATATCGGGTAAAACCCGTCAGGTATTCTGGTTTCGGGTATCCATTACCATCTCTAATCTGGGTGGGTTGCCGTGGAAGGTGATGACGGTGCCTTGGGCCACAACTGGGCCTTTATTAGCTATGGGACTCGTGTGGCCCATTAAGACCATGGAATAGAGGCGGTTTCAGTATCTGGTTTTGGGCTCTCAAAGAAAACCCAGTGGTGGATCGTCATCACGCCTAGTACAACGGGTTGTTTCGTTCTTATACGTTGAGAAACCCTAATTAAGGGTTATGTGGACAAATATCGAATATACCCCTGAGGGCTATCACATCTCTATATATATAACTTGTACCCCTCATACGGAATAGAGATGAGAAAGAGGCCAGAGGCCCAACCCTACATCCTGTATCTTGTGTGTTCTCTGTCGTGCTTCTGGGAAGGGATACGAGTCTTCCACATCTTCTCGTGCCTAATCTGCTAACGGGAGGGAAGGAAATGGATCTGATGATCCATGGTAACGTAGTTCTCAACACGTTATCAGCACGCTCTGCCTCGACGTTGCTGCGGGATCACATCTGCATCGACCCACCATCAAGTTGGCAGGTCTCCTGGCCTAGCCGAACTGTCCTACGTGACAGGCTTTGATTTCTCTTCTACATAATCGAATGGTATGTCTTTGTAAGTAGATTTAATCTACTATTTGCAGTAAAGAAAATCGGCAGCGGCTCTGCTGGCAGCGTGACCCGTCTGGCTGGTGGACAACGATGGTGTCGTAGCCTCCCTTGCTGTGGCTTGCATCAACCCCAGAGAGCACCACCGAAGGCCTAAAGCCCTAGCCAACATCTCTCTCTATCCATCGCCACGGTGACACTGGGCCTGTCGGTGTTTGGGACCCGACCGCGCACCCGGGGTTACCCCTCGAGGTGCTTTTTGGTAGGACGGTGTTACCGACTGTAGCTCAATGGTTCGTGCTGGGCGCACGAAATACGATAGACAATTTTATACAGGTTCAGGCTGCTTAGAGAGGCGTAACACCCTACTTCCTGGTGTGGATCTTTATGTGGTGGGTTATAGGGGAGTTCTCTAGTATGAAGGATGCTAGAGAATTGAGTAGATGGCTAATGAGTGACCTGACTTTTGATGGGGTGCCCCCTAGGACTTATATACTCGACCGTGGGGTGTTACATGCGGGTATGATAACTACGTGCTCCTAAGCAATAGTGAACCGACTAAACTTATTGAAAGTGCATTCATCCCTTTTGTGAGTTTTGGTGATTTGGATAACAACACATTTAAAGGTCTAACAAGTTTGCTAAGTGTTGAACAGGGAATTCAGTATGATGAACATACTTGAATAGTGTATAATGATCAGTGAACAAGGTTCAACACAAGGTCAAATAACCAGTGAGACAATGCAAATGGATATAATATGGTCTCTATATTGGTTTGAATATATGGACAAGTCCTGAGAAATCACTATGCATAAATATGATCAGAATAGAGGTTGAAGTGATTAAGAGGATTGGTCAAGCCAAAGTGAATAAGATATGAGGAATCGTGAATTGGCTTGACCATATTACTATTAGTCCATATATGCTTCTATGAGAATCAAACTAAAGCTTGATTAATCTTAACAGTTATATCTAGAAGACATTCAAGCAAGGTTCACAATATTGAAGAAATGATTCTCTTAATGGATGCTCAATAGGATGTGACTCAAGAATGGCTTGATAGGGTGAAGATAGCAAGGAAAGGGCTTCGAGGAACTAAGCGAAGGTGAAGGCCAAGCGACGGCTTGTAGACCGAGGTACCATGGCTAAGGTGAAGAAGAGAGTACTTGCACTAAGTCGATGAACTAATCAGCTATGAAGAGTTACAACATGTTGATGCATCAGTAAGGTGACTTGAAGCCATGATTTGAACTCATATAAGGTGATATGGTACAAGTCACATAGTTTGATTTGAGTTTGCTTCAAAAGGTGAGACAAAGATGTTTGTGATCCTTATGAAGCAATGCCATGGAGAAATCACACATGAGACACCAATGACTCAAGGAGTTTACTTCATTTTATTTTATTTAACTTGAGTATAGGAATCGTCGTACTATAAAGGGGGATCCAAAAAGAAGGTTGGTGTTTGCCAAAGCTCAAACCTCTCTATTCAAAAGCTATTTTTGAAAAGCAAAAATCTCTTTAACGTTCTATGGTTGACCGTGGTCAGGGTTGAGAAACCTAGAGTGTTCTTGCTGAAAAGCAGCTGAACTTCTTCAACTGCAGCTGAGCTTTCCAGCTGAACTTGACTTCAGCTGAGTTGAGCTTCTTCAGCTGCAGCTGAGCTTTTCAGCTGAGCTGAACTTCAGCTGAGTTGAGCTTTCTCAACTTCAGCTGAACTCAACTTCAGCTGTGAACCTCTTTGACCATACACCAGCTGAACTTGCCTCCGGGCAGTTGAGCTGGGGTTTTCTCTCCTAAACTCACTGGTCAAGACCGGTTGAACTGGTCCTGAGGGGCAGTTCAGCTGGTCTCTGACCCCTCTGACCTCTGATCTGCAGTCTGCCAGTCAGACTGGCAAACAGGTCGCCAAGAGCTGTCAGGGACAGTTCAACCGCCCCCCTGGGCGGTTCAACCGATGTTGGTCAACTTTGACCAGTCTGCGGTCAGTCTGCGCGTCAGTCTGCCAGTCAGACTGGCAGACAGGCTGCCAGGTCTGCCAGGGCGGTTCAACCGCCCTTGGGGGCGGTTCAACCGGTCTCAGGCAGAAAAATCGGCCCCAACGACTAGTTTTGAGCTCCACCTATATATACTCACTCCTACCTCTCACCCCACAGCAAGGAGCACGATTTGAACTCCATTTCTAACCCAAGAAACACCTCCCTCTCTCTCTCACACATCTCTTGCCTCTCCCATTTCAAATCTTTGGAGAGAAATCTTTGAGTGAGCTTGAGAGCTGCGGTTTTGTGCTTCATCTCTAAATCTCTCTTGCTCTTCTTCTTGATTCGAGCTTTGGTACTACATTGAGTTCTTTGTGGATTCATTACTCTTGGAGCTTCTAGCTCCTAGATGACTAGGTGTCTCTTGTGAGTCTCCAAATCTTGTGGAAGACCACAAGAAAGTTTGTATTACCCGCTCGTTTGAGCAAAGATTAGTGTGTGAGCTTGACCTTTGTGGTCGGCAAAGGGAGGATTAGGGTTGAAAGAGACCCGGCTCTTTGTGGGCGCCTCAACGAGGAAGTAGGGCACCTTGGTGGTGTGACCGAACCTCGGGATAAATCTTGTGTCTCTTGTGTTCTTGCTCATTGTGTTTGTTTGTGTTCTTCGTTCTCTCACCATTCCGTGGAAGATTGTTTATATCTTTTTGGTGTGTGGATTTTGAGAAGTGCCCTTCTCAGATCTACTACTTTTGAACCCTGTGGATCATTTAGAACATCTCATTTCCAAAGTTTACTGGGTGAATTTCGAGATCAATTCAGTTTTACCCAGTTTGCTTCTAGTTTTTGTTGAAAAAGTTTTAACTTGCCTATTCACCCCCCTCTAGGCAACTTTCAATTGGTATCAGAGCCCAATCCTCGTTCTAACGCTTAACCGCGTGAGGAAAGATCATGTCAGAGGGACTAAGAAACGAAAGTGCTTCTAAGCTTAAAAAAGTTGAGGTTGCCTCGACTTCATCTTTTGTTGCAGATGTTGATCCTAGGGCAATAGATCTTGCCATGAGAATCGCCGAAAGGATGTTCCTCAAAATGAAGGAAGATGAGGCAAAGAACAAAATTGAAGAAGAAAATGATCGATGGAGACCAAACGACGAATCCACCTCTTCACAAGGTTCGTCTTTCAAATCCACTTCTCATATGTGCTTTATTGCTAATGGGAGTGACAGTGAAAGCGAAAGTGAGGATGAGGAGGAGCAAGAAAGTGATAGTGAAGATGAGGACGATCTTCAACAATTCTTCGCTCAGCTAAGCAAGAAACATCGGATGAGCTTGCTCAAACTCATGAAAAGAGCGGAAGAACAAAAAGAAATGCTTCATAAGCAAGAAGACTTCCTCATCAAAAAATCGAAGACTTAGAGAAGTTGACCAAAGAGCATGAGAAGCTAAAGTGCTCTCATGATGATTTGGTCCAAAGGTATGAAGACATTTCAATTGAGCAAATTAAAGTTATTAATCATTCATCATATATTGCTCAATTAGAAAATAAAAATGCTATGCTCAAGAACACGGTAGAAAAGCTAAACATTGAAAATCTAGCTTTGCAAGAAAAACATGATATGCTTGTATGCTCTCATAATAAATTTATGGATTCACATATCATGTTAGAAATGGCTCATGAGGTTGTGTTAACTAATTTGAAATCATACCAACCTCACATATGCACATGTACTCAAGTAGAAACTATATTATCATGTGCTAACAAATGTTGCTCTCAAGAAAGCCAATCTTCCATTGAGCTTGACATTTCAGGAATTAGTGATATTTCTATCACACAAGAAAATAAAGAGCTCAAGGAAGAAGTTGGAATGCTAAGAAGGAGCTTAACTCGTTTGAAGGGAAAGTGTCATGCTCAACCTTCTCAAGATAACTATGATAATATGGTGAAAAAGCTTGAGAAGGGGACAACCGTAGCATGCACAAAACCCCTTCAAAAGAATACCAAGCTTTCCAAGAAAGGCATGAGCAAAATCCATGGTGAGAAAATTAATGCTCATATGATTTGCTCTAACAATGTACCTATGTGCTTCAACAAAGAAAGATCAAAGAGAAGCGATAGGAGGTGCTATGGATGCAAGGAGAAGGGCCATGAAATTGATTCATGCCCCCACATGAAGAATCAAGACCTTGCACGATCAAGAAAGATGACCATAAAAAAGGATGAAAGCAAAAGGCAAATGCATTGCAAGGACAAGCATCACATTTGCTACAATTGCCGTGAAAAAGGTCATCTATTCAAGGTTTGTCCAAAGGATAAAACTCCTAAGCCTAACTTGTCAATACATTCAAATATGCTTAGGAGACCCAAATTTGACTCTTGTGCTAGAAAGGTGATGAGTTCACCACATTCTAGGACCAAGGCTATTTGGGTGCCTAAGTCCTTATTGGCTAACCTTGATGGACCCATCCAAAGATGGGTACCAAAATGTACTTGATAAGTTTTGCAGGTACCCACAGATGATATGAAGCTTTGGGGTGCTTGAGCGGTTTAACTCAATTCTTATCTCAAGCTATCAATCTTACATTGTATATCCTTTAAGATTGACCCAAAGATCAATTGAGTTGTTATATCACTAACTTCATATTCATCTCTAGCAAGAACTTGTGTTGTAGGGAATAAGGATTAACCTTTGTGGGAATCAAGCAAAAGGCCTACAACCAAGTGATATCCAAAGGATGGTAACAATTAATTCTTAAATGCACATTGCTTTTAATTGGTATATTCCTTTGTGTCTTTTGTAGCCACATAGGAAAAATGAAGCACTTGAGAATGAACTTAAAAGATTTTACCTTGCTTTGGAAAGGATCTAATTATATGGTAGATTGCAGGTTCATATTTTTATATTGTGACAATCTACATGCTTTAAATTGATTGTATGTATCTTGTGGCATATCTCAAATTAATCATCGTATTATTGCCATGACCTAGACATAAAGAGGATTATCTCATGTTCTTAAATGAATAGAGTGCTAAGTAAGAAATTCAAATTCTTAAAGCACTTACCAAAAGGGGAATTCTCTATATGACTAGAGTTGTGAGACTAATGTTTTTATCTAAGTGAATTATGTAGTGTCACAACATGAGAATGTGTTTCTAAAATAGAGTGTGTCATTTAATCTATGTGTACATTTTAAAATTTGAAATGAGGTTTATTGTGGAAAATTATTTTAAAATTTTCATTCCAAGCTCAACTGGTCTGACCAGCTGAACTTTCTAGCTCAACTGGGGAGACCAGCTGAACTTCTGAGTTGAACTTCAGTTCGGCTGGTATTCACCAGGAAACCCCCTGGCTGAAACCGGTTGAACCGGTGTCCAGGACTGGTTGAACTGGTCTGGCACAGTTTGGCCGGCCAGTCTGACCATTTTTTCAGACTGCGTCAGCCCTTTTTCAGACGCCTTTTTCAGTCTGCGACAGCACCTTTTTCAGGCGTCAGATCAACTTTTGCAGCACCTTTTCAGCAACTTTTGCAGCACTTTTTTAGTAACTTTTGCAGCACTTTTTCAGTAACTTTTGCAGCACTTTTTCATTCAACTTTTGCAGCACTCTTTCAGTCATTTTTTTGTCGCATCAGGTCACCTTTTCAGAACGCGTCAATTGCTTTTTCACTTTTTCTGCAGTACCTTTTCAGCTTTATTTTTGCAGACTTTTACTGTTTCATTTGGTACGTGACCAATAATAGTTCCTTTCAAGTGGCATTCTTTCAATTGGTAATAATCTATTTTATAAAAAAATGTCAATATGAAAGTTAAATTCTTTTTGGCTTAAATTTGTAAATTGGTGCATATTATTAATTCACTCATCCATGTGCATTAATTTAAAAGGAATTTAATTTATGCCTTTACGCCTAATAAATGATGATTTGTTTGCCATTCATATATAGATATCATCATTCATTAAATACTTCCTTGTACTACTAATACCTCTTTTCAAAGTGTTTTATCGACTAGTTTTAAAAGGAAAAGAGATAACAAAGAAGGAAGTCTCCACAAATGATGAAAAGAAGAATACTAAGGTGACACCACCATAGATAGTAAGATCTATCAAATTGGTATAACAAATGGTATGTTTTATATGGTGGTAAGTATTCTTAGGCATAAGTTAATTCATTGCAAATTTGTCATGCCTTGACCATGATATGTAATGTACTCCTCATGAGACTCTTAACTGAATTGAAAGTGCATGTGGCAAGTCATTCAAATACTTGATGCACATATCTAGTGGGAGAACATTATATATCTTGTGTCATAGAATAAGTTTCACTTGAGTAAGCTATACTAAGACAATCCAAAATGGTAAATTTGTATCTCATTCATATGGATTGTAATCTTTGTTTTCTAAATAGCTACTCTTGATGCAGTTTAAAATTCCCTTGTCATTAATTCTAAAAGTGCATAAGAATCTTTTTGATTGATATTCATCACATACATATGCACTAACATGGATATGATTTTTAAACTGTAAAAGGTACAATTAGTGATCCATACTCTCTAAATTTTGGAAACCCATATTTTGATATCTTAGAAATCTACTTCAATCGGTATCCATATGCTTCGCATTGAATTGGATCACTAAGTTGTAAATTCCATGCATAACTTGTCTTCATGATATGAATGCTTGTGTGACTAACCTTGATAAGCTAGGTGCACCCAAGGTCAAGCTAGGTTCATCGTCAAGAAGGCAACACAATGATGTATCAAGAAAAGGAGAAAAGGCTCCTATTCTTAACTCTAGCTTTTATCTATGTGATTAAATATTAACTTGAAACCATGTAAGATGGTTGTCAAGTATATGTGGGTGCCTACACAAAGAGAAAGGTCACAATAAGGATTGTGTGGGTACTCAAGGCTCTTCCTACTAATCTCAAAGGACCCAATTCAAATTGGGTACCAAGATATGAAGCTTAAACTTGTTTTGCAGGATCACGCCTTCAATGGATCAAGTTGGATGCTCGATAATGAATGTATAAATCATATTTGGAGATAGTAGCAAGGGTGGTAATAACTGAATCTCAAGTGCATATTATTTTCAAATCTTATCTCTTTTGTGACTTGTGTAGCCACTAAGGGAAAAGAAGCACTTGAGGATATACATCAGTTGTTGATTATGAAATAAAGGTCTAATTGGAAGATGAATGAATATTATCATATGGTGAACAATCCAAAACTATGTGATGTACTCTTTCTAATTAATTTGGATTTGATTCTTCTATATTAGACACTCACCATAATATGGATTAAGTCAGCCCTTTAAACTTCATTGAACAACCATGCATATTATCCATGACATTCAAAATATATTGTGCATGAGGGCTCAAGGGAAATTTAGTCCATATTATGAGGTTTCTCTATTTTAGCAACTCGCTTGTCTTCCACATGTAAAGGGTTGCAAAATAAAAAACTAGTGCTTGTGCTACTAATGTCATCTCTTGTGTTGAGTTTATCCATAGAAAATCTATGTTAAGAGATGGTGCTTGTTTTAAATTGGATAAATCACAAGCTTAAAGGATACTATTCAACTAAAGTAAGAAGTTGATAAGAGGCCAAGGTATGAAAACTTCCTCTCCTTCGGTTGTTTTAGTATTCTATCCTTAGTGGGATGTACCATAGTATAGGTTAATTTCCTTGCAATATAAAATGTTCAATAGTGCATATAACTTTGAGATCAACTATATGTGTGCACTAATTTAAAGGAATTTAATCTATCCTTTTGGGTTTCAAGAATGATGATTCATTCTCGATCCACATATAAGGATCATCATTTGTGAAACCCTCTCTTGTGTTTCTAATGCTCTCTTTTCTAAGTGTTTCAATAAGGTCCTTCTAAGTGTTTTCAAGATGGATTCAAAATCCACGGATATAAGAGTCTTGGTTGTTTCAATCATTGAGTTTCAATGGGTCTCATATCAAGTATGATTGAACCAAGCCAAGATCAATGAAGTTCAAGATCACCTGGTTGGATGAAATCATAAAGAGAAAAGAAATCACAGTGATTCAAGAAGGGAGTTACACTTTTTGTCAACCTAATAATGAAGATGTAGTGACATATTTATATGATATCCTTCATTATGAGGTTTGAGGTTCATATTAGCATGCTTTACCCTTCAGAATTTCAATTGATATACTTTAAGTTCTTAAACTTTCAATTGGTTTAATTTTCATCATCTATGTAAAACATGTTATGTTAAACCAAGATATAGTGCAAACATCTCCTTTAACCTCGTATTGTTGATGTGCATAAGTGTACTTTGTGTACTCTTGCATGCACAAATTGAGGGAGAGTTTAGCCTATATCTTGTGAGACTAATGATTTCTTTCAAATTCATGATTGTGTAGTCTCACGCCTTGGAGAACATCAAATGAGGATGAGTGGTTCCAAGGAAATGATCAAATATTTACCACATGTCACCCCATGGATTAGTTCTATTGGGGATCGATATGTGTTCTCTAGCATAAATTCAATTGTTTCAAATATATTATGCCTTGACCAAGATATATGATGAACTCCTCTAAGAATCTTAATTGAATCAAGTGCATGTTACAAGTAATTCAAGTACTTGATGCATACATTTAGGGGGAGCTCATTCTATATCTTGTGTCCTTAAAGACTAACATTTTCTTTTAGTGAACTTGTGTAGTTCTTTGAAGAGAATGAGTTTCTCTTGATCGTTTAAAGAGGATAAGTTTCTCTTTGAAATATCAAGCCTATCAAAAGCTAAGATAGAAATTCATGATTATAATGAAGACCATATGGCATGGAACAAAGGTGTGTCACTCCATGAACTATTGTATTACATTTGTGTTTCTAGGCTCTTACAAGTTAGTGTATGCATGTATATGCAATATCTTAAGTCACATCATAAGGTTGCACTTGAATCTTGGCTTAAAATATTGCATATCATGTCTATTAGTATACCGTTTGATTATGAGTAATTCCTTAAATTGGTGCAATTTCATATTTTCATACTTTATTTGTACCAAGGTTCAAATTGTAGAACTTAATCCCCTGGCCTCACAAGTCCAAGTGCATAAGCTAAACAAGTATTCATCACTTGTATGCACACATTTTGGGGGAGAATGGTCTATAATTTGAATCTTTGAGACTAACTTCATTTTCAAGTCTATTATGTGTGTAGTCTCAAAGTAGAAAGGAATCTTCAAGCAAAGACAATCGCTTCCACTGCAAATTTTGATGGGTATCAAAGATTCTTTGCTCCAATAAATGTATCTTCTATACATTTTATAAGAGAATGAGTTTCTCTTGTATATGCTACTCCAACGTCATCTAAAATTGGTAAATATGTATCACATCTTTTTGGATTACAAATATCTGAAGTAGCATAACTTATAGATTCTCCTGTCTAGAACTTAATTGATTAAATAGTGCACATGTTTCTTATGTTGCATGATTATGTTCAATTGATACTCCTTTTATGCCAATGGTACTTTAAGTTGCAAATAAGTACTCTCAACAGGTATCAATTGAATTCATATATATATGTGTGCACTAAAACTTGAAGAGAACTTAGTGTAATATGTTATTAGTGATCTATTTATCTATCAAATTGTATCAATTGGTGTTTTTCAATTGATATTTTTCATACATGATCACTAGTTGCATAATCCATACTTGCGCAATTTTCATGTTACCTCTTGTTGTGATAAGAAAATGCTAGGGGACATCTAGACTCTAGGTATCAAGTTTCACCTTCGATTTAGTATGACAATCTTCATTTGATATCTTGGACTTATGTCACAACTATACCAACAAGAGCGTGCAAATGAATTCAAAATCCAACACAAGTTTGGAACACCCCCCCTTGAAAAGGTAAAACACAAAGGTACATCACTTCATGTCACTTCTACATTATTTTTTTTGTCATCTAAGGATCCCTTTCATGATAGTGTGTTCACATCTTGCTTAAATCATAATTTCTACCCTTTATATTCTTTGTATCCTTTTTGGAGATTTATGACAAAGGGGGAGAAATTTTGCATTAAAGCTTATCTTTATTTTTAAAAAGGGGAGAAATAATTAACAAAAAGGGGAAGTCATAAGAAAAACATAAGATGAAGAAAGTTGATGAGTGCATACTATGTCATGAGCATCACGTTTATTTTATGACACACTGCACCTCATGAATAGTATGATATAAGTTGTCTACATACTTTGACCCAAATATGTGCTTTTGGCATTTGAGTACAAAAGTGTTATTTTCTGAAATGCACATATTTAGGGGGAGGAAATTATATTATAGGATTCAAAATCTTATTTATCAAATCTTATGTAAGCTTTAAATGTGTTGCATCGATCACCAAAAAGGGGGAGATTGAAAGTGCATTCAACCCTTTTGTGAGTTTTGGTGATTTGGATAACAACACATTTAAAGGTCTAACAAGTTTGCTAAGTGTTGAACAGGGAATTCAGTATGATGAACATACTTGAATAGTGTATAATGATCAGTGAACAAGGTTCAACACAAGGTCAAATAACCAGTGAGACAATGCAAATGGATATAATATGGTCTCTATATTGGTTTGAATATATGGACAAGTCCTGAGAAATCACTATGCATAAATATGATCAGAATAGAGGTTGAAGTGATTAAGAGGATTGGTCAAGCCAAAGTGAATAAGATATGAGGAATCGTGAATTGGCTTGACCATATTACTATTAGTCCATATATGCTTCTATGAGAATCAAACTAAAGCTTGATTAATCTTAATAGTTATATCTAGAAGACATTCAAGCAAGGTTCACAATATTGAAGAAATGATTCTCTTAATGGATGCTCAATAGGATGTGACTCAAGAATGGCTTGATAGGGTGAAGATAGCAAGGAAAGGGCTTCGAGGAACTAAGCGAAGGTGAAGGCCAAGCGACGGCTTGTAGACCGAGGTACCATGGCTAAGGTGAAGAAGAGAGTACTTGCACTAAGTCGATGAACTAATCAGCTATGAAGAGTTACAACATGTTGATGCATCAGTAAGGTGACTTGAAGCCATGATTTGAACTCATATAAGGTGATATGGTACAAGTCACATAGTTTGATTTGAGTTTGCTTCAAAAGGTGAGACAAAGATGTTTGTGATCCTTATGAAGCAATGCCATGGAGAAATCACACATGAGACACCAATGACTCAAGGAGTTTACTTCATTTTATTTTATTTAACTTGAGTATAGGAATCGTCGTACTATAAAGGGGGATCCAAAAAGAAGGTTGGTGTTTGCCAAAGCTCAAACCTCTCTATTCAAAAGCTATTTTTGAAAAGCAAAAATCTCTTTAACGTTCTATGGTTGACCGTGGTCAGGGTTGAGAAACCTAGAGTGTTCTTGCTGAAAAGCAGCTGAACTTCTTCAACTGCAGCTGAGCTTTCCAGCTGAACTTGACTTCAGCTGAGTTGAGCTTCTTCAGCTGCAGCTGAGCTTTTCAGCTGAGCTGAACTTCAGCTGAGTTGAGCTTTCTCAACTTCAGCTGAACTCAACTTCAGCTGTGAACCTCTTTGACCATACACCAGCTGAACTTGCCTCCGGGCAGTTGAGCTGGGGTTTTCTCTCCTAAACTCACTGGTCAAGACCGGTTGAACTGGTCCTGAGGGGCAGTTCAGCTGGTCTCTGACCCCTCTGACCTCTGATATGCAGTCTGCCAGTCAGACTGGCAAACAGGTCGCTAGGAGCTGTCAGGGGCAGTTCAACCGCCCCCCGGGTGGTTCAACCGGTGTTGGTCAACTTTGACCAGTCTGCGGTCAGTCTGCGCGTCAGTCTGCCAGTCAGACTGGCAGACAGGCTGCCAGGTCTGCCAGGGGCGGTTCAACCGCCCTAGGGGGCGGTTCAACCTGTCTCAGGCAGAAAAAATCGGCCCCAACGGCTAGTTTTGAGCTCCACCTATATATACTCACTCCTACCTCTCACCCCACAGCAAGGAGCACGATTTGAACTCCATTTCTAACCCAAGAAACACCTCCCTCTCTCTCTCTCACACATCTCTTGCCTCTCCCATTTCAAATCTTTGGAGAGAAATCTTTGAGTGAGCTTGAGAGCTACGGTTTTGTGCTTCATCTCTAAATCTCTCTTGCTCTTCTTCTTGATTCGAGCTTTGGTACTACATTGAGTTCTTTGTGGATTCATTACTCTTGGAGCTTCTAGCTCCTAGACGACTAGGTGTCTCTTGTGAGTCTCCAAATCTTGTGGAAGACCACAAGAAAGTTTGTATTACCCGCTCGTTTGAGCAAAGATTAGTGTGTGAGCTTGACCTTTGTGGCCGACAAAGGGAGGATTAGGGTTGAAAGAGACCCGGCTCTTTGTGGGCGCCTCAACGAGGAAGTAGGGCACCTTGGTGGTGTGATCGAACCTCAGGATAAATCTTGTGTCTCTTGTGTTCTTGCTCATTGTGTTTGTTTGTGTTCTTCGTTCTCTCACCATTCCGTGGAAGATTGTTTATATCTTTTTGGTGTGTGGATTTTGAGAAGTGCCCTTCTCAGATCTACTACTTTTGAACCCTGTGGATCATTTAGAACATCTCATTTCCAAAGTTTACTGGGTGAATTTCGAGATCAATTCAGTTTTACCCAGTTTGCTTCTAGTTTTTGTTGAAAAAGTTTTAACTTGCCTATTCACCCCCCTCTAGGCAACTTTCACTTATCTTCCTATAATCATGCCGACTTATCCTCGTTTAGTTCCAACATCTGAGGGCACTGCGCAGGAGAATCAGATCAACACCGTGGATAATGCTTAAACCCAATGAGCCGTCTGGGCTCGAGTCTATCCAGTCTTGCATCAATCCATTCCACCAGCGGTTCCTCCCATGGCCCACGAAGGGCTGGCCTTGCGAAATAATGGGCCCAAAGTCTTTCGCGAGGCCTTCTAACCTTCTAGTGGACCTAGGGGATATCTGTCCTCCACAAGCCCCCAATCTTTGAGTTGATTTTGAAATAATCGGCCCAAAGATTTTAGGTCTAGCTTGCGGTTTTGATTTTAGGTCGTGGCTGCTCTGAAAGTACGCCTGTCGAATTGTTGCTTCTGAACTATAATCAATCCGGTAAAAACAAACATATGTTATCCTTCTTCAGCTTTTTCAATGGTCTTCACCTTATACTTCAGAAATTAGTGCTCGGTTACCAGCTTATGCTTTAGAGATCAGCATTTTGTCCTTAGGGGTTGAGGATTCATTGGGTGCACCGGAGGTGCACCCAATGGGTGTAGCCCCCGAGCTTTGAGTGGATTACTGGAAATAATACACTCAAAGGTCTTTATCTTATGCTTTTTTAGAAACCATTGGTTGATCTTCGTCTTATGCTTTAGAAATCATCATTTCATCGTCGGTCCATGCTTTAGAGATCAGCATTTTGTCTTCATTTCTTGTTTTAGAGAATAACAGCGTGATCTGCCCATGTCCTGTTAGGTTTGAAATTTATTTGATCGGCGACAGATTGGACGTCTGGTAGATGACTCTTGGTTTGTCTTCATTTCGCTTTGTGCTTCAATACTTCTGTTGATTAGACTTGTACTTCGGTAGCTATATTTGGCTTTCCTCCGATCTCCATTGATATCTTTCTTCTGTCTTGATACATTCATTGCGTATACTGTATGGATGTGACTGCTTGGGAAAATCTATTGAAAATTCCTGGACGTCACCCCCCCAATGGGTGTCATCGGGGGACGGATTGGTACGCCGATCGTTTAGCAAACTGTCCTTGAGTAGTAACTTGACGTGACTGCGGGGTGTAATCATATCATCCAAGCAGTTGACTTTAGTCCAAATGGTGCCGTGTTACGTGAAACGGTGTCTACCGCCTGACTTGCTTCCAGACAATTTGAATTGCTTATTGAATACTTGCGACTGTTCAGTGACCGTGGTAGGAGATGAGCGGTTGCCTCCAGCCTCTATAAATAGACTGTCTGCCTCGTTGGTGTCTTCACACATCTTCTGGTTGTTTGTTGCTTATTTTCCCTCTTCTCTCTTCTCTTCCAACCGGCTATGGGCAAGAAGATGGGTGGAAGTTCGTCGCACCACTCTGGCGATAAGCGGAAGCGCGAGCCGAGTCCCCCCTCAGAGGACTTTGGTGACTCCGAGTACTTGGAGGAGGAGTTTTCCCCCGAGTCCGAGGGGGCGCCGGTCTGTGCCTCTCCTCCGGTGTTGTCCGATGACTCGGATGATTCCTAGGGGATCGCCGCCGAGGTGTGGACGTACATCCGGGCCGTCGAGCGCTCTGAGCTCGAAGGCTCGGATGAGTCAGAGGTCTCCTCGGACGAGAAGAACTCCTCTGACTCATCCGAGGAGGAGAGCGGCGGTGACGGCAATGACGAGGGCGACGGTGGTGACGGCAGCGACGACTGTGACGATGATGGCAAGGGCGACGGAGGCAGCAGCGGCAAGGGCGACGGCAACGGCGGCAAGGGCAGCGGCGGCAGAAGCAAGGCCGGTGGCAAAGCGCCACTGGTTTAAATATTAGTATAGGTAATTAGTAGTAGTAGTAGCAGAATAATGTAGTAGTAGTTAGTAGTATAGTGTAGTGTGAGTAGTGTAGTGATGTAGTGAAAAAGGGAAAAAGGCCGACTCATAATAAGTTGGTCTTTAAGTTTGTGGAAAAACTTCCCTCCTCCATATATCAAAGAAAATTTCAGTTTGTTCCGAGCAGCCTTTCGCTTTTCCGTCGTTCTTCCTTTATAGTTGATTGATAGTTTGCCTTTGCGCCCAGCGCTGCTGACGTTATTAGAAATAATTACTAAGCAATACTGGTAACTGTTGCGCCATGCTTGGTGAGTCTCGGCGTTTATTTAGAGAAAACGACCGAGTTACGACAGACACTGTCAGTGTTTTAGAGGTAACCGCCGAGTGGTGCTTGATGACGTCGGCGTTTTTAGAGGTAACAGCCAAATTACGCTTGACCCCGTCGGTGTTTTAGAGATAACAGCCGAGTTACGGCAGACACTGTCAGTGTTTTAGAGGTAACTGTCGGGTTAGGACAGACACTGTCGGCGTTTTAGAGGTAACAGCCGAGTGGTGCTTGATGTTGTCGGCGTTTTAGAGGTAACAGTCGAGTTATGTCGGAAATCTCATTTTCCCGAGTTGACTTGGCACTTTTTAGAAACGGTGCTCAACTCGGGAAACCCCCGTTTATATCACGTCATCGCGCGCTTCTGAGTTCTGAGCCCTAACTTTGCATTTCTGCCTCAAACCACTCCTCTGTTTCCCTCTGATTTCGTCCTTGTTCGATCCGCCGGCGAGATTGTGATGGCGCCCAAGCGGAAGAGCCAGAATTCTGCTGCGGTAGTCATTCCTCCCATCGACCCCAACAGCCAGTTGCCGTTCGCAGGTAACCACATGTCTGTTGCCTCAGAATCAGATCTCCTCCGCCTTGTCGATGTTGGAGTTCTTCCTCCAAAAGAGCTCTGTTCTTGGCGGATTTGCTGTGGGGTCACTGTTCGGACAGAAGATACCCACGAGTCCATTGTCTACGTTCCTTTTCTCATCTGCGGTCTTGCTCTTCCCATTTCTCCCTTCTTCCACGGCATCCTCGAATTTTACAATCTAAACCTGACTCACCTGAATCCTAATTTCATCTTGCAAATTTCCATCTTTGTACATCTGTGTGAGGCCTACCTCGAAATTCTTCCTCATTTCGGATTATGGAAGTATTTGTATCACTGTCGGCCTAGGATGGCTGGGGGGCAGCACCAACTCGTTGGTGGTGCAAGTCTGGAGATGCGCCGCGGGAGGAAGACAGAATACCTTGACATTCCTCTCAAGGACAGCATTAAAGGGTGGCACCTTGAATGGTTTATTGTGGAAAACCATGGCAAGTCCCTCCCCCTCGGTCGGGGAGACAGCCAGATGTACGCACTCCGAGTTGGGTTGAGTCTCCCACTGCCATGAAGGTAACGGAAGCTAGGGTTCTGCTTGCTGAAATCTGTCTGCTGAAGGAGAGAGGTCTGACTGCCGAGGTTGTGGTTGCTGACTTTGTTTTTAAGAATATTCAGCCTTTGAAAGACAGGGCATATCCAACTTACTTGTACAGTGGTGTTACTGACTCAACTCGGGTCACCAACAGGAAAATTCCTACTGAGGATCTGGTGAGCCGACTAGATATGATCCTGAGGGGCAAGGTATCAAATGTTGGTGCTCCTGCTACTTATTCTGCTTGGAATCTGCCACCTCCTAGGCCATTTTTCAATTTTGTGTCCAACCCTCCTGCTAGTGATAGTGGTCTGGGTCTTAGAGTGCGACCCTCTTCTGAAGACATTGAAGCTCTGGTTGCTTCTCTTCGTGATCTTCCCAATGATGAGAGGCAAGTTCACTTTTCGATGCCAGCAAGTCCGGATGATGTAGAAATGGATGTTGTACTCAATATGTTGGCTGGAGAATCTTCTGACTCGGCCCATGCTGAGCTGATGGCTATTATGGTTGGGCAAGAGGTTAACAAAACAGCAGACACCCAAAATCCTGAGGGTACTCGCCCAAAACGTCCTTGCCAGGTTAGCCGTCCAACTGCGCCTGTTGAGGAGGAGAAGAAGAAAAGGCGGCTTCAGCGACTATCATGCTTGGACCAGGATGCTGGCCCTTCTACTTGGACCAGACGTGGGATTAGAGGTATCCCGAGCAGTATCTCGTGCATCGTCGACTTTAGAAGGTAGTCTTCGATGTCAAGAAGTTGGTCAGGATTGCCCGACTCCCATGGAGGTGACTGAGGACCCTTCAGCCTTAGAGATGGCTGTTGCAGAAAACCTAGCCCCCGACGGTGGTGCTGGCAGTTACCCAGCCCCCGAGGGTGGTGCTGGCAGTTACCCAGCCCCTGAGGGTGTCGCTGATAGTGATCCGGCTCTGGTGGGTAGCGCGAGCTGCAACCCAGCCCCCGAGGGTGTTGTCGGTAATGATCCGGCTCTGGTGGGTGGCGTGAGCTACAACCTAGCCCCCGAGGGTGTCCAAGTAAGCTCTCCTTCCTACACCTCCATGGATGTTCATGTCGGGTTGTCTCCACCATGATCTGATGGAGTGATGGTGATGCATGCTTCTTTAACTTCGAGCGAGCGAGTTGCCTTGGAGGTCGGCGAGCCAGATGCAAGGATTCTGATATCTACTAGTGGGGCTGAGTCAACCCCCAACGATGCTCTCCAAATTGTTCCTGTTGATCTTCCTTCGTCGAGCTACAACACAGCTTCTCATGACCTGAGATTACCCTCATTCTTCTCCAATCTTCAGGTAACTCAGCTCTTTTCACTTTACTGTTCCTCCTGGTAAATCATCTTCCCTATACTCATTTGCCTTTGATCACAGGCTTTGATCGACGGAATGTTCGCTCAATTGAGATCACATGGTGCCACTATCCCAGAAGGGGCTCTGTCTCTGACGTAGTGGAACCCATTGCTGCTTTAGAAACAGATAGCTGATTTGAAGGCATCAAATGCTAGCTGGTAACTTTGTTTCTTCCTTGGCTGATTGATCAACTTTTGTTTTTAACCCTGTATCCTTCCTCGACTGCTTTGTCAGATATGGCCCGACGGTGCTCTGAGCTTGAGGAAAAACGTCTTCAACACCAAGTCGACTCAACCCGACAGTACTCTGATCTTGAAGAGAAGTATTCTCAAGGTCAGATCGACCTGGCTCGGGTTTCTGCTTCTTTGGACGATGCACATTCTTTGAATTCTTCTATCAATGCTCAGCTTGACTCTAAAAGGGTAGCTCACGAGGTAAACTTACTTAATTGGCTCTACCGTGCTTACTGTTTACTAGATGCTTAAGAGTTGATTCTTGTTTGTAGGAGGAGAGACGAGCACTTGCAGCTTCTCATGATAATCTGGATCGGTTGTATCGTGATGCCAGCAATTCCTTAACCATCTTGGAGAGAAGCCATCGCTTTACTATGTTATCATCGTCGCGAACTGCAAGTGTCCCAAGATGAGGTCCTGCGACTTAGACAGTTGGTGTCAAGCAAGGATTCCATCATCAAGATCTGCGTGCCTCCAAGAAGTCAGTCGCCCAGGAGCTAGAGGTCGCTCGACTGGCTACCAAAGTTTGGAGGACAATTGCGCCATTCTGAAGGCTCAACGCGACAAGGCTATGGACAAAGCCATTCACGCGGGGCAGATCTTGATGAGAAGGCCTGGTGTGGTTGTCCCTGATGACATTGTTGTCGACGTCAAGGCTGCACCTGATGCCTCGAGTCGCCCTTCTTCTTCAATTGCCCCTGAGAAAGACATTACCAAATAGAGATGTTTCGCTGTAGTGATGTTTTTAGAAAATACTGAATGTATTTGTGAATTCTATGTGTGTGTGATCATTGTGTTCGGATACTCGGTGGATAGGGTACTAGAATGTGTCCTTGGTGCTGAAAACTATAACATTTTGTTTCTGTTGTTAGAATTCAACAGTCATCCTGAATGATTGCTGAAGCAAATGCGGCGTTCTAGTTTTGGAGTCTTTTCCTGATTTATGCCAATTGCTTGGCTGGTAAGGCATAGAGGTCGCCCTAAGACGAGTAGTCGTGAGTATGTTGTACCGTCTTAAGTTATTGTCGACTTAAGCTGATTGCTCTGTTAGTAGGGTATAGTGGTCACCCTAAGTCGAGTAAGCGTGAGCATGTTGCATCGTCTTAAGTCATTGCCGACTAAAGCCGATTGCTTCGTTAGTAGGGTATAGTGGTCACCCTAAGACGAGTAGTCGTGAGTATGTTGCACCGTCTTAAGTCATTGCCGACTTAAGCCGATTGCTCTGTTAGTAGGGTATAGTGGTCACCCTAAGTCGAGTAAGCGTGAGCATGTTGCACTGTCTTAAGTTATTGCCGACTTAAGTCGATTGCTCCGTTAGTAGGGTATAGTGGTTACCCTAAATCGAGTAAGCGTGAGCATGTTGCACCGTCTTAAGTCATTGCCGACTTAAGCCGATTGCTCCGTTAGTAGGGTATAGTGGTCACCCTAAATCGAGTAAGTGTGTTAATTCCAAGTCTAATCAAGTCGAAGTCAATTGATAACCAATAGTTTGAATGCCTTAGAGAATGAAATCTTTTATTGATGACGTATTTTCCAATTACAGAGTACAATGTTGCTCCGATATCTCTTGCTAAGGGTAAAACTTCCTAAGATGCTCTATATTCCATGAATTCCCCACTTCCGTGCCATCCATTTGAGTAAGCCAATATGATCCTGGCCGAGTGACTTCCGATACCATGAATGGCCCTTCCTATAGCGATGACAATTTGTGTCGTCCTTCTCCCGTTAGAATTCGGTGAAGGACCAAGTCTCCCACTATAAAGGATCGATGTCGTATAGCCTTATCATGATAGCGCCTCAGGGTCTACTGGTATCTAGCTGACTGAATTACTGTATTCAATCGCTCTTCTTCCAGCACGTCAATATCTTCTAGCTTGGTAGCTTCAGCTTCAGCTATGCTTTCGAAGACCAGCCTTGGTGCCCCAAACCTAAGGTTGGCAGGTAGTACTGCCTCCGAACCATAGACCATGAAGAAAAGGGTGTTCCCATGCAGAGCTCGACTGGGTTGAGTTCTTAAGCTCCAGACCACATACGGTAACTCTCGGATCCACTTCCCTGCGAATTTTTCATTCTTGTCGAAGACTTTCTTCCTGAGTGCTTCCAGTATCATTCCATTAGCCCTTTCCACCTGGCCATTAGCTCTTGGGTGTGCTACTGATGCATATTTGATCTGGATGCTCCGTTGTTCACAGAAATCAAAGAATTCAGAGCTAGTGACAAAGCAGTTGCATGGTCTAGAAACATTTGCGTCTTGGCAAACCATTCACTTGTGTGACACCCACCCTTCTTGAAACCTTCATACATCCAATCACGTCTATCACCCATTATTGCGGCTGTGTTTACGAGTAAAGAGTGTGTGTGAGACAATCACGTTTCTACACGTCACACATACATCTATAGGTAAGTAGTAAAACTATATATATACATAAATAATTATATATATACATAAATAACATCAGATTTATCAATATTGAAACCTTCATACATCCTAATATTATAATTTAAATCTAATCAATAAATAACATCAAATTTAACAATTCAATAGCATAAGTTAAATCTATTATAATAATAGAATTAATACTTACCTAACATCAAGCCACACATGTGATATTAAACTAACTCTAATCACACTCTAATCACATGCGTTATTAAACTAATACTAATCACATGAAAGTTAACTCTCGTCGGCCATAAAAAACCGACGAAAATAAACATGTACACACATAATTAACAATCACACTCGCATGCATTAACATTTAATAGTTCAAGGACGTATATACCTCAACGACGTGGGTGTCGTTGTCGCTTCGAAGAGGCGGTCGGGGGCGGCAGCGGCGCTTGGGCGCGCGGCGGCGCTCGAGGAGGCAGTCGGGGGCAGCGACGACACTCCGAGAGGCGTTTGGGGGCGGCGGCGGTTGTGGGCGGTGGGAGGCGTGACGGGGGGGGGGGGGGGAGCGGTGTGGGCGGTGGGGGAGCGGCGGGGATGGGCGGGGGCAGGCACGACGGCGGTGTGGGCCGACGGGCGTCGCGGGGGGATGGACGGGGGCAGCGGTGTGGGCACGGGCGGGCATCGCGGGGGCGCGACGGGGACGGGCGGGCACGACGGCTGTGGGGGTCGGCGGGGACGGGCGGCGGGCCGGCATGTAAGGCGGCAGCGGTTTGAGAGGAAAGAGAGAAGAGATAAATGAGCCCGCGCGGGGTCCCCGCGGCGTTCATAAACCTTTAATCCCTGTTGGCTTTTGTCAGGGCCGACGGGAGTTAACTTATTCCTGTCGGCCTGTGTCTGGGCCGACGGGAGTTAACTTAAGGCCCATCGGCTGTAAGGTAGCAGATGGGAGTTAACTAACTCCCGTCGGCTTTTTCTCTAGCTGACGGGAGTTAAGCCGGCCGACAGGAATCTTCATGATTCCTGTAGTGTGAAGTTGGATCCTAGGTCGATTATGATGCTATTCGGTATCCCAAATCTGGATATTATATCTTGTATGAATTCTACTGCCTTGGCTGAAGTTAGAGAAGCAATGGGCTTGTACTCTATCCATTTGGTGAATTTATCGATGGCGACCAACACGTGAGTATAGCCTCCCTGAGCTTTCTTGAAGGGTCCAATCATGTCCAGTCCCCAGCACGCAAATGGCCATGTTACAGGTATGGTCTGCAGCTGCTGCGCTGGTAAATGGTGTTGCTTTGACAAGAATTGGCAAGCTTCACATCTCTGGACTAACTCGGCTGCATCACTTTTTGTTGTTGGCCAATAGAAACCAGACCTGAAGACATTCCCAACCAGGGTTCTGGATGCTGCGTGTATTCCACACTGTCCGACGTGAATCTCATCTAGTAGTTGTCTCCCAGTAACCAAGGAAATGCACTTCATGAGGACTTCTGTTGCTCCCCTTCTGTACAGTGCGTCCCCTATGAGGGTGTAGTGGGCCGACTGTCTTGCGATGCATTCTGCTACGGCCTTATCATCCGGTTCTTCTTCATTCTTTATATACCTGATGATAGGCTCTCTCCAGTCATTAGAGTCTGACTCTAGTTGGCTTAAAGCATTGCATTCTTCCGCCTGATTTGATGGAATGCTTGGGCGTGACACTTCCTGGACGAAAACTCTGGGTGGGACCTGAGCTCGACTGGATCCTAGTTTCGACAACACGTCTGCTGTTGCGTTGCGATCTTTTTCCACGTGATGAAATTCCAGCCCTTCAAATTTGTCTTCTAATTTTTGGATGGCTGTACAATACTTGCCCATAGAATCATCCGAGCAATCCCAATCTTTATTTATCTAACTTATGACCACCAGTGAATCTCCATATACCATCAACCTCTTAATGCCCAGTGATATGGCAATGTTCAATCCATGGATCAGAGCCTCATATTCTGCTGCATTATTTGATGCTAGGAATGATAACTGAAGAACATATTTGAGTTGTTCACCTCTAGGGGCAATGAAGAGGATTCCTGCATCTGCTCCCTGCAGTTTCAGCGAGCCATCGAAATACATTCGCCATATTTCTGCAGCTTCCGGGTTGTCTGGTACTTGTTGCTCGGTCCATTCTGATACAAAGTCAATTAGTGCTTGAGTCTTTATTGCTGTGCGAGGCCGAAACTCAATGTCGTGAGCTCCCAGCTCGCAGGCCCACTTGGCTATTCTTCCAATGGCTTCTTTGTTGTGAAGAATATCCCCTATTGGAAACCCGGTGACTACTATGACTTTATGGTCGTCAAAGTAGTGATGGAGCTTATGGGCAGTTAGAAGTACTGCGTACAGTAGTTTTTGAACTTGAGGATACTTCTGTTTAGAGGGTCCCAGAACTTCACTGATGAAGTAGACCGGATGTTGTACTGGATATGCGTGCCCTTCCTCTGCCCGCTCGACTACTAACGCGGTGCTCACCACATGAGTCGTGCAGGAGACGTATAACAGCAGATCTTCTGCCGGCTGATTTGGCATGGCTCGGCGTGGCAGCTTTAGCACTGGTGGAGTGGTCAAGAACATCTTTAGTACATCTAGAGCTTCCTGTGCTTATGTGGTCCACTAGAACTTGTCCACTTTCTTGAGCAATTTATAGAATGGTAAGCCTTTTTCTCCTAGCCTTGATATGAACCTGCTTAAAGCTGCCATGCATCCAGTAAGCCTTTGCACTTTCTTCTGTGATCGTGGTGCTTCCGTTCTCATGATAGCCTCAATTTTTTCCGGGTTAGCTTCAATTCCTCGGTGGCTGACAATGAATCTGAGCAACTTCCCTGCTGGTACTCCAAAGACACATTTTTCTGGATTGAGCTTCCACCTGTACCACCTCAGGCTGTTGAAAACCAGCTGCAGATCCTCAATGAAGTTTTTCTGAGTTTTCTATCTTAATCACCACATCATCAACATAAGCTTCTACCCGCTTGCCCCAGTGATCGGCTAAACATGTTTGAATAGCTCTCTGGTAAGTCGCTCCAGCGTTCTTGAGGCCAAATGGCATGGAGGTATAGCAGAAAGCTCCAAACGGGGTAATGAATGCAGTTTTTTCCTTGTCTTCTTTTGCCAGGCTGATCTGATGGTATCCAAAGTAGCAGTCTAGGAAGGACAACATAGAACATCCGGCAATCGAATCTATCACCTGATCTATTCTAGGAAGTCCGAAGGGATCCTTCATACAGTGTTTGTTGAGACCTGTATAGTCGACGCACATGCGCCAATCCACTTTATTCTTTTTGAGTACAAGAACAGGATTTGCTAACCACTCAGGATGCAGTACTTCTCTAATGAACCCTGCTGTGACTAAGCGAGATAGCTTGGCACAAAAAGCTTCTCTCTTGTCAGGCATGAAACGACACAACTTTTGTCGGATCGGCCTTGCCTGGGGATAGACCTTCAGTTTTTGCTTGGCTAGTTCTCTCGGGACTCCCGGCATATCCGCAGGCTGCCATGCGAATACGTCTCGGTTATCTTGCAGAAACTGGACGAGCGTGCCTTCCTATTTATTGTCCAGGCTGGAGCTGATGATGACAGTCTTGCGTTCATCTGTGAACCCGAGGTTGATTCTCTTTGTCTCCTCAGTCGGCCGCATAGAGGTCATGGCTTGAGCTTCATTCGCAAGTATCGCGAGGTCTTCCTCAGGCTTTGAGTTCGCCTGCACGGAGGAAGTCATCGGTGGTTTGGTGGTGAGGGCCGCTGGAATGGCCACTCGGAAACATTCCGTAGCACCTTGGAAGTCAGCACGCATGGTGATGATTCCTTGTGGTTCCGACATCTTCAATATCATGTATGAATAGTGTGGAATGGCCATGAATTTTTCCAACCCTGGCCTGCCGATGATGGCATTGTATCCGCAGTCGAAGCTCGCTACCTCGAACCTCAGGAACTCGGTTCTGTAGTTTTCTGGAGTTCCAAAGGTGACAAGCATGTAAATGTGCCCAAGCGGGTATTCTTCTTTGGTCAGCACAATGCCGAAAAAAGGAGTGTCTGACTCGTGGAGCTCTTTGAGTGCGACTCCCAAGCCTAAGAGTGTCCGAGGAAAGTGACGTTGATGCTGCTTCCCCCATCCACCAACACCTTCTTTACCCTGCTCTCTCGGATCACCGAATCGACGAGGAGCGGGTACTTGCCCGGATGATCGAAGTTGAGCCATTGATCTGACCGAGTAAAGGTGATCGGGTGTTCTGACCATCGATACGGGGCGGGAGTACTGGTGGCTGCCACCCATATCTGTCGGTCGTTGAGCTTCTGCTGCCTTTTATTCTCTTGTGACCCATGTCCGCCGAAGATGACGTTGACTTCTCCATCGACGCGCGGGAACGCTCCGCCTCCTCCCCCTTCTTGCTGCTGAGGTTGTCAAGGTTCTCCGGGTCCTCCTCGTGGTGGGGGAGGTGGTAGAGGTTGGAAGGGTCGGCCATTCCCGACAGAGTGCTTGAATGTAAAGCCCAAAATTTGTATAATTTTTCTTAATAATAATAAAATAAATATATGAAGAAATGAAATAGTAAATTCAGATTTCTCAAATTATACGTGAGTATTGAAAATTGAGGACTGGATTTTGAGAACCAATAATTATTTTAGAAAAGAAGTAATAGAAAAGTTTTCTATTCAACTAAAAGATTGTGCATATCATTAAAATGATGCACCATAGGTATTTCTTTACATGCAAATTTAAGTTTGAAGTAACTTTTGATTCTTATCCCACATTCAAAATACTATTTTTCTAAAAAGAAAGAAAAACAAGTGTGCTTCATATTTCAAACCTCTACTAGACAAATAAAATAATTAAAATAAACTTAAACTCCGCATTCATGTTGGAGATTTTGATTGTGCATTAAATTTGAATTTTGAAACCTTAACTTGGATTTGAAGTTGAAATCCGTAGATCGAAATGAAAGAGAAGAGAGGAGAGAAGGAAAATAAAAAGAATACACATTAATAATATATATAATATTATGGCAGATAGTAAAAGCAATATTCATATTAGATTTTGTGTTCAATATTTGAAGGTGAAATTCATAACCATATTCAAATTCGAATTGGAGATTCAAATGAAAAGGAAAATAAAATCAGAAAAGAAAAAGAAGAAAACCTACTAGGGCCGGCTTCCACACTTTCAACCCACTAACCCTACGCTCCGCTCAGCCCATTCCCCGCTCACCGCCAGACGGGCCCCACTGGGCAGCCTCAGGCTCGGCTCCGCGTGCGCTTGCACTCCCCGACGTGGCTCTGTCTCACCACCATGTGGGTCCGGATGGTCGGGGCCTTCTCCTATCTCCGGTTCAGTTGCAACCACCGCGCGGAATCGACGGCGCAGCTTGCCACAAATCCGCGCCACCTCTGACCAGATCCGCGCGCTGACCAAAACGGCCTGGCCGGTGCTCTCGTATTCTTGGACACGCATCTTCCCCGCGTCTCATGCATGGGGGAAACAAAAAATGCCGCAACTACCGGCCGCGATCCCCACCTCCATCCGCCCTACAAAGCGCCCGACCCCAGGTATTCGTCGTCTCGGTTGACCAACAGAACCCTGTGTGCGTGCGCCGCCAGGTTAGGTGAGAGAGAAATACCGGGGTAAGGAGGAAAGCGGGGCCACCACTGTGTCCCATGCAGAATCGACCGCTGGGGAGCTCGGCCTCTCCGCCGGACGTGAATACGGGAGAGAGAAGTTGGGGAGTGGGCGTCAGGCGAACACCATGGGGGATTCAGGGCCATCCCATCGATCTGCTCCCATTGATTGATCCCCGGTGAGTTGCCTGTCTGTGTTTTTGTACTCGCATGCGCAGGGCCTAAATACCCTAGTAGTTGGTCACCGGATCGCCATGCGGGGTTATCAGTGCGCGCGCTGTCGTTGGTTAGCTATCGTCGTCGGGCTTGCTAGCCAGACGGGTGGCAGGAGCAGGACTGACATGGCGCTTCTAGAGAGAGGAAAACAGTGGGTAGACGTGAGGTTGAAGATGAGTTCACGGGCGTAGGATTGTGAATGGACGTGCCAGATCGGATGACTCATACCGGTTTGGGCTAGTTGCATCTGATCCGTTAGTTCGCGGATGAACGGCCATGACTAGATCATAGCAGTCCGGCTCGGGTATAGGATGATGGCCGTCGATCTCGTGATCCGCGACTCAAGTGCGTTGGTAGGTTTGGATCTAATCCTAAGCGTGGAATCGAGATCCAACGGCCGAAAACCCTAGATACCCCTTTGCTTTGGCATTTATGCTAAAGAGCCCCTGTAGAATCGAGTAACCAACACGTCGTCCACCCGTGGGATTGATCTGAGTCTTAGCTACTTTTACTCCAGAGACCCTGCTGTTTCCTGTATTTAAGGCACAGTTCAGACAGTGAATAAAACTTATAAAATCATTTAGAAAATGAATTTTAATGTTATCACTTGTTTAAATCATAGAAAATTCATATGAAGTCCAAATTTACCCATTCCAGTTTCTATAATTCTATAATATTATTGTTTGTCACATAATACCACTGTTTTCACATGAAAGTCAAATTAAATTCTATATCCTATTTAATCTTGTACAAAATACATAAAATCATTAGAAATTCATAACTTAAAATCTATGACTCCGATCTGATCCGTTCTAGTTGCGTTAGCTTCGTATAAATATTTACTACGCAGTAGCAGCATTGGTGGTGTGATATCCCCTACTTCTATAAATAGGTGACTAATTGGATTAATCTGTGTCTATTGGATTAACTTCTTTAATATTAATATCGTGTTGTGATCTTATGGTTATAATTTGACTAGATGATCTTTAATGAAATAATGACTTAGATTAAAGTTGAGATAATTATTTATAGAATAACCTCTCACATGATTTATATTAACCAATTTATAATATAGTTTAATATTTTAATCACGCAGATCTTCTATAAATTCGTAAGTCCTTAATAGTAATTCTGATTTTAGTGGTTCTCGTTCCCGCGATCTCATAGCTTCGCGTAGATCATTACTATTCAGTTTATACTTATGTTTGGTGTGATGTTAATTTTATCTATACCATGTTTGTTTGTATTGCTACGACTAGCGCGAGGTTTCGAGGATCTGAAGAATCACCCTGGTAACTGGATTCTCAAGTGCCAGGCAAGTTGTGCCCTTGATCACTTTCATTTACCCAATAATGTTCTTTATTATCACTTATCAATGCATAGGTTTAATTTTGATGGGACCCAATAGGTCACCCTAGTCTGTTTATCCTGTTTACCTTGTTTACCCCTGATTCACTTGGGTAGTTATGTTATTGCATTATGTGGTTTTAGGTTAATATTTTATTATATCCATGTTCCTATTATTCTGTTATGTTATTTATGTTCATGATAAGATCATTATGTTAATGGGAACATGGAGCGACCACCCGAGAAAACAGTGCTACCACAAGGGTTTAATGGGACGCCCTTGGCTGATTAACTAGGAAAGCTAACGGATGACTATCTTACCCGAAAGGGGCAAGGGCAGTAGGGGAGTGGTCAGTGTAGGGAGGTCCTTGGGTTGATTTTGCTGCGATGGCGGTTAGGCGAGGGATTCCTGCACTGGAGCTTCCTATAAACTGTAGTGGGTTTTCTGAAGCTAGTGGAACTTTGTAAAGGCCTCGTAGTGTTACCCTACCTCGCTTCCTTGGTAGAGGTGTATGGGATTCATGACCCCTTGGCAGATAGGTAACACGGCTTGTGGGTAAAGATGCACAACCTCTGTAGAGTGTAAAACTGGTATACTAGCCGTGCTCACGGTCATGAGCGGCTCGTACCCTCACATGATTAAACTATGGAACTTAAACTCAATTGATCATATGCATTGCATGGGATTTGTTATTAATTTTGTTCTATTATTTATTATGGTTTGGTATTTACTTACACTTAGTAACTGCTAATAAAACTTTGACCAACTTATAAAAGCAATGCTCAGCTTCAACCTTTATTTTATTGATTAGCCTTACACATCACATGAACCCCCACCTTTGGTGAGTTTATGCCACATTATTCCACACAATTTGTTGAGCGATGAACATGTGTGAGCTCACCCTTGCTGTCTCACACCCCCCATAGGAGAAGAACAGGTGGATCAAGTGGAGCACACATCATGGATTTTAGATCCTGCTATATTTATCTTTATTTTATAAGACTTCTGCTATGTAATAAGTACTCTGATTATTGTGACATTTATCTCTATACACTCTGTTATTATATATGTTGTCTTCTTTGGCGCATGTATGAGATGCACCCGACTTTGTTCCTTAAAGCCCGGGGTGTTACAGAAGTGGTATCAGAGGAATGTTGACTGTAGGATGAAACCTAGATAGAACTGGACAACCCTTACCTACTTACCTTACTCTGATTCATTCTATACTTACCTTACTCTGATTCTTTTTATACTTATCTTGATCCTATCTCACCTCCTACTGTTCTACTCTGATTAACCTTACCTTTGCTACTCTGATTCCTTTTCTAAACTTTTCTTAATATTTTCTCATCTATTTCCACTTTACTCTGATTACTCTTACCTTTTTCCTTCTAAAGACAAACTTGGATTTCACACTTTGAAATCCTGTGCTTAAAGTGACCTTCAGGAATAGGAGACCTAATCTTAAAAAAACTATTTTTTTATAATTATCTATAGGCTTGAATGTTTGTTCTTATGATACTTGTCTGATTTGGATTTTTGATTGAGTGTCATTAGTTGTGGAGTAATGTCCACAATTACTTCTACATATACGTATAGATATAAATAAATAAAACTCATGAGATAACTAAACAACTTAGATTATCCTCCATTAAAGTGTATCTATTTTAAATGGATCCTTCTTACCTTAAAAGATTATTTCTTACTTTAATGGATCCTTCTTACCTTAAAAGACTCTCTCTTACTTTAATGGACCCCTCTTAACTTAATGGATTCTAGATTATCCCAATAGGTTCATCCTATGTTAAAAAAGTTATCCTCGTAAATGGTTTATGAGATAAACTAGACCAACTAAGAATACCCCATTAGCATATATCAAGCCTAATGGATCCATCTTATCTAAAAAGACTCTTCCTTATCTTAATGGATCCACCTTATCTTACAAGATTCTCTCTTATCTTAATAGATCTATTGTATCCAGAAAAGATTTTATCTTAGCCTAATAGATCTAACTAATCTTAAAAGATTCTATTTTATTCTTAGAGATTCATCTTGTCCTAATAAGTGTACTTATCCCAACCACTTAGCTTATCTCATAATAGTGTAAAACACATGATCTATTCCAAAATAAATTAAGTAGATCTTATCTAGTCTAATCTGATTACACTAATTTAAAAATGATCCCATCTAATCTGATCATATCTAACCTAATGGACAGACATGTTAGATAATACTGGTAAAATAAGATTAGATTCTACTCTTATAAATATATTTTAATCTAAATTGGTGTCCTGGACCAACTCGTCCGTGAAACCACGACCCAGCCTATGTTATAGGTTGCCCAACCCATTTATCTTACAAGCAAAGAAAAACTCTGTTCAATCTACCTACCCCATGTACCCACACCTATCTCAACTATGTCCCTAGTTATGGT
This sequence comes from Zea luxurians, assembly GCA_029449295.1. Taxonomy (NCBI): domain Eukaryota; kingdom Viridiplantae; phylum Streptophyta; class Magnoliopsida; order Poales; family Poaceae; genus Zea; species Zea luxurians. The sequence goes on along the minus strand of JAOPSE010000019.1, from coordinate 26,103,297 downwards.
AACACCAATACCCATTATCCTTGATGATAACACCAAACTTGACCGATATAATAGGTTATATAACTTATCCAACCAATCTGGAAGCAAAACAACAAGACAAACTCTGCTTAAACTTATTTAACTCATAACCACCCATTAACCTATTTTGTTTACCTAAGAATCTACCTTCACTATATGTCCCAAATTCGGATAACAACTTCAAGAACGAAGATTGAAGATGATCGACCTCATCAAATCAAGGAAGGATAAGATTCAAGCCAGATCTTCAAATGAATCAAGATCCACAATTTTGGATGTAGTAGTTCCTTACCCTATCCTTTCTTGCCCAAACCTATCTATGCTTTAAAGGCATCTTCTACCCTACATAATAAAGTGGACATACATATATACATCCATGCTTTCCTAACCACTAGCTCCACCAAGCTACATAAACATATATATATATATATATATATAAATTACTACTATCTGTAAGATCTAAGTGTTACTATAGTTAGTAGTCGGTATGATACTATTTTAGGAGGAATAATAAGGTCTAATTGACCCCATGTACTGCTAATGAATTATGCATCATGTTGAGATTTTTGCTTGTGCATATGCGTTGAGACAATATGAGTATACACTCTTTCCTTACAAATCTCGAGGACGAGATTTCTGCTAAGGGGGGTAGGATTTGTAAAGCCCAAAATTTGTATAATTTTTCTTAATAATAATAAAATAAATATATGAAGAAATGAAATAGTAAATTCAGATTTCTCAAATTATACGTGAGTATTGAAAATTGAGGACTGAATTTTGAGAACCAATAATTATTTTAGAAAAGAAGTAATAGAAAAGTTTTCTATTCAACTAAAAGGTCGTGCATATCATTAAAATGATGCACCATAGGTATTTCTTTACATGAAAATTTAAGTTTGAAGTAACTTTTGATTCTTATCCCATATTCAAAATACTATTTTTCTAAAAATAAAGAAAAACGAGTGTGCTTCATATTTCAAACCTCTACCAGACAAATAAAATAATTAAAATAAACTTAAACTCCGCATTCATGTTGGAGATTTTGATTGTGCATTAAATTTGAATTTTGAAACCTTAACTTGGATTTGAAGTTGAAATCCGTAGATCGAAATGAAAGAGAAGAGAGGAGAGAAGGAAAATAAAAAGAATACACATTAATATATATATATATATATATATATATATATATATATAATATTATGGCGGATAGTAAAAGCAATATTCATATTAGATTTTGTGTTCAATATTTGAAGGTGAAATTCATAACCATATTCAAATTCGAATTGGAGATTCAAATGAAAAGGAAAATAAAATCAGAAAAGAAAAAGAATAAAAAAAGAAGAAAACCTACTAGGGCCGGCTTCCACACTTTCAGCCCACTAACCCTACGCTCCGCTCATCCCATTCCCCGCTCACTGCCACATGGGCCCCACTGGGCAGCCTCAGGCTCAGCTCCGCGTGCGCTTGCACTCTCCGTCGTGGCTCTATCTCACCACCATGTGCGTCCGGATGGTCGGGGCCTTCTCCTATCTCCGGTTTAGTTGCAACCGCCGCGCGGAATCGACGGCGCAGCTTGCCACAAATCCGCGCCACCTCTGACCAGATCCTCACACTGACCAAAACGGCTCGGCCGGTGCTCTCGTATTCTTGGACCCGCATCTTCCCCGCATCTCACGCATGGGGGAAACAGAAAACGCCGCAACTACCGGCCGCGATCCCCGCCTCCGTCCGCCCTACAAAGCGCCGGCCCCAGGTATTCGTCGTCTCGGTTGACCAACAAAACCCTATGTGCGTGCGCCGCCAGGTTAGGTGAGAGAGAAATACCGAGGTAAGGAGGAAAGCAGGGCCACCACTGTGTCCCATGCAGAAAATCGACCGCTAGGGAGCTCGGCCTCTCCGCCGGACGTGAATACGGGAGAGAGAAGTTGGGCAGTGGGCGTCAGACGAACACCATGCGGGATTTAGGGCCACCCCGTCGATCTGCTCCCATTGATTGATCCCCGGTGAGTTGCCTGTCTGTGTTTTTGTACTCGCATGCGCAGGGCCTAAATACCCTAGTAGTTGGTCACCGGATCGCCGTGCGGGGTTATCAGTGCGCGCGCTATCGTTGGTTAGCTATCGTCGTCGGGCTTGCTGGCCAGACGGGAGGCAGGAGCAGGATTGACATGGCGCTTCTAGAGAGAGGAAAACGGTGGGTAGACGTGAGGTTGAAGATGAGTTCACGGGCGTAGGATTGTGAATGGACGTGCCAGATCATATGACTCATACCGGTTTGGGCTAGTTGCATCTGATCCATTAGTTCGCGGATGAACGACCACGACTGGATCATAGCAGTCCGGCTCGGGTGTAGGATGATGGTCGTCGATCTCGTGATCCACGACTCGGGTGCGTTGGTAGGTTTGGATCTAATCCTAAGCATGGAACCGAGATCCAATGACCGAAAACCCTAGATACCCCTTCGCCTTGGCATAGGTTTAATTTTGATGGGACCCAATAGGTCACCCTAGTCTGTTTATCTTGTTTACCTTGTTTACCCCTGATTCACTTGGGTAGTTATGCTATTGCATTATGTGGTTTCGGGTTAATATTTCATTATATCCATGTTCCTATTATTCTGTTATGTTATTTATGTTCATGATAAGATCATTATGTTAATGGGAACATGGAGCGACCACCCGGGAAAACAGTGCTACCACAAGGGTTTAATGGGACGCCCTTGGCTGATTAACTAGGAAAGCTAGTGGATGACTATCTTACGCGAAAGGGGCAAGGGCAGTAGGGGAGTGGTCAGTGTAGGGAGGTCCTTGGTTGATTTTGCTGCGATGGCGGTTAGGCGAGGGATTCCTGCACTGGAGCTTCCTATAAACTATAGTGGGTTTTTTGAAGCTAGTGGAACTTTGTAAAGGCCTCGTAGTGTTACCCTGCCTCGCTTTCTTGGTAGAGGTGTATGGGATTCATGACCCCTTTGCAGATGGGTAACACGGCTTGTGAGTAAAGATGCGCAACCTCTACAGAGTGTAAAACTGGTATACTAGCCGTGCTCACGGTCATGAGCGGCTCAGACCCTCACATAATTAAACTATGGAACTTAAACTCAATTGGTCATATGCATTGCATGGGATTTGTTATTAATTTTGTTCTATTATTTATTATGGTTTGGTATTTACTTACACTTAGTAACTGCTAATAAAACTTTGACCAACTTATAAAAGCAATGCTCAGCTTCAACCTTTATTTTATTGATTAGCCTTCCACATCACATGAACCCCCACCTTTGGTGAGTTCATGCCATATTATTCCCCACAACTTGTTGAGCGATGAACATGTGTGAGCTCACCCTTGCTGTCTCACACCCCCCACAGGAGAAGAACAGGTGGATCAAGTGGAGCACACATCGAGGAGTTCGATTCGATCTAGGTGGTGTCTCCCAGTTGACTTTCTGGTGCCAAGGAATGGATTTTAGATCCTGCTATATTTATCTTTTATTTTGTAAGACTTCCGCTATGTAATAAGTACTCTGATTATTGTGACATTTATCTCTATACACTATGTTATTATATATGTTGTCTTCTTTGGCGCATGTATGAGATGAACCCGGCTTTGTTCCTTAAAGCCTGGGGTGTTACATTGAAGTCTCTGCAGTTCCGGAGGGTATGACGCATATCCTTGTGGTATGGGCACTAGGCGTTAAGGATGTCATCCAATGTTCGTTCGCCTCCGCGGGGTGCCCCTCGGGCACGAGAGACGGGTGGTCCAGCGGCATGGACTTCTTCACGAGGCCTCTTCTCCCAGTGCTTGTCGGTTTGCTGGTTCGCGTCGCGCCGTGGTGCAGATGGAGCGGGTTTCGTTCCCCCGATGAGGTCCTAGGCACGCTCATCCACGGTGATGTAGAGGTCCGCCTCCCTGAACAGCTATTCAGAAGTGGTCGACGCCTTTTGTAGTATGGCTCGGACAAAGGCCGAGTCATTAGATCCTCGGTAGAAGTCCTCGATCACTGCTGCTTTAGCAACCTTGGGAATACGATTTCTCATGGTCTGAAACCTTTTGAGGTATGACCAAAGAGTCTCATCCCCTCGGTGCCTGATGGATTTGAGGTCCCATGGCTGCGCTGGCTTGTTGGAGAGGGATTGGAAGTTGGCGATAAAACGCTGACTCAAGTCGCTCCAATCGTCGATGCAGTGTCAGGTAGGTGTCGTAGCCATTGCAGTGCATCTTGCCTGAGGACGATGGGCAAGTACGCAGTCATCACATCTTCAGTTGCCCCAGCGGCCCAGGCAGCAGTGGTATAGACAGCCAACCAACCTCCCGGGTCTTGCTTAGGCTCGTACTTGTCAACGTTGGAGACTTTGAAGTTTGGGGGCCACTGAATGGCCCTGAGATGTGGAGTAAGCGCAGATACTCCACACGTGTCCTCCTATCGACGATTGTGGTGTCGGTCCTGGGGAGGGGAGTTGCCGATGTGCTGCCTCGACTGTCCTCGGGTTGTGCTACCAGTTGAAGCCATTGCCGACTCAACCCTAGTGGCCTGACTTTGTGCAGGGATGCCATGATCCCCATCATACTCTTCTCGGCGCCGGATCTCATTCCCATGTCGTCGTTTGCGCGAAGCATTGATGGAGCTCCGCGCGTCCCACCGACTGTTGATGGCATGCCGTAGATCGCTCGGAGGATGAGCGAGAGGCAGAAGATGATTAGCTGCCCAAGTGAGCAGCCGCCGATAGCTCTCAGCGACTGGAGTCCGGGGGAGGCCATCGACTATCCGGGCCAACACTCCACCGACCTCGCTCGGTGTGTTCATGGCTCGGGCGAAGTCGGGGTTCAGGTTTCATCCAAAGAGAGGGTTCTCTCGACGTTGTCTCGCCTCCTGCTCGGCTTGCTCTTGAGCTTGCCAACGATCACGTCGGCGGGAATTCCTCCTTTCCCTGAAGACTCGTTCATCAGGAGTTTCTCCCACCTCCGAGATCTCATCTTGTGATACAGGCTGCGCCGGGTCTCGTTCTTCGGCTTCATGATGTCGTCGAGCATTCCAGCGTCGGTTCCTTCGTCGGTGAGCTTCTCGCTGAGGAGGTTCTTCCCTAGGCACGGTTGGCTCGTCGTCAGAGATGGAGGACGATTCCACTCTTCCCCCGATGAAGAGGACATCAGGGTAGAATGGAGTTGCCATGACGACAAGCTTCTCTCTGTTCTCCTTTGAGGGCGGAGGTGCCAGAAGAGCAGCTTGACAGGTCTTTTTTCCGTTTGCTTCTTTTTCCTTGTAATCCGTGTCCATTTTTTCGTGGATGAGGTGGACAATGGGGTTCTCCGGGTAAACGAATTCTCTGCTCCTGGCTTGCAGGAGGTAGTCTTCGCCCGGAGCGCTGGAGGTTGCGCTATTTCCTGCTTCGTTCCGGCTTTTCCAGAGATTTTCGAGGAAGGCTTCTTCTCTGGTGGATCCACTATACGATGTAGAATTCCTTCTTCGTCTGCCACGGATGAGATAGTTCCGAAGTAGAACACGGATCCAGGGTGGAGAGTGATCTTGTGCTAGAAAATGATGGTCATTGAGCTAGCTTGAATCAGCGACACACCCCCTACCTGGCGCGCCAGCTGTCGATGTTTGGGACCCGACCGCGCACCTGGGGTTACCCCTCGAGGTGCTTTTGGGTAGGACGGTGTTACCGACTGTAGCTCAATGGTTCGTGCTGGGCGCACGAAAGACGATAGACAATTTTATACAGGTTCGGGCCGCTTAGAGAGGCGTAACACCCTACTTCCTGGTGTGGATCTTTATGTGGTGGGTTACATGGGAGTTCTCTAGTATGAAGGATGCTAGAGAATTGAGTAGATGGCTAATGAGTGACTTGACTTTTGATGGGGTGCCCCCTAGGCCTTATATACTCGACCATGGGGCATTACATGCGGGTATGATAACTACGTGCTCCTAAGCAATAGTGAACCGACTGAACTTATATTCCTATAATCATGCCGACTTATCCTCATTTAGTTCCGACGTCTGAGGGCACTGCGTAGGAGAATCGGATCGACACTGTGGATAATGCTTAAACCTAATGAGCCGTCTGGGCTCGAGTCTATCCAGTCTTGCATCAATCCATTCCACCAGCGGTTCCTCCCCTAACCCACGAAGGGATGCCCTTGCGAAATAATGGGCCCAAAGTGTTTCGCGAGGCCTTCTAACCTTCTAGTGGACCTGGGGGATATCTGTCCCCCACAGGGCCCACCACACGATGTGGAGGGCACCGGGCCCACCATCGCACAGTGCCGGATTGGAGCCATGTCAAACCGTTGACCTCCAATCCACTCGTTCTGGTCGAACGACGGCGCACGCCGGTTGACCGTTGTAGGCAAGCCGCAAGCGCATGGCGCATCAGAGGTGGCGGGACGTGCTCGCTGCACATTTGTGTGCATGCAACACGCTGATCCAGTCAAAGCGGGTGACAGTTAAGAAAAAACCTGACAACGGACGGTTACCATATACCATTCGTACATGGCTACATGCCCATCCGGAGCGCTCATGCGACCACCCACATTGCATGCATGCATGGTCAATAAAAAACGTGGGCGAGCGACTCCGCATAGGCCGCCTCATCCATGCCTAGGGATGGCAACGGGTACATACCCGTCGGGTAGTACCATTCCATACCCATACCCATCAAAAAAATCTACCCATCGGGTTACCCATATATGCTCGCGGGTATAAAATCTTACCCATACCCGTCCCCGCGTGGGTAATTTTACCCGTCGGGTAATCCATACCCGCTAGGAAAGTCTTAAATTCCATTATACTAATCACTCAAAATATTAAATAAACATACAAAAACAAGTTTAACTTCACGTATAACAAATCATATGATTACATAACTTGGTAGCTAGACAGATGATAGCTAGAGAAGTGTTTTTTAGCTAAGATGGGCTCTATTAGATGGTTATAGTGGTATTGATGCGGGTATATTTTACCCATGGGTAGATGGGTATGGATAGTACCAACCCTTACCCGTCTACCCAACGGGTAGAGGTTCTTGCCCATTAACCTACCCGCGGGTAGAGAAATCATCCCGTACCCGCCTTCATATAGGGTAAAACCCATCGGGTATACGGGTTTCGGGTACCCATTGCCATCTCTATCCATGCCTGTGCTCCAACTGGAAGGCTTAGATGTAATGGATCAAGTGGCGGCTGGAAAAAATAATTAAACATGTTTCTTTATCTCAATTAATTATTCTTTGGCACGAATAATTAGTAGAAAATGTATGCTTGAATATGAGAAAATGTCTATATGCACCTGATCTGCTTATGCTCAAGCATTAATTCTAGTACTATTTTTCTGTTTTATATCTCATAATAGATAATTGGCAGAAATTATTAAAATGTGTGAAGGCTATACTGTGCATACTCAAATCGCTCTAAATATTTGTGTTGCGCTGAGCTTTTGAATTCACGTCGAGCGATTAAATTGTATGGTGGGTACCTGGACATGCCGATCAGACTAAATTATTAATCGGCTGAGTTATGGCATTGACTAAGCATTGGTTGCGCCCTGTCAACACGACACAGTATTTGTGTCTGTCACACCCGATTTTGGAAGGTAAACCGAGTGCGAACCATGTACATGCCAGGATCAGCAATTCACGTACACAGTGATTACATAAATGACTCATCATAGCACAATGCTTCGAATAACAATAAAGAGTAAATAATAATATTAAAGACTAGAGTCATTTACATAATATGAATCAAAGAGCACATAATAGAAATGTAGCCAACGTAAATAAACCAACCACAGGCAGCTGACTGGGGGAGGTCGCTAGCCTAATCCTTGAACTTGTCGAAGTCATAGAACTCCTAGAGTCTGTCTCGACGCCTTCCTCTTTACCTAAGCATAGATTGCACCAAAGGCAACCTGGTGTTTTGTGAAAGCAAGGGTGAGTACATATTAACGTACTCAGCAAATATCCCATTTGGCTGAAGTGGACTAGTTTTATGTGGGGTTAAGCTCAAGCAGTTGCTTTTAGTTGGTCAGGTATTTATTATTAGTGGAAGCCAAATTTTAGTAATAGCCAACCCGTGAACCATTTTCTCATCGAGGAATTTCATTATCATCATCGAACCAAAACCATAAATAGAACCATTGTATCTTAGATCATCTGCATCTCTAATCAAAGAGGATCCCAAGGCCGCTCTTAACCATGAGCACGGCTGATATATCGGTTTCAATCCTCTGCAGAGGTCGCACACTTTACCCACGAGTTGTGATTCCCTTTCTGCCCGGAGAGAGCTACTCCCCATTGACCACTACCTAGGTGGCCTAGCAGGGTATCACTACGTAGCCTTTACAAAGACTCCCTTGGTGCATAACTGCTCGTTAGGTTTCGCCAGTCGTACAAACGCAGTACACCTCCCCAAGGTGGGTGACTAACAAAACCGAATCGAATGAACCTCTGCACCCCCCCTTGGCAGAGCGAGCACTATGCCCCGACCCCCATTGACGGCTCTCCAGCAAAGCCAACTACACCCACAGGTTCATCTATTTATTCAGCTAAGGGCATCCCATTCCACCCTCATGGTTGCACTGTTATCTCGGGTGGTCACTCAACAAACAGGTCCTTACGGAGAGGTACTCAGGAAAATAGTCTGAGTCCCCTAAACTATAACAAGTTCATCATCGGGATAACATCATCGTATCATAAATGTTCACATCAAGTTCATTGATTAAGTTAAAGCAATAGCATATAGCTAACCCAAAAGGTAAGCAAGGATAAGGTAAATATAGACTAGTTAGTCCTTAGATTTCAATAATTTAATGTGGGACGGTGAATTATAAAGTATGTAGGATATAATAGGTCAGAGGACACTTGCCTTCACCAGTTTGTTGCTCAGGAAGATCTTCGACAACACACTCAGGAACCACAGGCTGCTCGTCGTCTAAATAAAGCGATCATACATTCAATACATTTGGAAAATGACAAATGAACAGCATACCAAACATATACAAACAATGGAACACATCTCAAAAGGAAGAGTATAAACTCAAAAGAGAGTTTAGGTTATAAGGTGAACTAATCACATTTAGTAGTTTGTTATTCTCTATGTGTTGTCTATCTCCATGATTACATAATCTGATTCTACTCATTTTAATGAGACATCAAAAATAAACCAGGGATAAGTCCATACATCACATATTATTATCTTCACAATATTAAACATCTATTTACCACTAGGGTTTCCTTTTTTATTTATCTTATTACACAAATAAATTGTTACATAAACTAACCTATAGCCTAGGCATAAAATTAGAATATACTGACAATGAATGATCATAATTTATTTAGACAGAGAATAATCATATGGACATTTTACAATTTGAATCACTTAATTTGGAGTTCATATGCAAAAAATATGAAATAAACAAGTTTTGAAGTTTAAAATACAAAATTAGGCCTAAATCTGAAATTAGATATGAGCGCAGGGTCCTTTCTGCAATAACTCAGGGACATGGATGAGAGATCTAAGGACTGCGGGTTCCATTCGTAGAAAACCGAGGGGTCTTAAGCAAACTGACCACAACGAAAGGTGAAAGGGAAATGAGCTTAATCATTTCCTATAATCGATTTTCGTGGTTGACGCCTATCACAAACCACATGAACTAATTAGTTTGCAAAGATGTCTTTTATCTCAGGTGCATAAGGTTCAACACAAACCGAGAAATAAATTCAGTTGGGGACTCAAATAAATTTAGAGCAAAGGATTTGAGAGTGTGCTGCCAGTGGCGCACCGGACAGTGTCCGGTGCATCAGGCCGAGCACCAAGCGAACAGGCCACTCTCGTGTTTTCTCAGGGCGCGCTCCGCTATAATTCACCGGACAGTCCGGTGAGCCAACGGAGCAACGGTAACCTAGCGCCAACGGTCGACTGCTAAAAAGAATAGTGCAAGTCAGAAGTCAGAGCAGAAAATCAGAACACACCGGACATGTCCGGTGCGTCACTGGACTGTCCGATGCAGCTACAGGACAAAGGGTTTCAACGGTCGACCGCACCAAACCCCAACGAGTGTGCTGACATGGCATGCACCGGACAGTGAACAGTACATGTCCAGTGCACCACCGGACTGTCCGGTGTGCCCATTTCCAGCAAACTCAGCCAATGGCTAGGAAGTGGTTGGAGTCTATAAATACCCCCCAACCACCTTCTTAAATGGCATCCAAGTATTCTAAACATCACATTCATTGCAAGAGCAAAGGCAACCACTTCAAAGACACAACCAAAGCATTCAATCCACTCCAAGCTCCAAAATCAACACTATTGCTTAGAGACTTGTGAGAGGATCATTTGTGTTCTTTTGTTGCTCTTGTTGCTTGGATTGCTTTCTCCTTCTCTACTCTTATTCTCATATATGCTTTGTAAAGCTTGCAAGAGACACCTGTTGGGGACTTGTTCTCAAATGCTATGACTTAAGAACAAGGCAACACAAATGTTAATGGTTAAAGTCCTTCGTCCTTCGAAGCATTATCTCCCTTAGGATATAATGATCTTCAGACGAAGGTCATGAAGGACGTACCTTCATCATCGTAGTATGTATTAATGAAAGGAGAAGCATATAAAAAATGAGAGATAACAAGAATAATCATATGACATCATCAATATATCTTAATTATATCATCATGAATGAACGTGAACAATATTGAATTACATTTGTACCTTCGGTTCGACAGAAGGCAAAAGTCCACGTGTGATACCCAAGCGAATACAAGCCAGCATGAACAGTACGGGGGTACTGTTCACCTATTTATAGGCACGGGACGCAGCCCAGTCAGAATTACATTTATGTCCTTGATGACTAGTTACAATCAAGACACAACCATCATGGACTGATCGGTCTTTTCCTCTTTAAGTCGGTGCAACCCTTTGTTTCAAGACATGTCACTATATCGAAGCTCCCTGGATCGTAGCTTTGGCGTGTACCTTCATGCTGTATTTGCTTATGTGCTGATCTTCCGAAGGTGTTTCTGCTTAAAGGACCTTCAGCGACGAAGCAGGCCCCCAACAGTAGCCCCTTCACGGTGCTAGATCATTTTTCATAACGAGCTTGATCCGTGAAAAATCTCCAAGGCTTTGGAATGTCGAAGGTCCGAAAAACACCTTCCCTGAGCTCGTTGCCGAAAAACGATTAAAATATTTCAAGCGCAAGTGGCCCACCACGCAGTGGGTACGAACGGTTTGATAATTCTCTTCCCAGGCGCCGAGTGGCCCACCGTTCAGGGGGTGTGGGTAACTGTTCAGTGGGTGCGGGTGATTTGGCGATTCACCTTCCCTCCTGCGGCACTATATAAACAGACGGGTAGGTGTGAAGTTACCACATCATTCATTGCCATTGCACTGTTGTGCTATTGAAAATTTTAACCATAGCCGAAGCTTTTTCACTGCATTCTTGGGCAAACCATCATTTTGAATTAGCTTCGTCAAAAACTGTAAAAAACATCAGCTTCGCAAAAACCACAAAAAATTCATCATCAGATGGCTAGAGTACGCTCGACTGCGAGGGTGACCCATGAAGGAGAGGAGACTGAATCGACCGAGATAGCTTCGATCTCCGAAGTCATGAGACAATCGGGACTAGTTGTGACGGAGGGAGCCATTGACGAAGGTGCACCTGCTGCCGAAGCTGAACAAGCTGATATTGAGGAAGAAAATGCTGATGAAGAAGAGGAAGACTATAGCATTCTGATCCCATCAAAACCCAGCCACTTGGATTTTGAAAAATCTACTGTGTCTGAAGCCGACGTGCCCATGATGATGAAGCTGGGTTACTTCGGACAAGCTGAAAAGAAGCTTATTCGTTTTGACGGAGAAGAAACTACTCCAAAACCGAAGGATGACGAAGTAGTGGTTTTCAAAAGTTTTTTTAGGGCAGGATTACGGTTTCCCTTGAACGAGATGATTGGAGAAGTTTTGGATAATTTTGAGATTTTTCTTCATCAGCTGAACCCTAACGCCATCGTTAGGCTCAGCATTTTCATTTGGGCCCTTCGAAGCCAAGGGATGGACCCAAATGCTGAAGCTTTCTGCCGAGTGCATGAGCTGCTTTACCAAACAAAGACTAGAGAAGACGGGCTACATGAAAATTTTGGTTGTTATAACTTCGCGTATCGCAAGGATACGAAGGCTCCGGTCCTCAGCTATCGCACCAAGTGGCCAACTAGCTGGAAGAGTGAGTGGTTTTACATTAAGGTTGATGAGAAGAAAAGAGGGAAACTGATGATGATGGTGATGAGCCCGCTGTCCTTAAGCTTCGGGATGACCAGACCCTTATGCAACATGAAGCCAGGGTCAGCATGCCCGCTGGCCATAGCAGAATTCAGAGTGGTGGCTGAACAAATCAGCGCCAGAGATTTAGTGCAAGAATACCTAGCCAACAGGGTATCTTCAACGTTAAGTGACTAGAGCATGCTGAAGCTTAAAGGAACAAAGAAGAAGAATGAACTTATTCGATTGCCTTATCGGTTTAAATTTGAGAAACAGTTCAAAGAGCTCTGCCAAGAATGGCTAGAGATGATTGAGACTATGTGCAATGAGGTTTTGGGCAATTATACCAAAAAAGAAGATCAACTAATTACTGCAGCCTTCGGCACCCGACCAAAACAAAGGTTGAATTGGGTAATGGATGCTTTAAACTTTGAATACCCTGATTATGAACGATTAAACAAAGGTGCCGAAGGGACAAAGAGAAAAAGGGTTGTCAGTGTCTTGAGCAGGTAGGCTGCTAGGATGGTGAAAGAGGATGAAAAAACACTGAAGAAGAGAAAAACCTATCCTAAGCCGAAGGCAGTGACTTCAAAAAAGAGGAAAACTGCAACTCCAGAGCCGAAGATGGCTGAGATGGAGGGAGAAACTCCTTCAACGCCTTCTGCTGCCGAAGTAGAAGAAATTTTAAAGGTAATGACTGAACCCTTACCTATCAAGCTACTAAGTCCTCTAGGGCCACAACTGAGGAAGCTTTTACAGAAGAAGGACGAACTTTTGGCAGCGAAAAAGGCGGTTGGGCCAAAAAAGCGAAGAATTGTTACTATTTTGCAAGCCATTGAGGAAACACCACCGCCGGCCTCAGCATAAAAAATGACACCAGCTGCCGAAGTTGTTACTTTTGCCGAAGTTGTGGCTGCCAAAGCTACCAATCTGGAGAGTACATTATCTGCTATTGATAAAGTGCTCTTGGATTTGGCCATGGAGGAGACTGCTATGGCTACAGAAGAAGTCCTAACCGTAATGCCTGAGAAAGGGAAAGAAATTGCCGAAGACACTTTGGAAGGTCAAGGCTTCAGCTTTCAGAACCTAGTTGGTCAAGAATTGTCTAAGGTCGAGAAGGAGGAGCTGCAGAAGTATGCTACATCCTGTGGCTACCAGCCAGGAGCCATGCTCTTTGGCGGAATTAATGAAGAAGCCTTAGGATGTATTCGAGACCGTACTGGGGTGAAGATTATCAGCACTCTATCGAAGAGTGTTGGTTTTCCTAAGCTTGAAGTTGACATTAGCAGCTACCGACGACAACATATCGTTGGCAGCTTATTCTATTCCAACTTTAAGGTAAAGCTTTTTTCCTCATCTTTTATTTTTTTGTGATGAAACAAAAAGTTTCTGATGAAGGCTATTTTGTACAGAGTATGCTACTAAGAAAAGCGCTGAGGATGCAGCAAGATCTTGAAGATAAAAAGAATGAGGTTATAATCGAGGGCTTGGAAAAGAAAATCAAAGATCATGAAGCTTCTCTAGAAAAGAAAGACTTTCTTCTTCAAACAATGGAGGGTTCATTGGCAGAAGCCTAAGCCGAAGTTGCTAGATTAAATGATGAACTCCTCCGAAAATCAGAAAGCTTCGTACAAGAAAAGAAGAATTTTGATGCGAAGCTTGAAGCCAAAGTCGAGAAAAGTTCGAATCTGCAAAAATCCTTAAAAGAGCTTCAGAACATATGCTTGAACTTCAGCAACCGGTGCGTGCAACGGCTGAGACAGGTCTTCAACTCAGTGGGAGCTAGCTCTAAAAAATTTGAACCTTCGGTTGAAGACCTGCCAAGCACCTTCAAACATATTGAGAGCGAAGTTGAGGTGCTTGACGAAGTAATAGCTGGGCATGGCGACTTCTGTGCCCTACTGGCTTCTCGCAGCACAGTTATAGCTTTTATGAAGGCTGGTTGCACGCACGGAAAGATTGTAAACAGACTGAACTTCAGCTTATCACCAGCGGACCTAGCTGATATCCCCAGCCTAGCCCGAAGTATTGGTAATAGATTCATAACTCAAATTTGGACGAAGGGTGGGCGGGACTTAGCTGGTAATGAGGCACGAAGTCATCTTAAGCCAGTATAATACTTATACCTGTTGCTTACCTTCTCTTGAAGTTACTTTTACCTTATACTACTTTATTGTGTATAGGATGACGATGCCGAAGGTCAATGATCCAAAGCTCAACGAAGATTGATGAAGCTGCTACATAAAGCTTTAGAGACATTTGAATTATCTTTGTAAAAGATATTGTAATTTAGAAATCAAATATTACTCTGTAAATTTGTCCATACCTTGTAATATATTTTTACCTTTCCGTTCATGTGTGAATTGCTTTGATGTGGACGAAACTTGTATCTTTTGAGCCGAAGGCGAAGAACACCTTCCCTTCTTTTCATACACAACGAAGCGTATCTTTGCTTCTTTATGCTCATCGAAATATTGTCATCAAAGCCGAAGCATCTGTTTGTACTCTATGTTATGATGATGATGATCTTACGAATGTCTACATGAATGTGTATGAATGCAATGAATGATGTAATGTAATGTGCAAATGAATGTCCAAACATACGCACACGAAGCCACACCCAGACTCTGCATCCCCTTAGGAACGTCTTTTGAGTCTTAAGCTCTACATCCCCTTAGGAACGTCTTTTGAGCTTCTTCACCTTCTATTTCGGTGGTATAAGTTCTGCATCCCCTTAGGAACGTCTTTTGAACTTCTTCGCCTTATATTTCGGTGGTATTTGACTCTACATTCCCTTAGGAACGACTTTTGAGCAGAAAACTTACGCTGCGCTCCCTTAGGAACGACTTTTTGTAGCTTCGTGATGCTCTGCATCCCCTTGGGGACGACTTTTTGAGCTTCTCCCTGTTTTTCTTTTTCTTTTTTTTATTTTTCTCTCTCTACACTCGATGGTGCATGCTCAGATTTTACATTTTACATCTTTTTTGGGGGATTTGGCTCTCGTGGAGCTAAATAAGAAAAAATTGCAAGCTATGGCCCCATTAAAAACCTTTCTCCCCCTTTTGAAAGGAAAAAGGTGCCATAGAAAAAAATGAAAAAAGATTACATCAAATTACACATAATATCGTCGAAGCTCATCCGCATTCCAAGATCTGGGTATGTCGTTGCCGTCCATATCCTTTAATCTGTAAGAACCGGGTCTTGACGAAGATACAACTAGAAAAGGATCTTCCCACTTCAATTGCAATTTTCCCACTGTGTCTGGGTTGGCCACTCTCCGAAGTACCAGATGCCCTGGCTTGATATTCTTCAATCGAACTTTTCTGTCACGTCATTTTATTGTTTCGGCTTGATATTTATTGATGTTCTCCACAGCCTGAAGTCTGGTCCCTCTATAGTATCTTTTGCTACGTGATAATCAGCTTCGTCTTCTACCGAAGCTGCTGTTCTTATTGAACCTGCTTTAGCTTCTTCTGGAGTTATAGCTTTGTCACCAAATAATAGTTTGAAAGGTGTAGATCCTGTTGATCTTGATGTGGTTGTATTGTGGCTCCACACCACTTTAATCAACTCATCTAGCCACTTTCCTCTGGGCTGATTGAAGATTAGCTTCATTATTCCCGTCATTATAATGCCATTTGCTCTTTCTACCGTCCCGTTTGACTTCGGATGCCTAACTGATGCAAAATGAATCTTCGTGCCAATTTGGTCACAGAAATCCTTGAACATTTCAGCATCATACTGTGTTCCATTGTCCATGGTTATAGCCTTCGGCACGCCGAAGCGATAGACAATATTCTGCCAGAAGAATTTTTGAACTGTGGACGAAGTTATTTTAGCCAAAGGTTTTGCTTCAATCCACTTAGAAAAATATTCTACTGCCACCACATCATACTTCAAATTACCTTGTGCCGGTGGAAGTGGACCTAACAAATCCAAGCCCCATCGTTGTAATGGCCAAGTAGGTTGTATCAGCTACGTGAGAACGAAGGTTGCTTCTGATATCTTGCACATTTTTGACAATTCATGCACTTTTGAACTAACTCTGCTGCATCCGAAGCTTCCTTCGGCCAATAAAATCCTTGTCTAAACACTTTTCCAAGCAAGGGCCTAGACCCAATATGAGATCCACACAAACCTGCATGTATCTCCTTCATTAATTCTATACCTTCGGTTCTGGATAAACACTTGAGGAGTGGAGAATAGACTCCATGCTTTTATAATTCTCCTTCTATTATCACATACGGTCTTGTCCTTGCTTCCATTCTCTTATTATAAACTTCGTCATCCAAAAGACAATTACCTTGGAGGAAAGATATAATCTCAGTCCTCCAATCTTCACTATGTACAGGGGAAATTATAAGCACTGCCCTCTCCATAAGTTCAACCGAAGGTGCTTTTATTGTTTCAAAAAACACTTCCGAAGGTAGAGGGAGCCCATGTGCGCTGATTTGGCTAATAAATCTGCATGCTCGTTCTCTCCTCTTGGAATATTCTTGACAGAAAAACCTTCGAAAGAAGCCTCCAGCCTTCGAACTGTATCCAGATATTTTTCAAGCTTCGGATCTCTTGCCTTACTACTTTTGTCTACATGACCAGAAATGACTTGAGAGTCAGTTTTAAGAATGGCCCTTCTTATTCCCATTGCCTTTAACTTCCGAAGCCCCAACAAAAGTGCTTCGTATTCAGCAATATTATTTGTACAACTAAAGTCAAGATTTGCTGCATAACATGTTCTGACTTTAGAAGGCGCAACTAGGACAGCAGCCGCTCCTGCGCCGAAGGTTCCCCAGGAGCCATCGCAGAAAACTGTCCAAGCTTCGGCATCTTTATTTGTTTCTTCTTCCTGAGCCCCTAGCGTCCAATTAGCAATGAAGTCTGCTAATGCCTGGGACTGAATTGAGGATCTATGTACATAGTCAATACTAAATTTGTTAAGCTCCACACCCATTTTCCAATCCTTCCAGTAGCTTCTCTATTCCTCATTATGTCCTTCAGAGGCTGTGATGAAGGAATAATTATGTGATATGCTTGAAAATAATGTCGAAGCTTCCTAGAGGCCATTAACACAGCATACAACACCTTCTCCAATTCTATATAGTTTTTCTTTGATAAACTTAGAACTTCGGAGATGAAGTATACTAGGGCCTGCTTTTTAATTTGGCCATCTAGCTTCTCCTGTATGAGCGCTGCACTTACTGTAGAGTGCGAAGCTGCCACATATAAGAGCAATGGAGCCCCTGGCGAAGGTGGAGTTAGTGTTGTTAGATCGATCAAGTATTGCTTCAACTCTTCGAAAGCTTTTTGCTGAGCCGGACCCCATTGAAAAACTTTGGCTGACTTCAATATTTCAAAGAATGGCAGATTTCTTTATGTTGATCTGGATATGAATCTGTTTAATGATGCTAGTCTTTCTGCCAGCCGTTGGGCCCCCTTCTTTGTGCTTGGTGGCTCCATCCGAAGGATAGCTTCAATCTTGCTCGGGTTGGCTTCAATTCCCTTCGTTGATACCAAACAGCCAAGGAACTTGCCCTTCTTCACCCCAAAAACACACTTTTCTGGATTTAACTTTAGGCCAGCTTGCCTGAAATTGGCAAATGTCTCTTGCAAATCATCAATGTGATTTTCTTGCTTCGTGCTTTTCACTATGATATCATCAACATAGGTTAGTACATTCCTGTCTATTTGAGAATGAAGGACCTTGGCTATCATTCTGCTGAAACTTCCTTCAGCATTCTTGAGCCCCTCAGGCATCCAAAGGTAGCAATAGGTGCCACTGGGAGTTATGAAGCTAGTCTTTGGCTCGTCTTCCTTCTTCATCCAAATTTTATGATAGCCTGAGTAACAATCCAGTAGACTCATAAGCTCTGAAGAAGCTGCTGCATCTACTAGAGAGTCTATTCTTGGCAATGGGAACTCGTCCTTTGGGCACGCCTTGTTGAGATCTGTGAAATCAATACACATTCTCCATTTACCATTGGCCTTCTTCACCATAACAGTGTTGGCTAGCCATTCTGGGTATTTCACCTCTCTGATGACACAGGCACTAAGAAGTCTCTTTACTTCGTTCTGAGCACCTTCAGCTTTGTCTTCAGACATCTTCCAAAGCCTTTGTTTTCTTGGCCTAAAGGATGGATCCACATTGAGTGAATGTTCAATAACATCTCTGTTGACACCACAGAGATCATTTGCTGACCAAGCAAAGACATCTTTGTTTTTGAATAAAAATATTAGCAAAGTCTTCTCTTGCTCATCAGATAACTGAGACCCCAGTAGTACCCTTTGTTCTGCTATATCTTGACATAGAAGCATAGGCTTCGGCAGATCCGCCGAAACAACCTTCTCTCTTTTGTATTTGTACTGCTGGCAGGCTTAAGCTCCATCTATGTTATGGATTGCCTTTGAATTTGTCCAATTCCCTTCGGCCCTTATGGCAGCTTCTTGACTCCCATGGACAGCAATGGGCCCTTGTTTCGAAGGTATCTTCATGCATAAATATGCTGGATGAAGTATTGCTTTGAAGGCATTGAGTGTCCCTCGACCAATGATTGCATTGTAGGGGTATTCCATGTCAACAATGTCAAAGATAACCTGTTCAGTCCTTATGTTGTGGACGTAGCCGAAGGTAACTGACATTGTGATTTTACCAAGTGCGACAATCTGCCTTCCTTCGAAGCCACAAGGAGAGTGTGTAGCATCATGAATTTTGGCTTCTGGCTCTTGCATCTGTCTGAAGGCCTTAGCAAATATGATATCCGCTGCACTGCCTGTGTCAACTAGAACATTATGGACCAGAAATCCCTTGATGACATAAGATATGACCATAGCATCATTGTGAGGGTAATCTTTGAGCTGAAGGTCCTCCTGGGAGAAGGTGATTGGGATGTGGGACCATTTGGACTTGATGAAAGGTCCCTGCACCCCAACATGTTGCACCCTTCTTTGCGCTTCCTTCTTCTGCTTCTTGTTAGCCGGTTCTGAACTTGAACCGCCTGTTATCGGGAGCACCAGCTTCGTTGCCGAAGGTGCTTCGACTTGGTTGTTGAACGAAGCCATCAGCTCAAAAGTGGAAGTGAGTTCACCGGAGGTGGGCACCAATGTTGGGGACTTGTTCTCAAATGCTATGAGTTAAGAACAAGGAAACACAAATGTTAATGGTTAAAGTCCTTCGTCCTTCGAAGCATTATCTCCCTTAGGATATAATGATCTTCAGACAAAGGTCATGAAGGACGTACCTTCATCATCGCAGTATGTATTAATGAAAGGAGAAGCATATAAAAAATGAGAGGTAACAAGAATAATCATATGACATCATCAATATATCTTAATTATATCATCATGAATGAATGTGAACAATATTGAATTACATTTGTACCTTTGGTTCGACAGAAGGCAAAAGTCCACGCGTGATACCCAAGCGAATACAAGCCAGCGTGAACAGTACGGGGTACTATTCACCTATTTATAGGCACGGGACGCAACACGGTCAGAATTACATTTATGTCCTTGATGACTAGTTACAATCAAGACACAACCATCATGGACTGATCGGTCTTTTCCTCTGTAAGTCGGTGCAACCCTTTGTTTCAAGGCATGTCACTATGCCGAAGCTCCCTGGATCGTAGCTTCGGCGCGTACATTCGTGTTATATTTGCTTATGTGCTGATCTTCCGAAGGTGTTTCTGCTTAAAGGACCTTCAGTGATGAAGCAGGCCCCTAACAACACCTAAGTGTGTGGTGATCCTTGCGGGGTCTTAGTGACCCAAGTGATTAAGGAGAAGGCTCATTCGGTCTAGGTGACCGTTTGAGAGAGGGAAAGGGTTGAAATAGACCCGACCTTTGTGGCCTCCTCAATAGGGACTAGGTTCATTGGAACCGAACCTCGGTAAACAAATCATCATGTTCACTTGCATTGATTCTCACCTGATTTGTTTTCCCTCTTTCCTCTCTCTAAAGTTCCATTGCTCATATTGGTTTGAGTTTGCTCCTAAATGTTATCCGCATTGATTGAGCAACTCTAAGCAAGGAGAACTATCTTCTGCACTCCGAGTTAAATCTAACGCTAACCCCGGCCTTATTGTGTGTTTAAGTTTATAAATTTGAGGTTTCTCCTATTCACCCTTTTCTAGGCGACTTTTAATTGGTATCAAAGCCAGTACTTCATTAAGAATCTAACAAACTCGAAGTGATGTCTGGAGATCACGCTAAGAGGGAGATTGTCACGGGTGACAAGGCCGTAGGCTCGGGAAGGACTCTATCAAGGGAGTCCGGCAACAAATACAAGGAGAAATCCTCTTCCTCCATCAAGTCACATAGTAAGGGTGACAAGAAGAAAAAGAAAATGAAGAAGGTGGTCTACTACGAGAACGACTCTTCATCACCTTCCACATCCGGCGCCAAGTCTACAACTTCAAAGCGTCAGAAGCGGAAGAAGTATAGTAAGATGCCTCTTCGCTATCCTCGCATTCTTAAACGCGCTCCTCTACTTTTGGTACCCCTAGGCAAACCACCATATTTTGAAGGTGAAGATTATTTTATGTGGAGTGATAAAATGAGGCATCATCTAACCTCACTCCACGAAAGCATACACAACAACACTGTGCACGATTTTCGGCGGCCACTATTATTTTCGGCGGCTGATGGATGGCCGCCGAAAATAACGGATAATTTTCGGCGGCCTGGCGTTGGCCGCAGAAAATAAGTTAATTTTCGGCGGCCATGGCAGAGGCCGCCGAAAATAACATAATTTTCGGCGGCTACTGACACAGCCGCCGAAAATTATGTTATTTTCGGCGGCCTCTGCCATGGCCGCCGAAAATTAAGTTATTAAAAAAGTCAGCCGACCTTTCTCTTCCTCTTTCTCCCGACCGCGCCCGCTGTCTCTTTGCCGCGCCGCCGCCGCCGCCTTCTCGCGCCCGCTGTCTCCGCGCCGCCGCCGCCCGCGCCGGCCCCGCGCTGCCGCGCCGCGCCCTCCCCCGCGCCGCGCCCCTGTGCGTGGGCGCGCGCTCGACCGGCGCCCCAACCGCCGCCGCCGGCGCCCAAAGCCGCCGCCGGCGCCCAAAGCCACCGCCACGGCCCTGAGCCGCCGTCGACCGCCGTTCAAAGCTCCGTGCTGCCCCCGTCGACCGCCGCCGTGCAATCGACTCCGCCGTCGTCGCCGTTGAAAGCCCCGATCGTTAGGTATTTTTTTTTGCGATATTTATTCAATATTTTCGGCGGCCGTTGTTTAATTGCCGCCGAAATTAATATATATTTGTGATTGTGTATGTTTAATTAGTTGTGCGATTAATATTATTGTTTAATTTGATTTCATTAATGTGTTAGTGGTATATGTAATTTAGTAATTAGAGGTATTTATATTGTATGTAGCCATTAATTTCATATTAAAATGTGGTACTATTATATTATTAATTTTAATAGAAATGGTATTGGTACGTAGAATAATTGCATTATTAGTGTATGTGGTATTTAGTTTGATTTGATTAATATTATATCATTCTTTGTTTTATATATAAATAATATTATTTAGTGGCAGCGAGGTTATGCTGCCAAAATTATTTGTGGGTCCTGGTAGCTTGTTGTGGTTTAGACTCTATCCTTGCCTGTACATATAGGACCGATATACTTGATG
Source organism: Zea luxurians (assembly GCA_029449295.1). Classification (NCBI taxonomy): domain Eukaryota; kingdom Viridiplantae; phylum Streptophyta; class Magnoliopsida; order Poales; family Poaceae; genus Zea; species Zea luxurians. Next base: position 26,081,411 of record JAOPSE010000019.1, on the reverse strand, counting down.
AAATTGAATAATGGTTTCACGATATGGTTCGGTTTAACAGTCTCAGGCATGGCTGAAGACCGTGCATGGATGTACAATGGCTGGAGTAGGAATGGACGCCATTCTGATGAGTGGGTAGCCAAGACCAAAGATTTTGTGGACCACGTATTCGCCTTGTCCTTAACCGGCACTGTCAGATGCCCTTGTAGGCGTCACGAAAACAGTATATTTCTTAATAAGGAAAGAGTTAGCCTAGATCTTTGTCAGTTTGGATTTATGCCCGGATATGAGGTGTGGGAACATCATGGTGAGGTAGTACCCAACAGGAATGTAGAAGAGGAGGAGAACAATGATTGGGCTGGCGATGATGCGATGCATGAGATGCTAGATTCGCTACGTCCAGAATTCAACCTAAGCTCCGAGGATCCTGCCACACCAGAGGTTTCCAGATTTTTTAAACTACTAAAAGACTCTGAAGAGCCGTTGCATGAACACACAGATGTGAGTATACTCGCTTTTGTGACTCGGCTCATGTCCATTAAGTCCAAGTACTTTTTCTCGAACAATTGTTACAATGAGATTTTAAAGTTATTAGGAGATGTGCTCCCAAAGCCCAATAAGTTGCCTAAAGACATGTACCAATCAAAGACAATTATCAAAGGTCTCGGTATGGATTATGAGAAGATTGATGTGTGCAAAAATAATTGTATGCTTTTCATGAAGGAGCATGCGGAAGAGAAAAAATGTCTGAAATGTGGACAATCTAGATTTGTGGAAGTTGTTAATGATGAGGGTGAGAAGGTGATGACAGATGTTGCACATAAGCAGCTCCGCTACTTGCCACTAACTCCTCGAGTGAAACGGATGTTTCTATCTAAAAAAACCGCTATGCACATGCGATGGCACAAAGAAGGTGTCCGTGATAACGATGACCTAATTGTGCACCCTTCAGATGGGGATGCATGGAAGGCTCTCGACACGTTTGATCCCGAGTTTGCAGCTGATCCGAGGAATGTTCGAATCGGCCTCGCGACCGATGGCTTCACACCTTTTGGTCAAATGGCATCATCATACTCATGTTGGCCCGTCTTTGTTATTCCATACAACCTTCCACCTTCTCTTTGTATGAAATATGAATTTATATTTCTTTGCTTAATCATTCCTGGCCCAGACTATCCTGGAAAGAACCTCAATGTCATGTTAAAACCCTTGATTGAAGAGTTGAAGGAGCTTTGGAAAGGTGTTGAAGCATACGATGTTTTTACAAAACAGATATTCAAACTTCGAGTTGCGTATTTGTGGTCGGTGCATGACTTCATGGCGTATGCTATTTTTACCGGTTGGAGTACACATGGTAGATTGACATGTCCATATTGCGGTTCAGATACAGATTGCTTCCGTCTTGCTCATGGTGGAAAGATCACTTACTTCGATTGTCATCGACGCTGGTTGCCCAGGAAACACCCCTTTAGGAGCGATAAGAAAAACTTTATAAAGAACACTGTGGTCACCAAAGGTCCGCCTAAACGTCTTAACGCGGCAGAAATATATGCTCAGCTGAACAACCTTGTCCTAAATGAAAAGGGGGACAAGTACGAAGGATTCGGAGTGGACCACAACTGGACACATATATGTGGTCTCTGGGAGCTCCCTTATATGTCGTCATTGATTCTTGTGCACAACATTGATGTCATGCACCAAGAAAGTAATGTTGCTGAAGCCCTCATACACACCTGCATGCATTTTGACAAAACAAAGGACAATCTGAAAGCTCGAAGAGATCTAGCAATGCTTTGTGACCGACCAACCCAAGTGCTCAATGACAACGGTAGGCCGCCCCGTGCCTTGTTCTGTCTTACCTCTAAAGACAAGATCGAGGTAATGAGATGGATGAAAAAAATTAAATTTCCCGATGGTTATGCTGCGGGCTTGAAAAGAGCTGTGAATTTGAAAACGGGAAAACTAACTGGGTTAAAGAGCCATGACTTCCATATATTAATGGAGAGGATTATCCCTGTCATGTTTCGTGGTTATATGCCCGACGCCATGTGGCAGGCAATAGCTGAGCTAAGTTATTTCTACAGGCAGATCTGTGCCAAAGAAATAAGTAAAAATATGATGGAGAAGTTGGAGAAACAAATACCAGTGTTGTTATGCAAGCTAGAAAAAATATTCCCACCTGGATTCTTCAATCCGATGGAGCATCTACTTATTCACATTCCATATGAGGCAAAGGTTGGTGGACCTGTACAATATAGGTGGATGTATCACATTGAACGTGCACTCAAAAACCTGCGAGGCATGGTTCGAAATAAGGCTAGAGTAGAAGGATGCATCGCTGAAGCTTTTTTGCTAAAGGAGGTTTCATACTTCACGAGTGTGTATTTCGCAGAGGAACATAATGTCTATGCTGCTACCATGCGATACAATGTCGATGAGGAACCTCCTGTCAGTGATCTTAACATTTTCCAATGGAGAGGCACAAGTACTAGTAAGGGCACGTTCTACCACCTTAGCATGGATGAAAGAATGTCCGCATTGCTATACATGTACTCTAATATGGAAGAGATGGAGCCATATTTCATGTAAGTCTTTATTTTACCCCTTAATTTCTTTACCAAAGGAGCCATATTTAATTACTTATTTGTCGTACAGTAAGTTCGACGAGGAAAATTGGACTTATTCCCATCAGCCTACAAGCAAACAACTAGATACTATGCGACGACATGGGAGGCAAGGAAGACCTAATTTTGTTGACTGGTTTCGCGAGCATGTAAACTCTCTATATTCCTTACTTTCATGTCATTTAGCCTTTTACGCGAGGTAGTCATTTTAACTGTATATTATTTGCAGTGCACAAAGACTCCTAACATACACGAGGACTTGAGACAGCTATCTTATGGGACGGTCACTTGCAGAACATTTGGTCGATACGATGTGAATGGCTTTCGTTTTCGTTCAGACCAATTTGAAAAGTCTCGTCCTCGTGCAGCCACACGTAACACTGGAGTTCTGACTAGGGCACTCGATGCACTCGGCAGAGAAACTAATTATTATGGCATCATTCAAAACATCCTAGAGTTTAATTTTGCAGGGAACAAACCTTTGAAATTAGTATTCTTTCTATGTGATTGGTTTGACAGCACTAATGGGATTAGACAAAGTCAATATGGTATAACTGAAGTAAAGCACAAGGAACGACTTCGAGGCCATGATAATTTTATCCTTGCACACCAGTGCGAGCAGGTCTACTATATGTCGTACCCAAATCCGAAGTTTGAAGCATGGTGGGTAGTTCATAAGGTGAACCCTAGGGAACGTTTACATACTCCTTGCACTGCTGGTTATCAATTCGAAGACGAACAGGCCGATGATGTTTATCAAGAAGAAGAATTGCCAACTACTTTTACTATCGATGAGGGTGTTGCACTGAACTCACTAGTCGGAGACCGTAACGATGTCACTACTGATGAGTGTGTTGCACCGAAACGAAAACGAAATCCAAGGAACAAAAAAGCCACATTGCGAGCTTTGGATCGAAGAAGACTCCTTGATCGTGATTCTGATGAATTTTGATGTGTAATGCAAAATTTCATATTATGTGATGTATTATTTGATTTTTTATTAGTTCACTTAATTTTATGGAGCTAATACATTTAATGTTTTTCTATTGAACAGGATGAGTGGTAGGAATAAACCAAAGCGCACTGCTAGGGGGTTTCTTAATGCGGCTAGCAGGATACTCCCTGGTGCACGTTCCCTTTTCCAAGGGAGTTCTTCTAGCCAGAGCAGACAGGAGGCGTTGCTGAGACACGCTCGGCCAGAACTACGTGATACACCTATCGCTCTACAACGGAGTACCGATGTAAATGTTTATGTAATTGATCTTATTTGTCAGTCACTTATATAAAGATCTTATGTAAATGTTTATGTAAATTTTTACGTGTCTCTATTTCATGTGCATAGGAAGAGGAGGACGACGAGGAGGAGGTGCAACACCATGAGGAGGAGGACGAGGACGAGCAGGCCCATGAGGAGGATGACGAGGAGGACGAGCAGCCCCATGAGGGCATAGATGCTGAGGCAGATGACGATACCACCGAGGCTCCTGTCGTTCGACGAAGGGGCACTCGGAAGGGCCACTTTGTCCTACCTCCGTCAGCGCCTGCACAATCTGAAGCTCGAGTACTGATCATCCCGGTTGGTGATAGGTACTCACGTTTGACCACTTTGTTCTTACTTATTTGTTTATTTTACACTATATATATGACATGACTTTCTTGTTTTTTGTCATGCAGCCAATGGGAAGACACGTCATTTGACGGTCGAGGTCACCATAGACAGGTTAATCAAGTCTTAGGTAACCTCTGTCGTCTACATAACCCAGGAATTGTCACCGACCCGAAAGGTGTGGTGGTTCCTTGCACTAGCTGGTCGCACTTCGCACTAGCTCCACATGCTACATATGGAACAGCTCAAGGCGCCGTCAAGCACGACTTTTGGGTAATTTTTTCGAACTAACATTTATTAGTTGTTTCAACCTAACATTTATTAGTTGTTTTTGAACAAATTTTATTTTCGATGTTGGACAGAGACGCTATCGTGTGGAACCTGAGGCTCAAGAGCATGCAGACCGAGTATTAGAGAAAAATGCGAAAAAGGTGTGCAGGGATGCATTTTCCAATGCTCGTCTACAGGTTGTGAACGCGTACATGAAGCGCCGAGGTCATTCTATCAACAACTTTCGACAATATTCAGATGTCTACTTGACTGTAGACCAGTACATGGAGGTAAAAATCTAATTTAACAGCTCATTCAGATGTGAATGTAATTTTGAGCTAACGCTTTATATGCAGGTAACTCTTCCATGGATGGAACACCGGCCACAGGCTTACAAGGCTTTGTGTGAGATATGGGCTTCGCCCGAGTGGATTGAGAAGTCAAACAGAAATCGACATAGGCAGCGCCATCAGCAGGACGAGGACGATGATGAGGTCGTAGTCAACCATACCTATGGGGCTGATGGACACATTCGGTTGGCTAAGCGAATGGTGAGTATGTAGTATTCTGTTTTACTCAGAAATGAAACAGGATTGAACTCATATATTTGCAGGAGGCTCAAACTGGAGTTGTCCCGAGCCCAATCGATGTTTATAGGAGAGGGCATCGAGCGAAAAACAGTGAAATCTCCGATGAGCTGTGTAGTCAAGCGGCCGTTGAGCGTATGGTTAGTTGTTGTTATGATTAATGTTTTCTTCCCATACAGCTATAAATTACATGTGTGCTGAACCTTCATATTGTATTGCAGGAGACATACGGGCAGGAGATGGTTAAGAAGTATGGAGAAGACTACGATTGGCGAGGAGCGCCTACCATCGACGCTGAGGTTGTGCATTCACTTGGAGGCAAGGCGCATGGACGGTATGAACTTGTGAATTGTTTTCAATAATATTGGAACTACGACCGAATAGCTAATTTTCTTGTTCTTCAAGATATTCTATGTTTACCGGTGTTATCGATTCGACGGAGTTGCGTTCTCGTGGCGGCTCTTCGTCGCAGGCGGGCTGTGGTAGTAGCAGCCGTAGTCGCCGCTCTGTATCTAGCATGGAGGAAGCTATGAGGGAGCAGCAAGAAAAGTTTCGTGAAGAGATGCGGCAACAACAAATGGCATTTCTCCAACAGCAATCAGAGTACATGGCTGCTTACAACGCACAGGCGCAACAAGCAATGAACGTGAGTGTCTTATTTATTCTCAACACGCTCGATATTGGTTCTATAACTAATATATTATATTTGCAACAGTCTTGGTTTCCACAGCAGGCACAGCAGCAACCATTTGTTTTCCCTCAATTTCAGCCGCCGATGCCTCAGTGGGGATTACATGCTCCGCCACCTCCACCTCCACCTCAGGTTATTCAATTTAGTTAAGACTTGTCGTTTGTATCAACCTAATTGTCAAATCTTTACTAAACTTGATTTTGTAGGGATCCGGGGTCATGGGCCACAACACGCCACCACCGGTCATACCAGCACCAGGAGGAGCTTATGCTGGGGAGGGAGCTTATGCAGGAGAGGTTAGTTTGAGAAACAATTTGTTTGAATAGTCGTTATACATGTAACCAATGCCGTTATTAATGTCATCTTGTTTTTAGGATCCAAACCCGTTACACGACTTCGTCGACCAGTTATTGGCTTCTGGAGGTAGTGGACACAACTCCAACGACCCCAATGTGTGATTAAGTTAGCTTTGTGCCGCACTGTGTTGTAATAAACTATTTGTGGACTTTATGTTTGTATGGACTATTTGTGGACTTTATATTTGTATGGACTCAAGTTTTATGTTGTGAACTCAAGTATGAATTTTCTGTTATTGTATGGAATTTCTGTTATTGTATGAATTTTGTATGAAATTCTGTTATTTTTCGCATTTTTTTCAATTTTTTTTGCTCTGAAATTAGTAATTTTCGGCGGCCAACCTGGCCGCCGAAAATAGAGATTTTATTTTCGGCGTTTTTTATTTTCGGCGGCTTGCTGTTTGGCCGCCGAAAATAATCTGTTATTTTCGGCGGCCAGGAAGCCAGCCGCCGAAAATACGCTATTTTCGGCGGCCAGGGCCTGGCCGCCGAAAATTAAGCCTTATTTTCGGCCAGTTTTTTTTGGCGGCCAAAAGCCGCCGAAAATAAGCCAGTTGCCGCCGAAAATAGCTTATTTTCGGCGGCAACTGGCTTATTTTCGGCGGCGTCTGGCCGCCGAAAATGACTGTACCTGCTGTAGTGATATGGGATATTCTTGAGTTTGGAGCGCAGACACCACAGTTGGGCGACAAGGACTACGACTCAGACGAGGCCGCCCAAATTAGGCATTTTAATTCCCAAGCAACTTCTATCCTCCATGCTTCCTTATGTCGAGAGGAGTATAATAAGGTGCAAGGGTTGAAAATGCCAAAGAAATTTGGGACGTCCTCAAAACGGCGCACGAAGGGGACGAGGTGACCAAGATCACCAAGCGCGAAATGCTCGAGTGAGAACTCGATCGATTCGTCCTGAACAAAGGAGAGGAGCCACAAGCAATGTATAATTGGCTCAAGACAATGGTCAACCAAGTGCGCAACCTCGGGAGCACCAAGTGGGATGACCATGAAATGGTCAAGGTTATTCTAAGATCCTTCGTTTTTCATAATCCTACTCAAGTTCAATTAATTCGTGGGGATCCTAGATATAAACAGATGTCTCCCAAGGAAGTGATTGGCAAGTTTGTGAGCTTTGAACTTATGATCAAAGACTCCAAACACATTGTCAACTTGGAGCAAGGTGCCACCTCTACACCCAAGGTGCAACCCGTTGCATTCAAAGCAACAAAAGAAAAGGAGGAATCTACACCAAGTAGACTTCCAATCGATGCCTCCAAGCTCAACAATGAGGACATGGCTCTTATCATTAAGAGCTTTTGTCAAATCCTCAAACAAAGGAAGGAGAAGGACTACAAGCCCCATTCCAAAAGGGTGTGCTACATGTGTGGTAAGTCCGGTTACTTTATAGCTAAATGTCTATATACAAGTGACAGTGACAGGGACGACAACAAGAAGGGGAAGAAAAAGATGGAGAAAAAGAAGTATTACAAGAAGAAGGGTGGCAAGGCGCACATGGGGCAGGAATGGGACTCCGATGAGAGCTCCACCGACTCCTCCTCCGATGAGGACGCCGCAAACATCGCCATCAACAAAGTTCTCCTCTTCCCCAACGTCGGCCACAAGTGCCTAATGGCCAAGGACGGCAAGAAGAAGAAGGTACATTCTAGAGACACCCCAAATATACTACTTCCGATGATGTTGGTAACTCTAGTGATAATGAAGATGATTTAACTTCTCTTTTTGCCAACCTCACTAAGGATCAAAAGAAAAAGATAAATGAATTAATAGAATCCATTAACGAGAAGGATGATCTCTTAGAATGCCAAGAGGACTTGCTCGTTAAGAAAAATAAAAAAATTGTTAAGTTGAAGAATGCTTATGCTCTAGAGGTAGAAAAATGTGAAAATCTATCTAAAGAGCTTAACATGTGCAATGATTCAATTTCTTGTCTTAGAATTGAGGATGATAATTTAATTGCTAAGATTGAAAAATTGAATGTTTGCAAACACTCTACATGTCACTATTTGTACTAGCTGTAGAGATATTAATGTTGAAGCTATTGATGATCACCTTGCCATGATTAAAGATCAAAATGATCACATAGCTAAATTTAATGCTAAAATTGTAGAGCATGAACTAGAAAATGAAAAGTTTAAATTTTCTTGTAGCATGCTTTATAATGGGAGACACCCCGGCCTTAAGGATTACATTGGTTTCCAACAAGGGAACCAAAGCAACACCAAACTTAATGCCCCTAAGAAATTATCTAATTTTGTTAAGGGTAAAGCTCCCATGGTTCGGGATAGAGAAGGTTACATTTTATATCCTGAGAACTATCCTGAGCACAAAATTAGGAAAATTCATGCTAGAATACCTCACAATGTTTCTCATCATGCTTTTATGTATAGAAATGAGGCATCTAGCTCTAGGCATTCAACTCGTATCAAAATGCCTAAAAAGAAAATTGCAAATGCATCAAATGAGCATAACATTTTATTTAAGACTTTTGATGCATCTTATGTGCTAACTAACAAATCAGGCAAGTAGTTGTTGAAAGGGAAATAGGGTTTAACCTTTTTCCTATAAATGATTTTGGTGGTTGAATGCCCAACACAAATAATTGGACTAACTAGTTTGCTCTAGTTTATATATTCTACAGGTGCATAAAGGTTCAACACAAACCAATAAAAAGATCAAAGTTAGGGTTCAAAAAGAAAGGAGCAAAAGAACCGAAGAGTGCCCTGGTCTGGCGCACCAGGCTGTCCGGTGTGCCACCGGACAGTGTCCGGTGCACTAGGACCGTACAACTCCGAACTAGCCACCTTCAGGTTTCTGCAGCACCGCTCCGCTATAATTCACCAGACTGTTCGGTGTGCCACCAGACTGTCCGGTGCACCAAGCTGTGACGGAACCTCCCAAGTAATCAGGCCCACCTACAGATGTCCTTGTCTAACAGACATCAGACACCCTGTAGATGTTCCTAAGTTACTTGACAAGCTCGGTATCTTTCCTTACCTCACCAAGAACGTTTCACCCGTCTTGCAGACATTACAGACCATCGGAGATGAAGATATGCGGAAGCGAATTACATAAACTTACATTTATTACCAAAAGTAAGCTTGAGTTAATTTATTACAGACCAGTCTAAAAGCGAGTGCATAGAAGTAATAATTATACAAACCAGGGAGACACAAACTTCTCCCGAAAGACTATAAACAAAAGACCCTAGATGGAGGACCGAGTCCTCCCGCACTTCAGTCTTGGTTTTCTTCTTTGGGAACCACCTTAGCACAGAAGCAGCAAAAGTCTGCTACTTCCCCACCTAAAAACAACAAAGGGATAAACCCTGAGTATGGAATTACTCAGCAAGTCTTACCCGACTAAAGAAAAGACTCTCAAGGGTATGCTGGTTATATGGGAGTCAAGGTAAGGCTTCTCAATAATCAAAGACTCTGTTTTGCAGAAATGCTTACTAAAGTGGATCCTTAAAAATCCAGTTTTATTTGTCAAGTTAGGTAAAATTACCTGCACTAGAGTTCTTTCTACCCTAGTTCAATCACTGGTCCTGCACTAGCCAATTTCTTAACCAAAAACCCATTGTCTTTAGTGGAATGCTACGTGTAGGGCAGTGACCAAGTCTTCATAACCGCGAAGGTACGGCGATCCGAATCGATTATACTCAGCTGAGGATCTCCAATCACACGACATATGTAGCACTTAACCCTTGCATATGTCAACCCGCCACCGGGGTTCTTAAGACCGGATCAGGTTCACGCAAACCGAGAGCACAGATACACCACCGTCCAGCCTCTTGCCACGGAGGGTACACGCTACTCTCGCCACCGCTCCACTCCCATTTCGTGTTATCTTATTCCGGCCTTAGTCTGCCCGAGGCAAGGCTTACCCATGACGAGGCATGTGACCAGTTAAAGGGTCCTCGATCATCAAGCCTACATCGACAAGGTCCTTAATCGACTCAGACGGAGACACTACACCGAGACTCCTTTCTCGTGCAAGTCAACCGCCCGGTCTCAGCTTAATCATTTCAACCCAAAGTTTGGTACCTGGCAGAGGTACATCTTTTCCGATGTTGAATCCATCACGGCCGTGATGGATCCACCATCAAGTTTTATTTTCGAAAACATCCCTCCCACTTTGCCAAACATCTTTTGTAAAACAAATCCTTTTGTTTTTCTAGAGCAATACTAAGCATAGTAAAACCTTTTTGTAAAAACAGGATTTCAAGGAGGGTAATCAAGATCAAGGAAGGTAATGCAGGAATTGTTTAATCAATCAACTCCTATCACCTAATGCAGCAAGCAAGTAAGAAATATTTTAGAAACATCAAGGAAGGTGGCAAATGCACCGGGGCTTGCCTTTGTTGTCAGGTGTGTCCTGCTCGGATCCACAGATATCGAAATAAAAACAGTTGTCTGCTTGAGGATCAGAGGTGGGTGGTATCCCCTCTTTAGAAACTTCCTCTTCTTCTTCGTGCTCTAATATAACCATATACATGCATAAGAATGGATGTCATGGAATGCTCATGAGGATGCAAAGATAACATAAACTTATTATTTATGTCTTGAGTACAACTTTCCTTCACGGTACTCCGAGAACCTAGGGTTTCCGGAGTCAGTAAAGGAGTTCATGGAGCAGGGGGGGTGGTTTTGGGTTTAGTGATCAAACAAGGTCCAAATCAACCCAAACTCTACCCAAGGCTTCTAAATAATGTGAAAAGCTCACATAAAAAGTTTGGGAAATTTTGGACTTATTATTTATTTTCTAAAAATCCAGAACCATTGGTTTAGGCTATTTTAAATATCCTAAAATTCCCTATTCAAACTAAAAATCATAAAACTATTTTTATTAAATACTATGGAAAATAACAAGCCTAAGAAAATTGGTCTCATATTTTTAGGATTTTCCTACCATTTTCTACAGTTTTTCAAAGTTCTGCTGAAAAAGAAAAGAGGAAAATAGGAACAGTACTGGGCCGAATTCAGGTCCAGCCGGCCCAAGCCCGCGCCCGCGAAGGAGGTTTTGCGTAGAGACCCCCGGCTTAACAGCTAAACCGAAATAGGTCCATTCACTATTGTGTTAAGTCGCTGACAGTTCACGAAAAGGCCCTCGGGTTTCTGTCAATTCACAACCGCACGTCCCCGACGGCGCTCGCGCACGGCCGCGCTCCGGCGAGCCAGCAGACCGGCGGAACGGGGCAACGGCTGAGCTCTCCGAGCAATAGAAACGGAATTGGATCGACTCTAAGCATTTTCCCCAAACTAATTTGGCTATTGATCATCTAGGGGACTCTGGCCACGGTGGCCGTGAGTGAAGCGGCAACATGATCGTGTTCCCGGCGATGGGCGCCGGTCTAGTTCAATTAAAGGGGTCGGGGAGCATCACAGAGGCATGAGAATGCTCAAACGAGGAAGCAAAAGGGCGGGTACTGACCGGAGTTGGGCTGGCGACGGTGAACTCAACTCTACGGCGGCGGAAAATCGAATTGGGGGAAACGAGAAATTCAAGCGCGCGAGTGGATGATTGTGGCCGATTAGCGGTGGCTGGATGCGTAAGGATATGGTGAAGCCCACGGCGGGGTCAATTTATAGAGCCCCGAAGTGGTGGCGCTTAATTTGATCGCGATGTGTCGACGGCCGGAGAGGAGGAAGAAGCACTGGCTTCGTGAGTACGTGGCCAACGACGTGGCAGTAACTCCGGTGAGCCACGGAGGGTTCAGAGGAGGTCACGGCGACACGGTAGAAACGCTAAGCCACGCGGCGCAAGGCTAGGAGGCGGCGGTCACCGGTGTTCTTATCGCTCTCCGCCGCGGTGATGCATGTACGGTGGCCGAACTTGTTTATGGCCGGAGTTATCCACGGCGAGGATCTTTACGTGACCCCAAAGTGTTATCCAGCCAAGCCAAGCTCGGATCACGGCAACCGCGGCACGAATCGCGGCGGAGGGTGCCGTCGGCGGTGAGGACAGCCGCGCTGGCAGTCTGATCCACCCGAGAGCACTGTACCATGGGATACTTCATCAGACAGCCTGACAGACGATGTTTTGGACCAATTTTCTTCCAAAATCCTGTGGCAACACCCCCAAGTCACTGCATCAAAGTTGTAGTGCTACATACCAGCTACAATTCAACTATAGGACTTGATCACATTTGAACACTGGATCATGCTCAAAACCTAGCTTGAAGTCGAGGTCAGTTCACTGCTAGTCTGAAAATTCAGACATAACAGCCTGACAGCCCAACTTTAGGCTTGGTTTTCTCTAATTTCTTCTTAACAACTAAGCTCACAACCTTAAGCAAAGTTGTTCTCCTATAATGGGTCTTCAACTTTGATGTGGTGACCTAGGGCAAAAACCCTATATCCTGAAAGATACAAGGCTCCAAAGTTGAGCCAATATCACTGAAATCCAGACTTAGAATAAACTCAAATGAGGTCCATTTTGCATTTAAGTCCAAAACTTAGGGTTTGGCCTTCAAATCCACATATTTGTGATCCACTTGACTTAAAACACTTATTTGACTTGGTTTTTGCACTTTAGCCCAAAAGTGGACTAATTTTGCACTTAGGTCCCTAGGGTTTGGTTTTAGGGTTTCCCAGGGTTCTAATTAGGGTTTCTGGTATCCCAGGGGTATAAATGTGATTCAACTTAGTGTTTGGGGATATTTTATGACTTTTCTCAAAAGCCCTAAGGTTTTTCTCAACTTGGGTTAAATTTTACCCCTTTAATCACTATTTAGAGTTAAGTCCTTTAACCAGGGTCCTATTTGTAAAACTTTAGAACAATACAACTTGTTTGAAATTTTTGCCTAGTGAATGCACTCTAGGTGTGTCAAACATATGCAATGCCCATGCTCATGATGCCATGCTCAAGTTTTAGTTATAGTAACACCAGGGGTGTTACATCCTTCCCCCCATAAAAGAATCTCGTCCCGAGATTTAAAGTCCTAGGGTGAGTAATGGAAAAGGAAATGTGTCACATTTTTATTTCCTTATTTTTGGTACAAGGCAGGGGTGGTGTGGGGGTTCATTCCTTTATTACACAGCTATCCAAACTTTACAACTTACAAGAGGCTAGAAAGCCTGGGAAATTCTTATCTAAGAAATCTTGGGTTTCCCATGTAGCCTCATCTTCCGAATGCTGGTTCCACTGTATCTTATAAAACTTGAGAGTCTTTCTCCGGGTAACCCTGTCCTTTTGATCCAGAACTTGAATGGGATGTTCCGAGTACGTTAAATCTGGTTCCAGGACAACATCAGTCACTTCAACGGTTCGATCGGGAACCCAAAGACACTTCTTCAATTGCGACACGTGGAACACATTATGCACAGCAGACAATGTTTCGGGGAGCTGAAGTCGGTATGCCACTGGTCCACATTGCTCAAGTACCAGGAAGGGACCAATGTACCTGGGTGCAAGTTTTCCTTTAACCCCAAAACGCGATACGCCTTTCATTGGTGAGACCTTCAGGTACACATAGTCTCCTTCTAAGAAGTATAAGGGCCTTCGCCGTGTGTCTGCATAACTCTTCTGACGAGCTTGTGCCTTCTTCATATTATAAATAATCTTCTGAACCTTATCCTCGGCCTCTTTCACCATATCAGGCCTAAAGAAACATCTTTCACCAGGTTCAGACCAATTTAGCGGAGTTCGACACCGACGTCCATATAGAGCTTCAAAAGGTGCCATTTTGATACTTTCCTGATAACTGTTATTGTATGAAAACTCCGCCAAAGGTAAACATTCATCCCATTTCTGCGAGAAATCCAGGACACATGCCCGCAACATATCCTCGAGTATCTGATTCACTCTCTCAGTCTATCCACTGGTTTGAGGATGATAGGCTGAACTGTGGAGTAACTTAGTACCCAAGGATTTATGAAGTTCTTCCCAAAATTTGGATACGAACTGAGGTCCACGATCCGACACTATGGTCTTTGGAATACCATGCAAACTGAGAATACGGGCAATGTATAACTCCGCATAGGTAATGACAGGATATTTTACTTTGACAGGGAGGAAGTGGGCGATCTTTGTGAGTCGATCAATGATAACCCAAATAGAGTCATACCCTTTTGCGGTCCTGGGCAATCCCACAATGAAGTCCATGCTTATGTCTTCCCATTTCCATGTTGGGGTTGGCAAAGATTGCAATGGACCAGCAGTTTTCATGTGTATGGCTTTGACACGTCTGCAAGTGTCACACTTAGCCACATAGCGTGCAATTTCAATCTTCATCTTGGTCCACCAGTAATATTGTTTTAGATCATGATACATCTTAGTGCTCCCCGGATGAATGGAATAGCGACTAAGATGCGCTTCATCTAAGATTTGCTGGCGGAGTTCTTCATCCCTTGGCACTACTATGCGGTTGTTAAACCATAACACACCTTGATCGTCTTCTTTGAAACACTTGGCTACTCCAGCCCTTATCTTCTCTCGTATGTGCTTCATGCCCAGATTATCCTTTTGAGCATCAATTACCCTTTGCAAAATGGTTGACTCAAGCTTTAGCTGATTCAGAGTCCCTTGTTGGATTATCCCCAGGTTTAACTTTTCCATATCTTGACATAAAGTGTTTTCGGAGGTCTTTGCCATAAGACAGTGGCAGGAAGTCTTACGACTCAATGCATCTGCCACCACATTGGCCTTGCCTGGGTGATAATGGATCTCTAGTTCATAGTCTTTAATGAGCTCAAGCCATCGTCTTTGCCTCATATTTAACTCTGACTGGGTAAAGATGTACTTCAAACTTTTATGATCTGTATATATATGACAGATATTTCCCAGCAGATAGTGACGCCATATTTTCAGGGCATGAACCACAGCGGCTAGCTCTAGATCATGTGTTGGATAATGCTCTTCGTGTCGGCGTAACTGCCTTGAAGCATACGCAATTACTCGGCCCTCTTGCATCAACACACAGCCGAGTCCACTGCCTGACGCATCACAATATACATCAAAAGGCTTAGTGATGTCCGGTTGAGCCAATACTGGAGCAGTGATCAATAGTGTCTTCAGTTGCTCAAAGGCTTCGTTACACTTAGAAGACCAATTAAACTTAGTATCATTTTTCAATAAACTTGTGATTGGCTTCACAAGCTTAGAAAAATCTGGTATGAATCTGCGATAATACCCAGCTAGTCCAAGAAAACTCCGGACTTGGTGAACAGTTGTTGGGGGTTTCCATTCCAGAATATCCTTGACCTTGCTAGGATCTACCGCAATTCCTTTGGCTGATAACACGTGCCCCAGAAATTGAATTTCCTCTAGCCAGAACGCGCACTTGCTGAACTTGGCATACAGTTGATGTTCCCTCAGGCGCGTCAATACAATCCGTAGGTGCTGAGCATGCTCCTCTTCATTTTTAGAGTATATCAAAATATCGTCGATGAAGACCACCACGAACTTGTCCAACTCAGGCATGAACACCGAGTTCATCAAATAGGTGAAGTGGGCAGGAGCATTTGTGAGCCCGAAAGACATTACCAAGTATTCAAATAATCCATATCGCGTAGTAAACGCGGTCTTCGGTATATCCTCAGGCCGAATACGGATTTGATGATAGCCCGACCTGAGATCGATTTTGGAAAATACCCTCGCCCCAGTCAATTGATCAAATAAAATGTCGATCCTTGGGAGAGGGTACTTATTCTTGATGGTGACCTCATTTAGGGGCCGATAGTCCACACACATTCGCAAGGTTTGATCCTTCTTCTTCACAAAGATGGCGGGACAACCCCATGGGGACGAGCTTGGCCGGATAAATCCCTTATTCAGTAAATCTTGTAATTGAATCTTCAATTCCGCCAACTCATTAGGGGGCATACGGTACGATCTTCGAGAGATGGGAGCCGTACCGGGCTTTAGCTCAATTACGAATTCTACATCTCTTTCAGGGGGTAGTCCAGGCAAATCTTCCGGAAATACATCTGGAAACTCACATACTACCGGAATGTTCTTGATTTCCGGTACAATGGCTTCAAATATCCTACCAGAAGCTTTGACTGGATTGGTTTTGGGGAGAGACAAGAGAATTTCCTCTTGATTATAACTCAACCTGACGGTTCTGAGTTCAGTGTTGAGTATTGCCTTGTGTTGAGTTAACCAATTCATACCCAAAATTACATCTATATCCTGGCCTTTCAGAACAATCATGTTAGCAGGAAAGTTCCGTCCGGCCATGGTTACTGGCACTTCATAGGCCACTTCTCTAGTAAACATGTGTCCCCCAGGTGAATGAATTTTAAATCCCTCTTTTGATTCATGACATGCAATGTGATGTTGCTCCACAAATGTCTTGCTAATGAAGGTATGCGAAGCACCAGAATCAAAAAGAATAATTGCAGGGTGACTGGCCATAGGGAACGTACCCATCATCACCGGCTCTCCCTCCGGTGTGGTAGCCACTTGCGTATAATATACTCGCCCCGTTTTCTTGGTATTCTTGCCCGAAGTACTTCCCTTGCCTGGAGCTGAATTTCCCGATCCTTGTTGATTATTGGCCTGATTTTGCCGAGGATAGGGGCAATCTTTAATAAAATGCCCAGATTTTCCACAGTTAAAACATCCAGTTGAAGAACTTGGCAGAGCAGGGAATCGAGTGCCTGGGGCACCCGGCTGACTTTGGACAGTAGGGGCTTTGTTGGGACGAATAATTATGGGCTGCTTGAAAGGGAAAGATGGTGCACTTGAACGGTTCTGGTTAGAGGGCCGGAGAATAAACCGTTGCCTCTTTACCGGGCCCTGATTAGGCCTATCACCACTGAATCCCTTACTTTTCCCAATATTTGCATATTTGGCCTCCACAGATAAGGCTGTGCTGACAGCCTTCCCATATGTAAGATCAATACATGCAGCCATTTTCCACTGCATCCGGTCATTCAGACCTCTCATAAAACAATTCCTTTTCTTCAAATCTGTATTCACCTGATCAATTGCGTATTGTGACAGGTGATTGAATTTGTTGAGATACTGGTTAACAGTATCTCCCCCTTGTTTGAGTTTCATAAACTCTTCTTGTTTCATGTGCAGCACTCCCTCAGGGATGTAATGCTCGCGGAATGCTGCTTTAAATTCATTCCATGTAATTTGATGGTTGTCCGGTTGGATGGCCACAAAGTTTCCCCACCAAGTACTGGCAGGGCCTCGGAGCTGCTGCGCTGCAAACAATGGCTTCTGGGTTTCCGAACAACGAAGAAGGCCAAACTTTTGTTCGATGACTCGTATCCATTCGTCGGCCTCGAGCGGATCTTCTGCTTTGATGAAGAGAGGCGGACGAGTCTCGGAGAAATCCAGATAAGTAGTCTCCCGGGGACCTTGTTGGAATCCTCTTCCTGCTTGTTGCTGAAGCTGTTGCTGACCCGCCATCTCCCTCAGGAAGCGGGTATTGTCGGCTGTAGCATTCACCAAGGCAGCGATTGCCTCGGCTAGCGTGGGTGGAACGGGAGGTGGATTCGGGGTAACATCCCGACCCCCGGATGTTCCGGCTGCATCCTGTCCGCGAGTCCGGATCGATATCTGAGGCAAAAACATTTGAATAAACACAATGTGCCAAAGAAAACCTTCCGTTTTACATTACTATAAAGAGTAATGATACAGACTCGATATTATACAACAGGATACATTACCCATTTTACAAAAGTTTAACCTATTATACAACAGTACACCCTACAATACACTACTCTACTTTTATTACACCATTAGTCCTGCTTTCCGTTGCTTTTGGCGGCTTCATTGTCAGGTGTGGGAGTCCAGACGTCCACCAACCTCAAAGAAGGAGGAGGTTCAAAAAGATCTAACTCCCCACCCAACGCGCGTCCCACAACGTGAGAGGGTCCGGCTTCCGCCTCAGCAGAGTGTGCAGGCTCACTAGGGTGTAGTTGCGAGTAGAGCACATGGACTTCCTCATGCAATGTATTGCAGTAAACCTGCAGGTTATCAACAGCTGAGCTAAGTTCTTTAATCCGGGCCTGAGCCCTCGCTTCCTTAGCACATGCCAACATATGTGACTGTACTGCCCAGTCAAGTGCTAAGTCCCGATCAGCCAGCTGATCCTGCAAGTGACGGATGTCCCTTCTTAGTTCATTTATTCTGTCTCCGTCTGCAATCCAGGCATTGGTCCTGTGTCGCAGCGTTGCTTGAAGTCGACTCACTTCGGCTTCCAAGTCTCCTATGGGGTCATTACTCCCACTGCTACTGCTTTCGTGTCGAGGGGCCAGTTGATGCCGGGGTACTCCAATTGGTCCCGTTGACTTGCGTGCTGTGAGCCTTGTGCGTGGCGGCATCTTTCTAAGGGGGAAAACTCATTAGTATAGTTCTTAGCATGATGCATGAATAAATACAGAATCAACCTTGGTTGATTCAACCTTCTATACGTTGCACTCTTCCTATCTGGTCTTTAAGATAAACTCTTCAGAATACTTAGGTAAGAAGAGAAAAGAATCTTTAGGTAAGACTTTTGAAAATCTTTTGAAGATGCCTTATAATATCTGCAAAGAAGGGCTACGCTCCGATACCAGCTGTGACGGAACCTCCCAAGTAATCAGGCCCACCTACAGATGTCCTTGTCTAACAGACATCAGACACCCTGTAGATGTTCCTAAGTTACTTGACAAGCTCGGTATCTTTCCTTACCTCACCAGGAACGTTTCACCCGTCTTGCAGACATTACAGACCATCGGAGATGAAGATATGCGGAAGCGAATTACATAAACTTACATTTATTACCAAAAGTAAGCTTGAGTTAATTTATTACAGACCAGTCTAAAAGCGAGTGCATAGAAGTAATAATTATACAAACCAGGGAGACACAAACTTCTCCCGAAAGACTATAAACAAAAGACCCTAGATGGAGGACCGAGTCCTCCCGCACTTCAGTCTTGGTTTTCTTCTTTGGGAACCACCTTAGCACAGAAGCAGCAAAAGTCTGCTACTTCCCCACCTAAAAACAACAAAGGGATAAACCCTGAGTATGGAATTACTCAGCAAGTCTTACCCGACTAAAGAAAAGACTCTCAAGGGTATGCTGGTTATATGGGAGTCAAGGTAAGGCTTCTCAATAATCAAAGACTCTGTTTTGCAGAAATGCTTACTAAAGTGGATCCTTAAAAATCCAGTTTTATTTGTCAAGTTAGGTAAAATTACCTGCACTAGAGTTCTTTCTACCCTAGTTCAATCACTGGTCCTGCACTAGCCAATTTCTTAACCAAAAACCCATCGTCTTTAGTGGAATGCTACGTGTAGGGCAGTGACCAAGTCTTCATAACCGCGAAGGTACGGCGATCCGAATCGATTATACTCAGCTGAGGATCTCCAATCACACGACATATGTAGCACTTAACCCTTGCATATGTCAACCCGCCACCGGGGTTCTTAAGACCGGATCAGGTTCACGCAAACCGAGAGCACAGATACACCACCGTCCAGCCTCTTGCCACGGAGGGTACACGCTACTCTTGCCACCGCTCCACTCCCATTTCGTGTTATCTTATTCCGGCCTTAGTCTGCCCGAGGCAAGGCTTACCCATGACGAGGCATGTGACCAGTTAAAGGGTCCTCGATCATCAAGCCTACATCGACAAGGTCCTTAATCGACTCAGACGGAGACACTACACCGAGACTCCTTTCTCGTGCAAGTCAACCGCCCGGTCTCAGCTTAATCATTTCAACCCAAAGTTTGGTACCTGGCAGAGGTACATCTTTTCCGATGTTGAATCCATCACGGCCGTGATGGATCCACCATCAAGTTTTATTTTCGAAAACATCCCTCCTACTTTGCCAAACATCTTTTGTAAAACAAATCCTTTTGTTTTTCTAGAGCAATACTAAGCATAGTAAAACCTTTTTGTAAAAACAGGATTTCAAGGAGGGTAATCAAGATCAAGGAAGGTAATGCAGGAATTGTTTAATCAATCAACTCCTATCACCTAATGCAGCAAGCAAGTAAGAAATATTTTAGAAACATCAAGGAAGGTGGCAAATGCACCGGGGCTTGCCTTTGTTGTCAGGTGTGTCCTGCTCGGATCCACAGATATCGAAATAAAAACAGTTGTCTGCTTGAGGATCAGAGGTGGGTGGTATCCCCTCTTCAGAAACTTCCTCTTCTTCTTCGTGCTCTAATATAACCATATACATGCATAAGAATGGATGTCATGGAATGCTCATGAGGATGCAAAGGTAACATAAACTTATTATTTATGTCTTGAGTACAACTTTCCTTCACGGTACTCCGAGAACCTAGGGTTTCCGGAGTCAGTAAAGGAGTTCATGGAGCAGGGGGGTGGTTTTGGGTTTAGTGATCAAACAAGGTCCAAATCAACCCAAACTCTACCCAAGGCTTCTAAATAATGTGAAAAGCTCACATAAAAAGTTTGGGAAATTTTGGACTTATTATTTATTTTCTAAAAATCCAGAACCATTGGTTTAGGCTATTTTAAATATCCTAAAATTCCCTATTCAAACTAAAAATCATAAAACTATTTTTATTAAATACTATGGAAAATAACAAGCCTAAGAAAATTGGTCTCATATTTTTAGGATTTTCCTACCATTTTCTACAGTTTTTCAAAGTTCTGCTGAAAAAGAAAAGAGGAAAATAGGAACAGTACTGGGCCGAATTCAGGTCCAGCCGGCCCAAGCCCGCGCGAAATCGCGCGCGCGCCCGCGCCCGCGAAGGAGGTTTTGCGTAGAGACCCCCGGCTTAACAGCTAAACCGAAATAGGTCCATTCACTATTGTGTTAAGTCGCTGACAGTTCACGAAAAGGCCCTCGGGTTTCTGTCAATTCACAACCGCACGTCCCCGACGGCGCTCGCGCACGGCCGCGCTCCGGCGAGCCAGCAGACCGGCGGAACGGGGCAACGGCTGAGCTCTCCGAGCAATAGAAACGGAATTGGATCGACTCTAAGCATTTTCCCCAAACTAATTTGGCTATTGATCATCTAGGGGACTCTGGCCACGGTGGCCGTGAGTGAAGCGGCAACATGATCGTGTTCCCGGCGATGGGCGCCGGTCTAGTTCAATTAAAGGGGTCGGGGAGCATCACAGAGGCATGAGAATGCTCAAACGAGGAAGCAAAAGGGCGGGTACTGACCGGAGTTGGGCTGGCGACGGTGAACTCAACTCTACGGCGGCGGAAAATCGAATTGGGGGAAACGAGAAATTCAAGCGCGCGAGTGGATGATTGTGGCCGATTAGCGGTGGCTGGATGCGTAAGGATATGGTGAAGCCCACGGCGGGGTCAATTTATAGAGCCCCGAAGCGGTGGCGCTTAATTTGATCGCGATGTGTCGACGGCCGGAGAGGAGGAAGAAGCACTGGCTTCGTGAGTACGTGGCCAACGACGTGGCAGTAACTCCGGTGAGCCACGGAGGGTTCAGAGGAGGTCACGGCGACACGGTAGAAACGCTAAGCCACGCGGCGCAAGGCTAGGAGGCGGCGGTCACCGGTGTTCTTATCGCTCTCCGCCGCGGTGATGCATGTACGGTGGCCGAACTTGTTTATGGCCGGAGTTATCCACGGCGAGGATCTTTACGTGACCCCAAAGTGTTATCCAGCCAAGCCAAGCTCGGATCACGGCAACCGCGGCACGAATCGCGGCGGAGGGTGCCGTCGGCGGTGAGGACAGCCGCGCTGGCAGTCTGATCCACCCGAGAGCACTGTACCATGGGATACTTCATCAGACAGCCTGACAGACGATGTTTTGGACCAATTTTCTTCCAAAATCCTATGGCAACACCCCCAAGTCACTGCATCAAAGTTGTAGTGCTACATACCAGCTACAATTCAACTATAGGACTTGATCACATTTGAACACTGGATCATGCTCAAAACCTAGCTTGAAGTCGAGGTCAGTTCACTGCTAGTCTGAAAATTCAGACATAACAGCCTGACAGCCCAACTTTAGGCTTGGTTTTCTCTAATTTCTTCTTAACAACTAAGCTCACAACCTTAAGCAAAGTTGTTCTCCTATAATGGGTCTTCAACTTTGATGTGGTGACCTAGGGCAAAAACCCTATATCCTGAAAGATACAAGGCTCCAAAGTTGAGCCAATATCACTGAAATCCAGACTTAGAATAAACTCAAATGAGGTCCATTTTGCATTTAAGTCCAAAACTTAGGGTTTGGCCTTCAAATCCACATATTTGTGATCCACTTGACTTAAAACACTTATTTGACTTGGTTTTTGCACTTTAGCCCAAAAGTGGACTAATTTTGCACTTAGGTCCCTAGGGTTTGGTTTTAGGGTTTCCCAGGGTTCTAATTAGGGTTTCTGGTATCCCAGGGGTATAAATGTGATTCAACTTAGTGTTTGGGGATATTTTATGACTTTTCTCAAAAGCCCTAAGGTTTTTCTCAACTTGGGTTAAATTTTACCCCTTTAATCACTATTTAGAGTTAAGTCCTTTAACCAGGGTCCTATTTGTAAAACTTTAGAACAATACAACTTGTTTGAAATTTTTGCCTAGTGAATGCACTCTAGGTGTGTCAAACATATGCAATGCCCATGCTCATGATGCCATGCTCAAGTTTTAGTTATAGTAACACCAGGGGTGTTACACAAGCGGAGCAACGGCTACCAGCGCAACGGTTGACTGCAACGGACACATGCAAATGCTACAGTGCGCAGACAGTGCGCGCAGAAGTAAGAGCAGCCGCCAGAGATGCACCGGACAGTGCACAGTACCTGTCCGGTGCGGCACCAGACTCTTTGGTGCCACTAGAAGACAAAGCTCCAACGGTCAAAACCACCAGAACCCTAACGGTAGGGTGACGTGGCTAGCGCACCAAACTGTTCAGTGCGCCCATCGATAGCAGCCAACCCCAACGGTTGTTTTGGTGGTTGAGGGCTATAAATACCCCCAACCACCTCCACTCCAACCATCCAAGCATTCATCACTCTCCATTCAATACAAGAGCAAAGTGCAACATTCCAAGACACAAATCAAAGCCACCGATCCGATCAAAGTCCTCAGCTCAATTCTAGTGCATTAGGACTTGTGAGAGGATCACTTGTGTTTCTTATTGCTCTTGTTTGCTTGGCTTGGCTTTCTTTTCTTTCTCACTTCTTACTCTCAAGTGCTTTGTAAGCGAGGCAAGAGACACCAATTGTGTGGTGGTCCTTGCGGGGTCTAAGTGACCCGTGAGATTAAGGAAGAAGCCTCACTCGGTCTAAGTGACCGTTTGAGAGAGGGAAAGGGTTGAAAGAGACCCGGTCTTTGTGACCACCTCAACGGGGACTAGGTTCTTTGGAACCGAACCTCGGTAAAACAAATCACCATGTCATCCGCTTTATTTTCTTGGTTGATTTGTTTTCCCATCTCTCTCGGACTTGATATTCGCTCTAACGCTAACCCCGGCTTGTAGTGTGTGTTTAAAGTAATAATTTTTAGATTCTGCATATCCACCCCCCTCAGGTGACTTTCAATTGGTATCGGAGCCTGGTACTTCATTAGAGTCTAACCACTCGAAGTGATGTCGGGAGGATCCGCCAAGAGGGAGATGGAAACGGCCACAAGCCACGGGAAGGCTCCATCAAGGGAGTCCGGCGCCAAAGGAAGGGAGGAATCACCTCCCCGCGTCAAGTCGCATCGGAGTGGCGACAAGAAGAAAAAGATGAAGAAAGTGGTCTACTACGAGACTGACTCTTCGTCGCCCTCCACCTCCGGCACTGATGCCACGTCCGTCACTTCTAGGCGCCATGAGCGCAAGAAGTTTAGTAAGATTCCCCTTCGCTATCCCCGTATTTCAAAGTGCGCTCCTTTACTTTCCGTCCCATTAGGCAAACCACCGTTTTTTGATGGTGAGGACTATTGTATGTGGAGTGATAAAATGAGGCATCATCTAACCTCACTCCACGCAAGTATATGGGATATTGTTGAGTTTAGAGCGCAGGTACCATCCGTGGGGGACAAAGGCTACGACTCGGACGAGGTTGCCAAATCCGACACTTCAACTCCCAAGCCACTACTATACTCCTCGCCTCTCTATGTCGAGAGGAGTATAATAAAGTGCAAGGGTTGAAGAGCGCCAAGGAGATTTGGGACGTGCTCAAGACCACGCACGAGGGAGATGAGGTGACCAAGATCACCAAACAGGAGACGATTGAGGGGGAGCTCGGTCGTTTCGTCCTCAACCAAGGAGAGGAGCCACAAGCTATGTACAACCGGGTCAAGACCTTGGTGAATCAAGTGCGCAACCTCGGGAGCACCAAATGGGATGACCATGAAATGGTCAAGGTTATTCTAAGATCACTCGTTTTTCGCAATCCTACGCAAGTTCAATTAATACGTGGTGATCCTAGATATAAGCTAATGTCTCCCGAGGAGGTTATAGGAAAGTTTGTGAGCTTTGAATTGATGATCAAAGGCTCCAACAAATCGTCAACTTGGAGCAAGGCGTCACCTCCACACCCAAGGTGCAACCTGTCTCATTCAAAGCGACGGAGGAGAAGAAAGAAGAGTCTACATCAAGTAGACTCCCCATCGACGCCTCCAAGCTCGACAATAAGGAGATGACGCTCATCATCAAGAGTTTTCGCCAAATCCTCAAGCAAAGGAGGGGGAAGGACTACAAACCCCACTCCAAGAGGGTGTGCTACAAATGTGGTAAGCCCAGTCACTTTATAGCTAAATGTCCTCTGTCAAGTGATAGTGATAGGGGCGACGATAAGAAGGGAAAGAGGAAGGAAAAAAAGAAGTACTACAAGAATAAGGGTGGCAATGCCCACGTGTGTCGGGAATGGGAATCCAACGAGAGCTCCACCGTCTCCTCCTCCAACGAGGATACCGCCAACATCGCCATCAACAAAGGTCTTCTCTTCCCAAACATCGGCCACAGGTGCCTCATGGAAAAGGACGGTAAAAGGAAGAAGGTAAAATCTAGTGCCTCCACCAAATATACAACATCTAGTGATGAGTGTAGCTCTAGTGAAGATGAGGATAATTTACTTACCCTTTTTGCCAACCTTAACATGCAATAGAAAGAAAAATTGAATGAATTGATAGGTGCTATTCATGAGAAGGATGAACTCTTGGATAGCCAAGAGGAATTCCTTATTAAGGAAAACAAAAGGAATGTTAAAGTTAAAAGTGCTTATGCTTAGGAGATAGAAAAATGTGAAAACTTGACTAAAGAGCTTAGCATTTGCCATGACACTATTTCAAACCTTAGAACTGAGAATGATAGTTTAATTGCTAAGGTTGAAAATTAAATGCTTGCCATGATTCAATTACCAATCTTATAAATGAAAATGCTAGTTTACTTGCTAAGATTGATAAGTTGAATGAATCAATTTCTAGCCTTAAAACTAAAAATGCTAGTTTAATTTCCAAGGCTAGAGATTTAAATGTTTGCAATGATTCTATTTCCTGTCTTAGAGATGAAAATGCCATATTACATGCTAAGATAGAAGAATTAAATGCTTGCAAACCCTCTACATCTATTGTTGATTATGTTACTATTTGTACTAGATGTAGAGATGTTAATATTGATGCTATTCATGATCACCTTGCTTTAATTAAACAACAAAATGATCATATAGCTCAAATAACTAGTAAAATGAATGAGCATGAAATTGAAAATGAAAAATTTAAATTTGCTAGAAACATGCTCTATAGTGGGAGATGCCCTGGCATTAAGGATGGCATTGGTTTCCAACAGGGAAGCAATGTCAAGCTCAATGCCCCTAAAAGATTGTCTAATTTTGTCAAGGGCAAGGCTCCCATGGTTCAGGATAACGAGGGCTATATTTTATATCCTACTGGTTATCCCAAACACAAGATTAGGAAAATTCATGCTAAGAAATCTCATTCTGTTTTCCATCATGCTTTTATGTACAAGATTGAGGCTTCTAGCTCTAGGCAATCAACCCATATTAAATTGCCTAAAAAGAAAACTCCTACTACATCAAATGAGCCTAACATTTCATTTAAGACTTTTGATATTTCTTATGTGCTTACTAACAAATCAGGCAAAGTAGTTGCCAAATATGTTGGGGGCAAACACAAGGGCTCCAAGACTTGTGTTTGGGTACCCAAGGTGCTTGTTTCTAATGTGAAAGGACCCAAGACTGTTTGGGTACCTAAGAACAAGGCCTAAATTGTTTTGCAGGTTTATGCATCCGGGGGCTCAAGTTGGATTATTGATAGCGGATGCACAAACCACATGACAGGGGAGAAAAGGATGTTCTCCTCCTACGAGAAAAATGTAGATCCCCAAAGAGCTATCACATTCGGGGATGGAAATCAAGGTTTGGTCAAAGGGCTTGGTAAAATTGCTATATCACCTGACCATTCCATTTCCAATATTTTTCTTGTAGATTCTTTAGATTACAATTTGCTTTCTATTTCTCAATTATGTAAAATGGGCTACAACTGTCTTTTTACGGATATAGGTGTTACTGTCTTTAGAAGAAGTGATGATTCTGTAGCATTTAAGGGAGTATTAGAGGGTCAGCTATACTTAGTTGATTTTAACAAAGCTAAACTCGATACTTGCTTAATTGCTAAGACTAATATGGGTTGGCTCTGGCATCGCCGACTAGCCCATGTTGGGATGAAGAATCTTCACAAGCTTCTAAAGGGAGAACACATTTTGGGACTAACCAATGTTCATTTTGAGAAAGACAGAGTTTGTAGAGCATGTCAAGTAGGAAAGCAAGTTGGCACCCACCATCCACACAAGAACATCATGACAATGGATAGGCCACTGGAACTACTCCATATGGATCTATTCGGCCCGATTGCTTACATAAGCATCGGCGGGAGTAAGTACTGTCTAGTAATTGTGGATGATTATTCTCACTTCACTTGGGTATTCTTTTTGCAGGAAAAATCTCAAACCCAAGAGACTTTAAAGGGATTCTTGAGACGGGCTCAAAATGAGTTCGGATTGAGAATCAAAAAGATAAGAAGCGACAATGGGACGGAGTTCAAGAACTCTCAAATTGAAGGCTTCCTTGAGGAGGAGGGCATCAAGCATGAGTTCTCTTCTCCCTTCACACCTCAACAAAATGGTGCAGTAGAGAGGAAGAATAGAACTCTACTGGACATGGTAAGAACCATGCTTGATGAGTACAAGACTCCGGACCGGTTTTGGGCTAAGGCGATTAACACCGCCTGCTACTCCAACAACCGGCTCTACCTTCACCGAATCCTCAAGAAGACATCTTATGAACTCCTCACCGGTAAAAATCCCAATATTTCATATTTTAGAGTCTTTGGTAGCAAATGCTTTATTCTTGTTAAAAGAGGTAAAAAATCTAAATTTGCACATAAGGTTGTAGAAGGCTTTTTTACTTGGTTATGACTCAAACACAAGAGCATATAGAGTCTTCAACAAATCCACTGGATTAGTTGAGGTTTCTTGTGACATTGTGTTTGATGAGACTAATGGCTCTCAAGTAGAGCATGTTGATCTTGATGAACTAGATGATGAAGAGGCTCCATGCGTCGCACTAAGGAACATGTCCATTGGGGATGTGTGTCCGAATGAATCTGAAGAGCCTCCACAAGCACAAGATCAACCGTCATCTTCCAACCAAGCATCTCCACCAACTCAAGATGAGGAAGAAGCTCAAGATGATGAAAATGAAGATCAAGAGGATGAGCCACCTCAAGAGGAGGACAATGATCAAGGGGGAGATGAAGTTGATCAAGACAAGGAAGATGATAAAGACATATAGGGTCAAAGACCGCCACACCCAAGAGTCCACCAAGCGATTCAAAGAGATCACCCCGTCAACTCCATTCTTGGTGATATTCATAAGGGGGTAACAACTCAATCTCGAGTCGCTCATTTTTGTGAACATTACTCTTTTGTGTCCTCTATTGAGCCATACAGGGTGGAGGATGCACTAAAAGATTCGGAATGGGTGATGGCAATGCAAGAGGAGCTCAACAACTTCACGAGGAATGAGGTATGGCATTTAGTTCCACGTCCTAATCGAAATGTTGTAGGTACCAAGTGGGTATTCCGCAATAAGCAAGATGAGCATGGTGTGGTGACAAGGAACAAAGCCCGACTTATGGCCAAGGGATATTCACAAGTCGAAGGTTTAGATTTTGGTGAAACCTATGCACCCGTAGCTAGGCTTGAGTCAATTCATATATTACTTGCCTATGCTACTTACCATGGCTTTAAGCTTTACCAAATGCACAAGAAAAGTGTCTTCCTCAATGGACCAATCAAGGAAGAGGTCTATGTTGAGCAACCTCCCGGCTTTGAAGATAGTGAGTATCCTAACCATGTGTATAAACTCTCAAAGGCGCTTTATGGGCTCAAGCAAGCCCCAAGAGCATGGTATGAATGCCTAAGAGATTTCCTTATCACTAATGGCTTCAAAGTCGTTAAAGCCGATCCTAAACTCTTTACTAAAACTATTGCAAAAGATTTGTTTGTATGCCAAATTTATGTTGACAATATCATATTTGGATCTACTAACAAATCTACTTGTGAAGAGTTTAGTAGGATCATGATTCAAAAATTCGAGATGTCTATGATGGGGGAGTTGAAGTATTTTCTAGGATTTCAAGTCAAGCAACTCCAAGAGGGCACCTTCATCAGCCAAACAAAGTACATTCAAGACATACTTACCAAGTTTGGAATGAAGGATGTCAAGCCCATCAAGACACCCATGGGAACAAATGGGCATCTCGACCTCAACACGGGAGGTAAGTCCGTAGATCAAAAGGTATACCGGTCGATGATAGGATCTTTACTCTACTTATGTGCATCTCGACCGGATATTATGCTTTCCGTATGCATGTGTGCAAGGTTCCAAGCCGATCCTAAGAAAGTTCACCTTAGGGCCGTGAAAAGAATCATGAGATATTTAGTTTACACTCCTAAGTTTGGACTTTGGTACCCCAAGGGATCCACTTTTGATTTAATAGGATATTCAGATGCTGATTGGGCAGGGTGTAAAATTGATAGGAAGAGCACATCAGGGACTTGTCAGTTTCTAGGGAGATCCCTGGTGTCTTCGGCTTCAAAGAAACAAAACTCAGTCGCTCTTTCTACCGCCGAAGCCGAGTATATTGCCGCAGGTCATTGCTGTGCGCAATTACTTTGGATGAGGCAAACCCTTAAGGACTATGGCTACAAATTGACTAAAGTCCCTCTCCTATGTGATAATGAGAGTGCAATCCGCATGGCAGATAATCCCATTGAACACAGTCACACTAAGCACATAGACATTCGGTATCACTTTTTGAGGGATCACCAACAAAGGGGGATATCGAGATAGCTTATGTTAGCACCAAAAAACAATTAGCCGATATCTTCACCAAGCCATTACATGAGAAAACCTTTAGCAAACTTAGGAATGAGTTAAATATACTTGATTCTCGGAATTTTGATTGAAACATTGCACACATAGCTTATTTACATACCTTTGATCATATCTCTTTCATGACTACGACTAATGTGTTTTCAAGTGTATTTCTATGCTAAGTCATAGATTGAAAGAGAAATGGAGTTTTTGGCAAAGACAAGGCTTCCACTCCACTCTAACGGTATCATTTACCCTTCACCGTCACTCCGCATCCTTTCTAAATCAGTATAATCTTCACTCATATTTACTTGAACCAATGGGGGAGAAAATACAAAGGGCTCTCAAAGTCTCCATTTTTGGCGATTAATGCCAAAGGGGGAGAAAGTATTAGCCCAAAGCAAAAGGACCGCACCACCACCAATTTCAAAATTTTCAAGAACTTTTCAAATTGGTATCTAAATGTATTTGATCTTATTCAATTTGGTATTTACAAAAATTGGTAAAACCCTCTTGAACACTTAGAGGAGCATTTGATTCAGAGGAGTTTTGTTAAGTCAAAGGAAAAGCATTTGAAATAGGGGGAGAAATTTCAAATCTTGAAAATGCTTCTTGCAATCCTATTCATATACCTTTGACTATTTGCAAAAAGTCTTTGAAAAGATTTTCCAAAAGAATTTGCAAAAACAAAACAAGTGGTGCAAATGTGGTCCAAAATATTAAATAAAATAAAGCAACCATGCACATCTAATAAAATTATAAATTGGTTTAATTCTAAGTAACCTATGCACTTACCTCATGCAAACTAGTTCAATTATGCACTTATATATTTGCTTTGGTTTGTGTTGGCATCAATAACCAAAAAGGGGGAGATTGAAAGGGAAATAGGGTTTAACCTTTTTCCTATAAATGATTTTGGTGGTTGAATGCCCAACACAAATAATTGGACTAACTAGTTTGCTCTAGTTTATATATTCTACAGGTGCATAAAGGTTCAACACAAACCAATAAAAAGATCAAAGTTAGGGTTCAAAAAGAAAGGAGCAAAAGAACCAAAGAGTGCCCTGGTCTGGCGCACCGGACTGTCCGGTGTGCCACCGGACAGTGTTCGGTGCACCAGGATCGTACAACTCCGAACTAGCCACCTTCAGGTTTCTGCAGTGCCGCTCCGCTATAATTCACTAGACTGTCTGGTGTGCCACCGGACTGTCCGATGCACCAAGCAGAGCAACGGCTACCAGCGCAATGGTCAACTGCAAGGACACCTGCAAATGCTACAGTGCGCAGACAGTGCACGCAGAAGTAAGAGCAGTCGCCAGAGGCGCACCGGACAGTGCACAGTACCTGTCCAGTGCAGCACCGGACTGTCCCGTGCCACTAGAATACAAAGCTCCAACGGTCTAAACCGCTAGAACCCTAACGGTTGGGTGACGTGGCTGGCCCACCGGACTGTCCGGTGCGCCCATCGACAACAGCCAACCCCAATGGCTGTTTTGGTGGTTGAGGGCTATAAATACCCCTTAACCACCTCCACTCCAACCATCCAAGCATTCAGCACTCTTCATTCAATGCAAGAGCAAAGTGCAACACTCCAAGACACAAATCAAAGCCGCCGATCCGATCAAAATCCCCAACTCAATTCTAGTGCATTAGGACTTGTGAGAGGATCACTTGTGTTTCTTGTTGCTCTTGTTTGCTTGGCTTGGCTTTCTTTTCTTTCTCAATTCTTACTCTCAAGTTCTTTGTAAGCGAGGCAAGAGACACCAATTGTGTGGTGGTCCTTGCGGGGTCTAAGTGACCCATGAGATTAAGGAAGAAGCCTCACTCGGTCTAAGTGACCGTTTGAGAGAGGGAAAGGGTTGAAAGAGACCTGGTCTTTGTGACCACTGAGAGCACCTAGAGGGGGGGTGAATAGGTGATTCTGAATAAATCAAATCCTAATAGCCACAAAACTTGGTTAAGTGTTAGTACAACTAAGTAGCGAGCTCTTGTGAACACACAAGTAATCACAGAAAGCAATCACAAGAGACACGTGAGTTTATCCCATGGTTTGGCCAAGTAACACTTGCCTACTTCCACGTTGTGGCCTCCTAGAGGACGAGGGTTGCACTCAACCCCTTTCAAGTGATCCAATGATCAACTTGAATACCACGGTGTTCTTCTTTCTTAGACTTTCTCCCATTTGCGAGGAATCTCCACAACTTGGAGCCTCTCGCCCTTACAATTGATGATCACAAAGAAGCACGGAAGTAAGGGAGGGGAGAGCAACACACACAAGACTCAAAACGAGAGCACAATCACGCACACAAGTCACAACTCGAGCTAAAAACACAATGCAGGGAGTTCTCAACTCAAATGGAGCTCAAGTCACTATCTCAAAGAATTGAATGCGTGAGAATGGAGTCTTGGAGTCTTAGGATCTTTCTTGTAAGCTTGGGTGACTCCTCCATGCGCCTAGGGGTCCCTTTTATAGCCCCAAGGCAGCTAGGAGCCATTGGAGATCAACAAGGAAGGCCATTCTTGCCTTCTGTCGGGTGGCGCACCGGACAGTCCGTTGCTCCACAGGACAGTCACTGTAGACGGTCCGGTGCGGATCTCCTTCCTTTTCTGGCGCAGACGACCGTTGTACCTCGGCGTCGTTTGGCGCACCAGACAATCCGGTGCCCCCTTCCGACCGTTGGTGCGGGCCACGCGTCGCCCGCCAATTTCGCTGCCGACCGTTGCGCAGTCGACCGTTGGCTCACCAGACAGTCCGGTGCACCACCAGACAGTCCGGTGAATTTTAGCCGTACACCGTTGAACTTTTCCCGAGAGCGACGACTTCGCCGCGGACGACTCACCGGACAGTCTGGTGCACCACCGAACAGTCCGGTGAATTATAGCCGTACACTGCCGTCGAGTCGCGAGAGCGGCTGGTTCACCTTGGACTCGTCTGTCCGGTGCACCACCGGACAGTCCGGTGCACCCAGATCGAGCAGCAGTTGGCTGTACACAGCCAACTCTTTTCCAATCTATTTTCTCCTGTTTCTAGCACTTAGACACAATACATTAGTACCCAAATCAATGTACTAAGTCTAGAAACGTACCTTGTTACATGATTTGCACTTCTTCAATCTTTGGCACAAATTAACACTTAATCACCAAAACACTTTAGAAATGGCCCAAGGGCACATTTCCCTTTCAATCTCCCCCTTTTTGGTGATTTATGCCAACTCATCCAAAAGCAACAAAAAGAAGTGCAATATCAATGCAAAAGAGAACCGAATTGTTTTTGACTTTAATTTGGCATATTTGGATCATACTTTGCCACCACTTGGTTTGTTTTTGCGAATCAAATTCATTTTCCTATCTCTTCAACAAACTCACTTGTTTGGGCACAAAGAGAGATAATCCAAGAGTAAAATTGATTAAGAGCCAAAAACTCCCCCTTTTCCCATAGTCATAAATTCTCCCCACAAGAGACCAAATTTTGCAATAAGAGTGTTTTGGACAAATCAAAAAGTTCTAACTCTACTCTTTTCGAAATTTCACAAGTGGTAGCTGATCCATTTGCTTTGGCCTTAATTTCTCCCCTTTGGCATTAAGCACCAAAACAGGATCATTCTTGGCCCTTTAACCCCATTGCCTCACCAAAATTGTCAATTAAGAGCAAAAAGGCAATAAGAGCATAGATATGAACTTAGAGTTAATACCGGAGTGTAGTGGAAGTCTTTGCATGGTCCAAGTTCACATTTCCCTTTCAATTCACTTTTGAGACTAAATCAAGTAAACTCAAACACAAAGGTTAGTCTCAAAGGGTCAAGTTGTAGCATGCCTCCCCCTAAATAAGTGCATCACTTGCAAATGGACTTGTGAGGTCCGGGGATCATGTGTACAACTTGAGCACCACAAATGAACAAAAATAGATTGAAATGCATAAATTAACATGATCAAAGGCATAAAACACATGTATGTTATAGATCAATCCAAGTTACGCGAATCTAAGACATTTAGCACACTACACAACCTGCAAAACCTTTTCTCATCTAAAGGCTTGGTGAAGATATCGGCTAGCTGGTTCTCGGTGTTAATTTGGTACACCTCGATACCCCCCTTTTGCTGGTGGTCTCTCAGGAAGTGATGCCATATGTCTATGTGCTTAGTGCGGCTGTGTTCAACAGGATTATCCGCCATGCGGATTGCACTCTCATTGTCACATAGGAGTGGGACTTTGCTCAGATTGTAGCCAAAGTCCCAGAGGGTTTGCCTCATCCAAAGTAGTTGCACGCAACACTGTCCTGCGGCAACATACTCGGCCTCAGCGGTGGATAGGGCAACGGAAGTTTGTTTCTTTGAGCTCCACGACACCAGGGACCTTCCTAGGAATTGGCACGTCCCTGATGTACTCTTCCTATCAACCTTGCATCCAGCATAATCGGAGTCTGAATATCCAATTAAGTCAAAGGTAGACCCCTTTGGATACTAGATCCCGAAGCAAGGCGTAGCAACTAAATATCTAAGAATCAGCTTAACGGCCACAAGGTGACATTACCCTGGGTCGGATTGATATCTAGCACACATGCATACGCTAAGCATAATATCTGGTCTCCTAGCACATAAATAAAGTAATGACCCTATCATAGACTGGTATGCCTTTTGATCAACAGACTTACCTCCTTTGTTGAGGTCGACATGTCTGTCGGTTCTCATTGGTGTCTTCGCGGGCTTGGCGTCCTTCATCCCAAACCTCTTGAGAAGATCTTGAGTGTACTTCGTTTGGGTGATGAAGGTGCCGTCCTTGAGTTGCTTCACTTGGAACCCAAGGAAGTAGTTCAACTCGCCCATCATCGACATCTCAAATTTCTGTGTCATCACCCTGCTAAACTCCTCACAAGACTTTTGGTTAGTAGAACCAAATATTATGTCATCGACATAAATTTGGCACACAAATAGGTCACCATCACAAGTCTTAGTGAAAAGAGTGGGATCGGCTTTCCCAACCTTGAAAGAATTAGCAATTAAGAAATCTCTAAAGCATTCATACCATGCTCTTGGGGCTTGCTTAAGTCCATAGAGCGCCTTAGAGAGCTTACACACATGGTCGGGGTACCTTTCATCCTCAAAGCCAGGGGGTTGTTCCACGTATACCTCCTCCTTGATTGGCCCGTTGAGGAAAGCGCTCTTCACATCCATTTGAAACAACCTGAAAGAGTGGTGAGCGGCATAGGCTAACAATATTCGAATAGACTCTAGCCTAGCCACAGGAGCAAAAGTCTCCTCGAAATCCAAACCTACAACTTGGGCATAACCTTTTGCCACAAGTTGAGCCTTGTTTCATGTCACCACCCCGTGCTTGTCTTGCTTGTTGCGGAACACCCACTTGGTTCCCACAACATTTTGCTTTGGACGTGGCACCAGGCTCCAAACTTCATTCCTCTTGAAGTTGTTGAGCTCTTCCTGCATGGCCAACACCCAGTTCGGATCCTGCAAGGCCTCTTCTACCCTGAAAGGCTCAATAGAAGAGACAAACGAGTAATGCTCACAAAAATTAGCTAGACATGAGCGAGTTGTTACTCCCTTGCTTATGTCACCCAATATCTGATCGACGGGGTGATGTCGTTGGATCGTCGCTCGGACTTGAGTTGGAGGGGCCCGTGGTTCTTCTTCCTCCATAACTTGGTCTTCTTGTGCTCCCCCTTGATCACACACCTCCTCTTGAGGAACCTGTTCATCATCTTGAGTTGGGGGGTGCACCGTTGTTGAGGAAGAAGGCTGATCTTGCTCTTGTTGTTCATGTGGTCGCACATCACCTATCGCCATCGTGCGTATTGCGGCCGTTGGAACATCATCTTCATCTACATCATCAAGATCAACTTGCTCTCTTGGAGAGCCATAAGTTTCATCGAATACAACGTCGCTAGAGACTTCAACCAAACCCGATGATTTGTTGAAGACTCTATATGCCTTTGTATTTGAGTCATAACCTAGCAAAAACCCTTCTATAGCTTTGGGAGCAAATTTGGAATTTCTACCTTTCTTTACTAGAATGTAACATTTACTCCCAAATACACGAAAGTATGAAACGTTGGGTTTGTTACCGGTTAGAAGTTCATACGAGGTCTTCTTGAGGAGGCGATGAAGGTAGACCCGGTTTATGGCATGACAAGCTGTATTCACAGCCTCCGACCAAAACCGCTCGGGTGTCTTGAACTCTCCAAGCATCGTCCTTGCCATGTCGATAAGCGTCCTGTTCTTCCTCTCTACCACACTGTTTTGCTATGGTGTGTAGGGAGCGGAGAACTCGTGCTTGATTCCTTCCTCCTTAAGGTACTCCTCCACTTGTAAGTTCTTGAACTCGGACCCGTTGTCGCTTCTTATCTTTTTCACCTTGAGCTCAAATTCGTTTTGAGCTCTCCTTAGAAAGCGCTTTAGGGTCCCTTGGGTTTCTGGTTTATCCTGCAAAAAGAATACCCAAGTGAAGCGGGAAAAATCATCTACAATAACAAGACCATACTTACTTCCCCCGATGCTGAGGTAGGCGACGGGTCCAAAGAGGTCCAAGTAGCTCCAGAGGTCTTGATGTGGTCATCACATTCTTGCTGTGATGAGTGCTTCCCACCTGTTTACCTGCTTGACAAGCTGCACAAGGTCTATCTTTTTTGAAAAATACATTGGTTAGTCCTAACACATGTTCTCCCTTTAGAAGTTTATGAAGGTTCTTCATCCCAACATGTGTTAGACGGCGATGCCACAGCCAGCCCATGCTAGTCTTAGCAATTAAGCATGCATCTAGATCGGCCTCCTCTTTCGAAAAATCAACTAAGTAGAGTTTGTCGTCTAGTACACCCTTAAAAGCTAATGAACCATCACTCCTTCTAAAGACAGACACATCTACATTGGTAAATAGACAATTGTAACCCATATTACATAGTTGACTGACAGACAATAAGTTGTACCCGAGCGATTCAACTAAGAACACATTGGATATGGAATGCTCGGATGAAATGGCTATCTTTCCTAGTCCTTTAACCTTGCCTTGGTTCCCATCTCCAAAGATGATCGAGTCCTGGGAATCCTTGTTCTTGACGTAGGAGGTGAACATCTTCTTCTCCCCCGTCATGTGGTTTGTGCATCCGCTGTCGATAATCTAGCTTGAGCCCCCGGATGCATAAACCTACAAGGCAATTTACACTTGGGTTTTAGGTACCCAACTTTTGTTGGGTCCTACGAGGTTAGTTACAATAGACTTTGGGACCCAAATGCAAGTCTTGTGAGTACAAAAGTAGTGTTGCACGCATGGAAACAGTAGCTGATTCATTACGCATTTTCCTAGGTACAAGATGCAAAACATGATTTTTCCTAGGCATATTTCTACCATGCACAAAAGTAGAGCTTGAAGCAATCATAGCATGTGAATCATAAGCATCATAACTCCTATTATAATGAGCATTCCTAGAAAACTTTCTATCATAAATGAAAGCATGATTCCTTTGAATGCTACTAGCCATAGGGGCCTTCCCTTTCTCCTTGTTGGGAATGGGAGCCCTTTGGCTTGTTAAGTTCTTGGCTTCCTTTCGAAAGCCAAGCCCATCCTTAATTGAGGGGTGTCTACCAACAGTGTAGGCATCCCTAGCAAATTTTAATTTATCAAAGTCACTTTTGCAAGTCTTAAGTTGGGCATTAAGACTTGCCACTTCACCATTTAATTTGGTAATAGAAGCAAGGTGTTCAACACACGCATCAGCATCAAAATCCTTACACCTATTACAAATGACAACACGCTCTGTACAAGAACTAGATTTATTAACTCCTTCTAGCTTAGTAGTTAATTCATCATTTAAGCTCTTTAGACTAGAAACAGTTTCATGGCATGCAGACAACTCAGAGGATAGAATTTCAATCCTTTTAGTTTCTAGAGAAAGATACTTTTGTACACTAACAAGTTTGTCTTGTTCTTCATATAATATGTCTTCTTGCTTCTCTAACAGTCTATCTTTTTCATTTAAAGCATCAATTAGTTCATTAATCTTTTCTACTTTAGCTCTATCTAATCCTTTAAATAGACTAGAGTAATCTAATTCATCATCACTAGAATCATTATCGCTTGAAGTAGTATACTTAGGAGTATCCTGAACGCTTACTTTTTTCTCCTTAGCCATGAGGCAAGTGTGGCGTTTGTTGGGGAAGAGAGAGGACTTGTTGAAGGCTGAGGCAACAAGTCCTTCGTCGTCGGAGTCAGAAGAAGAGCAGTCCGAATCCCATTCTTTGCCAAGGTGCGCCTCGCCCTTCGCCTTCTTGTAGGTCTTCTTCTTCTCCCTCTTCCCATGATTTTCTTGTACCTGGTCATTGTTATTATCAGGGCATTGTGCTATAAAATGACCAGCCTTACCGCATTTGAAATAGGAGCGCTTTCCCTTTGCCTTGTTCTTGTTAGGGTGCTCCTTGCGTCCTTTTAGTGCGGTCTTGAAGCGCTTTATGATTAGGGCCATCTCATCTTCGTTTAGCCCGGTAGCCTCAACTTGTGCCACCTTACTAGGTAGCGCCTCCCTGCTGCTTGTTGCCTTGAGTGCAATGGGCTGGGGCTCATAGATGGGCATTGGGCCGTTCAATGCATCATCAACATATCTTGCTTCCTTGACCATCATACGCCCGCTCACAAACTTTCTGAGTATCTCCTCGGGCGTCATCTTTGTGTACCTAGGATTTTCATGGATGAGGTTCACAAGATGAGGGTCAATAACAGTAAAAGACCTGAGCATAAGTTGGACGACGTCGTGGTCCGTCCATCTTGTGCTTCCATAGCTCCTGATCTTATTGACCAGGGTCTTGAGCTTATTGTACATTTGTGTTGGCTCCTGTCCCCTGATCATTGCAAACCTCCCCAGCTCGCCTTCCACCAACTCCATTTTGGTGATCATGGTGGCGTCGTTTCCCTCATGTGATATTTTGAGGGTATCCCAAATTTGCTTGGCGTTGTCCAAGCCGCTCACCTTGTTGTGTTCGTCCCTACACAAGGATGCTAGCAAAACAGTGGTAGCTTGCGCATTCTTATCAATTTGCTCATTAATAAATACAGGGTTATCTGAACTATCGAATTGCATTCTATTTTCAACTATCTCCCAAATACTAGGATGGAGAGAGAAAAGGTGACTACGCATTTTGTGACTCCAAAAAGAGTAGTCTTCTCCATCAAAGTGTGGAGGTTTCCCAAGAGGGATAGATAGCAGATGTGAAAGGGAAATGTACCCTTGGGCCATTTCTAAGTATTTTGGTGATTGAGTGCCAACACAAGTGCTTTTTTGTTAATCTATGCAAAGTGGTGGACAAAGTGCAAATCAAGTCAAAAGGTATGTTTCTAGACTTAGTACATTGTTTTATGAACTAATGTATTGTGTCTAAGTGCTGGAAACAGGAGAAATCGAATTGGAAAAGAGATGACTATGTTCAGCCAAAGTCTGCTCAGTCTGGGTGCACCGGACTGTCCGGTGGTGCACCGGACAGTGTCCGGTGCGCCAGGCTGGCTCTGGCGAACTTGCTGCTCTCGGGATTTCGACGGCGGTGTACGGTATAAATCACCGGACTGTCCGGTGGTGCACCGGACTGTCCGGTGAGCCGTTCACAGGCGAAGTCGTCGGTCTCGGGAAGCCATCAACGGCATACGGCTATAATTCACCGGACAGTCCGGTGAGGCATCGGACTGTCCGGTGAGCCAACGATCAGCCGGGGCAACGGTCGGCTGAGGATTCCGCGCGTGACGCGTGGCCGAGCCAACAGTCACAAGGGTGCACTGGACTGTCCGATGTGCACCGGACAGTGTCCGGTGCGCCAACGGCTCTGAATCTGCAACGATCGACTTCGCCAAATAAGGAAACAAATCCGCACCGGACAGTGTCCGGTGGTGCACCGGACTGTCCGGTGCACCAGTCGACAGAAGGCAAGATTTGCCTTCCTACAATGCTCTCAACGGCTCCTAGCTGCCTTGGGGCTATAAAAGGGACCCCTTTGCGCATGGAGAAGACATCCAAGCATTCTTTGAGCATAGTTGATCACTCACACTTCGTTCTTGCGCACTTGTTCGACATTCTTAGTGATTTGAGCTCTGTTCTAGTGAGAAACTCGTGATAGTCTCTTGAGCTCAAGTCTGGGTCTTGTGTGTGCGTATTTGCTGTGATCTTTGTGTCTTGTGTGAGTTGCTCATCCCTCCCTTACTCCGTGCTTCTTTGTGATCATCAAAGTGTAAGGGCGAGAGACTCCAAGTTGTGGAGATTCCTCGCAAACGGGATATAGAAAAGCAGAGCAAAACACCGTGGTATTCAAGTGGATCTTTGGACCGCTTGAGAGGGGTTGATTGCAACCCTCGTCCGTTGGGACGCTACAACGTGGAGTAGGCAAGCGTTGGTCTTGGCCGAACCACGGGACAAACCACTGTGCCATCTCTGTGTTGATCTCTTGTGGTTATTGTGTTTTGTTAAGACTCCTCTCTAGCCACTTGGCATTACTGTGCTAACTCCTAATCAAGTTTTTGTGGCTATAAGTTTTTAAGTTTTACAGGATCACCTATTCACCCCCCCTCTAGGTGCTCTCAATTGGTATCAGAGCTGTTCTCTTCACAAAGGGACTAATCGCCCGAAGAGATGGATCCTAAGGGCAAGGGGATTGTGATCAATGATAAGGAGAAGGAGTCCTTCGTCAACGAGCCGAAGGATGACAAGCCTACCGACTTGGGCTCGGGCCACAAACGCAAAGACGGGAAGAAGAAGACAAGACACATCAAGGAGATCGTCTACTACGACGACAGCGACGAGTCCACTTCTTCCCAAAAGGACAACGACGACAACGACTACGACAAGAGAAAGACGGTTAACTCAAACTTCTCTTTCGATTATTCGCGTATTCCGCATAGCTCAAATACACATTTGCTTTCCATTCCTCTTGGCAAACCTCCACACTTTGATGGGGAGGACTACGGATTTTGGAGTCACAAAATGCGTAGTCACTTGTTCTCTCTCCATCCAAGCATATGGGAGATTGTAGAAAGTGGAATGAAATTTGATAGCTCGGATAGTCCCATGTTTATAAATGAACAAATTCATAAAAATGCACAAGCTACTACTGTCCTTTTAGCATCTTTGTGCAGGGAAGAGTACAATAAGGTGAGCGGCTTGGACAATGCCAAGCAGATCTAGGACACCCTCAGGATCTCACATGAGGGGAACGACGTCACCATGCTCACCAAAATGGAGTTGGTGGAGGGCGAGCTTGGGAGATTTGCAATGATAAGGGGAGAGGAGCCAACCCAAACATACAACCGGCTCAAGACCCTCATCAACAAGATAAGGAGCTACAGAAGCACGCGATGGATGGATCACGACGTCGTTCGCCTAATGCTAAGGTCTTTTACTGTACTTGATCCACATCTGGTGAACAATATTCGTGAAAATCCTAGGTACACCAAGATGTCGCCCGAAGAAGTTCTTGGGAAGTTCGTAAGCGGGCGAATGATGATCAAGGAGGCGAGATACGTGGATGACGCGTTGAATGGTCCAATCAATGAGCCTCAACCCATTGCTCTCAAGGCAACGAGGAGCAAGGAGGCGCTACCTAGCAAGGTGGCGCAAGTTGAGGCGGCAGGGCTCAATGATGAAGAGATGGCCCTCATCATCAAGCGCTTCAAGACGGCGCTAAAGGGTCGCAAGGGGCAGCCAAGCAAGACCAAGACAAAGGGGAAGCGCTCATGCTTCAAATGTGGTAAGATTGGTCATTTTATCGCTAACTGTCCCGATAATGATAGTGACCAGGAACAAGGGAACAAGAGGGAGAAGAAGAAG
Organism: Zea luxurians; assembly: GCA_029449295.1. Lineage (NCBI taxonomy): Eukaryota > Viridiplantae > Streptophyta > Magnoliopsida > Poales > Poaceae > Zea > Zea luxurians. The sequence goes on along the minus strand of JAOPSE010000019.1, from coordinate 26,040,208 downwards.
GCATACAAGAAGGCTAAGGGCGAGGCACACCTTGGCAAGGAATGGGACTCGGATTGTTCGTCATCCGACTCCGACAATGAAGGACTCGCCGCCACCGCCTTCAACAAGTCATCCCTCTTCCCCAACTAGCGTCACACATGCCTCATGGCGAAGGAGAAGAAGGTATGTACTCGAGACAATACTACTTATGCTTCTTCAAGTGAGGATGAGTCTAGTGATGATGATGAAATAGATTATTCTTGTTTATTCAAGGGTCTAGATAGAACCAAGGTTAATAAGATTAACGAATTAATTGATGCCTTGAATGTTAAGAATAGATTATTAGAAAAGCAAGAGGATCTTTTATATGAAGAACATGATAAGTTTGTAGAGGCTCAAAAATCCCTTGCTTTAGAAATCAAGAGGAATGAAATGCTTTCTTGTGAACTATCTACTTGCCATGAGACAATTTCTAGTTTAAAAGATGTTAACAATGATTTAAATGCTAAACTAGAAGTAGCAAATAGATCTAACTCTTGTGTAGAACATGTTGTGATTTGCACTAGGTGTAAAGATTTTAATGTTGATGCTTGTAGTGAACACCTAGTGTCTATTGCAAAGTTAAATGATGAACTAGCTAGTCTTAATGCCCAACTTAAGACTAGCAAGAGTGAATTTGATAAGTTAAAATTTGCAAGGGATGACTACACGATTGGTAGACACCCCTCAATTAAGGATGGACTTGGCTTCAAGAGGGAAGCCAAGAACTTAACAAGCCATAAGGCTCCCATCTCCGCCAAGGAGAAAGGGAAGGCCCCTATGGCTAGTAGTGCTAAAAAGAACCATGCTTTCATGTATCATGATAGGAGACATTCTAGGAATGCCTATAGAAGTTATGATGCTTTTGATTCTCATGCCATGTTTGCTTCTAGTTCTTCCTATATGCATGGTAGAGATATGTCTCGGAGAAATGTTGTTCATCATATGCCTAGGAGAAATGTTGTTAATGTTCCTAGGAAAATTAATGAACCTTCAACAATATATCATGCTTGCAATGCTTCATTTGCCATTTGTAGAAAGGATAAGAAGGTAATTGCTAGGAAATTAGGGGCAAGATGCAAGGGAGATAAAACTTGCATTTGGGTCCCTAAGACCATTATGACTAACCTTGTAGGACCCAACAAGAGTTGGGTACCTAAGACCCAAGCCTAAATTTGCCTTGCAGGTTTATGCATCCGGGGGTTCAAGCTGGATTATCGACAGCGGATGCACAAACCACATGATGGGGGAGAAGAAGATGTTCACCTCCTACGTCAAGAACAAGGATTCCCAAGATTTAATCATATTCGGTGATGGGAACCAAGGCAAGGTAAAAGGGTTAGGGAAGATTGCTATTTCATCCGAGCACTCTATTTCTAATGTGTTTTTAGTTGAGTCGCTTGGATATAATCTGTTATCCGTTAGTCAACTTTGTAAAATGGGATATAATTGTTTATTCACAAATGTAGATGTGTCTGTCTTTAGAAGGTGTGATGGTTCACTAGCTTTTAAGGGTGTACTAGACGGCAAACTTTATTTAGTTGATTTTGCAAAAGAGGAGGCCGGTCTAGATGCATGCTTAATTGCTAAGACTTGCATGGGCTGGCTGTGGCATCGCCGTTTAGCACATGTGGGGATGAAGAACCTTCACAAGCTTCTAAAGGGAGAACACGTGATAGGTCTAACTAATGTGCATTTCGAAAAAGATAGACCTTGTGCAGCTTGTCAAGCAGGTAAACAAGTGGGAAGTGCTCATCACATCAAGAATGTGATGACTACGTCGAGACCCCTGGAGCTGCTGCATATGGACCTCTTCAGACCCGTCGCCTATCTAAGCATAGGAGGAAGTAAGTATGGTCTTGTTATAGTTGATGATTTTTCCCGCTTCACTTGGGTATTCTTTTTGCAGGATAAATCTGAAACCCAAGGGACCCTCAAGCACTTCCTAAGGAGAGCTCAAAATGAGTTTGAGCTCAAGGTGAAAAAGATAAGGAGCGACAACGGGTCCGAGTTCAAGAACCTTCAAGTGGAGGAGTATCTTGAGGAGGAAGGGATCAAGCACGAGTTCTCCGCTCCCTACACACCACAGCAAAATGGTGTGGTAGAGAGGAAGAACAGGACGCTCATCGATATGGCGAGGATGATGCTTGGAGAGTTCAAGACTCCCGAGTGCTTTTGGTCGGAAGCCGTGAACACGGCTTGTCACGCCATCGACCGGTTGTATCTTCATCGCCTCCTCAAGAAGACTCCATATGAGCTTCTAACCGGTAACAAACCCAATGTTTCGTATTTCCGAGTTTTTGGGAGTAAATGCTACATTCTAGTGAAGAAGGGTAGAAATTCCAAGTTTGCTCCCAAAGCTATAGAAGGGTTTTTATTAGGTTATGACTCAAATACAAAGGCGTATAGGGTCTTCAACAAATCATCGGGTTTGGTTGAAGTCTCTAGCGATGTTGTATTTGATGAGACTAATGGCTCTCCAAGAGAGCAAGTTGTTGATCTTAATGATGTAGATGAACAAGACGTTCCAACGGCCGCAATGCGCACCATGGCGATTAGCGATGTGCGACCACAGGAACAATTGGAGCAAGATCAACCTTCTTCCTCAACAATGGTGCATCCCCCAACTCAAGACGATGAACAGGTTCATCAGGAGGAGGCGTGTGATCAAGGGGGAGCACAGGATGTCCAAGTTGAAGAGGAAGAAGCACCTCAGGCACCTCCAACCCAAGTTCGAGCGACGATTCAAAGGAATCATCCCGTCGACCAAATTTTGGGTGACATTAGCAAGGGAGTAACTACTCGCTCTAGATTGGTGAATTTTTGTGAGCATTACTCTTTTGTCTCTTCTATTGAGCCTTTCAGGGTAGAAGAGGCCTTGCTAGATCCGGACTGGGTGTTGGCCATGCAGGAAGAGCTCAATAATTTCAAGAGGAATGAAGTTTGGACACTGGTGCCTCGTCCCAAGCAAAACATTGTGGGAACCAAGTGGGTGTTCCGCAACAAACAGGACGAGCACGGGGTGGTGACGAGGAACAAGGCTCGACTTGTGGCAAAAGGTTATGCCCAAGTCGCAGGTTTGGACTTTGAGGAGACTTTCGCTCCTGTGGCTAGGCTAGAATCAATTCGTATTTTGCTAGCATATGCCGCTCACCATTCTTTCAGGTTGTTCCAAATGGATGTGAAGAGCGCTTTCCTCAACGGGCCGATCAAGGAGGAGGTGTACGTGCAGCAACCCCCTGGCTTCGAGGATGAACGGTACCCCAACCACGTGTGTAAGCTCTCTAAGGCGCTCTATGGACTTAAGCAAGCCCCAAGAGCATGGTATGAATGCCTTAGAGACTTTTTAATTGCTAATGCTTTCAAGGTTGGGAAAGCCGATCCAACTCTTTTCACTAAGACTTGCGATGGTGATCTTTTTGTGTGCCAAATTTATGTCGATGACATAATATTTGGTTCTACTAACCAAAAGTCTTGTGAAGAGTTTAGCAGGGTGATGACGCAGAAATTCGAGATGTCGATGATGGGCGAGTTGAACTACTTCCTTGGGTTCCAAGTGAAGCAACTCAAGGATGGCACCTTCATCTCCCAAACGAAGTACACGCAAGACTTGCTAAAGTGGTTTGGGATGAAGGACGCCAAGCCCGCAAAGACGCCGATGGGAACTGACGGACACACCAACCTCAACAAAGGAGGTAAGTCAGTTGATCAAAAAGCATACCGGTCCATGATAGGGTCTTTACTTTATTTATGTGCTAGTAGACCGGATATTATGCTTAGCGTATGCATGTGTGCTAGATTTCAATCCGATCCAAGGGAGTGTCACTTAGTGGCTGTGAAGCGAATCCTTAGATACTTAGTCGCTACGCCTTGCTTCGGGATCTGGTATCCAAAGGGGTCTACCTTTGACTTGATTGGATATTCAGATTCCGACTATGCTGGATGTAAGGTCGATAGGAAGAGTACATCGGGGACGTGCCAATTCTTAGGAAGGTCCCTGGTGTCATGGAACTCTAAGAAACAAACTTCCGTTGCCCTATCCACCGCTGAGGCCGAGTATGTTGCTGCAGGACAGTGTTGCGCGCAACTACTTTGGATGAGGCAAACCCTCCGGGACTTTGGCTACAATCTGAGCAAAGTCCCACTCCTATGTGACAATGAGAGTGCTATCCGCATAGCGGAAAATCCTGTTGAGCACAGCCGCACAAAGCACATTGATATCCGGCATCACTTTTTGAGAGACCACCAGCAAAAGGGAGATATCGAAGTGTTTTATTTTAGCACCGAGAACCAGCTAGCCGATATCTTCACTAAGCCTTTAGATGAGAAGACCTTTTGCAGGCTACGTAGTGAACTAAATGTCTTAGATTCGTGGAACTTGGATTGATTTATAGCATACATGTGTTTATGCCTTTGATCATGTTCCTTATGCATTTTGTTGTTTACTTATGGTGCTCAAGTTGTACAAGTACTCCCTGGACCTCACAAGTCCATTTGCAAGTGATGCACATATTTAGGGGGAGATATGCTACAACTTGACCCTTTGAGACTAACCATGTGTTTGAGTTTTCTTAATTTAGTCTCAAAGGAGGTTTGAAAGGGAAAAGGTGGACTTGGACCATGAAAGACTTCCACTGCACTCCGATGAGAGGGTAACTTATTCCAAGTTCATCTCATGTACTCTTATTGCCTTTGTGTTCTTATTTGAAGACTTTTGTGAGGCAATGGGGTTCGAGGGCCAAGATTGATCCCGTTTTGGTGCTTGATGCCAAAGGGGGAGAAAATAAGGCCAAAGCAATAAATGGATCAGCTACCACTTGAGAATTTTGAAAATAATAGAATAGAGCTTTTGTTTTGTTGTTTTGTCAAAATAAGTTGGTCTCTTGTGGGGAGAATGGTTGATTATGGGAAATAGGGGGAGTTTTTGATACTGTGATCAATTTCTCTTGGAATACTTCTCTTTATGTCTCTATAAGTGAATTTGACTTAGAGATAGGATATTGAGTTTGATTTGCAAAATCAAACCAAGTGGTGGCAAAGAGTGATCCATATATGCCAAATTTGAATCAAAACAATTTTGAGTTTTAATTTGCATTGATATTGCACTTGTTCTAGTTGCTTTATGTTGTGTTGGCATAAATCACCAAAAAGGGGGAGATTGAAAGGGAAATGTACCCTTGGGCCATTTCTAAGTATTTTGGTGATTGAGTGCCAACACAAGTGCTTTTGTGTTAATCTATGCAAAGTGGTGGACAAAGTGCAAATCAAGTCAAAAGGTATGTTTCTAGACTTAGTACATTGTTTTATGGACTAATGTATTGTGTCTAAGTGCTGGAAACAGGAGAAATCGAATTGGAAAAGAGATGGCTTTGTTCAGCCAAAGTCTGCTCAGTCTGGGTGCACCGGACTGTCCGGTGGTGCACCGGACAGTGTCCGGTGCGCCAGGCTGGCTCTGGCAAACTTGCTGCTCTCAGGATTTCGACGGCGGTGTACGGTATAAATCACCGGACTGTCCGGTGAGCCGTTCACAAGCGAAGTCGTCGGTCTCGGGAAGCCATCAACGGCGTACGGCTATAATTCACCGGACTGTCCGGTGAGGCACCGGACTGTCCGGTGAGCCAACGGTCAGCCGGGGCAACGGTCGGCTAAGGATTCTGCGCGTGACGCGTGGCCGAGCCAACGGTCACAAGGGTGCACCGGACTGTCCGGTGTGCATCGGACAGTGTCCGGTGCGCCAACGGCTCTGAATATGCAACGGTCGACTTTGCCAAATAAGGAAACAAATCCGCAAGGGACAGTGTCCGATGGTGCACCAGACTGTCCGGTGCGCCAGTCGACAGAAAGCAAGATTTTCCTTCCTACAATGCTCTCAACGGCTCCTAGCTGCCTTGGGGCTATAAAAGGGACCCCTTGGCGTATGGAGAAGACATCCAAGCATTCTTTGAGCATAGTTGATCACTCACACTTCATTCTTGCGCACTTGTTCGACATTCTTAGTGATTTGAGCTCTGTTCTAGTGAGAAACTCGTGATAGTCTCTTGAGCTCAAGTCTGGGTCTTGTGTGTGCGTATTTGCTGTGATCTTTGTGTCTTGTGTGAGTTGCTCATCCCTCCCTTACTCCGTGCTTCTTTGTGATCATCAAAGTGTAAGGGCGAGAGACTCCAAGTTGTGGAGATTCCTCGCAAATGGGATATAGAAAAGCAAAGCAAAACACCGTGGTATTCAAGTGGGTCTTTGGACCGCTTGAGAGGGGTTGATTGCAACCCTCGTCCATTGGGACGCCACAACGTGGAGTAGGCAAACGTTGGTCTTGGCCGAACCACGGGATAAACCACTGTGCCATCTCTGTGTTGATCTCTTGTGGTTATTGTGTTTTGTTAAGACTCCTCTCTAGCCACTTGGCATTACTGTGCTAACTCCTAATCAAGTTTTTGTGGCTATAAGTTTTTAAGTTTTACAGGATCACCTATTCACCCCCCCCCCCTCTAGGTGCTCTCAAGATGAGCATTAGAGTTGAATGGAATGCAAGAATAATCAAATGAAAAGTTTTGATTCACCGGCTTTCTTTTTGACGAGGAGTCATCGTTGTCGTGTGGTGAGGAAGAAGATTCATCGCTATCGTAGTAGACGATCTTCTTGATACGCCTCTTCTTCTTCCCATCCCTCTTCTTATGACTTGAGCCAGAGTCAGTGGGCTTGTCATCCCTTAGCTCGTTGATGATGGACTCCTTCTCCTTGTCGTTGACCACCATTCTCTTTCCCTTAGGATCCATCTCTTCGGGCGATTAGTCCCTTACCTGAAGAGAACGGCTCCGATACCAATTGAGAGCACCTAGAGGGGGGTGAATAGGTGATCCTGAATAAATCAAATCCTAATAGCCACAAAACTTGGTTAAGTGTTAGTACGGCTAAGTAGCGAGCTCTTGCGAACACACAAGTAATCACATAAAAGCAATCACAAGAGACACGCGAGTTTATCCCGTGGTTCGGCCAAGTATCACTTGCCTACTTCCACGTTGTGGCGTCCCAATGGATGAGGGTTGCACTCAACCCCTTTCAAGTGATCCAATGATCAACTTGAATACCATGATGTTCTTCTTTCTTAGACTATCTCCCGTTTGCGAGGAATCTCCACAACTTAGAGCCTCTCGCCCTTACAATTGATGATCACAAAGAAGCACGGAAGTAAGTGAGGGGAGAGCAACACAGACAAGACTCAAAACGAGAGCACAATCACGCACACAAGTCACAACTCGAGCTCAAAACACAACGCAAGGAGTTCTCAACTCAAATGGAGCTCAAATCACTATCTCAAAGAATCGAATACGTGAGAATGGAGTCTTAGAGTCTTAGGATCTTTCTTGTAAGCTTGGGTGACTCCTCCATGTGCCTAGAGGTCCGTTTTATAGCCCCAAGGCAGCTAGGAGCCGTTGGAGATCAACAAGAAAGGCCATTCTTGCCTTCTGTCGAGTGGTGCATCGGACAGTCCGGTGCGCCACCAGACAGTCACTATAGACGGTCCGATGCGGATCTCCTTCCTTTTCTGGCGCAGACGACCGTTGCACCTCGGCGTCGGTTGGCGCACCGGACACTGTCCGGTGCACACCGGAGTACCGGACAGTCCGGTGCCCCCTTCTGATCGTTGGTGCAGGCCAAGCGTCGCCCGCTGATTTCGCTGTCGACCGTTGCGCAGTCGACCGTTGGCTCACCGGACAGTCCGGTGCACCACCGGATAGTCCGGTGAATTTTAGCCGTACGCCGTTGAACTTTTCCCGAGAGCGACGACTTCGCTGCGGACGACTCACCGGACAGTCCGGTGCACCACCAGACAGTCCGGTGAATTATAGCCGTACACCGCCGTCAAGTCCCGAGAGCGGCTGGTTCACCTTGGACTCGTCTGGCGCACCGGACACTGTCTGGTGCACCACCGGACAGTCCGGTGCACCCAGACCGAGCAGTAGTTGGTTGTACATAGCCAACTCTTTTCCAATCTATTTTCTCCTATTTCTAGCACTTAGACACAATACATTAGTACCCAAATCAATGTACTAAGTCTAGAAACGTACCTTGTTACATGATTTGCACTTCTTCAATCTTTGGCACAAATTAACACTTAGAGAATATGTGTTGGGCACTTAATCACCAAAACACTTTAGAAATGGCCCAAGGGCACATTTCCCTTTCAACCACCTCAACGGGGACTAGGTTCTTTGGAACCAAACCTCGGTAAAACAAATCATCGTGTCATCCGCTTTATTTTCTTGGTTGATTTGTTTTCCCCTCTCTCTCGGACTTGATATTCGCTCTAACGCTAACCCCGGCTTGTAGTGTGTGTTTAAAGTAATAATTTTCAGATTTCGCCTATCCACCCCCCCTCTAGGTGACTTTCAGTTGCCAAATATATTGGGGGCAAACACAAGAGTCCAAAGACTTGTGTTTGGGTACCCAAGGTGCTTGTTTCTAATGTATAAGGACCCAAGATCATTTGGTACCTAAGAATAAGGCCTAAATTTGTTTTGTAGATTTATGCATCTGGTGGATCAAGATGGATAATCGATAGCAGGTGCACAAACCACATGATAGGGGATAAAAGAATGTTCTCCTCATATGAGAAAAATGATGATCCCCAAAGAGCTATCACATTCGGGGATTCTCAAGGTTTGGTCAAAGGTTTGGGTAAAATTGCTATATCTCCCGACCATTCCATTTCTAATGTTTTTCTTGTAGATTCTTTAGACTGCAATTTGCTTTCTGTTTCTCAATTATGTAAAATGGGCTACAACTGTCTTTTTACTGACATTGGTGTTACCGTCTTTAGAAGGAGTGACGATTCAATAGCATTTAAGGGAGTGTTAGATGGTCAGCTATATTTAGTTGATTTTAATGATAACAAAGCTGAACTAGACACTTGCTTAATTGCTAAGACTAATATGGGCTAGCTCTGGCATCACCGACTTGCCCATGTTGGGATGAAGAATCTTCACAAACTTCTATAGGGAGAACATATTTTAGGACTAACAAATGTTCATTTCGAGAAAGACAGGATTTGTAGCGCATGCCAAGCAAAGAAGCAAATTGGAGTCCATCATCCACACAAGAACATCATGACAACTGATAGGCCACTTGAGCTACTCCACATGGACCTATTCAGCCCGATCGCTTACATAAGCATCGACGGGAGTAAGTACTATCTTGTTATTGTGGATGACTATTCTCGCTTCACTTGGGTATTCTTTTTGCAGAAAAATCTCAAACCCAAGAGACCTTAAAGAGATTCTTGAGACAGGCTCAAAATGAGTTCAGATTGAGGATCAAGAAGATTAGAAGCGACAATGGAACAGAGTTCAAAAACTCTCAAGTTGAAGGATTTCTTGAGGAGGGCATCAAGCATGAGTTCTCTTCTCACTACACACCTCAACAAAACAGTGTAGTGGAGAGGAAGAATAGAACTCTATTGGACATGGCAAGGACCATGCTTGATGAGTATAAGACACCAGATCGATTTTGGGTAGAGGCGATTAACACCGCCTGCTACTGCATCAACCGGTTATATCTTCACCGAATCCTCAAGAAAACATCGTATGAACTCCTCACCGGCAAAAGGTCCAATGTTTCGTATTTTAGAGTTTTTGGGGGCAAATGTTTTGTTCTTATTAAGAGAGGTAGAAATTCTAAATTTGCTCCTAAAGCGGTAGAAGGCTTTTTACTTGGTTATGACTCAAACACAAGGGCATATAGAGTCTTCAACAAGTCCACTAGATTAGTTGAGGTTTCTTGTGACATTGTGTTTGATGGGACTAATGGCTCCCAAGTGGAGCAAGTTGATCTTGATGAACTAGATGATGAAGAGGCTCCATGCGTCGCGCTAAGGAACATGTCCATTGGGGATGTGTGTCCAAAAGAATCTGAAGAACCTCCACAAGCACAAGATCAACCATCATCTTCCATGCAAGCATCTCCACCACCTCAAGAGGAGGACATTGATCAAGGGGGAGATGAAGATGATCAAGACAAGGAAGATGATCAAGAGATTCAGGATCAAAGACCACCACACCCAAGAGTCCACCAAGCAATTCAAAGAGATCACCCTGTCAACTCCATACTTGGTGACATTCACAAGGGGGTAACCACTAGATCTTGAGTTGCTCATTTTTGTGAACATTACTCTTTTGTCTCCTCTATTGAGCCATACATGATAGAGGATGCACTAAGAGATCCGGTGTGGCAGAACCGCCCGAATTATTCCAGCTTAAGTGCCTAAGTCACGCCTCAGGGACCGTAACACACTTAAATCGGAATAACCCGTCAGTCCCTCAGATCTAGTCTGATAAAGCCACTTAACCAGGATCAAATACCACATACTCACTCGAAGGTGAGTCATACAAGAAACACAATAAAACAGGAAACCTCAAATTAAAGTACTAGAGTTATTACATAAATCGGAGTTTCTCTAGTAAACTGATATAGTTCATAAGATAGATTTTGCAGCGGATAATCGATGTCGTCGGTAGCGAGGAATTGGGCAAGGCCTAGCCCACTACTCCTCCTACTCCTCTCCTGCTGGAGCAGCATCCCACTCGACCGTCCAACCCGGTGGCAGGGTGGTAGGCCAAGTCACACCATCAACCATATCCTAAAGCGTACCTGCAAAAATTATGCCACAAGCAAGGCTGAGTATACTAATACTCAGCTAGACTTACCCGGTGTGAGAAATCTACTCCTCTACCTCTAGACCATGCAATTGTTTGGCTGAGGGGTTTGGTTTGCCAAAAGCACTAGCTGTGTCTAAAATCAATTTTTAGCTTTTCAATTTCTAGAATCAATATCTTAGCTAAGTTTGCTCCTTCTAAGCATACATGGTAGCAAGCATTTAGTACAATCAACAAGTTATCTCAAGTAAACCTCATTTCACTTCTTACTCAATGTAGTACAAGGGGTCAAGCAGTCTCATTAGCTGCGAGAAGCAGACGATTCGAATCGAGTTTTAACCTTGCAAGGTAAACCTAAACACACGACATGTCAGGGCACTCCGTCCCCACACACGTCAACCGTCCCCATTGATTCCCCGTTCGCGGCCAGGCCTCACCGCCTTGGCATACAATGCTCCACTGACCCCGGCTACTGCCATGCAGTGGCCGCACTTGTACCCACCATAGCTAGCATGGGAGACCCAGTCTCAGGTCGCGTGAGGGGTAAAGTCCGTGCTCGGCTTCACTCAGGTACTAGGTTTACCAGTTACCATATTTCCCGACATGTGTCTAGTACATTCAAATGCTTGACTCGGGTATCCACACATTAATCCTTAATTCCTTTTTCCCGTCTCATGGACAAGGCATCCTCCCTGGATCCAAGTCCATAGACCATCATAGATCCCGTTATCAAGATGAATACAATCAATTTCTGACCTCGCGCGAGTGCTAGAAAAATCACTCGACTTCTATCGAGATCCTGATTAGCAAAGCAGCTACTCAACCTAGCATACTAGTATCCATCTCAAAAAGGAATCCTGAGTTCATGCAACTAGAGGTTTCAAGCAACTCCTACACTTAAGTGCACATTACAATCCTACAAACATTAAGTGTAGTAAAGTAGCATATATAGATACGGTTATGCATAAAACCGGGGCTTGCCATCAATAGCTGGGGCTGTGGGGAAATCCTCGATGGCAGTCTCAGGAGCTTGCTCCTGGTCTTCCTTGTGGACAGCTCCTTACTCAGGGGTGAGCACGTACTCTCCGTCAGCGAGATTGCAATCTAATGAATGCAATGAGTAAGATATATGCATGGCATGGCATGTAATTACAATTAAGACTTGATGGGGGGAATGATCAATTTAATAAGGTAGGGCTTATTCTCTCTACTAAAGTTTTTTGGGGCACACTTAGCAAATTAGGGCCAAGCTTCGTAAGCTAATTGGCAAGTCCATTTTGGTGTTCCACTGATTTCCTTTTGATGTCTTAGTGAGAGCTTATCAAGATTTCTAGCTGAACTTATTGGAGTGAGATTTAATTTTCCTCTCTTCCTTTCTAATTCTTTAATGCTTTTAAGGTGGGTTTGAACTACAAGACAGTTTAATAAATTTCCAAAAATTCTGCAAAAATTACAGTGGCTTCTCTCTGTATAAAATTATCAAATATTAGGGCAGAGGGGGTGTTTTGAACTACAACTCTTTTTTAACAGTGGGTTATTCTCTAAAGCATATTTTTGCTAGCATTTAGATGTTATAACATGACTTCGTATAAATTTTTAGCCACTAATACTTATTAGTTATTTTGCTATGATTTTCTAAAGTTTCTAGCCAAAGGGGTGCTTTCTACTACCACTATATTTGAAAAATATCAAACAACAGATTTCTGATTTTTCCTATCTTCTTCTTTGTGCAAGAGCAATCATTCTGAAATTTGGCAACTTTTTGCTCAAGGGAAAGGTGGTAGGAATTATTTGGATTAAGTGGCCTTTTTCATGAAGTATTGGCAATGGGTATTATTTTGCAGCTTTCAATTGGGTTTTGCATTTTTCTCTGGTGGCCTATTTCATTATTAATTTGGTAAAAATTTATTTGCCCATTATTGCACTCTTTTTGGCTTGCTCATGATTTAATTGAAATATGGCTCAATAACAAGTTCTATTTATTTACCCAACTTAAAATGATGGGCTGGGGTGTTTATCTTTTTTGTAGTGGTGCCTTAGTGGTTACAAGTCCACTGAATTTTTCTTATCAATTTTGAAATTGTTTTCATAATTCTAATAATTGTTTTTCTAGTTTGGTTAGTGCCTAATAAAACATTTCACTTTGAATTTGTTCTGGACTAGGGTTCCCTTTATTTTTCCTAGGTTCTCCATTACTTAAGTAAACTAGGAAAAATAATTACATTCACTGTTCATTATTTTCCAGTGCCTTTCTCAATTTTCTAAGTTTTGAGCAAATATGGATTTTAATAAGTAACCTTATCTAAATCTTTAATACTGGGGTGCTCACTATTTTTAAACAGTGCCTAAGTGGGTTTTACACTTCTACAAATTTTCTTAGGTTCAGCGCAGAAGCATAACTATTTTTTCTTATTTTAATAAGGTTTGGTCATTCTCCTTAATTAATTTCAAACTCTAAAATTTAAAACAGAAAGCATATGGTTCAATATTTTTAGGTGATAGCTCATAATATTTTGAATCCAGCAAAATTGGTTTGGCTAAATTTGGTTGAATATAACTCAAGATATAAATTTTCTAAGTTCTCTACTGAATTTAAAAAGATTAATTAGAAATGGTTAAAAGAAAAACGGTTTGCACTGGGGTCCCTGGCGAAAGATTTTAAACGAACTACAGACAGGTCCTCGGTGCACTATTCACATGAGTCTAAGGCTCTGTAGAAAACCCCCTAGGGTTTCCCGAAATCGAACCCGCGATCCTTCCCCTAATTGAACAGTGACCGCGGCGGAGGAAAAGGGCGGAGGGGCTTACCGGCGGCGGGGTTACTTCGATGAAGGGTTGGGTGAGGTCCGAGAGTCTCTGGCGATCACGTCGAGGTGCTGATCGCCGGCGATTGTGGTCGGAGGAGGTCGGTCCACGCGCGCAGGCGGGGGAGCTCATCGGCGGTGAGGAGTCCGACCTAACCAGGGCATTATAGATCAATTAAATGGGTCAGGAAGCTTCACCAGAGATCAAGGAAGATGTGTGCGCGAGGAATTTGAGAATGGCTCACCGGATTGCTCGGTCCACGCGCGGCCGCGAGCAACCAAAGTCCGGCAAAGATGATCTCGGGTCTCTGGTGAGGTTCTGTCGGGTCTGAGAGCTTGGGAAGCTCCACGGGCCACTAGCGAAGCTAACCGAGGGGCAGGCACAACTTGGATGTGGCTGGAGTGAGCTGGTCGCGGTGGCCGAGGCTCGGGCGGTGATGGCGGGAGGAGGAAAGCTTGCCGGAGCTAAGGAGGGGCGTCTGGCCAGTGAGGGTGAGCACGGGGTGAGGTGAGGCGCGCCCAGGGGTGGTTTTAAAGGCACGGGCAAGCGCAGCCGAGGGGAGGCTCTGACAAGCGCTCGGGGCATGCACGGGTGAGCGCCAGTGCACGCTCTAGCGTCTGGCACAGCGTCGAGCACGAGGCAGCGCAGAGAGAGGTCGTGTTCAAGCGCGGATTGGCTCCAAATATTTGAGATTATGGCCACGATCCCATTGATAGATCTCTTCCCCTGACATTCCTTTGTCGTTTGTGTGTGGAGGCTTGCAGGTTTTGCTGACTGGATCAAGAGATGTGGAGGGGTGAAGTTGGGTTTGTCTCACTACTGAGCACAGAGAGAAGATCCCAGGTTTGACGTGTCCAGAGCACGTGTCCCGATGCCATCTTCTGGTATGAGGTAGAGGGGTTAATTAGACACATTTTTGTCAATGGGAGCTTAGAGTTTTGAGATAGAGATCAAGGTGAACGCGCTCGGTTTTGGTTCAAAGGCTGAAAATTCAGAAATCTGAATTTCAGATTTCCCCATTGAACCTCCACTTGAATGGCTTGTTTGGAGTTTTTAACAACTAATTTTGGCCAACCTTTCATAATCTTTATTGTAGCTTAGTTAGTGTATTTCAATTTTTATAATTGGCCTAAGTCATGATTTCAAGTTTTTCATGCTCTTTCCTCCCTTTTATTCTTTTCTACTTAAATAGCTTAATTAGGGTTGGTATTAGGGTTTCAACATTTTCCCCCTTTTTGAAAACCTCATTTGTTTTAGACATGATTCTTTAGATATAAACTTAGTGGATCTTTTATTCTTACATAGATTTGGTGCTTCATGCTCACTTTGGCTTACATGAAATGATGGTTCTTGAGTTAGCACTGAGAAAAGCCCTAGGTGACACTGGGGTGTCACATCCGGATTGGGTGGTGGCTATGCAAGAGGAGCTCAACAACTTCACGAGGAATGAGGTATGACATTTAGTTCCACGTCCTAACCAAAATATTGTAGGTACCAAATGAATATTCTGCAACAAACAAGATGAGCATGGTGTGGTGACAAGAAACAAAGCACGACTTGTTGCAAAAGGTTATTCACAAGTCGAAGGTTTGAATTTCGTTGAAACCTATGCACGCGTAGCTAGGCTTGAGTCAATTCGTATATTACTTGCCTATGTTACTTACCATGTCTTTAAGTTATATCAAATGGATGTGAAGGGTGCCTTCCTCAATGGCCCTATCAAGGAAGAGGTATATGTTTAGCAACCTCCCGGCTTTGAATATAGTGAGTATCCTAACCATGTTTATAATCTCTCAAAGGTGCTTTATGGGCTCAAGTAAGCCCCAAGAGCATGGCATGAATTCCTGAGAGACTTTCTTAACACTAATGGCTTCAAAGTCGAAAAAGCTTATCCTACTCTCTTCACTAAAACAATTGCTAAAGACTTGTTTATATGCCAAATTTATGTTGATGATATTATATTTGGGTCTACTAACAAGTCATCTTGTGAAGAGTTTAGTAGAATAATGATACAGAAATTCGAGATGTCTATGATGGCGGAGTTGAAGTATTTCCTTGGATTTCAAATCAAGCAACTCCAAGAGGGCACTTTCATCAGCCAAACTAAGTACATTCAAGACATACTTAAGAAGTTTGGAATGAAGAATGCCAAACCCATCAAAACACCCATGGGAACAAATGGGCATCTTGACCTTGACACGGGAGGTAAATTCGTAGATCAAAAGGTATACCGGTCGATGATAGGTTCCTTACTCTACTTATGTGCTTCACGACCAGATATTATGCTTTCTGTATGCATGTGTGCAAGGTTCTAGGCAAATCCCAAGGAAGTTCACCTTAGGGTCGTGAAAAGAATCATGAGATATTTAGTTTACACTCCTAAGTTTGGGCTTTGGTACACCAAGGGATCTACCTTTGATTTAATTGGGTATTCCGATGCCGATTATGCTCGATGTAAAATTGATATGAAGAGCACATTAGGGACTTGTCAGTTTCTGGGGAGATCCCTGGTGTCTTGGGCTTCAAAGAAACAAAACTCAGTAGCTCTATCCACCGCCGAAGCTGATTATATTGTTGTAGGTCATTGTTGTGCAAGATTACTTTCTATGAGGCAAACCCTTAGGGACTATGGCTACAAGTTGAGTAAAGTCCCTCTCTTATGTGATAATAAGAGTGCAATCCACATGGCAGATAATCTCGTTGAACACAGCCACACTAAGCACATAGACATCCGGTATCACTTTCTGAGAGATCACCAACAAAAGGGGATATCGAAATTGCTTATGTTAATACCCACAACCAATTAGCCAATATCTTTACTAAGCCACTAGATGAAAAGACCTTTAGCAAACTTAGGAATGAACTAAATATACTTGATTCTCGGAACTTTGATTGAAATATTGCACACATAGCTAATTTATATACCTTTGATCATGTCTATTTCATTTGGTACAAATGTATATTTCTTATTCTTCTTGTACCTAGGCTAATACTAATATGCTTTCAAGTATATCTCTATGATTAGTCTTAGATTATTGAAAGGGAAATGAAGTATTCGGCAAAGACAAGGCTTCCACTCCAACTCTGACGGTATCATTTACCCTTTGTCGATACTCCAGAAACTCTTAATTGGTATGACCCTTGACTCATATCTCTTTTACCAATGGGGGAGAAAGTATAAGGTCCCACAAGGGGAGAACACAAGGGGCTCTCAAGTTCTCCGTTTTTGGTGATTAATGCCAAAGGGGGAGAAAGTATTAAGCCCAAAGTAAAAGGACCGCACCATCACCATTTTAAAATTTTCAAAAACCGAAGGAAGAAATTATTTCAATTGTATTTCAGTTAGCCTCAAATAGATTTTCAATTGGTATCTAATTTGGTTTCAAAATTTCAATTGGTATAATTTCATTTGGCATCTGTTTCAAAAAGGGAAAATCATTTCAAAACCCCTCTTGAAAGCTAAGACGAGAATTTCTTCAGGGTAAGCTTTTAATTAGTCAAAGGAAAAGCATTTGAAACAAGGGGAGAAATTTCAAATCTTGAGAATGCTTCTTGAAATCATATTCTTATACCTTTGGCTAAATGCAAAAGAATTTGAAAATGTTTTTCCAAATATCTACAAAAACAAGCAAGTGCTGCAAATGTGGTCCAAAATGTTGAATAGAAGAAAGCAATCACGTTTATTCTTAGACATAAGTATAAAGTCTTTCAATCGGTTTAAATCTAAGTAACCTATGCACATCTATCATAATTGCAAACTAGTCACATTTCTACGCTCTATATTTGCTTTGGTTTGTGTTGGCATCAATCACCAAAAATGGGGAGATTGAAAGGCAAATGGGCTTAATCATTTCCTATAATCGATTTTGGTGGTTGACGCCTATCACAAACCACGTGAACTAATTAGTTTGCCAAGATGTCTTTTATCTCAGGTGCATAAGGTTCAACACAAACCAAGAAAGAAATTCAGTTGGGGACTCAAATAAATTTGGAGCAAAGGACTTGAGAGTGTGCTGCTAGTGGCACACCAGACACTGTCCGGTGTGCACCGGACAGTGTCCGGTGCATTAGGCCGAGCACCAAGCGAACATGCCACTCTCGGTTTTCTCAGGGAGTGCTCCGCTATAATTCACCGGACATGTCCGGTGAGCCAACGGAGCAACGGTAACCTGGCGCCAACGGTCGACTGCAAAAGGGAACAGTGCAAGTCAGATCAGAAAGTCAGAACACACCGGACATGTCCGGTGTGCCACCAGACTGTCTGGTGCAACTACAGGACAAAGGGTTTCAACGGTCAACCGCACCAAACCCCAATGGGCGTGCTGATGTGGCACGCACCGGACAGTGAACAGTACCTATCCGGTGCACCACCTGGCTGTCCGGTGTGCCCATCGCCATCAAACTCAGCCAACGGCTAGGAAGTGGTTGGAGGCTATAAATACCCCCAACCACCTCCTTCAATGGCATCCAAGTATTCTAAACATCACATTCATTGCAAGAGAAAAGGCAACCACTTCAAAGACACAACCAAAGCATTCAATCCACTACATGCTCCAAAATCAATTCTATTGCTTAGAGACTTGTGAGAGGATCATTTGTGTTCTTTTGTTGCTCTTGTTGTTGGATTGCTTTCTCCTTCTCTACTCTTATTCTCATAAGTGCTTTGTAAAGCTTACAAGAGACACCTAAGTGTGTGGTGATCCTTGTGGGGTCTTAGTGACCCAAGTAATTAAGGAGAAGGCTCATCCGGTCTAGGTGACCGTTTGAGAGAGGGAAGGGGTTGAAATAGACCTGGCCTTTGTGGCCTCCTCAACGGAGACTAGGTTCATTGGAACCAAACCTCGATAAACAAATCATCGTGTTCACTTGCATTGATTCTCACTTGATTTGTTTTCCCTCTTTCCTCTCTCTAAAGTTCCCTTGCTCATTGATTTGAGTTTGCTCCCAAACGTTATCCACATTGATTGAGCAACTCTAAACAAGGAGAACTATCTTCCGCACTCTGAGTTAAATCTAACGCTAACCCCGGCCTTAGTGCATGTTTAAGTTTATAAATTTCAGGTTTCGCCTATTCACCCCCCCCTCTAGGCGACTTTCAAAAGGGTATCCGGGTTTCTCAGCCATCCGATCAGGAACGGACGCCTGAGATTAGAAGCGAACACGCGGGATCAAACACGAGGGCTGACCGATGGGTCCCACACGTCAGTGGCTCAGGCATCCCCGGTGCGGGACGCGAGCGCGGGCGCTCTCTGGCGGGCGGGGCCCATGGGTCGGCGACTCAGACAATCGGGAGGGGTAAAACGGCGGGGGCCTGACAAGCGGGGTCACAGAGAGGTCGGGCCTGCTAGTCAGCGACGGAGGGCACGCGCAGGCCCGAACCCGCGTGTGCTGACAGACGGGGCCCTCCAGTTAGTGGCACAGAGGGGGGAAGAGGGGATAAGTCGGTGCAGGAGATTGCTAGTGGGCCCCGGATGTCGGGGTCTGCGACATCCCCGACACAAAACAAAGCACCGACCGTTGGCTGCGATCAACGGCAGCGTGGGGAGGGAGGCGCGCGCGCGGGGACGTCGGTGGTTGGCTAGAGACCACGGCACGACGGCGAAGCACCGCCATCGACCCTCACCGGTGAATTGCACAATAACTGAGAGAGAAACAGGGATAGGGGGGAAGAAGGGGCGCCGATGATCCTCACCTCGGGCGGAGCTCAAGCGAGGTGGAGTTCGGGGCGTCGGCAGGTTCCGGGTGCGGATGCAACAACGACACCGAACGAGGCGAAAACGGTCACTGGCGTGGATGCGGCGGAGCTCAAGCACGATGCGGCACGGTGGAGCTCGGGCACAGGTGCGGTAGGGCGAGAGAGCGAGCGGGGTGGGAGTTGAGTGAGGACAGAAGGTGCGCGGAGGTGGAGAAAAAGGGGGTGAGGCGCCTCAGACCAGGGACGTGGGGGGTGACGCCGGCTTCCCCAGGACGTGGGCAAGTGCGGAGCTCCGTGAGATGGCCGGACGGTTGGAGGGAGATGACAAGTGAGTCCCACTCAGCAGCGAGAGCGAGGAGGCGCATGCGGGCACGGACGCGCCGACAAGGTGGGCCTAGCTGATAGCGAGAGCGAGGGGGAAATGAGAGAGGCGGGCGCGCTCGTGGGCTAGGTGGGCCGAAAGGCCGGGGAAATGGGACGGCTAGACTATTTTCCTTTTTCCATTAATCTAAATTTCTATTGTCTTTTCTATTTTATTTTCTCTAGGGTTTTCAATTCAAATTCAAACCAAGTTTCAAATTCAAACCAAATCAAACATGTGCAACAATTCAAAGAGTTTTTTGGGCTCAGCATGATGCAACAATTCATGACACATAAGTTTTGACAAAAATAAATAATTAATCCTTCACTAATTAAGCTACATCTACTCAAAAGAAAAAAGAGAGAGACTAGAGAGAGGTAAAGGGTAACACCTGAATTTGGTAGATATTTAGAAAGAAATTTTATACCCCCAAATTCAGGGTGTTACAAACCTATCCCCCGTAAAAAGAATCTCGTCCTCGAGATTCAAGGTTGGCTAGCAAAGAGTTCAGGGTACTTGGCTTTCAGATCATCTTCTCTTTCCTAGATTGCTTCTTCTTCTAAGTGATGGCATCATTTGACTTTACACATCCTGATGGTGCTCCTTCGAGTGACCCTGTCTGCTATCTCCAAAATCTGAGTTGTCTTCTCAATGTAAGTCAGATCTTCTTGAACTTCAAGATCCTCTATTGGCAACTGCTCTTCTGGCACTGTCAAGCATTTCTTTAGCTGAGACACATGGAACACATCATGCATAGCTGACAGACTTTCTGGTAAGCTGAGTTGATATGCTACTTCTCCACGCCTTGCTTGGATCTGGTATGGCCTGATGTATCGAGGTGCTAGCTTGCCCTTGACTCCGAACCTTTTGATGCCTCTGATGGGTGACACTTTCAAGTAGACATAATCTCCCACTTCAAAACTCAATTCTCTTCTTCGGATGTCAACATAGCCTTGCTATCTGGACTGTGCTATCTTCATATTCTCTCGAACCATTCTGATGTTCTCTTCAGCCTCAAGCAGAATATCTGGACCGAACACCTGCCTTTCGCCGATTGGTCTCAATGCAATGGAGTTATGCAATTCCTCCCATAAAGTGCTTGAAATGGTGACATCTTCAAACTGGCCTGATAGCTGTTGTTGTAGGAGAATTCTACATACGGTAGCCTCTTGTCCTAACCTAACTTGTCTTGCAATGCATAAGCTCTCAACATGTCTTTAAGAATCTGGTTGGTTCTCTCTGTTTGACCATCTGTCTGCGGGTGATAAGCTGATTTGAACTTCAAGTGTGTGCCCAAAGCTTCATGCAACTGCTGCCAAAAGTGAGAAGTGAATTGGGTACCTCTGTCTGATACAATCTTCTTTGGAATGCCATGCAAGCATACAATCCAAGACATATATAGTTCTGCCAACACAACACTGTTATAGGTGGTCTTGACTGGTATGAAATGAGCCACCTTTTTTAAACGGTCCACTACTATCCAGATGGAGTCGTAACTAGCTCGAGTGCGGGGCAAGCCAACTATAAAGTTCATGCCAATCTCATTCCATTTCCACTGAGGGATCTGCAACGGCTGCAACAAACCTGCTTGCCTCTGATGTTCTGCCTTGATTCTCTGACAACTGTCGCTTCTAGAAACATACTCTGCTATCTCCCTTTTCATATCGTACCACCAGAATATTTTCTTCAGGTCTTGGTACATCTTCTCGCTACCAGGGTGTATAGAATACGTTGTCTCATGAGCTTCCTTGAGAATCAGTTCCCAGATCGATTTGATGTCGGGAACGCACAACCTATCCATAAACCACACCACTCCTTCTGCGTCTTCATGGAAATCTGGGCCTTTCCCATCTATGATCAGCTATCGGATCTCATTGATCTTCTCATTGTCTTTCTGGCCCTTCCTGATATCTTGCTCTAGAGTGGGTTCCAACTCGACTGTCACTCCTTAAGTGTTGTTCAGAAATCCAAGACTCATCCTATCAAATTCCTTTGCTAGCTCGTACGGCATCAGTTGAGCAGCCAACATATTGACTTGACTCTTTCTACTCAAAGCATCTGCAACCATATTTGCTTTGCCTGGGTGATAATGTATCTCCAGCTCATAGTCTTCGATCAACTCTAGCCATCTTCGATGCCTCATGTTTAGCTCTAACTAGGTGAATATGTACTTGAGACTCTTGTGGTCCATGTAGATATCACACTTCTGCCCATACAAATAGTGTCTCTAGGTCTTCAGCGCATGAACCATTGCAGCTAACTCCAGATCATGAGTGAGGTAATTATTCTCATGAATCTTCAACTATCGGGACGAGTATGCCACTACTTTCCCTTCTTTCATTAACACACATCCCAGTCTGGTGAACGAAGTATCACAATATACTAAGAATGACTTGTGGACATCTGGCAGAATCAATATCGGTGTTGTTGTTAATTTCTTCTTCAACGTCTCAAAAGACTCTTGGCACGCTGGGGTCCACTTGAACTCAACTTTCCTTGCCAACAAGGCTGTCATTGGCCTGATAATCTTGGAGAAATCTTCAATGAAACGCCGACAGTAACCGGTCATTCCAATGAAACTCTTGATTCCTTGGACATCTTTCGGTGCTTTCCAGTCCAGAATCGCTGCTATCTTTTTTGGATCCACAGCTAGTCCATCTCGGTTTATAATATGATCCAAGAATAGAACTTCGTTGATCCAGAACTCGCACTTGCTCAGCTTTGCTTACAACTGACAATCTCGTAGCCTCTGTAGTACTTTCCTCAAGTGCTCCTCATGCTCTTGCTCACTCTGGGAGTATACAAGGATATCATCAATGAACACCACTACCAACTTGTCGAGGTAGTCCATGAACACACTGTTCATCAAGTACATGAAATAAGCTGGTGCATTCGTCAGACCAAATGACATGATAGTGAACTCATATAGTCCATACTTGGTGATAAATGTTGTCTTCGGTATATCTGAAGGTTAGATCCTGAGCTGATGGTAACCTGACCTCAGGTCTATCTTTGAGAACACACTAGCTCCTCTCAACTGATCGAATAGATCTTCAATTCGGGGTAGGGGGTACTTGTTCTTAACAGTGACTTCATTTAAGGATCTATAATCAATGCACATCCTCTTTGTACCATCCTTCTTCTCCATAAATAACACTGGAGCTACCCAAGGCGAGGTACTTGGTCTGATGTAGCCTTTCCCTAACAACTCATCAATCTGCTTCTTGAGTTCCACCAATTCTGACCTGGACACTCGATAGGCTCTCTTGGAAATAGGGGCGGTGCCAGGTATAAGCTCTATGGCAAATTCAACTTTCCTTTCAGGTGGCATGCCTGGTAATTCCTCGAGAAACACATCTGGGAATTTTTATACTATGCTGATAGCTTGTGATGGCTTGATTTCCTCGATATGGGTGGTGACTTGGTGACAACTTCCTTTCCTTGGTCTAAACAAGACCAACTCTACTAACACTTCCTCTCCTGATAAGGACACTAACTTCATCGTTCTCTTGTCACAGCTAAGACTTGCTTGATATTTGGTTAGCCAATTCAACCCTAGGATGACATCTATAGTCGCATCTTGGTTACCCATAACTATTAGATCAGCTGGGAACTCTATCCCCCCTATTTGAACTCTTGCACTGGGGCAAAATCTATCTGTTTGGGTTCTCCCACCAATTGAACTAACCCTCATAGGTGGACACATGGGTGCTACTGGTATATTGTGTGATTCTACCCATGATACAGTGTAACACCCTAAATCTATCACCTAAAAGCAAAACAAGTTTAAGTTATTAGTTTTCAATAGAAAGGAAAATGATTGTGTTTTCAAATAATTAAATAGTGATATAATTGATTCAAATAATTTATTAAATAGGTAAAACTTTACAAAGTGTTTGATGTATTCATGCCGGAGCATAAATTTTGTTTGATGTATCCAAGTTTTGGATTTAATTTGGTGAGGAAATCATATTTTATAAAATAATAATGTGTTGTTAAAATAAGTGTTTTTGGAGTATGCATTTTGATTTTCATTTGCAAGTATTTGTCAAAATTTTATTTTATTGATTTCTTGACTTTTGACTAAAATAATTTATTCTTTAAAATTAGGTATTTTTAAATATTAAGTTTGAATTTATTTTTAAAATATTTGAATAATATATATATATATTCGATTAAAATAAAGAAAGAAAATAAAAAACACACAACTCACACGCACACATCTAAATTGAAAAAAAGAAAGAAAAAAAACAAAATCAAAACAAAAAAACTCACGGCCGCTCAGTCTAGCAACCTAGCCGACTCCCACCTCTTCCCTTCCACCTCTGACGTGCGGGCCTCACTCCCCAGCTAATCCAGTCCATCCAACACGTGGTGACGGCTCCCTCTCCCTTCTCTATGCCATGTAGGCCCCACATGTCAGCATATATTAATGTTCTCCCTCACGGCTCTTTCTCTCCCGTCATGCTGCACGAACAGGAAGCCAGTCCCCGCCGATCGGATGCCCGATGTCGCCGCTTGGTCTGCACCGTCTCGCCTCCCCAACGCCTAGCCACGCTGAACCGCCTCGCCAGCCGCGCGCAGCTGCATCCCACAACACATTTTCTCCCCATGATTTAATCAATGTGATTTACTCACTGCGTTACGCGACTTCATTAATGGCCACGTTCATGCCGTTGAGTCCACGGCTTGAATTCTCCCTCGTTCCTAGCTATTTAAGCCACGCCCATCTCCCCCTCTTCACCTCCTCGATCCTTGTGCTCCCTTTCCTCTCCATCGTAGCCTGCTTTCGCTGACCGTTATCGATCTCCGTTGGAGCTCTCATCGGCTTCTCTGTTCATGACGTCGTCGCCCACCAGAGTACTCCTGTCGTGCTAAAATCGCTCGGAGCCCCGCGTCCTGCCATGTCGCTCGTTGTCGTTGTTGTGGCCTCCCGTGCTTCCCTCGCCAAAGCAGTCTGCGCTACTCTATCAGTCGCCTCGCTTCTTGCCGTGCGAAACGCTTGTGACTCGCAGCTCACCACTCGCCTTGAGCACCGCCCATCCGTAGTTGATGCGCTGCTCGCCCATTTGTGCGTGACTGTCGTATGCCGACGCCAAAGTTTGTTGTGGCCGAATCTCTGCGCCATGACTTCGTCCAGCGTCGAGGCTTCACTCCTCCGTCATGATTCCTACTACTCCTTGTCGAGTTAACTGGAATCCCCGCGCGTTCTCTGCTTGCTGTTTCGCGAAGACTCACGACATCGCCCACTTCGCCAAAGATCCTCGCTAGCACACCGTCTTCACAATTCGGAGTTCTCGCCGGAGATCCTCCCTGGTGACCTCACCACCATGTCCCCGTACCCAAAGAGTCATCGAACCAAGGTAGAAAAAGGTGAAAACAAAATCATAAGCTATCCCTTCAATTATATGTCTAATCACGTATAAACCTTGCGACAGTTTTCCTATTTTAAAATATTTATTTGATACTTAGATAAATTAAATACTATTTTGTTAGCTTCATAAATTTGTGCGAAAAACTTCAAATCAGTCTACACGTTTTTGTAATTTAAATTATATTACTGATTGTTATAATTGATCTATGCATAGTTTTACAAATAAGGAAGGAAAGAAAGGTTACATATTTTAACAAAAAAGAGATATTTATTCATAGTATTGTTTGTATACAAAATGTAAATTTACTAGCTACTCCTCCTAGTCTATCTTTATTTATGTGTAGGTCCCTGTTACGGTATAAAATGTATATTAGGAACCCAATTAAATAGAAATATGTCATATAACTTTTCTAATAATGATATAATGGCTTAATTAAGTGCTCACACCGTCATAACTAAAATGATAGTTAATAATATACCAATGAATATAGTATTCATTTTAAATATCTAGGTCATATGTTCCAAAACTAAAGGTAAAGATTAATTATGTTTTCTCATAATCTAGTTAATTAGATTTATATTTCAACTTGTTCACAACTGGTTATATAGGCTTAATTAATCATTTAAGCAAACTTAGTCCATATTATTTATATATATATATATATATCACTTAGTTTTTCCTAAAGAATAAACTAAGGAAATTAGTGTTCATGTTCTTTAATGATAATTAAAATGTTAGTTTATATATGGTTTTGTATATAACTTTCTTAATAAAGAATATAGGACATGTACTTTCTAATAAAAATAAAATATATAGTGTTCATGTTCATTGTCTTTTACATAAAAGTTCATTTAAGGCATATATCATAACTTTTCATAAAATAGATGCTTAATAATAATGATCTTTTCATATAAAACCTATTTAGACTTATATCTTAGTTTATCATAAGTGAATGTTTAACAATGATTTATAATATGTTCCATAATGCTTCTAAAAATTAATAACGTGTTTCGTAGCCCATTAACCTTAGATATATAACTTATATCTTTTCTAAAAGGATAAAAAGGTTTAATATTGTTATACGTGTTTTATCGTCTTATGAACCCTTAATCTTAGACATATCACATATGACTTGTTATAAAAGATTAAATTGGTGAACTTAATATTTGTAGATTTTAATTAAGATAATTTTAAGCTCATGTCTTGGTTTATAAAGTATAGATCACATATTTTTGAAAAGAATACCTTTTTATTATAACCCTTGCGTGTAATGTTTTTGAAAAGCGAATGCTCTTTTCGTTAGGCTTTCTTTTAGCTTTACGTATGGTGAATGTTGTATGTTATTGAGTGGTGTTTGTTCTTCTTGTTTGTTTGTGTGATATTCAGTGGTTGATCTAGTAGTTAAGAATCAAGATCTATTCCTATCCGTGGAAGAACCTCAAGTTTTCAATAAGCAAGGCAAGTGGACTTCTCCCTCTGTATACTCTGTTTGATCCCAAATAATACTTTTAATAAAATTTATTCTTCGATATATATATGCATAATTTGATGGGTTACCTATTTAGATACACCTAACCTTTCCAACCTTACTCCTTGTTTAACCTGGGATTATGATCTAATCAAGTAGCTATGCTATTGCTACAACTTTAAATTTATGCAGTCACTCCTGTTTATGATATTAATGTTCCAAATGGTAAGTTTACATTATTGTTGCTAATCCGACGATTAAGCAAGATCATATGATTTAATTGGAACATGGAGTGTCCACCCGGGAAAACAGTGCTACCATGAGGGTGGTATGGGACGCCCTTGGCTAAATAACTAGGGAAGTCTTATGTTGGGTGCTGGTCGTGGTCGACCGGAACGGGGGCATCTGGCAAGCGCTTATAGTTCTGGCTCAGGCAGATTGGATACGGGCATAGTTCCCAAAGCTTTACCCTGCAGTCTGGACTATAAGTTGGTTACGTTAGGTGTACTTTATGTAGTTTGACCATTTCCAGCATTTGCATAATGACGACTCTAGGGAAAAGCCTCGTAGTGAGACTCTAGCCATTCACCTCGAAAGTGAATACGGGTCTAGCTAACCCAGGCTAGAAGGGAATCGTGACTCATGGGTAAAGATGTGCCACCTCTACAGAGTGTAAAACTGATATATCAGCCGTGCTCACGGTTATGAGCAGCCTGGACTCCTCACATGATAATTGAACTTGAAGATGGAAATAAATCGAGATCCGATGATCTGCCGATGGTTTGCTTAAGTGGTTTCACTTAAGTGTTTTTGATATACTCTTATACCTATGTTTAATGGGAATACTTGGGATTCACACTTATTAGTAAGATAGGTGTTGTTAATAAAATGTTGACCAACTAAAATGCTTACTGCTCAACCTTAGCCTCACCTTGTTAAGCTTGCATTAATTTTCCCCCACTTGCTGAGCCCCGACCATAAGTGAGCTCACACTTGCTTAAATTTTGATCAGAAGTTTGCAAATGAAGTTATGATGCTGAGCTCCATGGATGCTAGTCTAGTGATACCCCCGGTCATCTTCCTGTGGATGGATGTCCATATTTAGCTGTACTTTGATGAATAAAGGTTAAGACATTATGTCTGTTCGAAGTGTAATATGTTAATATAATATTTATTTACGCTTTTATGCATTGTTCTTTTGATATATTACACTTGTGACGTCAACATATGTGTGGAAATAGATTCTGGCACGCATATGCGATGCACCCGGCTCTGCCCTTAGAAGCGGGTGTGACATACAGTCATAAAAGAATGTGTTGCTCTAGTATCAAATAACACATTTGCCGAATGGTACTCGACTGAGAACGTACCTAGTGCCACTCCTAGGGTCTCCTGAACTGTGTCGGCCTCCAGGTGGTTCACCTTTCTGTACTGGGCACGAGGCTACCCACGGTTGTAGCCTCCTTGTTGCAACACATTCTACCTGGCAGGGGCACTAGGAGCTGGCTGCTGCTGAGCTACTTTCTTTGGGCAATGATTTGCCTAATGGCCTTGTTCCCCATAGTGGAAACATGCACGTCCTCCTCCTTGCGCTGGAACTTCTTGGTTGTTCTGGTTAGTTGCTGGGCTGGAAGGCGAGGTGCCTGGTTGTTCTGACGCTGGTACTGATTTCCTCCCTGTTGGTTGTTTTACGGTATTGCTGCTGCTGCTGAGGAAACTGCCTTTGGTACTGCTGCTGGTGGTTCTTGCGCTGATGTTGGTGACCTTGTTTGAATTGCTGAGGTGGGTTGCCTGAGTAGAGGGGACGGCTGCTACTCCCGACCTGAGATCCACCAATCTTGTGTTTCCTGTCATCCATCTCCCGGTGCTTCCTTTCAGTCATTATGGCTCTGTTGATCAAATGCTGAAAGGTAGGGAAAGTGTGGTTCATCAGTTGGTAGTGAAGAGGATCAACCAAACCTCTCAGAAAGCGGTACTGCCTCTTAGCATCTGTATTGACATCTTCTGGTGCATAGCGTGACAACTGCAGAAACTTGTCCCTGTACTCACTGATAGACATTGAGCCTTGCTTCAAAGCTACAAATTCCTGCTTCCTTACTATCATCAGTCCTTCAGGCACACGGTAACGATGGAAGTTGTCCCTGAACTCCTCCCAGGTGATGGCTTCAGGGTCGGTGAAAGGGAAATAGGGTCAAACCTTTTCCTAAATGATTTTGGTGGTTGAATTGCCCAACACAAATAATTGGACTAACTAGTTTGCTTTAGAATATATGTTCTACAGGTGCCAAAGGTTCACAACAAACCAATACAAAGTCAAAAGAAAGGGTTCAAAAAGAAAGGAGCAAAGAAAATCGAAGGCTGCCCTGGTCTGGCGCACCGGACAGTGTCCGGTGCACCAGGGAGAATCACTCCGAACTGCTCACCTTTGGGTTTCTGGAAATTGCTCTCGCTATAATTCACCGGACTGTCCGGTGTAGCACCGGACTGTCCGGTGTGCCAGCGGGAGCAATGGCTAACAGCGCCAACGGTCGTCTGCAAAAGTGTACAGTACGATGAACAGTATGGACTGCGTGCGCAGAAGTCAGAGCAGGCGCCAGAAGGCGCACCGGACAGTGAACAGGACCTATCTGGTGCACCACCGGACTGTCCGGTGGCCCAGCTGTCAGAAGCTCCAACGGTCGAACCCTAACGGTTGGGTGACGTGGCTGGCGCACCAAACAGTGTCCGGTGGCACACCGGACTGTCCGGTGCGCCCGTCGACAGCAGCCATCCCCAACGGCCATTTTGGTGGGTGGGGCTATAAATACCCCCAACCACCATACTTCAAGGCATCCAAGTTTTCAGCCATTGCATTCAATACAAGAGCTCTAGACTTCACTCCAAGACACAAAAGCAAAGATCAAATCCTCTCCCAAGTCCGGAATCACTCCAATCAATTAGTGACTAGTGAGAGAGAGATTGTTGGGGACTTGTTCTCAAATGCTAAGAGTTAAGAACAAGGCAACATAAAAAGTGTTAAATGTTAAAGTCCTTCGTCCTTCAAGACATTATGTCCCTTCGGATATAATGAACTCTGAACGAAGGTTATGAAGGAAGAGACCTTCGTAAGTTCGATGGATGATGAAGAATAATACATATATGAAATACGAATAATAATACAGATATCATCGTCAACTTATTTTTATTTTGCCTTATCAGAATCATAATAACACATTATAAATGTACCTTTGGATTGACGAAAAGTGAAGGTACAGGCGTGATGCGGAAAGCGAATGCCAAATCAGCGTGAACAGTACGAAAGCACTGTTCATCTATTTATATGCACAGGACGCAGCCCGTGGAGAATTACATTAATGCCCTTTACATTTATCAATAACTCTATAGTGATTCTTCGAGGTCTAATTTGGCTTTTCATCATATAAGTCGGTTCCCCTTTTCTGCTGTCATACTGAAGCTTTTTCTGCGCATAGCTTCGTGATCATCTTATCCTTCGTCATGATTGCCTTCCGTCCTACTCAAGCTTCGTCTTGACCATACTCTTGTATACACGTGACCCGATTCCGAAGATACCTGTTCACATATTTCACTTGGAAAACATTGTCAAATCATGTTTTTGAGGACCTTCGGAAGCCGAAGGCCCCCAACAGAGATATTCGTGTTCATTTGAGTTCTTGAGCTTGGATCACTTTTCTTCTTCCCCATTTCTTGTTCCCAAGTCATTTGTAATCAATGCAAGAGACACCAAGTTGTGGTGGTCCTTATGAGGGGTCTAAGTGACCCGTTGATTAAGGAGAAAAGCTCACTCGGTCTAGATGACCGTTTGAGAGAGGGAAAGGGTTGAAAGAGACCTGGTCTTTGTGACCACCTCAATGGGGAGTAGGTTTGCAAGAACTGAACCTTGGTAAAAGAAATCACCGTGTCACACTCTTCATTTGCTTGTGATTTGTTTTCGCCCTCTCTTTTGGACTCGATTTTATTTCTAACGCTAACCCCGGCTTATAGTTGTGCTTAAAGTTTATAAATTTCAGATTCTGCCTATTCACCCCCCTCTAGGCGACTTTCAATTGGTATCAGAGCCCGGTACTTCATTAGAGCCTAACCACTCGAAGTGATGTTGGGAGATCATGCCAAGAAGGAGGTGGTGACCAGTGAGAAGCCCGCCACAAGCCATGGGAAGACTCCATCGGGAGAGTCCGGCAACATGGGGAAGGGATCCCCTTCACACACCAAGTCGCATCGGAGCGGCGACAAGAAAAAGAAGATGAAGAAGGTGGTCTACTACGAGACCGACTCTTCGTCGCCATCTACCTCCAGCTCCGACGCGTCGTCCATCACTTCTAAGCGCCATGAGCGCAAGAAGTTTAGTAAGATCCCCTTACGCTACCCTCGCATTTCTAAACGTACTCCTTTACTTTCCGTCCCATTAGGCAAACCACCCGTTTTGAGGGTGAAGATTATAACATGTGGAGTGATAAAATGAGGCATCATCTAACCTCACTCCACACAAGTATTTGGGACGTTGTTGAGTTTGGAGTGCAGGTACCATCGCCAGGGGATGAAGATTATGATTCGGACGAGGTTGCCCAAATCCGGCACTTCAACCCCTAAGCCACTACTATACTCCTCGCCTCTCTAAGTCGAGAGGAGTATAATAAGGTGCAAGGGTTGAAGAGTGCCAAAGAGATTTGGGACGTACTCAAGATCGTGCATGAAGGAGATGAGGTGACCAAGATCACCAAGCAGGAAACGATCGAGGGGGAGCTCGGTCGGTTCATGCTCAACCAAGGGGAGGAGCCACAAGCAATGTAAAACCGGCTCAAGACCTTGGTGAACCAAGTGCGCAACCTCGGGAGCACAAAATAGGATGACCATGAGATGGTCAAGGTTATTCTAAGATCACTCGTTTTTCTTAATCCTACACAAGTTCAATTAATTCATAGTGATCCTAGATACAAGCTAATGTCTCCTGAGGAGGTTATAGGAAAGTTTGTGAGCTTTGAATTGATGATCAAAGGCTCCAAACAAATCATCGAGCGAGGCTCCACCTCAACACCCGAGGTGCAACCCGTCGCATTCAAGGCGATGGAAGAAGAAAAGAAGGATTCTACACCAAGTAGGGTCCCCATCGACGCCTCCAAGCTCGACAACAAGGAGATGGCGCTAATCATCAAAAGCTTTCACCAAATCCTCAAGCAAAGGAAGGGGAAATATTACAAGCCCCGTTCCAAGAAGGTTTGCTACAAGTGTGGTAAGCCCGGTCACTTTATAGCAAAATGTCCTATTTCTAGTGACAGTGATAGGGGCGACGACAAGAGGGGAAAGAAGAAGGAGAAGAAGAGATACTACAAGAAGGGCGGTGATGCCCATGTTTGCCGGGAGTAAGACTCCGACGAGAGCTCCACCGACTCCTCCTCCGACGAGGACGCCGCCAACATCGCCGTCAACAAGGGTCTTCTCTTCCCCAATGTCGGCCACAAGTGTCTCATGGCAAAGGATGACAAGAAGAAGAAGGTAAAATCTAGATCCTCCACTAAGTATGCAACTTCTAGTGATGAGGATAACTCTAGTGATGATGAGGATGATTTGCTTACTCTTTTTGCCAATCTTAACATGCAACAAAAGGAAAAATTAAATGAGTTGATTAGTGCCATTCATGAGAAGGACGAACTCTTGGGTAGCCAAGAGGACTTCCTTATTAAAGAAAACAAGAAGCATGTTAAGGTTAAAAATGCTTATGCTCAGGAGGTAGAGAAAAATGAAAAATTGACTAGTGAGCTTAGCACTTGCCATGATATTATATCCAACCTTAGAAATGAAAATGTCAAATTAATTGCTAAGGTTGAGAAGTTTGATGTTTGTGATGATTCAATTGTTAGTCTTAGAAATGATAATGCCAATTTGATTGCTAAGATTGACAAGTTGAATGAATCTCTCTCTAGCCTTAAAATTGAGAATGAAAAATTAATTGCTAAAGCTAAAGATTTAAATGTTTGCAATGATTCTATTTCCAATCTTAGAAATGAGAATGTCATTTTACATGCTAAGATTGATGAATTACAAGTTTGCAAACCCTCTACGTCTACTGTTGAGCATATTTCTATTTGCACTAGATGTATAGACATTAATGTTGATGCTATCTATGATCACCTAGCTTTAATTAAAAAACAAAATGATCACATAGCTCAACTTAGTGCCAAAATTAATGAGCATGACTTAGAAAATGAAAAATTTAAATTTGCTAGAAGCATGCTCTATAGTGGGAGACGCCCAAGCATTAAGGATGGCATTGGCTTCCAACAGGAGGCAATGTCAAGCTCAATGCCCCTAAAAGGTTGTCTAATTTTGTTAAGGGCAAGGCTCCCATGCCTTAGGATAACGAGGGCTATATTTTGTATCCTGCTGGTTATCCTGAGGATAAGATTAGGAGAATTCATGCTAAGAAGACTCATTCTGTTTCTCACCATGCTTTTATTTATAAGAATGAGGCTTCTAGCTCTAGGCGTTCTACCCATGTTAAAATGCCTAAAAAGAAATCTCCTATTGCATCAAATGAACCTAATATTTCATTTAAAACTTTTGATGCTTCATATGTGCTCACTAACAAATCAAGCAAAGTAGTTGCCAAATATGTTGGGGGCAAACACAAGGGATCAAAGACTTGTGTTTGGGTACCCAAGGTGCTTGTTTCTAATGTGAAAGGACCCAAGACTGTTTGGGTACCTAAGAACAAGGCCTAAATTGTTTTGTAGGTTTATGCATCCGGGGGCTCAAGTTGGATTATTGATAGCGGGTGCACAAACCACATGACTGGGGAGAAAAGGATGTTCTCCTCCTATGAGAAAAACCAAGATCCCCAAAGAGCTATCACATTCGGGGATGGAAATCAAGGTTTGGTCAAAGGACTTGGTAAAATTGCTATATCACCTGACCATTCTATTTCCAATGTTTTTCTTGTAGATTCTTTAGATTACAACTTGCTTTCAGTTTCTCAATTATGTAAAATTGGCTACAATTGTCTTTTTACGGATATAGGTGTTACTGTCTTTAGAAGAAGTGATGATTCAGTATCATTTAAGGGAGTGTTAGAGGGTTAGCTATACTTAGTTGATTTTAATAGAGCTGAACTCGACACTTGCTTAATTGCTAAGACTAACATGGGTTGGCTCTGGCATCGCCGACTAGCCCATGTTGGGATGAAGAATCTTCATAAGCTTCTAAAGGGAGAGCACATTTTGGGACTAACAAATGTTCATTTGAGAAAGACAGGATTTGTAGTGCATGCCAAGCAGGGAAGTAAGTTGGTGCCCATCATCCACACAAGAACATCATGATGACCGATAGGCCGCTTGAGCTACTCCACATGGATCTATTCGGCTCGATCGCTTACATAAGCATCGGCGGGAGTAAGTATTGTCTTGTAATTGTGGATGATTATTATAGCTTCACTTGGGTGTTCTTTTTACAGGAATAATCTCAAACCCAAGAGACCTTAAAGGGATTCTTGAGACGGGCTCAAAATGAGTTCGGCTTAAGGATCAAAAGGATTAGAAGCGACAATGGAACGGAGTTCAAGAACTCTCAAATTGAAGGCTTCCTTGAGGAGGAGGGCATCAAGCATGAGTTCTCTTCTCCCTACACGCCACAACAAAATGGTGTAGTGGAGAGGAAGAATAGAACTCTACTTGACATGGCGAGGACCATGCTTGATGAGTACAAGACACCGGATCAGTTTTGGGCTGAGGCGATTAACATCGCCTGCTACTCCATCAACCGGATATATATTCACTGAATCCTCAAGAAGACATCATATGAACTCCTCACCGATAAAAAGCCCAATATTTCATATTTTAGAGTCTTTGGTAGCAAATGTTTTATTCTTGTTAGAAGAGGTAGAAAATCTAAATTTGCTCCTAAGGCTGTAGAAGGCTTTTTACTTGGTTATGACTCAAACAAAAGGGCATATAGAGTCTTTAACAAGTCCACTGGACTAGTTGAAGCTTCTTGTGGCATTGTGTTTGATGAGACTAACGACTCTCAAGTAGAGCAAGTTGATCTTGATGAGCTAGATGATGAAGAGGCTACATGCGTCACGCTAAGGAACATGTCCATTGGGGATGTGTGTCCTAAGGAATCCGAAGAGCCTCTACAAGCACAAGATCAACCATCTTCCTCCATACAAGCATCTCCACCAACTCAAGATAAGGATCAAGCTCAAGATGATGAAAATGAAGATCAAGAAGATGAGACACCTCAAGAGGAGGACAATGATCAAGGGGGAGATGCTAATGATCAAGACAAGGAAGATGAACAAGATCAAAGACCGCCACACCCAAGAGTCCACTAGGCGATTCAAAGAGATCACCCCACCATCCTCGGTGATATTCATAAGGGGGTAACCACTCGATCTCGAGTCTCTAATTTTTGTGAACATTACTCTTTTGTTTCCTCTATTGAGCCACACAGGGTAGAGGATGCACTTAAAGATTCGGATTGGGTGCTAGCAATGCAAGAGGAGCTCAACAACTTCACGAGGAATGAGGTATGGCATTTAGTTCCATGTCCTAATCAAAATGTTGTAGGAACCAAGTGGGTCTTCCGCAACAAGCAAGATGAGCATGGTGTGGTGACAAGGAACAAAGCCCGACTTGTGGCCAAGGGTTATTCACAAGTCGAAGGTTTGGATTTTGGTGAAACCTATGCACCCGTAGCTAGGCTTGAGTCAATTCGTATATTACTTGCCTATGCTACTTACCATGGCTTTAAGCTTTATCAAATGGACGTGAAGAGTGCCTTCCTCAATGGACCTATCAAGGAAGAGGTCTATGTTGAGCAACCTCCGGGCTTTGAAGATAGTGAGTACCCTAACCATGTTTATCTCTACTACATATTAAGTCAATAGTGTAGACCACGACACTACCATGACTTCACCCTCCACACCCTCACTCATGCCTCACCCTCTGCACACGCACAAACCACCCTTCCACCCCATCCGGGAGTCGATATTGTGACCCCCCTTCTGCCCGTGCGCTTCCCTAACCCCTCGCGGACTAGGCTTCACCTGCACGACGAGGCCACGACAATGGCTGCCCCCGCACGACGAGGCCGCGGCGTGGGCGAAGGAGGCGACGCGACCCGCAGTCCAATGTCTCACATCCGCATACACGCAGCCCAGGTCCGACCAACTGGCCAACCAAACCCTAAATGCATGCCCATCTCGGCGAGTCCTCGCGCCGCGCCGCGTCTTGTTGTCCTAGCTCCCCACTCCAGCATCCCAGCGCACAACAGCAAAGAAGATCGCCAAGCTTCTCGGCTGGCCCCTCGTCTCCACCACGCCCTCCTCGCCAGACGTCGACTATGTGTCCTCATCCCTGATCCTTGTCAAGTTCGTCGATAGCTGCATTCACGACCTGGCCTTCCCCTTTGCCGACGTGCTCCGCTTCCAAGAACCCATGCCGTGAAGCTCGGGTCCGAGTGCGGCCCTGTAGGACTTGGCCTCTCTCGCCTCTCATCTTGACCCATTCTCCTTGTCGATCTGATCCGATCCATGTGAAGAAACGAATAGAATCGCTTGGTCGATCCGGTGCTGACAGATCCCTTTCCATTTGCTGGTACATCTCTGTCTATCTGATCTTATTATTCCTCTGCCATAAGCTTATTGTTGGATCTGTCTCTCTGATTTCCCAAGTGACGATGCTCACTTCTGCTCTTGCACATGTGCCATCTAATTGATTAATCTACAGCCTTGTCGTGCTATGCTGCTACTACTTGATCGACGAGTGCTGCTGCGACCCGTCTATCATCTTCGTCAGCTAGACGAAGCATCCGAGCACAACTCTAAACATATAAACATTTTAATAACGAGAGCATAGAACGATAAATAATGCTTTTGCATCTTAATGTATATTATCAATACATGTTGACTCCGTAGCAAAGCACGAGCATACACCTAGTAAATTCTCTAAGGCGCTTTATGGGCTCAAGCAAGCCCCAAGAGCATGGTATGAATGCCTAAGAGATTTTCTTATCACTAATGGCTTCAAAGTCAGCAAAGCCGATCCTACTCTCTTTACTAAAACTATTGCAAAAGATTTGTTTGTATGCCAAATTTATGTTGATGATATTATATTTGGGTCTACTAACAAATCTACATGTGAAGAGTTTAGTAGGATCATGGTTCAAAAATTCGAGATGTCTATGATGGGGGAGTTGAAGTATTTTCTAGGATTTCAAGTCAAGCAACTCCAAGAGAGCACCTTCATCAGCTACATGAAGTACATTCAAGACATACTCA
Organism: Zea luxurians; assembly: GCA_029449295.1. NCBI lineage: Eukaryota > Viridiplantae > Streptophyta > Magnoliopsida > Poales > Poaceae > Zea > Zea luxurians. Next base: position 26,003,546 of record JAOPSE010000019.1, on the reverse strand, counting down.
CCAAGTTTGGAATGAAGGATGCCAAGCCCATCAAGACACCCATGGGAACCAATGGGCATCTCGACCTCGACACGGGAGGTAAATCCGTAGATCAAAAGGTATACATGTCGATGATAGGATCTCTACTCTATTTATGTGCATCTCGACCAGATATTATGCTTTCCGTATGCATGTGTGCAAGGTTCCAAGCCGATCCTAAGGAAGTTCACCTTAGGGCTGTGAAAAGAATCTTGAGATATTTAGTTCATACACCTAAATTTGGCCTTTGGTACCCTAAGGGATCCTCTTTTGATTTGTTAGGATATTCAGATGCTGATTGGGTAGGGTGTAAATTGATAGGAAGAGCACATCAGGGACTTGTCAGTTTCTGGGGAGATCCCTGGTGTCTTGGGCTTCAAAGAAACAAAACTCAGTAGCTCTTTCTACCGCCGAAGCCGAGTACAATGCCGCAGGCCATTGTTGCGCACAATTGCTTTGGATGAGGCAAACCCTCAGGGACTATGGCTACAAATTTAGCATTGTCCCTCTCCTATGTGATAATGAGAGTGCAATCTGCATGGCGGATAATCCCGTTGAACATAGCCGCACTAAGCACATAGCCATTTGGTATCACTTTTTGAGAGATCACCAACAAAGGGGGATATCGAGATAGCCTATATTAACACCAAAGATCAATTAGCCGATATCTTTACCAAGCCACTAGATGAGAAAACTTTTACCAAACTTAGGAATGAGCTAAATATTCTTGATTCTAGGAATTTTGATTGAAACATTGCACACATAGCTTATTTATATACCTTTCATCATATCTCTTTTATGTCTATGACTAATGTATTTTCAAGTGTATTCTCATGCTTAGTCATAGAATTGAAAGGGAAATGGAGTATTTGGCAAAGACGACGCTTCCACTCAACTCCATCGGTATTATTTACTCTTTGTCGGTATTCCGCCATCTCTCCATTGGTATAATCTTTCACTCATATTTTTTTCCAAAGTTGGAGAAAATAGCAAAGTGCTTATATTTCACTCACAAGTATCTGTTTTTGGCAATTCATGCCAAAGGGAGAGAAAGTATTAGCCCAAAGCAAAAGGACCGCACCACCACCAATGAATTTTTTTAAAAATGAAGTTTTCAAATTAGTATCTTAATGTGTTTTCAAAAGGGGGAGAAAGTTCTAGTATCTTCAAAACTTTATAAAACCCTCTTGAACACTAAGAGGAGAATTTCATTAAGGGGGAGTTTTGTTTAAGTCAAAGGAAAAGCATTTGAAACAGGGGGAGAAAATTTCAAATTTGAAAATGCTTCTTTCAATCTTATTCATATGCCTTTGACTATTTGCAAAAAGGATTTTGAAAAGAATTTACCAAAGAATTTGCAAAAACAAAACTCGTGGTGCAAATGTGGTCCAAAATTTTAAATAAGAAGAAAACAATCCATGCATATCTATTGAAATAATTATATTGGTTTCATTCCAAGCAACCTTTGCACTTACCCTATGCAAACTAGTTCAATTCTGCACTTATACATTAGCTTTGGTTTGTGTTGGCATCAATCACCAAAAAGGGGGAGATTGAAAGGGAAATAGGGTCAAACCTTTTCCTAAATGATTTTGGTGGTTGAATTGCCCAACACAAATAATTGGACTAACTAGTTTGCTCTAGAATATATGTTCTACAGGTGCCAAAGGTTCACAACAAACCAATACAAAGTCAAAAGAAAGGGTTCAAAAAGAAAGGAGCAAAGAAAACCGAAGGCTGCCCTGGTCTGGCGCACCGGACTGTCCGGTGTGCCACCGGACAGTGTCCGGTGCACTAGGGAGAATCACTCCGAACTGCTCAACTTCAGGTTTCTGGAAATTGCTCTCCGCTATAATTCACCGGACTGTTCGGTGTAGCACCAGACTGTCCGGTGTACCAGCGGGAGCAACGGCTAATAGCGCCAACGGTCGTCTGCAAAAGTGTACAGTATGGTGAACAGTGCGAACTGCACGTGCAGAAGTCAGAGCAGGCACCAGAAGGCGCACCGGACAGTGAACAGGACCTATCCGGTGCACCACCGGACTGTCCGGTGGCCCAGCTGTCAGAAGCTCCAACGGTCGAACCCTAACGGTTGGGTGACGTGGCTGGCGCATCGGACTGTCCGGTGCGCCCGTCGATAGCAGCCATCCCCAACGGCCATTTTGTGGGTGGGGCTACAAATACCCCCCAGCCACCATACTTCAAGGCATCCAAGTTTTCAGCCATTGCATTCAATTAAAGAGCTCTAGACTTCACTCCAAGACACAAAAGCAAAGATCAAATCCTCTCCCAAATTCGGAATCACTCCAATCAATTAGTGAATAGTGAGAGAGAGATATTCGTGTTCATTTGAGTTCTTGAGCTTGGATCACTTTTCTTCTTCCCCATTTCTTGTTCCCAAGTCATTTGTAATCAACGCAAGAGACACCAAGTTGTGGTGGTCCTTGTGAGGGGTCTAAGTGTGAAAGTTGCCTAGAGGGGGGGTGAATAGGCAAGTTAAAACTTTTTCTACAAAAACTAGAAGCAAACTGGGTAAAACTGAATTGATCTCGAAATTCACCCAGTTAACTTTGGAAATGAGATGTTCTAAATGATCCACAGGGTTCAAAGTAGTAGATCTGAGAATGGCACTTCTCAAAATTCACACACCAAAAAGATATAAACAAATCTTCCACGCAATGGTGAGAGAACGAAGAACACAAACAAACACAACGAGCAAGAACACAAGAGACACAAGATTTATCCCGAGGTTCGGTCACACCACCAAGGTGCCCTACTTCCTCGTTGAGGCGCCCACAAAGAGCCGGGTCTCTTTCAACCCTAATCCTCCCTTTGCCGACCACAAAGGTCAAGCTCACACACTAATCTTTGCTCAAACGAGCGGGTAATACAAACTTTCTTGTGGTCTTCCACAAGATTTGGAGACTCACAAGAGACACCTAGTCGTCTAGGAGCTACAAGCTCCAAGAGTAATGAATCCACAAAGAACTCGATGTAGTACCAAAGCTCGAATCAAGAAGAAGAGCAAGAGAGATTTAGAGATGAAGCACAAAACCGCAGCTCTCAAGCTCACTCAAAGATTTCTCTCCAAAGATTTGAAATGGGAGAGGCAAGAGATGTGTGAGAGAGAGTGAGAGGTGTTTCTCAAGTTGGAAATGGAGTTCAAATCGTGCTCTTCGCTGTGGGGAGAGAGGTAGGAGGTAGTATATATAGGTGGAGCTCAAAACTAGCCGTTGGGCAGATTTTTCTGCCTGAGGGCGGTTGAGCCTCCCCCTAGGGCGGTTGAGCCTCCCCTGGCAGGCCTGGTAGCCTGTCTGCCAGTCTGACTGGCAGACTGACCTGTAGACTGGTCAAGTTGACCAAGACCGGTTGAACCGCCCAGGGGGGGCGGTTGAACCGCCCCTGACAGCTCTGGCGACCTGTTTGCCAGTCTGACTGGCAGACGGCAGAACAGAGGTCAGAGGGGTCAGAGACCAGCTGAACTGCCCCTCAGGACCAGTTCAACTGGTCTTGACCAGTGAGTTTAGGAGAGAAAACCCCAGCTCAACTGCCCGGAGGCAAGTTCAGCTGGTGTATGGTCAAAGAGGTTCACAGCTGAAGTTGAGTTCAGCTGAAGTTCAGCCCAGCTGAAAAGCTCAGCTCAGCTGAAGTTCAGCTCAGCTGAAAAGCTCAGCTGTAGCTGAAGAAGCTCAGCTCAGCTGAAGTCCAGCTCAGCTGAAAAGCTCAGCTGCAGCTGAAGGAGCTCAGCTCAGCTAAAGTCCAGCTCAGCTGAAAAGCTCAGCTGCAGCTGAACAAGTTCAGCTGCTTTTCAGTAAGAACACTCTAGGTTTCTCAACCCTAACCACGGTCAACCATAGAACGTTAAAGAGATTTTTGCTTTTCAAAAATAGCTTTTGAATAGAGAGGTTTGAGCTTTGGCAAACACCAACCTTCTTTTTGGATCCCCCTTTATAGTACGACGATTCCTATACTCAAGTTAAATAAAATATAATGAAGTAAACTCCTTGAGTCATTGGTGTCTCATGTGTGATTTCTCCATGGCATTGCTTCATAAGGATCACAAACATCTTTGTCTCACCTTTTGAAGCAAACTCAAATCAAACCCGGTGACTTGTACCATATCACCTTATATGAGTTCAAATCATGGCTTCAAGTCACCTTACTGATGCATCAACATGTTATAACTCTTCATAGCTGATTAGTTCATCGACTTAGTGCAAGTACTCTCTTCTTCACCTTAGCCATGGTACCTCGGTCTACAAGCCGTCGCTTGACCTTCACCTTCGCTTAGTTCCTCGAAGCCCTTTCCTTGCTATCTTCACCCAATCAAGCCATTCTTGAGTCACATCCTATTGAGCATCCATTGAGAGAATCATTTCTTCAATATTGTGAACCTTGCTTGAATGTCTTCTAGATATAACTGTTAAGATTAATCAAGCTTTAGTTTGATTCTCATAGAAGCATATATGGACTGATAGTAATATGGTCAAGCCAATTCACGATTCCTCATATCTTATTCTCTTTGGCTTGACCAATCCTCTAAATCACTTTGTCCTCTATTCTGGTCATATGTATGTAGTGATTTCTCAGGTCTTGTCCATATATTCAAACCAATATAGAGATCATATTATATCCATTTGCATTGTCTCATTGGTTATTTAACCTCGTGTTGAACCTTTGTTCACTGATCATTATACACTATTCAAGTATGTTCATCATACTGAATTTCCTGTTCAACACTTAGCAAACTCGTTAGACCTTTAAGTGTGTTGTTATCTAAATCACCAAAACTCACAAAAGGGATGAATGCACTTTCAATCTCCCCCTTTTTGGTGATTGATGACAACACATTTAAAGCTTACATAAGATTTGATAAATAAGATTTTAAATCATATGATATAGTTTCCTCCCCCTAAATATGTGCATTTCAGAAAATACCAATTTTGTACTCAAATACCAAAAGCACATATTGGGGTCGAAGTATGGAGATAACTTATATCATACTATTCATAGGGTGCAGTGTGTCATAAAATAAACGTGATGCTCATGACATAGAATGCACTTATCAACTCTCTACATCTTATGTTTTTCTTATGATTCCCCCTTTTTGTTAATTATTTATCCCCTTTTCAAAAATAAAGATAAGCTTTAATGCAAAATTTCTCCCCCTTTGTCATAAATCTCCAAAAAGGATACAAAGAATATAAAGGGTAGAAATTATGATTTAAGCAAGATGTGAACACACTATCATGAAAAAGATCCTTAGATGACAAAAACGTAATGTAGAAGTAACATGAAGTGATGTACCTTTGTGTTTTACCTTTTCAAGGGGGTGTTCCAAACTTGTGTTGGATTTTGAATTCATTTTGCAATATCTTGTTGGCATAGTTGTGACATAAGTCCAAGATATCAAATGAAGATTGTCATACTAAATCGAAGGTGAAACTTGATACCTAGAGTCTAGATGTCACCTAGCATTTTCTTATCACAACAAGAGGCAACATGAAAATTGCACAAGTATGGATTATGCAACTAGTGATCATGTATGAAAAATATCAATTGAAAAACACCAATTGATACAATTTGATAGATAAGCAGATCACTAATAGCATATTACACTAAGTTCTCCTCAAGTTTTAGTGCACACATATATATGAGTTCAATTGATATCCGTTGAAAGTACTTATTTGCAATTTAAAGTACCATTGGCATAAAAGGAGTATCAATTGAACATAATCATGCAACATAAGAAACATGTGCACTATTTAATCAATTAAGTTCTAGACAGGAGAATTTATAAGCTATGCTACTTCAGACATTTGCAATCCAAAAGGATGTGATACATGTTTACCAATTTTAGATGATGTTGGAGTAGCATATAAAAGAGAAACTCATTTTCTTATGAAATGTATAGAAGATACATTTATTGGAGCAAAGAATCTTTGATACCCATCAAAATTTGCAGTGGAAGCGATTGTCTTTGCTTGAAGATTCCTTTCTAATTTGAGACTACACACATAATAGACTTGAAAATGAAGTTAGTCTCAAAGATTCAAATTATAGACCATTCTCCCCCTAAATGTGTGCATACAAGTGATGAATACTTGTTTAGCTTATGCACTTGGACTTGTGAGGCCCGGGGATTAAGTTCTACAATTTGAACCTTGGTACAAATAAGATATAAACAAGTGAAATTGTACCAATTTAAGGAATTACTCATAATCAAAAGGTATACTAATAGACATGATATGCAATATTTTAAGCCAAGATTCTTGAGAAGTTAGCATGTTTGACTCATACCTCACTAAGATGACTTAAGACTAACTTATGATATCACCACAAGAGGTATTAATCAAATATCTAGAGATTCTTTAATCGTCACCACAAGTGCAACCTTATGATGTGACTTAAGATATTGCATATACATGCACACACTAGCATGTAAGAGCCTAGATACACAAATGTAATACAATAATTCATGGAGTGACACACCTTTGTTCTACGCCACATGGTCTCCATTATAATCATGAATTTCCATCTTAGCTTTTGATAGGCTTGACATTTCAAAGAGAAACTTATCCTCTTTAAACGATCAAGAGAAACTCATTCTCTTCAAAGAACTACACAAATTCACTAAAAGAAAATGTTAGTCTTTAAGGACACAAGATATAGAATGAGCTCCCCCTAAATGTATGCATCAAGTACTCGAATTACTTGTAACATGCACTTGATTCAATTAAGATTCTTAGAGGAGTTCATCATATATCTTGGTCAAGGCATAATGTATTTGAAACAATTGAATTTATGCTAGAGAACACCTATCGTTCCCCAATAGAACTAATCCATGGGGTGACATATGGTAAATATTTGATCATTTCCTTGGAACCACTCATCCTCATTTGATGTTATCCAAGGTGTGAGACTACACAACATGAACTTGAAAGAAATCATTAGTCTCACAAGATATAGGCTAAACTCTCCCTCAATTTGTGCATGCAAGAGTACACAAAGTACACTTATGCACATCAATAATACGAGGTTAAAGGAGATGTTTGCACTATATCTTGGTTTAACATAACATGCTTTACATAGATGATGAAAATTAAACCAATTGAAAGTTTAAGAACTAAAAGTATATCAATTGAAATTCTGAAGGGTAAAGCATGCCAATATGAACTTCAAACCTCATAATGAAGGATATCATATAAATATGTCACTACATCTTCATTATTAGGTTGACAAAAAGTGTAACTCCCTTCTTGAATCACAGTGATTTCTTTTCTCTTTATGATTTCATCCAACCAGGCGATCTTGAACTTCATTGATCTTGGCTTGGTTCAATCATACTTGATATGAGACCTATTGAAACTCAATGATTGAAATAACCAAGACTCTTATATCCGTGGATTTTGAATCCATCTTGAAAGCACTTGGAAGGACCTTATTTAAACACTTAGAAAAGAGAGCATTAGAAACACAAGAGAGGGTTTCACAAATGATGATCCTTATATGTGGATGGAAAATGAATCATCATTATTGAAACCTAAAAGGATAGACTAAATTCCTTTAAAATTAGTGCACACATATAGTTGATGTCAAAATTATATGCACTATTGAACATTTTATATTGCAAGGAAATTAACCTATACTATGGTACATCCCACTAAGGATAGAATACTAAAACAACTGAAGGAGAGGAAGTTTTCATACCTTGGCCTCTTATCAACTCCATCTTACTTTAGTTGAATAGTATCCTTTAAGCTTGTGATTTATCCAATTTAAAACAAGCACCATCTCTTAACATAGATTTTCTATGGATAAACTCAACACAAGAGATGACATTAGTAGCACAAGCACTAGTTTCTTATTTTGCAACCCTTTATATGTGGAAGGCAAGTGAGTTGCTAAAATAGAGAAACCTCATAATATGGACTAAATTTCCCTTGATCCCTCATGCACAATATATTTTGAATGACATGGATAATATGCATGGTTATTCAATGAAGTCTAAAGGGATGACTTAATCCATATTATGGTGAGTGTCTAATATAGAAGAATCAAATCCAAATTAACTAGATAGAGAATACGTCACATAATTTTGGATTGTTCACCATATGATAATATTCATTCATCTTCCAATTAGACCTTTATTTCATAATCAACAACTGATGTATATCCTCAAGTGCTTCTTTTTCCTTAGTGGCTACACAAGTCACAAAAGAGATAAGATTTGAAAATAATATGCACTTGAGATTCAGTTGTTACCACCCTTGCTACTATCTCCAAATATGATTTATACATTAAATATCGAGCACCCAACTTAATCCATTGAAGGTGTGATCCTGCAAAACAAGTTTAAGCTTCATATCTTGGTACCCAATTTGAATTGGGTCCTTTGAGATTAGTAGAAAGAGCCTTGAGTACCCACACAATCCTTATTGTGACCTTTCCCTTTGTGCAGGCACCCAAATATACTTGACAACCATCTTATATGGTTTCAAGTCAATATTTAATCACATAGACAAAAGCTAGAGTTAAGAATAGGAGCCTTTTCTCCTTTTCTTGATACATCATTGTGTTGCCTTCTTGATGATGAACCTAGCTTGACCTTGGGTGCACCTAGCTTATCAAGGTTAGTCACACAAGCATTCATATCATGAAGACAAGTTATGCATGGAATTTACAACTTAGTGATCTAATTCAATGTGAAGCATATGGATACCGATTGAAGTAGATTTCTAAGATATCAAAATATGGGTTTCCAAAATTTAGAGAGTATGGATCACTAATTGTACCTTTTACAGTTTAAAAATCATATCCATGTTAGTGCATATGTATGTGATGAATATCAACAAAAAGGATTCTTATGCACTTTTAGATTTAACGATAAGAGTATTATAAATTGCATCAAGAGTAGCTATTTGGAAGACAAAGATTACAATCCATATGAATGAGATACAAATTTACCATTTTGGATTGTCTTAGTTTAGCTTACTCAAGGGAAATTTATTCTCTACAACGCAAGATATATAATGTTCTCCCACTAGATATGTGCATCAAGTATTTGAATGACTTGCCACATGCACTTTCAATTCAGTTAAGAATCTCATGAGAAGTATATTACATATCATGGTCAAGGCATGACAAATTTGCAATGAATTAACTTATGCCTAAGAATACTTACCACCATATAGAATGTACCATTTGTTATACCAATTTGAAAGATCTTACTATCTGTGGTGGTGTCACCTTAGTATTCTTCTTTTCATCATTTGTGGAGACTTCCTTCTTTGTTATCTCTTTTCCTTTTAAAATTAGTCGATAAAACACTTTGAAAAGAGGTATTAGTAGTACAAGGAAGTATTTAATGAATGATGATATCTATATATGGATGGCAAACAAATCATCATTTATGAGGCGTAAAGGCATAAATTAAATTCCTTTTAAGTTAATGCATATGGAGTAGTGAATTCACAATATGCATTAATTTACAAATTTAAGCCAAAAGGAATTTAACCTTCATATTGACATTCCTTTCCATAAAATAGATTATTACCAATTGAAAGAATGCCACTTAAAAGGAACTATTATTGGTCTCATACCAAATGAAACAACTAGTTTCATACCTTTGCCTTGAGCATTCCTAATCTTTCTTTTAGGTGAAGATTAACCTTTAAAGCTTGTGATTTTACCAATTGAAAGAGCACAATCTGTACTTATGAATTTCATGAAATAGCTTAAAAGAGATTGCATTAGAAACACAAGCAATAGTTTCCTATTTAGCAACTTCTATTATATGAATGACAAGAAGGTTACTAAATTAAGGAAACTTCATGATATGAACTAAATTACCCTTACAGGCAACATGCATAATTAAAAAAAAGATGAAAGTAGCATGATTATTTAATTAAGTTTACGTGGCAAGTTTAATTCATAGCATGGTGAGTGATTAATGTAGAAGACTCAAAACCAATTTAAATGAGAATGAATACATCACATAGTATTGGTTAGATCTTCTTTGAACGTTGAATGTCACACTCCATTTGGGAAACACATTCTCATGTTGTGAAACTACATAAATCACTTAGATAAAAACATTAGTTTCACAACTCTAGTCATATAGAGAATTTCCCTTTTGGTAAGTGCTTTAAGAATTTGAATTTCTTACTTAGCACTCTATTCATTTAAGAATATGGGATAATCCTCTTTATGTCTAGGTCATGGCAATAATACGATAATCAATTTGAAATATGCCACAAGATACATACAACCAATTTAAAGCATGTAGATTGTCATAATATAAAAATAAGAACTTGCAATCTACCATATAATTAGATCCTTTCCAAAGCAAGGTAAAATCTTTTAAGTTCATTCTCAAGTGCTTCATTTTTCCTATGTGGCTACAAAAGACACAAAGGAATATACCAATTAAAAGCAATGTGCACTTAAGAATTAATTGTTACCATCCTTTGGATATCACTTGGTTGTAGGCCTTTTGCTTGATTCCCACAAAGGTTAATCCTTATTCCCTACAACACAAGTTCTTGCTAGAGATGAATATGAAGTTAGTGATATAACAATTCAATTCATCTTTGGGTCAATCTTAAAGGATAGACAATGTAAGATTGATATCTTGAGATAATAATTGAGTTAAACCGCTCAAGCACCCCAAAGCTTCATATCATCTCTACGTACCTGCAAAAACTTATTAAGTATATTTTGGTACCCATTTTTGGATGGGTCCACCAAGGTTAGCTAGCAAGTACTTAGGCACCCAAATGGCCTTTGTGCTAGTTTTAGGTGAACTAATTACCTTTCTAGCACAAATGTCATTTTTGGGTCTCCTAAGCGAATATGAATGAATTGACATGGTAGGCTTAGGATACTTACTCATGGGACAATCCTTGAGTAGATGACCTTTTTCACGGCAATTGTAGCAAATGCGATGCTTGTCCTTGCAAAGCATTTGCCTTTTGCTTTCATCCTTTTTGATGGTCATATTTCTTGATCCTGCAAGGTCTTGATTCTTCATGTGGGGGCATGAATCAATTTCATGGCCCTTCTCCTTGCATCCATAGCATCTCCTATCGCTTCTCTTTGATCTTTCTTTGTTGAAGCACATAGGTACATTGTTAGAGCAAATAGTATGAGCATTAATTTTCTTACCATGAATTTTGCTCATGCCCTTCTTGGAAAGCTTGGTATTCTTTTGAAGGGGTTTTGTGCATGCTACAGTTGTCCCCTTCTCAAGCTTTTTCACCATATTATCACGGTTATCTTGAGAAGGTTGAGCATGACACTTTCCCTTCAAAATAGTTAAGCTCCTTTTTAGCCTCTCATTTTCTTCCTTGAGCTCTTTATTTTCTTGTGTGATAGAAATATCACTAATTCCTGAAATTTCTAGCTCAATGGAAGATTGGCTTGCTTGATAACAACAATTGTTAGCACATGGTAATATAGTTTCTATTTGAGTACATGTGCATATGTGAGGTTGGCATGATTTCAAATTAGTTAACACAACCTCATGAGCCATTTCTAACATGATATGTGAATCCATAAATTTATTATGAGAGCACACAAGCATATCATGTTTTTCTTGCAAAGCTAGATTTTCAATATTCAGCTTTTCTATTGTGTTCTTGAGCATAGCATTTTTACTTTCTAATTGAGCAATATATGATGAATGATTAACAACTTTAATTTGCTCAATTGAAATGTCTTCATACCTTTGGACCAAATCATCATGAGAGCACTTTAGCTTCTCATGCTCTTTGGTCAACTTCTCCAAGTCTTCGATTTTTCTGATGAGGAAGTCTTCTTGCTTATGAAGCATTTCTTTTTGTTCTTCCGCTCTTTTCATGAGTTTGAGCAAGCTCATCCGATGTTTCTTGCTTAGCTGAGCGAAGAATTGTTGAAGATCATCCTCATCTTCACTATCACTTTCTTGCTCCTCCTCATCCTCACTTTCGCTTTCACTGTCACTCCCATTAGCTATAAAGCACATATGAGAAGTGGATTTGAAAGACGAACCTTGTGAAGAGGTGGATTCGTCGTTTGGTCTCCATCGATCATTTTCTTCTTCTTCAATAATGTTCTTCGCCTCATCTTCCTTCATTTTGAGGAACATCCTTTCGGCGATTCTCATGGCAAGGTCTATTGCCCTAGGATCAACATCTGCACCAAAAGATGAAGTCGAGGCAACCTCAACTTTTTCAAGCTTAGAAGCACTTTTGTTTCTTAGTCCCCCCGACATGATCTTTCCTCACGCGGTTAAGCGTTAGAACGAGGATTAGGCTCTGATATCAATTGAAAGTTGCCTAGAGGGGGGGTGAATAGGCAAGTTAAAACTTTTTCTACAAAAACTAGAAGCAAACTGGGTAAAACTGAATTGATCTCGAAATTCACCCAGTTAACTTTGGAAATGAGATGTTCTAAATGATCCACAGGGTTCAAAGTAGTAGATCTGAGAATGGCACTTCTCAAAATTCACACACCAAAAAGATATAAACAAATCTTCCACGCAATGGTGAGAGAACGAAGAACACAAACAAACACAACGAGCAAGAACACAAGAGACACAAGATTTATCCCGAGGTTCGGTCACACCACCAAGGTGCCCTACTTCCTCGTTGAGGCGCCCACAAAGAGCCGGGTCTCTTTCAACCCTAATCCTCCCTTTGCCGACCACAAAGGTCAAGCTCACACACTAATCTTTGCTCAAACGAGCGGGTAATACAAACTTTCTTATGGTCTTCCACAAGATTTGGAGACTCACAAGAGACACCTAGTCGTCTAGGAGCTACAAGCTCCAAGAGTAATGAATCCACAAAGAACTCGATGTAGTACCAAAGCTCGAATCAAGAAGAAGAGCAAGAGAGATTTAGAGATGAAGCACAAAATCGCAGCTCTCAAGCTCACTCAAAGATTTCTCTCCAAAGATTTGAAATGGGAGAGGCAAGAGATGTGTGAGAGAGAGTGAGAGGTGTTTCTCAAGTTGGAAATGGAGTTCAAATCGTGCTCTTCGCTGTGGGGAGAGAGGTAGGAGGTAGTATATATAGGTGGAGCTCAAAACTAGCCGTTGGGCAGATTTTTCTGCCTGAGGGCGGTTGAGCCTCCCCCTAGGGCGGTTGAGCCTCCCCTGGCAGGCCTGGCAGCCTGTCTGCCAGTCTGACTGGCAGACTGACCTGCAGACTGATCAAGTTGACCAAGACCGGTTGAACCGCCCAGGGGGGGCGATTGAACCGCCCCTGACAGCTCTGGCGACCTGTTTGCCAGTCTGACTGGCAGACGGCAGAACAGAGGTCAGAGGGGTCAGAGACCAGCTGAACTGCCCCTCAGGACCAGTTCAACTGGTCTTGACCAGTGAGTTTAGGAGAGAAAACCCCAGCTCAACTGCCCGGAGGCAAGTTCAGCTGGTGTATGGTCAAAGAGGTTCACAACTGAAGTTGAGTTCAGCTGAAGTTCAGCCCAGCTGAAAAGCTCAGCTCAGCTGAAGTTCAGCTCAGCTGAAAAGCTCAGCTGTAGCTGAAGAAGCTCAGCTCAGCTGAAGTCCAGCTCAGCTGAAAAGCTCAGCTGCAGCTGAAGGAGCTCAGCTCAGCTGAAGTCTAGCTCAGCTGAAAAGCTCAGCTGCAGCTGAACAAGTTCAGCTGCTTTTCAGCAAGAACACTCTAGGTTTCTCAACCCTAACCACGGTCAACCATAGAACGTTAAAGAGATTTTTGCTTTTCAAAAATAGCTTTTGAATAGAGAGGTTTGAGCTTTGGCAAACACCAACCTTCTTTTTGGATCCCCCTTTATAGTACGACGATTCCTATACTCAAGTTAAATAAAATATAATGAAGTAAACTCCTTGAGTCATTGGTGTCTCATGTGTGATTTCTCCATGGCATTGCTTCATAAGGATCACAAACATCTTTGTCTCACCTTTTGAAGCAAACTCAAATCAAACCCGGTGACTTGTACCATATCACCTTATATGAGTTCAAATCATGGCTTCAAGTCACCTTACTGATGCATCAACATGTTATAACTCTTCATAGCTGATTAGTTCATCGACTTAGTGCAAGTACTCTCTTCTTCACCTTAGCCATGGTACCTCGGTCTACAAGCCGTCGCTTGACCTTCACCTTCGCTTAGTTCCTCGAAGCCCTTTCCTTGCTATCTTCACCCAATCAAGCCATTCTTGAGTCACATCCTATTGAGCATCCATTGAGAGAATCATTTCTTCAATATTGTGAACCTTGCTTGAATGTCTTCTAGATATAACTGTTAAGATTAATCAAGCTTTAGTTTGATTCTCATAGAAGCATATATGGACTGATAGTAATATGGTCAAGCCAATTCACGATTCCTCATATCTTATTCTCTTTGGCTTGACCAATCCTCTAAATCACTTTGTCCTCTATTCTGGTCATATGTATGTAGTGATTTCTCAGGTCTTGTCCATATATTCAAACCAATATAGAGATCATATTATATCCATTTGCATTGTCTCATTGGTTATTTAACCTCGTGTTGAACCTTTGTTCACTGATCATTATACACTATTCAAGTATGTTCATCATACTGAATTTCCTGTTCAACACTTAGCAAACTCGTTAGACCTTTAAGTGTGTTGTTATCTAAATCACCAAAACTCACAAAAGGGATGAATGCACTTTCAAAGTGACCCGTTGATTAAGGAGAAAAGCTCACTCGGTCTAGGTGACCGTTTGAGAGAGGGAAAGGGTTGAAAGAGACCCGGTCTTTGTGACCACCTCAACGGGGAGTAGGTTTGCAAGAACCGAACCTCGGTAAAACAAATCACCATGTCACACTCTTCATTTGCTTGTGATTTGTTTTCGCCCTCTCTTTCGGACTCGATTTTATTTCTAACGCTAACCCCGGCTTGTAGTTGTGCTTAAAGTTTATAAATTTCAGATTCCGCCTATTCACCCCCCTCTAGGCGACTTTCAGTCGGCATGGGTGGCGAGGTAAGACTCCCACTAGGACTGTGCTACCCCCAATAGGTGACGAGGACCATACAACACCTTCTCATGATCGTTGCACTGAGCAGTGTGCAACTCACGCTCCACAGTACGCACCAATCTTCGGCGTCCATGGGATCAATAGAATAGGCAAAGACAGGGGGATGACCCCTCATGAACTCTACCCGCTTATCTCTGGGCACTTGTGGCATCTAGACTTACACCTGAGGTTGAGGTGGGGGTTGCTGTTGCTGCACCTGCTGCATTGCTGCTAAAGTCTGACCAATGGCTTGGACTTCTTGGGTTTGCATCAGGAACATCTGCTCAATAGTCATCGGGGGTGACGGTGACAACTGCTGCTGAGCTGCCTCCTCCTAGGGTGCCTACTGCTCCTGTTGAGCACGCTTTCCACCTCTGTGCCTGTGCTCAGACATCTGTAGAAAGCACACACACATCAGATCTGACTCCGCAATCTTTCAGCATAAGAAAAGATATATGGAAATCTTCATAGCACTGAACATCTGATCATCTTAACTGACTCTCAACACAGCCAACACAACTCCTCATATCAAGAGGAAAGTGGGAATAAATAGGTTGCCCAACTAAACAACTGACTTTATTAATAACTATACCAAGTTGCAGGGGATGCCCACACCTTGATGACATTCATTACAAAGATCCAACTTCATTACAAGTTCATCATGACAAGCATCAAAACATATGATAAGCAAACTAACTCTAACTAAGACTGACTAAGACTAAGACACTGAATTAAGCATTATTACAGACCCCGACTCTGTCGATCTATGGCTCTAAATCTATCTGGGTCCTGCAGTTAGGGGTGCCATAATCAAAGCGATCATGGGGCGACGAGCGACAAGGGTGATGAATCCCGACAGGAGCGGGAGAACCACCATCCTGATAGTGGCGCGTTGCGCGCTCAGCACGCAACTCCGCAACCTCCGCCCGAACCTTGCCCAACTCGTCAAGGGCGTGGTCTAGCTCGGTGTTGAGCACGACGACCAGGTTGACCATGCTGTTTAGCCTAGGATTGCCCTCACCAACGGGCGAGACAATCACACCTCCAGTACTGCTGGTCAAACGGCGAGGGTAGTACTTAAGGTCGAGCCCGTCAGCTGCCCCGCTGAACAACGAGCAATACTTCGAAAGTGCACGTCATGCAACATCTTGTATGGCTACCTCGGCAGTATCCCTCTCAGTGATAGAGTAATGCTCTGAGAAGGCCTCTACACCCGGGAGATCATCGTCCAGACAGCGCACCAAGCAAGTAGCCTCCCACTGGTCCAGGTATAACCCGCGACGATGCTGGTAGACTACACAATGGTACTCAATAGACCAAGCGTGTCGGTCAAAGGCCTGACGCAGCAAGATGTCGAGAGCGTCGTGGAAGTGACACCCGCGAGCGGCGTTGCGAGTGATGGGTCTAGCAATCCATCCCTTCGACTCCTGATCCTTTGAGAGCTCCGTGTTGTGGCTCAAACTGTTACTAGCGTCGTCGTCATTGTCTCTGTCAGGGTCTCCTCCAGCAGCCGGGATGCCCTATGGTGGTGCAGGGTGCGTCTCTGGCTAAGGTGCATGGGAAGCCTGCCTCTTAGACTCCACCTCCTGCTGAGACGAGGGGGAAGAGTCCTGTTGCTCCTGCTCCTCGTGTAGGTGACGATGCAGTCTCTCCAGGTGGCTAGACTGACCTATCACCATGCGGCGCAGTGCGCGCTCCGCCAGACGAGAGGGCAAAAAGGGATCACTGATTTACGTGCAGTGCATCTAATATGGGTCATCTACAAAAGACATCGTAAGCACACGAGTGAGAGTAGAACTATGTGACCAGCAAGTAAACAGAAATAAAAGTGAGACAAAATTTTTTAAGATGAGTAATAACATAGAATTGGTCAAGATGACCAACTTTTGAAATGACGCTAAAGATCAAGGTAAGGGTAGAGGTCTATAGTCCTTAGGGCGACCATTCTAGTCTAGGTTAGCGGTCCTACAGTCAGTAAGGCTTTGATACAAATTATGTCATACCCGGTTTTAGAAGGTAAACCGAATGCGAACCATGTACGTGCCAGGATCAGAAACTCACGTATACAACGATTACATAATTGGACATCATCACACATTGCTCAAAGTAAATAGTGGAAAGGTACTTTATTACATCAAGATGTCCAAGACATCCACAAAGTCTATAACATAGTGATTAACATTATCAAAGTGTGGAATATGAACCGTAGTAGATACGGCCTTCACAGGCAGCTGACTGGGGGTTTGCCACTAAGAAAACAAGAACTCGTCGTAGTCCTGGAACTCCTCAAAGTCCTCCATGTTGCCAGCATCTCCTCCTAAGCACTGAATACAGTGGGGACAACCTGGGGTGCGGTGGTTTTTAAAGCAAGGGTGAGTACACATCAACGTACTCAGTAAATGTCCCGTTTGGCTAAAGTGGACTAGCTGTATGTGGAGTTAAGGTTAAACAGTTGTTTTTAATTGGTCAAGTATTTATTACTATTAATAGATCCAAGTTTTAGTAATAAACCCAGTTATTACCCAAATGTACTCCCTCCAAGAGGAAATACTAGACAGCATAATTATAACCATCATCATTAAACATCATCATCATAAAAGTATCCAAAGTTCTTCTAATCAAAGAGGATCCCAAGACCGCTCTTAACCGTGAGCTCAGCTGATATACCAGTTTCTAACACTCTGCAGAGGTTGCACACTTTACCCACGAGTCGTGATTCCCATCTGCCCGAAGATTATGACTCCCCATTGATCATTACCAAGGTGACCTGGCAGGGTCTCACTACATAGCCTTTACAAAGAATCCCCTGGTGCATAGTTGCTCATTAGGTTTCGTCAGTCGTACAAACGCAGTACACCTCCCCAAGGTGGGTGACTAACAAAACCAAATTGAATGAACCTCTGCACCCCCCTTGGCAGAGCGAGCACTACGCCCTGACCCCCATTAACGGCCCTCCGACAAAGCCAACTACACCCCTAGGTTCATCTAATTATTTAGCTAAGGGCGTCCCATTCCACCCTTATGGTTGCACTATTATCCCGGGTGGTCACTCAACGAACACGTCCTTATGGAGAGGTACTCAGGAAAATGGCCTGAGTCCCCTAAAATACTACAAGATCATCATCGGGATAACTAGGGATGAAAACGGTTTCGGAATTTTTCAGAATTTCGGAAACCATTTCCGATTTTTTCGATGGAATCGTTGGTATCGGTATTTCTTAGAATCGGAATCGGTCATCGGAATTTTAGATCGGAATCAGTATCGAAATCGGTACAGCCCTTTACCGACCGTTTTCTTCGGTTACCATTTTGGGTCGGATTTACCGAATTCAAAAGTCAGAATTTACCGAAACTATTAACTAGCCCAGCCCAAGTTCCAAATTGACAACTCATGGGCTCACATCGGCCCACCACGGGCAAGGGCAACACATCGGTCGTTTGCCCGTCTCACATCCTGACATCCCACCACTGCTCACAACCTCACAGCCGCCACTGTAACAACCGTCGCACAGGCATAGGCACACAGCCGCCACGGCTCAACGCTCCAAATCCTGTGGCGGTGGCGGCACCCACTGACGCACTGCCGGCTGTGTCGCGTGGAGTGGAGATCCACCAGAGTAACAGACCACGGACGGACGCACTGCCGGCTGCGGCACCTCTGCGGCTCTGCCCCCAATCCAGTAAGTAATCTGCAATCCTAGGCTCCTAGCTTTGCTTACCGGGCTGCAACACCCACTGCTAGAGCAATAGCCACGTTAAGGTTGGTACTGTCGCCCTCCTGCAGTCAGCAAGCAAGAGCAGAGTCAAACAAGGTGGCGCTAGAGGTCGGCGGAGGGCTCACCACTTGCATGTCAGTTTAATCCTAGCATTAGCTTCATCGTGTATTTCACTGTGCAATAATGTTGCCTATTGTTTCTCAAAAAAGTTGTGTTGGCTGTTGGTTTCCATCAGCCTAGTCAACTAGATTTAAGATATTAGAAGCAAAGCTTGTTTAGTCACCAGTCACCATGGTCGACTTCTTTTTAATTTTTTCTCGAGTTTATATATAAGACTAAGAGTATCTTCACGTGACTTATCTCAGTGCAAAAACTGTGAAGGTGTGATCTACTCTAATGACACAATTTTATTCAATGTCGCAATTTTTATTTGCAGGTAGAAACTGTGATCTGCTCTAATGGCTAGTGAAGGTAGTGAACATCAAAGTCAGAACTTATGGTCTTTGTGATCAACTTGTTATATTGTGAATTGTGAACTTGTGGTCTTTGTGATATTTGTAAACTTTGTTGTATTGTGAACTTGTTATATTGACATATTTTTATATTGATATGGTTACCGATTGTATTTAAGGTTTTGACCGGTACCAATGTATTTTTCGTACCGAACTTTCGATTTTGATGTTTTCGAAATATCGATATTGTTTCCGTTTCCGAAGTTACCGTTTCCAATTTCGTTTTCGATAAAAAAATATGAAAACAGTAACGGTTTTAGTGTTTTCCGATCATTTCTGACCGTTTCACCCCTAGGGATAACAACATCGTATCATAAATGTTCACATCATGTTCATTGATTAAGTTAAAGCAATAGCATAAAGCTAACCATGATAACCCAAAAGGTAAACAAGGATAAGGTAAATACAGACTAGTCAATCCTTAGATTTCAATAATGTAATGCGGGACGGTGAATTATAAAGTATGTAGGACATAATAGGTTAGAGGACACTTGCCTTCACTAGGTTGTTGCTCAGGAAGATCTTCGGCAACACACTCAGGAACCACGGGCTGCTCGTCGTCTAAATAAAGCGATCATACATTCAATACATTTGGAAAATGACAAATGAACAACACACCAATCATGTACAAACAATGGAACACATCTCAAAAGGAAGTGTATAAACTCAAAAGGGAGTTTAGGTTATAAGGTGAACTAATCACATTTAGTAGTTTGTTATTCTCTAAGTGTTGTCTATCTCCATGATTACATAATCTGATTCTACTCATTTTAATGAGACCTCAAAGTTAAACCAAGGATAAGTTCATACATCACATATTATTATCTTCACAATATTAAACATCTATTTACCACTAGGGTTTCCTTTTTATTTATCTTATTACACAGATAAATTATTACATAAACTAACCTATAGCCTAGGCATAAAATTAGAATATACATACAGTGAATGATCATAATTTATTTGGACAGAGAATAATCATATGAACATTTTGCAATTTGAATCACTAAATTTGGAGTTCATATGCAAAAGATATGAAATAAACAATTTTTGATGTTTAAAATACAAAATTAGGCCTAAATCTGAAATTAGATATGAGCGTGAGGTCCTCCAGTCAGTGGCACAGAGGGGGGAAGAGGGAAGAAGTCAGCGCGGGAGACTGCCAGTGGGCCCCGGATGTCGGGGTCCACGACATCCCCGGCGCAAAACAAAGCACCGGCCGTTGGCCGCGATCAACAGCGACGCGAGGAGGGAGGCACGTGCGCGTGGACGTCGACGGTTGGTTGGAGACCACGGCACGACGGTGAAGCACCACCATCGACCCTCACTCGCGAATTGCGCAATAACTGTGAGAGAAACAGGGATAGGGGGAAAGAAGGGGCGTCGACGATCCTCACCTCGGGCAGAGCTCATACGAGGTGGAGTTCGTGACGTCGGCAGGTTCCAGGTGCGGATGCAACGGTGACACCGGACGAGGCAGAAATGGTCACTGGGGCGGATGCGGCGGAGCTCAAGCACGACGCGACATGGTGGAGCTCGGGCACAGGCGCGGTAGGGCAAGAGAGCGAGCGAGGTGGGAGTTGAGTGAGGCCAGAAGGTGCGCAGAGGGGAAAAGGGGGTGAGGAGCCTCGAACCAGGGATGTGGGGGTGAGTCTAGCTTCCTCGGGACGTGGGCAAGCGCGGAGCTCCACGAGATGGTCGGACGGTTAGGGGGAGAGATGACAGGCGGGTCCCACTCGACAGCAAGAGCGAGGAGGCGCACACGGGCGAGGACGCGCCGACAAGGCGGGCCCAGCTGACAGCGAGAGCGAGGGGGAAAGGAGAGAGGCGGGCTCGCTCATGGGCTAGGTGGGCCGAAAGGCTGGGGAAAGGGGACGGCTGGGCTGTTTTCCTTTTTCTATTAATCCGAATTTCTAGTGTCTTTTCTATTCTATTTTCTCTAGGGTTTTCAATTCAAATTTAAACCAAGTTTCAAATTCAAACCAAATCAAACATGTGCATCAATTCAAAGAGTATTTTGGGCTCAACATGATGCAACAATTCATGACTCACATAAGTTTTGACAAAAATAAATAATTAATCCCTCACTAATTAAGCTACATATACTCAAAAGAAAAAGAGAGAGAGACTAGAGAGAGGTAAAGGGTAACACATGAATTTGGTAGATATTTAGAAAGAAATTTTATACCATCAAATTCAGGGTGTTACAAACCCACTACGCTTCCTGCGCCACTTTGATCTTGTTAGTTGATGTTGATCGCATTATCTTCATTACGGTTAGCAGCTAACCCCCTTAACAGGAGCATTGTTATGCACTTGATGAAGACGTTGCCGATCATGATCTTGACTGATTAGGAGGATCCGGAGGTTGCCAACTGGACAGGTGCAAGAGGAAAGAATAACAAAAAAGGTAGGCATAGATGGATTAGAGAGAGAAGAGGGAGAACCCAACTACCCAACTCTATGGCACTCACCTAGTAAATTTATGCCATTGCGGACCAAGGGCCACAACACATCAATATTCATCACAAAGAAGCAAATCAGTCATAACATAAAGACAAACAGCACGAGCAGACAACAACAAGCATCTTGTTGCTATACGTTAATGTCAACTGGATGGTGGTCTTTCCTTACAAAGGGGAAACTACTTTAAGGCCATTGAAAGACAAGGAGAATGATAAGACATGCAAGATAGGGGCATGAGCACAATAAAGGATGGAGCTAAAGCAAGCATAGTAATCGACAAGGGAGAGAATGCAACCAGGGGCAGAATAGGTATAACACCATTCTCAAATCGAGATGGAGAAAAAAGATATTTCAAAAGGTGGCATGAGATAAGCATCATGGAAAGATCTAGAAATTACAGAGGTAAGGGCGATAAAAAAACAAAAGCACAACAAAGGATTGAGTTAAGACAAGTCTTACAAGTGGCCAAGGAGAAGGTACAACCAGGGGCCAGATAGGTGAATTGCCACTCTCAAATTGAGATGGAGGAGAGGGGGTTTAAAGAGCAGCCATAAAGATAAGTATGAAGGTAATATCGATGGATGACTACGGTGATGGTGATAGCAAACCGAAACACATCAAGGGATAGAATTAAGACAAAGCTTGCAAGACGATAAAGAGGGGAAACAATCAAGGGAGAGATAGGTAACTCACCACTCTCAAACTGGGTTGGGAAAGATGAGAATTTTAAAGGGTAAGTTCAGTGTAAGCCTTTAGTAAGGACATAAATATCGCAAGGGTCAAAGGCGATAACAGACAAGGGTGTAAGAGAAAAGATGAAGGCACAGAAGAGCCAGTGGTACAAATACAACAAAAGAATGGAATTAAGTCAAGGCCTACACGCAGTAAAGAAGAGGATATAGCAAGGGTGAGATAAGTAAAACATAGCTCTCGAATTAAGATAGAAAAGAGGGGATTTCAACAAGCAGACCTAAGATAATCATCAAGGCAAGATCTACAGATTACAAAGGTAAGGATGATATCAAACAAAAGCTCAACGAAGGATGGAGTTAAGGTAAGACAAGACTTGCAAAGCAACAAAGGGAAAGGAAACAAACAAGAGCGGGATAGGGAAAACAACACTCTCGGATTGAAATGGAATAAGTGAGGCTTTAGAATGTGGGTAAATGTCATGGTAAATATGGAGAGATGTCAAGGGTCAAAGGTGATATAGGCAAGGATGTAAAGGAAGAGGTAAATGTGCATAAAAACTAGGAATCCAGGTACAACCAAGAATAGAGTTAAGATAAGTCTTGCAAGTGGTAAAGAATATGATATAACCACAGGTAAGATAAGTAAGATACCACACTTGAACTGAGATGGGAGATTGGAGGTTTTAGATAACGGACATAGCGTAATCACCAAGGTAAGATTGAGAGATGAAAAGGGTAAAGGCAATAAGAAACAAAAGCACAACAAAGGATGGGGTTACAAACTCGCGAGCCAAAGAAGAGGATACGACCAAGAGAAAGAAGGTATGAGACGGAAGAGGGGCAATTTTAAAGGGCAAGTATGAGACAAACATCAATGTAGGAAATAGAGGTGTCAAGGGTACATATGATAATAATTAAAAGCATAACAAAGGATATAGTTAAGGCAAGACTCGTGAAGCGACGAAGTGGAGAAAACAATCAAGGGTAAGATAGGTAAGGTTCCAACAGAAGGGTTGATGTAAAGATTCCTTACCGAGTCAAGTTATAAGGAAACAACGAGATCACCAATCATGTGCGAGATAAAATGACGTTCATGGATCGTTAAGAAACAAGGGTGGTCAAGGGGATGTTAACAGAAATGTCTTAAACAGACATTGGGGCATGGAGTTAAGCATCCATAAAAAATATGAGAGTATGCAAGACTCCAAGGACACGAGCATAGCAAGACCAAGGGAATAGAAATTGTCGAAAGATAACGACTTAACAATAGAATAGGAAAGGGTTTAAGTAGGCAGTACAAATTCAGATGTAAGTATTTGAAACGAGAGTATTGAAGAATCCAGGGATATGAGCATGTTAATACCAAGAGAATAGAGATTGCTAAATGGTAGCAACCTGATGATGGAAGAAGAAATAATCCCAAAAGACAAAGAAGGTTATGGTCAGGGGGCATCTACAAAGATGTCACAAGCACAAGAGTGAGATCGGATCTAATAGATTGAGAAATGTAAATCACAGACAATGCTAGATTAAAATACATTTAACAAGGTGATATATATGAGCATAACATAGAATTAGTCGATATGACTAATATTTTGAAGCAGCATCAAGGAGGAGGTAAAGGAATAGTCAATAAGTCCTTAAACGGCCAATGCTACTCTAGGTCAGCGGTCCTACAGTCAGCAAGGATTTGATACCACTTATGTCACACCCAGTTTTGGAAGGTAAATCGAGTGTGAACCATGTACGTGCCAGGATCAGCAATTCACGTACACAGCAATTACATAAATGACTCAACATAGCATAATGCTTCGAATAACAATAAAGAGTAAATAATAATACTTTAGACTAGAGTCATTTACATAATATGAATCAAAGTGCACATAATAGAAACGTAGCCAATGTAAATAAACTCACTACAGGCAGCTGACTGGGGGAGGTCGCTAGCCTAATCCTCGAACTTGTTGAAGTCCTAGAACTCCTGGAGATCTGCCTCGACGCCTTTCTCTTTACCTGAGCATAGATTGCACCAAAGGCAACCTGATGTTTTGTGAAAGCAAGGGTGAGTACACATCAACGTACTCAGCAAATGTCCCGTTTGGCTGAGATGGACTAGCTTTATGTGGGGTTAAGCTCAAGCAGTTGCTTTTAGTTGGTTAGATATTTATTATCAGTGGAAGCCAAGTTTTAGTAATAGCCAACTTGTGAACCATTTCCTCATCGAGAAATATCATTATCATCATCGAACCAAAACCATAAATAGAACCATTGTATCTTAGATCATCTGCATCTCTAATCAAAGAGGATCCCAAGGCCGCTCTTAACCATGAGCACGACTGATATATCAGTTTCAATCCTCTAAACAGGTCGCACACTTTACCCACGAGTCGTGATTCCCTTTCTGCCCGGAGAGAGCTACTCCCTATTGACCACTACCTAGGTGGCCTGGCAGGGTATCACTATGTAGCCTTTACAAATACTCCCCTGGTGCATAGTTGCTCATTAGGTTTCACCTTTCGTACAGACGCAGTACACCTCGCCAAGGTGGGTGACTAACAAAACCAAATCAAATGAACCTCTGCACCCCTTTGGCAGAGCGAGCACTACGTCTCAGCCCCCATTGACGGCCCTCCAGCAAAGCCAACTACACCCCTAGGCTCATCTAATTATTCAGCTAAAAGCGTCCCATTTCACCCTTATGGTTGCACTGTTATCCCTGGTGGTCACTCAACAAACAGGACCTTACGGAGACGTACTCAGGAAAACAGCCTGAGTCCCCTAAATTATCACAAATGCATCATCACAATAAAGGTAGCATCATCGTATCATAAATGTTCTCATGTTCGTTGATTAAAGAAAAGCAATAGCAGGAAGCTAACCATAATAACCCAAAAGGTAATTAAGGACAAGATAAATACAAAGCTAGTCACTCCTTAGGTTGATAATGGTATGCATGACAGTGAATTATAAAATAAATAGGATATAATGGGTTAGAGGACACTTGACTTCACCAAACAGATGCTCAGGGTCTTCAACTTTGTAGAGCTCGAAGATCCAGATCACTTGGTCGCCAACGCTTGGCAGTCGATTCCTCGAAGCTCGAAAACGAATTGCGATCTAATCGTAACGCGAAGCGAAGACGAACAAACACAAGCAAACAAACATATATATGTGCATAAGAACATTACATCATTAAAAGAAAAACATAATAAAACATGCAAAACGAAATAGAGCACATTACTATGGTCATACGAGGAAAAAAACGTCGAACTCGAAGCTACGGTCCACATGTTAACATGTTTACGCTAAACAACTATTAACTATAACATTTAATTCGATATTATCAAATATAAATAATATCTATCATTTAGTTTCGATTAATCTGCTGCACTAACAGTTGTGAGTTAAATAAGTAATTTAATTAACACGAGAGATTCTAAGCGAGGCGAATTTACGACGCGCGAAACAGTACGACAGCGTGCGAACGATGCGTGAAACAGTGCGCGCGACCGGAGCGAACGACACATGAATCAGCACGTGACAACACGCACATCACGCGCGAACAGCACACAGATGGTGCGACGACGTGTGATAATCGCTAGCAAATAACGCGATTACACCAAACAAGTATTGGTTAGAACATTAGTTTGGCATAATTATATTGATTGATATTTATCAAGTGTAAATTAAAACTACTACTTAGTTTTGACTAAATTACTATTTTGAATAGTGAACAATTGAACTAATAATTAATTAACTGATCTGAGTGATTATAAGCGGGTAGTTTAATAATGCGTGCGGACAGCGCGCGACACGCACGAACGACGTGCGACACGCATGAATGACGCGACGATACGCGAGAATCGCTAACTAGACGTCACATTTATATTAAACAAATATTAGTTAAAAATATATGAGTTGGTACTGACCACATTAACTTGTCTCTATAAAATCGTAATTTAAAAACTATACATTAATTTTAATTAGAATGTTGTTTATAACTATCGAACAATAAATTAATTAATTAATACAACTTACAACATGACCAAATAACGTTACTAATATGGAATTGACGTTGTTACGAAGTTAGTGCACCTAGAACGAACGAGTCAAAACAGATTTATAGTATAATGCACACATCTATTAATTCTCATACTAGTATTGTACCCGTGTGTTGCGACGGTAAACAGATTATTCGATAAAAATATTAGTGTACAACGATTATAAAATTATAAGGTGTCATGAGATAGCAGATAGTGTCAGCCAAGATAGATGTAGTGAAGGCTGCCATGGGACAACACAGCTCGTGCATTGAAAGCTGGCATCGGGCAACAAAACTCTGCAGCAGGCACTATGTATGTTTCACTTGTCACCTCTACGAAGGCAATAAAAACGTTATCTATTTTGCAGAGAACAAGAAAAGCTCAGGCTCAGAGGACATTGTTGGTGGTAACCAACCAAAAAAATAGGATGCTTAGTTAATAGGATAAAGTACCATGAATAGTAATACAAACCATTTCATTTTAACTCTAAGGTGCTGCAACAACGACTCTTCATTTTCACGTGAACCACAAATCATACAAGGTGTAGTTCCACACACTAGAAGGTGGTATTTACCAACCTAATAAATGGTATGAAAATGAAAAGGTCAAAAGCATAACAGAGGTGCTAATGAGGGGCAACAATAAAAACGAAAGACTAACAGCAATATACCTTACCACACCAATATACCTTAGTCCGGTTAAACATTGTATAGAAGGTAGCAATTTCATACCCTGATTAATTTTAGCAATCTGAATACAGAGACAACATTGTCACAAGTACAGAAAAACATACTAAATTAAGTTTTCCAAACATGGTGATAATAGTTTGTAAACGGATAATAACAGTTTGTGATGAGTGTGTAACATAACCACTTTTTAATACTTTCCACTATTCATATGCTATAAACATAATTATATATGAATATTTCATAATTTCTATATGTCAAGTTCCATTAAGACAAATATGCTTGTTTTTATTGTTCATTATTAATATCATAGGACTGGACGTTGACGAACACATGTATGGAGTGGCCAATGGAGTAGATGGACAGCTGCGCGCACTGCCTAGACTTGAAGAATCGCTCATTCGAGTTGATGGTCATTGATAGGAACGGAGTGCCCGATCTTCCGTCAGGTGTAGATAACTATCGATTTGGTGGAGATGTCACACAGACGATCCAGCTTCCAATCAACACGACTAGAACCCCACAATCGCAGCACCACTTCTCCTCTGGTTATCAACCGTGCGCTGTGCGATTGACCTCGCCACGAGGGCTAATCCTTGCCTGCGAATCGAAGACACAAGCAAGAACAAGAAAGAACACAATCTGGAATATTGCGGATGAATGATTAAGCTCACAAGCTGGGGTCTCACAAACCGATATACGGCGGCTGTTCTCGACAGATCTAACTTAAGCAAAACCCGAGCCCTAATGTGGTGGCGGCTACTGATTATATAAGGGTTAGGAGCGGACTCCCTCCCTGGACACGCCCTAATGAGCCCAACAAAGATACACGGCCCAAAGGCCCATTTATGGTGTCGCAGCACCGAGACAGATTACAGACGTCGGTTTGGTCCTCCACCTTGATCCGAACGTCCTTGTTGGCCTTCCACGCCTCCAAGTCCTTCACCATGTCCTTGCAGGTCATTTCCTTCATTACTAAGTACAATTAATTCATTAGGTAGCATACTATTCTCAAATGTACAAGAATAAGTACATAGGAACGAGCTCACCTACAAATTCAATTGTCTTGTGCGTGCGCGAGTAATCGGACCTTGAACATCAACTAGAGGAGTGTTGTTTGTATCCATGGTAGTGATGTCCTCATCAGTCATGCTACATTGAAACATTCAGAGGTCGTCACGCAGAGACTACCTAGCTGTCTGGTTCATCAGAGACAGACAAGTGTAGGAGGAAAGGAAATTTCAAGGACCTCCTCACTCAGTAGGCGGTGTACCACAAGTAGGGGTAGGCGGTGTACCACAAGTAGGGGAGGGGAGAATGTGTGGGGGAGAGGAATGGGGAGTTTTGTACAGGACACCCTCCAACAGGAGGGGCATCGTGACGGGGTGGGGTCGAAGGAGGCGAGGTGGTTGCCGCCTCGAATAAGACCATGCTGAGTTGACATGTGGGCCCGACGGTGCAGTGACACGAATAGGCGGGGCATGGCACGGCGCTTGGGTCCACATCGACCTGTGCATGAGCACGACGTGTAGCTGTTAGCCTTTTTCCCTGTGCTTGCGTGGATAGATGAGAAAAATAGTAGATAGAAAAACAGGCACCAGAGAAATGGTGGCATGCTCCATTACGAAAAAGGCTGATAGCTACACGAACAATTGGGAATGAACAATTCACTAACATGCACATAGACCGGGGATCGTCTAAGGAAGAAAAGGCAGTTTTGGAATATAAATTAAACAAAATTCGTAGATCAGATTAGAATAAATATCCGGATTTTCTAAATCAATAAATTTCCAAAAAAATCTGAAATTTATATTTAGTACCTGAAAATATTCCAAAGGCTCAAAAAATCTATGACAATCCGTAGACATGTTTTGGCACCAAGTAAACTCAAATCAAAATACTTAGAGTTTGTAAATTATTTTCAAGTGTCTTAAATAAATAGATTTTTCTTTTCAGAATAAGGGGAAAAATACTCCGAAACAATATAAAAATTATTGGGGCTTCTACAAGGTATATTAACACGTTTTAAACACATTTTGCACCTAGAAACACTTTGTGACGACATGGATGCAATAAACAAAGCACCTCTAGGGCTCACTTCGCTAGGCTTACGCCAATATATAACAGAATCCGTTATTTAGAAAAAGAAAAGTAAGGAAAAGAGAGGGTAACACCTGAATTTGGTGGATATTAGAAAAAAATTTATACCCCAAATTCAAGGTGTTACAGTGTCGTACGGACTTGGCGTCATGTGATTGTTATGTTGCACCCTCATTTAATCGAACCGCTCCCGTTGAGTCGGACCGTCATCGCCGAGTCACGTAT
Organism: Zea luxurians; assembly: GCA_029449295.1. NCBI lineage: Eukaryota > Viridiplantae > Streptophyta > Magnoliopsida > Poales > Poaceae > Zea > Zea luxurians. The sequence continues at coordinate 25,974,082 of JAOPSE010000019.1, read as the reverse complement.
TTTTCACATGTCCTATAGACACTATTCGTCTGTCGTGATCATCAAGCCACAAATGCGTCTGTTGCGCACGTTGTGTGAACTTATCGTGTACCCCGACTATCGAGCCATAACTGCGCTTGTTACGAGGGCTTATTGTGTTGTCGTAGCCCTGATGGCCGTACACGTATTGACACCAGTTACACTGGAGCTTGTACTCGCGTAGAATGTGGTGGGTTATCTAAGCCCTTGAGGTTACTTTGTCGCGCAACCTTCGTAAACAATTTTGTTTCGCTCTATATTTTATTTGATTGTGTTGTGTGGCATCATATATTTATATATATCGCCAAGTGGCCATAACAACTATATCAAATCTGGGAAATTAAATTAAAATACAATTAAACACAGATAAGTTAATTTTTTGCTCTCTCCTCATGCATAAAGTTTTACCCGAAGATATACAATATAATACATGAAAGCCTTTTGGCATAGAAAACATCACAACTTAGGATTCTATTCGTAAGCAAAGAGACCTTACCAAAATAAATAAAGGCTAGAAATCTCAGTTATACCTTGCTCAACCAGATGTTGGCACATTGTCATTTGTCATTGAATGACATGAAACAAACTTTAAGATAAATGACTAGTACCCTAGCAACACGAAGTTGCGAAAAGGCTACTTTGAGAAAAAAATCACTATGTTGGTGTTGAAAATCATTGTGAGTTCCCATCGAACCACTTTAATCGTCTTATATAGGGCATCTTTAGTTTTGTTGCATATATCTCTCAGAATTGTAAATACTCGTAGTCGCTGAATTGACTCGGGATAATACTTTGACGAGTATGGTATGCATTGCAAGCAACTGGTAAAGGTCAGTCATGAATATATATATATATATATGGGGTTTATATAGTAGAACTACATTGGATTCCACCCCTTGGTATGCTTACCGTAATCTACATCTGATCTACCAGAAGTGAGAAGAGTAGACAAATAACTATGAAATCTCACATCACTATAGAGCTTGAATTTGAATTGGACATTAATCTTTCCTTGGTCCTCGGCGCCAGAAGAGCCATATGTCTTGACCACTAGACTATTAGTGATGGTAATTTGTGATAGAAATATGAAGATCTTATGGAGACCTGTTATGTTCTCCCTAGTCCTGGTGACTCCTTCGTACGAGAGTAGTACTATCTATTGTTGAAGACTGGTCCCAGATGGATATTGTTCTTGTTTTGCTCTTACCAAGCATTTTCACCATTTGCTTCGCCAAAAACTTAGCAATCGAGTGATTTTTCCTAGATAAAATAAATTCTTGCCCTTGTATGTTCTATGCCAAAGCTTCTCTTTTTGCTGAATAATTAAGAGATCGACATTATGCTTTATAGTACAAGTTGGTATATAATATGAGGAGAAAAGTTTGCCTCGCTGGCAACTTACATCACAAATAATTGACTATTGTTATATGTTTTCTCTCAAAATTATTATACCTAAAAAATGTTGCATAACTTGAAACCTAATTTCAGAGCGGTATGAGTAATTGGGTAAACCATGGGCAATGATAAAAATGAGCTGGACTATACATCTCTGCATATAAAAATCTCTGCTTGGCAGCATTGGCCTGATACTATGCACTTTACTACCAATATATACGCACACATTTTCCTATGTGCTTGAAAGAACAATACAACCAGTGAATGTCCTTGTGAGCACTGGACCCTGATGGTCATTTTACTTGTTGATCTAAAGTTAACTAATTGCTCCAAACGACAAATGGTGTGCATGAGGCCTTGAAGTTTTTTATGGCTAACATAGTGTTGCGCATATCAGTCTGAAGCATGATGATTGATTGTGTATTTGGTAATAATAACAGTAAGTTTGTAGAATTGTAACCACAAAACAACTTGTTGTTGTGTGTCTTGCTGGAAGTTGAGACTAACCCTTCATGTTGAAGGACAAATATGTAGTATTCATGCCACTACATTAATCTAAGTCCAAAGCTCACTTCATAAACCCCCTATCTGTAATGTGTGTAAGATTCTCTAAATTAATCACCACAATAAATCGGAGGACTTATATCTCTGAATTATAAATATGCAACATATAAATCTCGTACCGAATAATACATTCCTGACGAATGAACACTCTCCTATGTAGAGAGAATATCTCCTAGATGAGATTATAGTTCCTTGATAGAACCTTTTTAGAAGAAATAAAGTCTGTGTTAAACACCAAAGTTTAATAATCCCTATAAAGGATGAAGACTCATACAGACCCAAAAAGGAATAAGATGAGGTACCAAAGGATTTGAAGTTCACCGAATAAGCACATGTGCATTCTACGATCTTTACTCATGGCATTTTCCACTAGATGTGGAATTATGGTATCCTCTAAAGCCCCGATGGCAGAAACCTATAAGGTTTAGATGTTACTGGCAAGATATCCCCATTGTGCTAGAATGACAAACTATAACGATATATCTGATCGATGAATTACGATCTTTGATGGACTTTTGTTAAACCATCATAGATGTTGCAATGGATGAACGCTTGGAGCGATGTGTCATATTTAGATTATGTACTATTGCAACTATATTATCCCCTAAGTCCTATAGAAGGACATGTTACTTGCTTTGCACAACTATGTGTAAATTATGGTGTAAGATAGAAAATGATAGCACCCAACCTTATCCATTCTTGTTATTCCAGATGAACAATGATACATATATCTTGAAGAATATGATTGAGTTATAAGGGATAACGACTTTGACAGATGTTATCGTCAGGGGGAGCGAATGCTTATATTGATCACAATCGTGAGAAATAAATGTCATATTCTATGCCCTGAAGGCGTCAGCTTGATGATCAATATGCGAACCTTTATAGAAGTTTCTATCAAATATATAGATCAGTCGATCGAACACCATTAGTCAAAGTGGCTTATTTATGTTGATACGTGCACTTACCTCGTATATCCTAGAAGTGAGTAGAGGTGAAGTTCCTAATATAATCCTTGTAACAATACGCAATATGTTTGCTAAATCAACATATGCATAACTTGAGAGCACCTAGAGGGGGGGTGAATAGGTGATCCTGTGAAACTTAAACTTATAGCCACAAAAACTTGTTAAGTGTTAGCACAATAATTGCCAAGTGGCTAGAGAGGAGTCTCAACAAAACACAATACCACAAGAGATCAAACACAGAGATGACACAGTGGTTTATCCCGTGGTTCGGCCAAGACCAACGCTTGCCTACTCCACGTTGTGGCGTCCCAACGGACGAGGGTTGCAATCAACCCCTCTCAAGCGATCCAAAGACCAACTTGAATACCACGGTGTTTTGTTTTGCCTTTCAATATCCCGTTTGCAAGGAATCTCCACAAATTGGAGTCTCTTGCCCTTACAAGTATATGATCACAAAGAAGCACAGAGTAAGGGAGGGAAGCAACACACACAAATCCACAGCAAAATGCGCACACACACGGCCAAGAATCGAGCTCAAAAGACTATCTCAAAGTTCTCACTAGAACGGAGCTCGAATCACTTAGAATGACAAACGAATGCGCAAAGACTGAGTGTGGATGATCAAGAATGCTCTAAGGTTGCTTTGTGTACTCCTCCATGCGCCTAGGGGTCCCTTTTATAGCCCCAAGGCAGCTAGGAGCCGTTGAGAGCAAATCTGGAAGGCCAATCTTGCCTTCTGTCATCGGGGGCACCGGACAGTCCGGTGCACACCGGACACTGTCCGGTGCCCGATTTCCTTCCTTAAATAGCGAAGCCGACCATTGCAGATCTGGGAGCCGTTGGCGCACCGGACATGTCTGGTGCACACCGGACAGTCCGGTGCCGTCTTCTAGCCGTTGGCTCGGCCACGTGTCCCGCGCAGATTGCGCGGCCGACCGTTGGCCCGGCCGACCGTTGGCTCACCGGACAGTCCGGTGCACACCGGACAGTCCGGTGAATTTTAGCCATACGCCGTCGGCGAATTCCCGAGAGCGGCCTCTTCACGCCGAGTCAGCCTGGCACACTGGACACTGTCCGTTGCACCACCGGACAGTCCGGTGTGCCAGACCGAGCTGAGTCTTGGCTGTACACAGCCAAGTCTTTTTCTCCTCTTTTCTTTTCTTCTTCTTTCTGTTTCTAACACTTAGACAAGTATATTAGTACACAAAACCAATGTACTAAGGCTTAGAAACATACCTTTACTTCATGATTTGCACTTTGTTCGTCCATGGACATAAATTCACATTTAAGCACTTGTGTTGGCACTCAATCACCAAAATACTTAGAAATGGCCCAAGGGCACATTTCCCTTTCAATCTCCCCCTTTTTGGTGATTTATGCCAACACAACATAAAGCAACTAGAACAAGTGCAAACTCACTTCAAATAAAACTCAAATTTATTTTGATTCAATTTTGACATATATGGATCATCCTTTGCCACCACTTGGTTTGTTTTTGTAAATCAAACTCAAATCTCTAACTCTAAGTCAAACACACATGTTGAAGCATAAAGAGAGTCATTCCAAAAGAGATTGATCAAAGATTTCAAAAACTCCCCCTTTTTCCCATAATCAATACTTCTCCCCACAAGAAGCCAACTTTTGACAAGAGAGACAACAAAAGAGTTTTGACAAACCAAAAGCTCTATTCTACTATTTTCAAAATCTCTCAAGTGGTAGCTGATCCATTTATCGCTTTGGCCTTTATTTTCTCCCCCTTTGGCATCAAGCACCAAAACGGGATCAATCTTGGCCCTATAACCCCATTGCCTCCCCAAAATCTTCAATTAAGAGCAAATGGCAATAAGAGTTCATTAGATGAACTTGGAATAAGTTACCCTCTCATCGGAGTGCAGTGGAAGTCTTTCATGGTCCAAGTCCACCTTTACCCTTTCAATTCTCCTTCGAGACTAAATCAAGCAAACTCAAGCATATGGTTAGTCTCAAAGGGTCAAGTTGTAACACATCTCCCCCTAAACAGGTGCATCACTTTGCAACGGACTTGTGAGGTCCAGGGAGTGTTTGTACAACTTGAGCACCATAATAAGCAACAAAATGCAAAAAGGAACATGATCAAAAGCATAAATACATGTATGCTACAATTCAATCCAAGTTCCGCGAATCTAAGACATTTAGCTCACTACGCAACCTGCAAAAGGTCTTCTCATCTAGAGGCTTGGTAAAGATATCGGCTAGCTGGTTCTCGGTGCTAATATAAAACACTTCGATATCTCCCTTTTGCTGGTGGTCTCTCAAAAAGTGATGCCGGATGTCAATGTGCTTTGTGCGGCTGTGCTCAACAGGATTTTCCGCTATTCGGATAGCACTCTCATTGTCACATAGGAGTGGGACTTTGCTCAGATTGTAGCCAAAGTCCCTGAGGGTTTGCCTCATCCAAAGTAGTTGCGCACAACACTGTCCTGCGGCAACGTACTCGGCCTCAGCGGTGGATAGGGCAACGGAGGTTTGTTTCTTAGAGTTCCATGACACCAGGGACCTTCCTAAGAATTGGCACGTCCCCAATGTACTCTTCCTATCGACCTTACATCCAGCATAGTCGGAATCTGAGTACCCAATCAAGTCAAAGTTAGACCCCTTTGGATACCAGATCCCGAAGCAAGGCGTAGCAACCAAATATCTAAGAATTCGCTTCACTGCCACTAAGTGACACTCCTTAGGATCGGATTGAAATCTAGCACACATGCATACGCTAAGCATAATATCCGGTCTACTAGCACATAAATAAAGTAAAGACCCTATCATTGACCGGTATGCTTTTTGATCAACGGACTTACCTCCTTTGTTGAGATCGGTATGTCCGTCGGTTCCCATCGGAGTCTTTGCGGGCTTGGCGTCCTTCATCCCAAACCGCTTTAGCAGATCTTGCGTGTACTTCGTTTGGGAGATGAAGGTGCCGTCCTTGAGTTGCTTCACTTGGAACCCAAGGAAGTAGTTCAACTCACCCATCATCGACATCTCGAATTTCTGCGTCATTACCCTGCTAAACTCTTCACAAGACTTTTGGTTAGTAGAACCAAATATTATGTCATCGACATAAATTTGGCACACAAACAAATCACCATCACATGTCTTTGTAAAAAGAGTTGGATCGGCTTTCCCAACCTTGAAAGCATTAGCAATTAAAAAGTCTCTAAGGCATTCATACCATGCTCTTGGGGCTTGCTTAAGTCCATAGAGCGCCTTAGAGAGCTTACACACGTGGTCGGGGTACCGTTCATCCTCGAAGCCAGGGGGTTGCTCCACGTACACCTCCTCCTTGATTGGCCCGTTTAGGAAAGCGCTCTTCACATCCATTTGGAACAACCTGAAAGAATGGTGAGCAACATATGCTAGCAAGATACGAATTGATTCTAGCCTAGCCACAGGAGCAAAAGTCTCCTCAAAGTCCAAACCTGCGACTTGGGCATAACCTTTTGCCACAAGTCGAGCCTTGTTCCTCGTCACCACCCCGTGCTCGTCCTGTTTGTTGCGGAACACCCACTTGGTTCCCACAACATTTTGCTTGGGACGAGGCACCAACGTCCAAACTTCATTGCGCTTGAAGTTGTTAAGTTCCTCCTGCATGGCCAACACCCAATCCGGATCTAGCAAGGCCTCCTCTACCCTGAAAGGCTCAATAGAAGAGACAAAAGAGTAATGTTCGCAAAAATTAACTAGTCGAGACCGAGTAGTTACTCCCTTGCTAATGTCACCCAGAATTTGGTCGACGGGATGATCCATTTGAATCATCGCTCGAACTTGGGTTGGAGGTGCCGGTTGCGCTTCTTCCTCCATCACGTGATCATCTTGTGCTCCCCCTTGATCACACGCCTCCTTTTGATGAACCTGTTCATCGTCTTGAGTTGGGGGATGCACCGTTGTTGAGGAAGAAGGTTGATCTCGTTCATCTTGTTCCTATGGCCGCACTTCTCCAATCGCCATGGTTCGTATAGCGGCCGTCGGAACATCTTCTTCATCTACATCATCACAATCAACAACTTGCTCTCTTGGAGAGCCATTAGTCTCATCAAATACAACGTCGCTAGAGACTTCAACCAAACCCGATGATTTGTTGAAGACTCTATACGCCTTTGTATTTGAGTCATAACCTAACAAAAACCCTTCTACAGCTTTGGGAGCAAACTTAGAATTTCTACCCTTCTTCACTAGAATGTAGCACTTGCTCCCAAATACACGAAAGTAAGATACATTGGGTTTGTTACCGGTTAGCAGCTCATACGAAGTCTTCTTGAGGAGGCGATGAAGGTAGACCCTATTGATGGCGTGGCAAGCCATGTTCACAGCTTCCGACCAAAAGCACTCGGGGGTCTTGAACTCTCCAAGCATCGTCCTTGCCATATCGATCAGCGTCCTGTTCTTCCTCTCTACCACACCATTTTGCTGTGGTGTGTAGGGAGCGGAGAACTCGTGCTTGATCCCTTCCTCCTCAAGGAACTCCTCCACTTGAAGGTTCTTGAACTCGGACCCGTTGTCGCTCCTTATCTTCTTCACCTTGAGCTCAAACTCATTTTGAGCTCTCCTGAGGAAGCGCTTGAGGGTCCCTTGGGTTTCAGACTTATCCTGCAAAAAGAACACCCAAGTGAAGCGGGAAAAGTCATCAACAATAACTAGACCATACTTACTTCCTCCTATGCTTAGATAGGCGACGGGTCCGAAGAGGTCCATATGCAGCAGCTCCAGAGGTCTTGACGTGGTCATCCCATTCTTGCTGTGATGTGCTCCTCCCACTTGTTTACCTGCCTGACAAGCTGCACAAGGTCTATCTTTTTCGAATTGTACGTTAGTCAAACCTATCACGTGTTCTCCCTTTAGAAGCTTGTGGAGGTTCTTCATCCCCACATGTGCTAAGCGGCGATGCCACAGCCAGCCCATGCAAGTCTTAGCCATTAAGCATGCATCTAGACCGGCCTCTTCTTTTGCAAAATCAACTAAGTAAAGCTTGTTGTCTAGTACACCCTTAAAGGCTAGTGAACCATCACTTCTTCTAATGACAGACACATCTACATTTGTAAAAAGACAATTATATCCCATATTGCATAATTGACTAACAGATAGCAAATTGTAACCAAGAGACTCAACTAAAAACACATTTGGAGATTGAGTGATCATTAGAAATTGCAATTTTACCTAACCCTTTTACCTTGCCTTGATTCCCATCACCGAATATAATTGAATCTTGGGAATCCTTATTTTTGACGTAGGAGGTGAACATCTTCTTCTCCCCCGTCATATGGTTTGTGCATCCGCTGTCGATAATCCAGCTTGAACCCCCGGATGCATAAACCTGCAAGGCAAATTTAGGCTTGGGTCTTAGGTACCCAACTCATGTTGGGTCCTACAAGGTTAGTGCAAATATCCTTAGGGACCCAAATGCAAGTTTTGTCTCCCTTGCATTTTGCCCCTAACTTCCTAGCAACTATTTTCCTATCATTTCTACAAATAACAAAGGAAACATTTAAAGCACAATAAATTGTAGAAGGTTCATTCACTACTTTCCTAGGAGCATGAATAATATTCTTTCTAAGCACATGATGAATATCATTTCTCCTGGACATATTTCTACCATGCATATAGGAAGAACTAGAAGCAAACATGGCATGAGAGTCAAAATCATCATAAGCATTGTAACTCCTATACGCATTTCTAGTTTGTCTCCTATCATGGTACAAGAAGGCATGGTTCTTTTTAGCACTACTAGCCATAGGGGCCTTCCCTTTCTCCTTGACGAAGATGGGAGCCTTATGGCTTGTTAAGTTCTTGGCTTCCCTCTTGAAACCAAGCCCATCCTTAATTGAGGGGTGTCTACCAATCGTGTAGGCATCCCTTGCAAATTTTAGCTTATCAAATTCATTCTTGCTAGTCTTAAGTTGGGCATTAAGACTAGCCACTTCATCATTTAGTTTTGAAATTGAAACTAAGTGTTCACAACAAGCATTAATATCAACATCCTTACACCTAGCGCAAATTTCAACATGTTCAACACAAGAGTTAGATTGACTTGCTACTTCTAGTTTCGCATTTAAATCATTAATTTCACCTTTTAAAGAGGAAATGGTTTTATTACAAGTAGAAAGTTCACAAGAAAGCATTCCATTTCTTTTAACTTCTAGAGCAAGTGAATTTTGTGCACTAACAAATTTATCATGCTCTTCATATAAAAGATCTTCTTGTTTCTCTAAGATTCTATCCTTTTCATTCAAGGCATCAATCAATTCGTTAATCTTAGCTATCTTAGTTCTATCCAATCCCTTGAATAAACTAGAGTAATCTATTTCATCCTCACTAGACTCATCATCACTAGAAGAATCATAAGTATTAGCATTACGAGTGATTACCTTCTTCTCCCTTGCCATGAGGCAAGTGTGATGCTCGTTTGGGAAGAGGGCCGATTTGTTGAAGGCAGTGGCGGCGAGTTCTTCGTCGTCGGAGTCGGACGAAGAGCAATCCGAATCCCACTCCTTTCCAAGGTGTGCTTCGCCATTGGCCTTCTTGTAAACCTTCTTGTTCTCCCTCTTCCCATTCTTTCCTTGCTCCTGGTCACTATCATTTTCGGGACAGTTAGCAATAAAATGACCAACCTTACCACATTTGAAGCATGAGCGCTTCCCCTTTGTCTTGGTCTTCCTTGGTTGCCCCTTGCGACCATTTAGCGCCGTCTTGAATCTGTTGATGATGAGAGCCATCTCTTCATCATTGAGCCCGGCCGCCTCAACTTGCGCCACCTTGCTGGGTAGCGGCTCCTTGCTCCTTGTTGCCTTGAGAGCAATGGGTTGAGGCTCGTGGAGTGGACCGTTCAACGCGTCGTCGACGTATCTCGCCTCCTTGATCATCATCCGCCCGCTTACGAATTTTCCGAGTACCTCCTCGGGCGTCATCATCGTGTACCTGGGATTCTCACGAATATTGTTCACGAGATGAGGATCAAGAATGGTAAAGGACCTTAGCATTAGGCGGACGACGTCGTGGTCCGTCCATCGCGTGCTTCCGTAGCCCCTTATTTTGTTGATGAGGGTCTTGAGCCGGTTGTACGTTTGGGTTGGCTCCTCTCCCCTTATCATGGCGAATCGTCCAAGCTCGCCCTCCACCAACTCCATTTTGGTGAGCATGGTGATGTCATTCCCCTCGTGAGAGATCTTGAGGGTGTCCCATATTTGCTTGGCATTGTCCAAGCCGCTCACCTTGTTGTACTCTTCCCTGCACAAGGACGCTAAGAGAACAGTAGTAGCTTGTGCATTTCTATGGATTTGTTCATTTATGAGCATAGAGTTATCTGAGCTATTAAACTTCATTCCATTCTCTACAATCTCCCAAATGCTTGGATGGAGAGAGAATAAGTGACTACGCATTTTGTGACTCCAAAATCCGTAGTCCTCCCCATCGAAGTGTGGAGGTTTGCCAAGAGGAATGGAAAGCAAATGCGAATTCGAACTATGTTGAATACGAGAATAATCAAATGAAAAGTTCGAATTGACCGTCTTTTTGTAGTCGTTGTCGTCGTCCTTTTGGGAAGAAGTAGACTCATCACTATCGTCGTAGTATATGATCTCCTTGATACGCTTTGTCTTCTTCTTCTTCCCTTCCTTCCGCTTGTAGCCCGAGCCGGAGTCAGTGGGCTTGTCATCCTTTGGCTCGTTGACGAAAGACTCCTTTTCGTTGTTGACCACCATCCCCTTTCCCTTAGGATCCATCTCTTCGGGCGATTAGTCCCCTCTTGAAGAGAACGGCTCCGATACCAATTGAGAGCACCTAGAGGGGGGGGGGGGTGAATAGGTGATCCTGTGAAACTTAAACTTATAGCCACAAAAACTTGTTAAGTGTTAGCACAATAATTGCCAAGTGGCTAGAGAGGAGTCTCAACAAAACACAATACCACAAGAGATCAAACACAGAGATGACACAGTGGTTTATCCCGTGGTTCGGCCAAGACCAACGCTTGCCTACTCCACGTTGTGGTGTCCCAACGGACGAGGGTTGCAATCAACCCCTCTCAAGCGGTCCAAAGACCAACTTGAATACCACGGTGTTTTGTTTTGCCTTTCAATATCCCGTTTGCAAGGAATCTCCACAAATTGGAGTCTCTTGCCCTTACAAGTATATGATCACAAAGAAGCACAGAGTAAGGGAGGGAAGCAACACACATAAATCCACAGCAAAATGCGCACACACACGGCCAAGAATCGAGCTCAAAAGACTATCTCAAAGTTCTCACTAGAACGGAGCTCGAATCACTTAGAATGACAAACGAATGCGCAAAGACTGAGTGTGGATGATCAAGAATGCTCTAAGGTTGCTTTGTGTACTCCTCCATGCGCCTAGGGGTCCCTTTTATAGCCCCAAGGCAGCTAGGAGCCGTTGAGAGCAAATCTGGAAGGCCAATCTTGCCTTCTGTCATCGGGGGCACCGGACAGTCCGGTGCACACCGGACACTGTCCGGTGCCCGATTTCCTTCCTTAAATAGCGAAGCCGACCGTTGCAGATCTGGGAGCCGTTGGCGCACCGGACATGTCCGGTGCACACCGGACATGTCCGGTGCACACCGGACATGTCCGGTGCACACCGGACAGTCCGGTGCCGTCTTCTAGCCGTTGGCTCGGCCACGTGTCCCGCGCAGATTGCGCGGCCGACCGTTGGCCCGGCCGACCGTTGGCTCACCGGATAGTCCGGTGAATTTTAGCCGTACGCCGTCGGCGAATTCCCGAGAGCGGCCTCTTCACGTCGAGTCAGCCTGGCGCACCGGACACTGTCCGGTGCACCACCGGACAGTCCGGTGTGCCAGATCGAGCTGAGTCTTGGCTGTACACAGCCAAGTCTTTTTCTCCTCTTTTCTTTTCTTCTTCTTTCTGTTTCTAACACTTAGACAAGTATATTAGTACACAAAACCAATGTACTAAGGCTTAGAAACATACCTTTACTTCATGGTTTGCACTTTGTTCGTCCATGGACATAAATTCACATTTAAGCACTTGTGTTGGCACTCAATCACCAAAATACTTAGAAATGGCCCAAGGGCACATTTCCCTTTCATAACTGCATATACTTTTAGAAGAAGTTATTTTGCTATATTGAGACATTTTTTTGCCAGGATCAGGAGAGCACATTTCTAAAGTTAGCCTTTATAGAAGATTCAATGGAATCTAGATCTAAAAGATCGAAATATGTCATGATGACAGTTGTTGTACTCTTTTTTCTTGGTATGTTTTTCTGAAGTTTCTCATATGAGGTTTTTAACGATGCAAAAAAGTGCAAATGCAATATGTGTCAACATGCGCTCTTTCTTCATATTTTTCCACTGGGGTTTTTGGGAGTTTTAACAAGACATGTGTTGGTCGTGGTATTCGTCTAAAGAAGAGTGTTGAGAAACCCTAATAAAGAATTATGTGATCAAATACCAAATATGTCCCTTAGGACTATCACGTCTCTATATATAGAACCTGTACCCCTTTATAGTTTAGAGATGATAAACCGGCCAACCGTTTAGTTATCAACATTATCTTCCCTGTTTCATTATTTCGCCGCCGTTCGCCGTCGAACCGCCGCGCGGCCGTCGAGTTGAAGAGGCGAGGCAAAGGCAAGGAGAGCGGCAAGGAGAGGAAAGGACGCCATGGCGACCGCTTCAGGTGAGTAAAGCACCACTGAACCCTAACCCTAGTTTCCGTGGGTTCGATCCTCCCAAAACCGCGCGAATTCGATCCGTTTCCGTGGGCGGGTATCTCCATACCCGGTTTGTTTCTTCCCGATTCGACGTGAATTAGGGTCTGTTCGGAGGCGGTGTACCTGTTGCTCTGCCTAACTTGGGGATTAGGATTTCTGTGGGTGCTTGTGACCCACGATTTTTTGGGGGATTTTTTTACTGCGCCTATTATGAATTAGCGACTTATGATGCCTTGTACCGTTTATGACAGTGACTTTCAAGTCACGGGAGGATCACCGGAAGCAGCTCGAGCTTGAGGAGGCGCGCAAGGCGGGGCTTGCGCCTGCGGAGGTCGATGAGGATGGGAACGAGATCAATCCCCATATCCCCCAGTACATGTCCTCGGCCCCATGGTATCTTAATGCTGAGAAGCCGGTAAGTCATTGCTTGCTCTATTTTGCGCGCTGTTCCCGAAAGCTGTGCATGGGGATCTGGCTGATTGTCCTTGTTGGTTTTATGAATTCAGAGTTTGAAGCATCAACGGAAGTGGAAGTCAGATCCGAACTACACCAAGTCGTGGTATGATAGGGGTGCGAAGCTTTTCCAGGCCAACAAGTACAGGAAAGGTGCCTGCGAGAAGTAAGTGGTGTTTGTTTCACCATATTTCTTTTGACGCCCTGCTCAACATGTTTACTTATTGCTTATTAGTATGTCATGGTCTTGTTGGTTCTAGTTTTGCAGTTGGGGACCAAGTTTTAGAGTTTGCAATCCATTTAGTAGCCAATGTGCATGAACAAATAGACTTTCAGTGTGCTTTTGCTGACAAATGGTTTTCCTTGGTGTTTTAGCTGCGGAGCCATGACTCATGACAAGAAGTCTTGCATGGAGCGGCCTCGAAATGTGGGAGCTAAGTGGACAAATGTTAACATAGCACCTGATGAGAAAGTTGAATCATTTGAACTGGACTATGATGGGAAGCGTGATCGCTGGAATGGTTATGATGCTTCAACCTACACTCGTGTTATCGCTGACTATGAAGCTAGAGAAGAGGCCAGGAAAAAGTATCTGAAAGAGCAGCAGCTGAAGAAACTTGAGGAGAAGGATACCGAGAAGGATGATGAGAATGCGGGTAGTGAAGACGAAGAAGATGACCTGAGGATAGATGAGGCCAAAGTTGATGAGAGTGCCCAGATGGACTTTGCTAAGGTAGAGAAGCGTGTGCGCACAACAGGTGGTGGAAGCACTGGTACTGTTAGGTAAGTACTGCACTGCTACTCAGAAAATAGATTGCGTTCCTTCTAGCATGTCTGGATTTATCAGCAACGAATTTAAACTCTGATGGTTAATTTTTATGTTTCTACAGGAATTTGCGTATCAGAGAAGACACGGCAAAATATCTTTTAAACCTTGATGTCAACTCTGCATACTATGATCCAAAAACCCGCTCCATGAGGGAAGACCCCTTGCCAGATGCAGATCCAAATGATAAGTTCTATGTGGTAAGTAATTGATGGCATATGACATTAACCCTTTACACAGTTTTAAATATGAAAACCTTCAGTTCTCTAGGCTCTTGGTTTCTGTTTTCTGATGTGATATTATGGTGAAGGGTGACAACCAAAATCGTCTTAGTGGTCAAGCGCTGGAGTTCAAGCAACTCAACATCCATGCATGGGAAGCTTTTGAAAAAGGGCAGGATATCCATATGCAAGCAGCCCCATCTCAAGCAGAACTGCTGTACAAGAGTTTCAAGATCAAGAAAGAAATGTTGAAGTCTGAACATAAGGATAAAATTATTGAGAAGTATGGGAATGCTGCGTCAGAAGATACAATTCCTCGGGAGCTGCTTCTTGGGCAAAGTGAGAGAGAGATTGAGTATGACCGTACCGGTCGAATAATTAAAGGACAGGTTGGTACTTAATACTGAGTGTTGTTAATTATGCCTTTCGACTTTATGGCCTCCTATTCTCCACGAGACTAAATATTAGTCCCATCACATTGAATGTTGGGATGCTATTTAGAAGTATTATATATAGTCTAATTATAAAACTAATTACATAGATGATGACTAAAAGGTAAGACAAACCTATTAAGACTAATTAGTCAATGATTCGTTAATGTGATGCTACAGTAATCATTTACTAATCATAGATTAATTAGGCTTAATAAATTTGTCTCTCCGTTTAGTCTTCATTTATGTAATTATTTTTATAATTAGACTATTTTAACACTCGTAGTTGACATTCAAACATCCAATGTGACACAAAATAAACTTTAGTCAGGGGAACCAAACACTGTTTCTGCGTGTTTTTGTTGTCACATTCTCTCTCTCTCTCTATCTATCTATCTATATATATATATAGGTATAACGGGAGCCCTGGGCTTCCAATAGTTAACGGAAGCCCAGGCCGACCACCCCTACAAACTGGTTCAACCCAGCGGCCAGCGCGCCCAACCAGCCTGTCAGGTGCGCCACCTGCACCACGTCTGTTAGCGCAAAAAAAGGAATGCATGCATGCGTCAAACACCATCCAATGCATGCACGTAATTTTAGGAAAAAACATATGACGGTTTCTATTTTTAAATGCTTTATTTTCTCCATAAATTTAGTATCGCTGCAACAGCCATGCAGCTAGACACGTAAGGACCATTTTATGATATATATTGAGACTAAATATGCTACACTGTGTAGATAATTATGCAATTCGGTATACTGCGTAAAAATCTGTTACCAGCTGCATGTGCACGAATTTATGATGAAAATAATGTGCAATGAAAGGAAATGAATTGCATGCATAGAAACAAAAAATCGTATTTAATGTGTAATTTGCTTCATAAATATAGTATCTCTCCAACAACCATGCAGCTAAACACATTAGACTAGTTTATGATTTATACTTATACTAATTATACTACACGATGTAGGTATTTATGCAATTCGGTACACTGCGTAAAAAAATCTAGCATGTTGTTCACTGGTGGATGCATCTACAGGTTGGAGCGTAAAAACCTTAAGTTTTAAGCATAAAATCTCTCAATTATAAGCGTAAATATCTGGCCAATGTGAGAGGTTGATAGCTCTGGTAGGTTGTTATTACGATCCTATTTTTATGACAGATTCAAAAAATATGGCAGCCGCATGCATGCAGTTTCTATTTTTATAACAGATCCAAAAATTATGGCAAAATGCATGCATGAGTCAAACACGTTCACTGACATGCGCGTAAATTTAGGAAAGATATGTGTGACAGTTTCTATTTTAAAGGCTTTATTTCCTCCATAAATTTAGGATCGCTGCAACAGACATGCAACTAAAACTCGTAATGACCATTTTATGATATATACTGATACTAAATATGCTACACTATGTAGATAATTATGCAATTCGGTATACTGCGTAAAAATCTGCTACCAGCTGCATGTACACGAATATATGATGGAAAGAATATGCAATAAAAGGAAATGAATTGCATGCATAGAAACAAAAAATCGCATTAAATGTTTTATTTCATTCATAAATATAGGATCCCTCCAACAACCATGCAGCTAAACGCATTATAACTAGTTTATGATGTATACTGAAACAAATTATACTACACGGTGTAGGTATTTATGCAATTCCTTACACTGCGTAAAAAATCTGGCATGTTGTTCACTGGTGGACGCATCTCCGGGTGGAGCGTAAAAACCTTAAGCTTTGAGCATAAAATCTCTCAATTATAAGCGTAAATACCGAGTCAATTAAAGGTTGATAGTTTTAGTAGGTGTTACTACGATCCTATTTTTACGACAGATCCGAAAAATATGGCAGCCGCATGCATGCGGTTTCTATTTTTATACAGATCCAAAAATTATGGCAAAAATCGTGGGAGTTTCCATTGCATGCGCGCAAATTACGAACAGCATAAATCAAGGAATTGCCTTTCTAATGTGCATGCAGTAAACTGATATACGAACTCTGTGTTCAAGCATAAAATCGTACAGTTTTTAGCGTAAATAATACATGTGGTAGGCATAAAACACAATAATCGAAAAGAAAACTGCGCCGGATCGGAGGATGTCACGCGCGATCATCGCTGCGCGCATCTCGGGCCTTCTGTGACGCCGCTCGCTCGAAGATCGCGCCTCATGCGTCGCCGTCGCCACTCGCACGTCGACGGGCGTCGCTTGCTCGCCGGCCTTGGAAGTGCCGCCTCCTCGGGACCTCGGGGACGCCGCCGCTTGCCCGCACAAGGACCCCGCTGTTGCTCGCCCTCTGGATCGGGGAGCGCCGCCACCGACCTGGGAACCGCCGCCACTACTCCGGATCGAGGAATCTCCGCCACCGCGCGTCGAGGTCATGAGTTGCGGGCACCGGCTGGGGGTCCACCGCCGCGCACGCTCTGGGGCAACCGTCGTCGTCGCACGCGGCGTCGCTAATGAATCGGGGTGGAGCGTAAAAAACTGAACCCTAGCACTCCGGGTCCTCTTTTATAGACGTCCGGATGTGGTCCGGCTCGACCGGTTTGCACCGTCCGACCTGGGCTTCCTCTAGTTATTGGAAGCCCAGGGCTCCTAATATATAAACTATATATATATATATATATATATATATATATATATATATATATATATATATATATATATATATTGTGTTTGGGTCTTTGGGAGGGCTTGCTAGTTCCTAGCTAATTGTGTCTGCATGTTACAACATCGGAGTTGACGATAATCTTTGCTTCTTTACAAGGAATCATATTCAGAGGCATCTGAAGTCTTGTATCAAATCTTAATATTGCGAATTAATAAAGTAGGACTTAATCTAGCCTCCAGAAATGCTTGTGCATTTTGTGGAGGTCTTGCAATCGAACTTGGAACTAGGATTGTGCCATAGGGGCTAGTCATAATATGGGGGGGGGGGGGGGTACCTGTTTCAATTATGTGGTGATATGCTAGACATCAAACCCAACAAGGACCATAAAAAAGATTATACGGAAGTAAAAGGTTATTAATAGTGCCAACAATACTAAAAGGAGAACATTATCCTAGATCATGGTTCAGCACATGTATTCTATCATAGTTATCACAAGCTAGGAGCACATGCAAAGATCGTGAGTTAACTATATGTTTGGATGCAATTAAGAAATACTAAGAACTGTATCCTCCTTTGCTTTGGGTGCATTATAATTTTGTGTCTTGACTGGATGCCACCAATCCAGTCTAATTGTTGGGCTGTTAGCATTGCTTCAATGTTTGGTATGGTCTGAGTACTAAATGCTAATGAGTAACCTTAATTTATATCTACAGGATGTAGCTCTTCCCAAGAGCAAATACGAAGAGGATGTATTCATTAATAACCACACGAGTGTGTGGGGTTCATGGTGGAAAGATCATCAATGGGGCTACAAGTGCTGCAAGCAGACTATCAAGAATAGTTATTGCACAGGCTTGGCTGGAATAGAAGCTGCCGAGGCCTCAGCAGATCTAATGAAGGCCAATATGGCCCGCAAGGAGGCTGCAGAAGGTATTTATTATTTATATCTGGACAGCTTCTATTGGCTGTAGGATAACTGGTGTCATTCAGTAAACCTTTACCTGTTCAAAAGTTCCCACCTTCCATTGATAAAATCATAATTGGTGCCAGCTTTTTATCAAGCATGAGCTCGCACCTAAGTGCCAGTTTTATTTGCCACCATTTAACTATTCTCCTAACTATATGAACAGTGTGTTGTTATATTTAGTGTGGTATAAGGTCTTGTTAGTTTCATACTTGCATGTCGTCTTGTGTCAAGATAAGTTGAGACAGACAATGAGACGCAAATATGGCTAGGTGCAATATGTTTTGTTTACAAATAAACTTGTTTAAATGAGGTGACATGCCACTCGCTTCAATTACCCATGTGTGGCCACCATTATGCATTGCAGTAACTTAAAATCGGTTCAATGCAGATGAACCTGTACAGCATGAAGAGAAGCGACTAGCCACTTGGGGAACCGACGTGCCTCAGGATCTTGTTCTTAATGAGAAGAAGCTGGAGGAATCTCTAAAGAAGGTTAGTGTCTTGTATTTGATCTTTGGGGCTTGTTTGGGAGCAAGTGGAACAAAGGGGATTGAGGGGGCTAGAATGAAAAAATTAACCATTTGCCACTATATGGAGGTGTGTGGCAAAATTTTTGCCCTCCATTACCTTTACTCCTAAACAAGCTCTTGGTGTCTTGGTTCATAATTTCCCCCCTACCGTCTTGGTTCATAATTTCCCCCCTACCGTAGACGCTGAAGCTTTGGTTTTAATCCCGTACAGGAGACTGCAAGGAGAAAAGAGGAGAAGGATGAAAGAAAGAGGAAGTATAACGTGAAGTGGAACGACGAGGTGACTGCAGAAGACATGGAGGCTTACCGAATGAAGAGGATTCACCATGACGATCCTATGAAAGATTTTCTCAACTGAAAAGTGTGGTAGATAACTAGATGTTCATGCCACTGTATCACATTGGGTGCACCGTGCCTTGCATCGATGTTGTGTTACTGTAGGGTGGCTACGCCTGTCCTAAGGATATGGCCAGCAGACCGTGCATGTGGCAGTGTGTGTTGCACTTAAATTATGATATGGGATGGGTAAGGCTGGAGATAGCTTAACCAGAGTGGTGGTGGTGCTGTGATCTAGTGGCAGAATGTAAGAAACTGGCTACACCTTTTACAAGCTGCGTGTTGGAGATGTAAGGGGCTGTTTGCGTTGGATTAAAGCTAACTATTTCGACCGCTGTAGTTGTAATATATAGTGACAAAAATACTGTAGAAACAGTAGAAGCTTCTGATATTACAATCCTTATTTCCATAGTCTTGGTATCTTATGATGATTGATGTGCAGAAGGAATGACGTCCCAGTTCAATTTGTGAGCTGTCGAAATTCGAGTCCCAGAGTTGTGTGCAGTGGAGGCCTAAAAATCAGCTCTAGCAATCTTCCACTAGACGTCTAGACCTTCCAAATTTATTGGTCTCCTATTTTTCTCATTCCACACACTCGGTCTCGCTGGCCCCCTGCCGGACTATTGTTGGAAGGTTGTCTCGAGCAGTATACGGTCGATTGTGTTATAAAGTAAAATCTAAAACAAAAGATAAATGGATAAGTTGTTGGAGTCTAAGAAATTTTGTTTGAGGCTAGCTAAACTAGGCATTGATGATTTCGGCCAACAGCTGTGACAATCTAACTTGCTACACAAGCCAACTTAACCTGCAAATTAATTAAGAACGTATGTTTGGGGGTAGAGCTAGCCAAACTAGATTGTAGCCGTGTGAAATGAGCCATATCAAATTCTAGGTACGAATCTACCTACACAGATGTTTTTTAAATTATAGTTTTTGCAATACTATACTTTCAAATGGTCATGACAGTACTATAATTTTGGCCGGCTACAAGAATACTATTTATTGTTTGGATGCAGTATTCTAAACCATAGTATTTAGACAAAATCTATACATATCATGAAAATTTTGGGTTAGACCGAAGCTTCCAACACTTCAAAATACCATAGTTTCTAACATACCATGGTTTTAAAAACATAGTTACCATGGTTTAAAAAATACCGTGGTTTTAAAAGGATCTGAACACATCCTAACATAAAATACTAGTGTTTTATAAATCACAATATTAACTAATAACTATAAAAACACTTTACTTTCAAACTATATATGCCTGAGTATTCTTGCAGCCAGAGGCTTGTGCTTGTCGTCTCCATCTCTATCACCACTTGCCGTAGGACTTGACTAGGGATAATTAAAATCAACGTAGTGCGTGCGTGCTACTTGGGACGTAGCATTATTGATGGACATATCTATCTTGATGAGTCGATTGACATGGACGGGTGAAAGCAGCGTGCCACTATCTGTTTGTGAGCCGACGACTCAACCGTGGCCACTAATGACCATGTGCATGATTCTGTTCCAACACATCCCGCTGGAATTTAGATCTTCTAGTAATATGTCATACAAATTATCTTAGGGTTTGTGTCCTAATCAACTCTATTTTTTTAAAAAAAATAACTTAGTGTTGGTCACTTGTTCGTAAATGTTATAAGTCAAGAACAAGATAACACAATTATTAATAGTTAAAGACCTTCGTACTTCGAAACATTATTTTCTTTCAGACATAATGATCTTCAGACGAAGGTCATGAAGGAAACCTTCATCATTTTGTGATATGATATAAACATGAATATGAATATAAATAAGAAGATGAAGGAATACAGAGAAATCAAGATAATATCTACCATATATTTTATGATTTATCTACCTTCATTAAACATGAATAAACATCAATAATATTCATATTACAATTATACATTCGGCTTGCCGGAAGGTGGAAGAACGAGAATGGCTCGAGAGTGATTACAATCTAACGTGAACAGTATGATGTTACTGTTCATCTATTTATAGGCACGGGACACAGCTCGGATAAAAGTACATTTATATCCCTGGTAACTGCCTATAATCCTAACATGGACTATTGAGGACTATAAGGTTTTTAGCCCCTTTCAGTCATCATCATGCTTCTGAGCTTCGTCAATATGTTAGGCCGAAGGTCCTTGGCTTTTAGCTTCGTTGCCCACTCTTTATCTCCCTTTATTCCGCCATAAGAGAAGTTCTTCACCCCAAGCTTCGAAGCTTCCTATAACTATTCATAATCATGCTGAAAACATATGGTTAGACATATTTTTAAGGACCTTCGGAAGATGAAGGCCCCCAATACTTAGTGTGTATAGAAAAGAACACTAGCATTTAATTTACAACATCAAACTTGTCGGGGACCATAATTAGGGGTACCCTCAAGGCTCCTAAATCTCAGCTGGTAACCCCCATCAGCACAAAGCTGCAAAGGCCTGATGGGTGCGATTAAGTCAAGGATCGGTCCATTCGAGGGACGTGATCACGCCTCGCCCGAGTCCAGCCTCGGGCAAGGGCAGCCGACCCCGAAGGACCTACGTCTCGCCCGAGGCCCCCCTCCAGCAACGGACACACCTTCGGCTCGCCCGAGGCCCAGTCTTCACCAAGAAGCAACCTTGGTCAAATCGCCACACCGATCGACCAAATCGCAGGGGCATTTAATGCAAAGGTGGCCTGACACCTTTATCCTGACGCACGCCCTCCAATCGACAGAGCCGAAGTGACCGCCGTCACTTCGCCGCTCCACTGACCAGTCTGACAGGAAGACAGCGCCGCCTGCGCCGCTCCGACTGCTGAGCCACTCGACAGAGCGAGGATGTCAGCGACCAAGTCCGGCCTCAGGCGTCATAGGAAACTCCGCCTCGCCCGACCCAGGGCTCGGACTCGGGCTCGGCCCCAGAAGACGGCGAACTCCGCTCCGCCCGACCTCAGGGCTCGGACTCGGGCTCGGCCCCGGAAGACAGCGAACTCCGCTTCGCCCGACCCCAGGGCTCGGACTCAACAATGGCCTAAGCCGACGGTCTCCGCCTCGTCCGACCCGGGGGCTCGGACTCGACCTCGACCTCGGAAGACAGACTCGACCTCGACCTCGGAGGAGCCTCCACCTCGCCCAACCTAGGGCACGGACCGACCACGTCAATAGGAAGCGCCATCATTACCCTACCCCGAGCTGACTCAGGCTACGGGGAACAAGACCGGCGTCCCATCTGGCTCGCTCCACCATACGAGTAATGATGACGCCCCGCATGCCCTGTGACGACGGCAGCTCTCAGCCCCCTTACGGAAGCAAGAGGACGTCAGCAAGGACTCAACAGCCCCGACAGCTGTCCTTCCGCCAGGCTCTAGCGCTTCTCCGACGGCCACGACACCACGCGAACTGGGTGCCAAGACCTCTCCGGCTGCCACGATGGCATGTACTTAGGGCGCTAGCTCTCCACCGCTAGACACGTTAGCACATTGCTACACTCCCCATTGTACACCTGGATCCTCTCCTTACGCCTATAAAAGGGAGGACCAGGGCCCTCTTACAGAGGGTTGGCCGCGCGGGGAAGGACGGGATGGCGCTCGCGCAAGGCCGCTCGCTCCCTCCCGCGTGGACGCTTGTAACCCCCTACTGCAAGCGCACCCGACCTGGGCGCGGGGCTAACACGAAGGCCGCGGGTTCCACTCTCCCACGCCTGTCTCCCTCTGGCTGCTGTCTTCCCCCCTTCGCGTTCTGCCTCGCGTCGACCCATCTGGGCTGGGGCACGCGGCGACAATTCACTCGTCGGTCCAGGGACCCTCCGGGTTTCGAAACACCGACAGTTGGCGCGCCAGGTAGGGGCCTGCTGCGTGTTGACGAACAGCTTCCCGTCAAGCTCCAGATGAGTAGTCTCCAACAACCTCTCCAGCCCAGGACGGTGCTCTGTTTCGGGAGTCTTGAGTTCATGTCCCTCGACGGCAGCTACGACATGATACTCCTTCCCCCGCCGCGCGACAGCGACAATGGCGGTCGACAACCCGCTCGCCGGCGGGGAAATCGACGACGCCTTCCCCACGTGGTGGAAGGACGACATTCGGGCTTGTCCCGTCCTCTCCCCCGCCGACGGAGGAGGAGGCGGGGCAACCAAGGCCAAGCAGGAGGCGGCACCTCGTTGGCTGTCGAGCGAGTCGACGGCGCCGGCGCCAGAGGGCGCGTCGGACATCGACCTCGCGTCTGAGACGAAGACGAGCGCCATCTCCCCGCAACACGCCAACCTCAAGCAAACGGACGACGCTAGCACACTCGCGAACGACTTGCTGGGCGTCACCCTCGTACCTGAGACAACGGTGCAGTCCGTCCCTGACGTGATTTCGTCACCGCCCGTCGACCGAAAGGTACCGACCGATTCCCATCTCGCGTCTTTTGGATTCGGCCTCGACCCGCCAAGCGACTCCGCTTCGGTGGACACTCCCATAGAGGCGAGTCCAAGCCCTCCGGGGTATCGTGTGCGGTCACCCTAGGACCGGCTGACGGCCGTCTCGTCCTACGGGCCCTCGGGGTCCGAGGAAGATGGCGAGCCCAACCTCTGTTGGGATTTCTCCGGGCTTGGTAACCTCAGTGCCATGCGGGACTTCATGACCGCATGCGACTACTGCCTTTCCGACTGTTCCGACGGTAGCCGCAGCCTCGACGACGAGGACTGCGGCCCAAGTCATGAATGTTTCCACGTCGATCTAGGGGGTCCTGGCGAAGGCAACCATCTTGGTATGCCGGAGAACAGTGATCTCCCTAGGCCTGTGCCTCGCGTCGACATCCTTCGGGAGCTAGCTGTGATCCCCGTCCCGGTGGGGGGTCCTGACCCACAGCTCGAGCAAATCCGCGAGAGACAGGCCAAGCTCGACGAGGGAGCAGGAACGCTTGTGCCGATCCGCCGGGACATCGGGCAGGAATGGGCGGGCCAACCTCCGGCCGGAGAAGCACGTCATCTCCCCCAGGGCATCCAGCGCCACATCGCCGACGACGTCAGGGTAAGGCCACCACCGGATTCCAGTGGAGTCGGCCAGAACCTGGCTGCAGCGGTGATACTTCACCGCGCGATGCCGGAGCCATCAACCACCGAGGGGCGGCGTATCCAGGGAGAGCTCAAGAATCTCCTGGAGGACGCCGCGGTCCGACGGGCCGAGAGCTCCGCCTCCCGAAGGCCGGGGTACCCCTCGGAACATCGCGCCGTGACTTCCCGATTCATGCGGGAAGCCTCGGTCCATACCGGGCGCACGCGCAACACAGCGCCTGCGGCCCCGGGTCGCCTCGGCAACGAGCACCATCATCACAGCCATCGGGCCCACCTCGACGACAGGGTGCGCCGAGGCTACCACCCCAGGCGTGGGGGACGCTACGACAGCGGGGAGGATCGGAGTCCTTCGCCCGAACCACCCGGTCCGCAAGCTTTCAGCCGCGCCATACGACGGGCGCCGTTCCCGACCCGGTTCCGAACCCCGACTACTATCACGAAGTACTCGGGGGAGACGAGACCGGAACTATGGCTCGCGGACTATCGGCTAGCCTGCCAACTGGGTGGAACGGACGATGATAATCTCATCATCCGCAACCTCCCCCTGTTTCTCTCCGACACCGCTCGAGCCTGGCTGGAGCACCTGCCCCCGGGGCAGATCTCCAACTGGGACGACCTAGTCCAAGCCTTTGCCAGCAATTTCCAAGGCACATACGTGCGCCCTGGGAACTCCTGGGATCTCCGAAGCTGCCGCCAGCTGCCGGGAGAGTCTCTCCGAGACTACATCCGGCGATTCTCGAAGCAGCGCACCGAGCTGCCCAACGTCACCGATTCGGATGTCATCGGCGCGTTCCTCGCCGGCACCACCTGCCGCGACCTGGTGAGCAAGCTGGGTCGCAAGAGCCCCACCAGGGCGAGCGAGCTGATGGACATCGCCACCAAGTTCGCCTCTGACCAGGAGGCGGTTAAGGCCATCTTCCGGAAGGACAAGCAGCCCCAGGGCCGCCTACCGGAAGATGCTCCCTAGGCGTCAACTCAGCGCGGCACCAAGAAGAAGGGCAAGAAGAAGTCGTAAGCGAAACGAGACGCCGCCGACGCGGACCTTATCGCCGCCGCCGAGTACAAGAACCCTCGGAAACCTCCGGGAGGTGCCAACCTCTTCGACAAGATGCTCAAGGAGCCGTGCCCTTATCATCAGGGGCCCGTCAAGCACACCCTTGAGGAGTGTGCCATGCTTCGACGACACTTCCACAAGGCCGGGCCACCTGCGGAGGGTGGCAAGGCCCTCGACGACGCTAAGAAGGAAGATCGCAAGGCAGGAGAGTTCCCCGAGGTCCACGACTGCTTCATGATCTACGGCGGGCAAGTGGTGAACGCCTCGGCTCGGCACCGCAAGCAAGAGCGTCGGGAGGTCTGCTCGGTAAAGGTGGCGGCGCCAGTCTACCTAGACTGGTCCGACAAGCCCATCACCTTCGACCAGGCCGACCATCCAGACCACGTGCCGAGCCCGGGGAGATACCCACTCGTTGTCGACCCCATCATCGACAACGTCAGGCTCACCAAGGTCCTCATGGACGGAGGCAGCAGCCTCAACATCATCTACGCCGAGACCCTCGGGCTCCTGCGGATCGATCTGTCCTCGGTCTGGACGGGCGCTGCGCCTTTCCACGGGATCATCCCCGGGAAGCGCGTCCAACCCATCGGACAACTCGATCTACCCGTCTGCTTCAGGACGCCCTCCAACTTTCGAAGGGAGACCCTCACATTCGAAGTGGTTGGGTTTCGAGGAACCTACCACGCAGTGTTGGGGAGGCCGTGCTACGCCAAGTTCATGGCCGTCCCCAACTACACCTACCTCAAGCTCAAGATGCCGGGCCCTAACGGGGTCATCACCGTCGGGCCCACGTACCGACACACATACGAATGCGACGTGGAGTGCGTGGAGTACGCCGAGACCCTCGCCGAGTCCGAGACCCTCATCGCCGACCTGGAGAGCCTCTCTAGGGAGGCGCACGACGTGAAGCGCCACGCCGGCAACTTCAAGCCAGCGGAGACGGTTAAGTCCGTCCCTCTCGACCCCTGCAACGACGCCTCCAAGCAGATCCGGATCGGCTCCGAGCTCGACCCCAAATAGGAAGCAGTGCTCATCGACTTTCTCCGCGCAAACGTCGACGTTTTCGCGTGGAGTCCCTCGGACATGCCCGGCATACCGAGGGAAGTCGTCAAGCACTCGCTGGATATCCGAGCTGGAGCCTGACCCGTGAAGCAGCCTCTACGCCGATTCGACGAAGAAAAGCGCAGAGCCATAGGCGAGGAGATCCACAAGCTAATGGCGGCAGGGTTCATCAAAGAGGTATTCCATCCCGAATGGCTTGCCAACCCTGTGCTTGTGAGAAAGAAAGGGGGGAAATGGCGGATGTGTGTAGACTACACTGGTCTAAACAAAGCATGTCCGAAAGTTCCCTACCCTCTGCCTCGCATCGATCAAATCGTGGATTCCACTGCTGGGTGCGAAACCCTGTCTTGCCTCGATGCCTACTCAAGGTATCACCAGATCAGGATGAAAGAGTCCGACCAGTTCGCGACTTCTTTCATCACACCCTTCGGCATGTACTGCTATGTTACCATGCCGTTTGGTTTGAGGAATGCGGGTGCGATGTACCAGCGATGCATGAACCATGTGTTCGGCGAACACATTGGTCGAACGGTCGAGGCCTACATCGATGACATCGTAGTCAAGACAAGGAAGGCCTCCGACCTCCTTTCCGACCTTGAAGTGACATTCCGATGTCTCAAGGCGAAAGGCGTGAAGCTCAATCCCGAAAAGTGTGTCTTCGGGGTCCCCCGAGGCATGCTCTTGGGGTTCATCGTCTCCGAGCGGGGCATCAAGGCCAACCCGGAGAAGATCGCTGCCATCACCAGCATGGGGCCCATCAAGGACTTGAAAGGCGTACAGAGGGTCATGGGATGCCTCGCGGCTCTGAGCCGTTTCATCTCGCGCCTTGGCAAAAGAGGCCTGCCTCTGTACCGCCTCTTAAGGAAGACCGAGTGCTTCGCTTGGACTCCTGAGGCCGAGGAAGCCCTTGGGAACCTGAAGGCGCTCCTCACGAACGCGCCCATCTTGGTGCCCCCCGCTGCCGGAGAAGCCCTCTTGATCTACGTCGCCGCGACCACTCAGGTGGTTAGCGCCGCGATTGTGGTCGAGAGACGAGAAGAGGGGCATGCATTGCCCGTCCAGAGGCCAGTCTACTTCATCAGTGAGGTACTGTCCGAAACCAAGATCCGCTACCCACAAATTCAGAAGCTGCTGTACGCAGTGGTCCTGACGCGGCGGAAGTTGCGACACTACTTCGAGTCTCATCCGGTGACTGTGGTGTCATCCTTCCCCCTGGGGGAGATCATCCAGTCCCGAGAGGCCTCGGGTAGAATTGCAAAGTGGGCGGTGGAGATCATGGGCGAGACAATTGAAAGTAGCCTAGAGGGGGGTGAATAGGCTACACCTGCAAATTCTCACAAAAAACTTCGAGATAGGTTAAATTAAAGTTGCACTGGTGCAAACCGGTTCAGTCGATTTTAATTACAACTGAACAAGTTTGAACCTGCTCAACTTAAATTAGATAATCTGTTGAACAAATACGAAGTAGTGAAGAATATAGCTAAAGACTTGCCCTACACAAAATCTACTCGAATGAATAATATGAACCAACTACCGAATATAAAGCGCTTGACAAGAACACACAAGAACACGCGATATAACCCGAGGTTCGGCAACCACCACAAAGGTGTCCTACTCCTCGTTGAGGAACCCACAAAGGGCCGGGTCTTTTCCAACCCTAATCCTCCATAAGCCGACCACAAAGGTCAAGGCAATCTCTTCTCAAATCAGCTCAAAGAGCGGGTGATACAAACTTCTTGGGGTCGTCCACAAATTTGGAGACTCCCAAGCAACCTCTAACCGTCAAGGAACACGAGGTTCCAAGAGTAACAAATCCGCACACAGTTAAGTTTGCAACGAGCTCAAGAACAAAGAGAATAGGAGAATTGAGATGAAATCGACAGCGAGTTCGATCGAGTTCACCTCACACCAAGGGTCCTTCAAATGATTGAAGGAGATGCGATTGCGGGTGTGAAAGGCGAAATGAATGCGCTTGTTTGAAGGTTGGTCAGCCAAGAATTCGTGGGAGAGGCAGGAGTAAATGAGAGAGAGTGTGTGAGGGGGTATATAAAGGATCCCCCAAAAGCTGGCAGCCGTTGGGAGAAAAAGAGCAAAAACCGGTTGAACCGGTTTTCAGACCGGTTGAACCGGTTTCTACCAGGGGGATCCCGGTCCACTGAGCTACTCAGCCGGAGACTCGACCGGTTTCAAAACCGGCTGAGTAAGGAAAAAATTCGGCTCAACCGGTTTTAGAAAAATATCTGCTGCGACTTTTCTGACAGCTCTGACTGTCAGACAGGTCAGAGCAGAGGTGGCAGGTGAACAGTACCGAAACCGGTTGAACCGGTTTCAGGACCGGTTGAACCGGTTTTGGGGGCTGAAACCAAATTTTGAGTATTTTGAAGGGAACAAAAGCGGAGTCTTTGTGGGAAGTAAAATTTGTTTTTCTCAAGGGCATCCATGATCTGGAAAAATGATCTCCAAGATGTTTTCAAAAGATTTTGAACTTTGGGCTCATTGCACAACTTACTTAACCGTCGCGGATCCCTCTTAATTGTACGACGATTCCTATGACTCAAGAATTATAAATTTAGCACCGTTGTTGTTTCTTAGCACTTGGAGCACGCCATTTGATGTGGAATTTTAATTCCGCTGTGCTTTATACTTTTATGCTCGTAAGATCTGTGCTTCTCCTGTCTGTAGAAATACTGTGTACATACTAGGAGCAAACTTGTTAGAATCTTAGTTTGTTTTGTCATTAATCACCAAAACCCTCAATTAGGGTTGATTGCACTTACAATCTCCCCCTTTTTGGTGATTGATGCCAAAACAAACTATAATAGAAATAAGAATTAAAAGTTACAAGAACTTGCGAGATAAAATCTTTTGTGTATGTGTAGCTCCCCCTAAATATGTGCATGAGTTTTACAATATTAACATTGACTTGATATGTCAATTTGCAACATATTTAGAGAGATAGAACAATCAACACCATACACAAAACAATGAGGTATGAAACATAATTGGATAGAAAGAGTAAAAATTACACATTCAAGCTCATTATTGCATAGCATATGATATGAAAAATTCTACAGCTATTACAATAATGAGAACTCATCTCATCACATCATAAAAGTGTTTATGGCTTAGAGCCATGCATGCATCATACGAGAGACCGAATAGTTATTACAGACCGATTGTTCATTACAAAAATAAAGGGTACTGCATAAAGGGTACTGCCATAATAAACCTTCTCCCCCTTTTTGGCACCAAGAACCAAAAAGAGAGAGAGAGAAGCGCCAATCCAATGATCACCAGTGGGGAGTAGGATGATGAGGAGCAAAGAAGTGGTGTGCTAGGTCAGAGGCAAAGTGTTCTTCCCCAGATTGGGCCGGGGGAGGAGCACTGCCAGAGGGATCCTGGGGCGGAGGGTAAGAGGACGATTGGCCCGGATCCCCGTGATACGGAGGCGGGACAAACTGCTCCCGATCATCAAAATAAGTTTCTTCTTCTTCTTCGACGTCATCAGCTGTCGTAAAAGGCACCCCATATGCCTGCTGGTACCACTCGTTGACCTCTGGAGGAGGAGGGTGGAGAGGTACATCAGGAGAGCAGGGGGCGAAGGGAGTACCCAAAGCGGAAGCTTGACGACGTAGGTTGTCGTCAGTCTCCCGCTGATGTCGAGCCACCTCATGGACATCCACAGCAATGTTTCGGCACATGGAGAAGAAAGCCGCAAACCCGTGGGCCAAGCGGGCACCCATCCCACGGCCACGACCTCGACCACGACCACGTGGTGTGGGAGATCCGCGGCTAGGGGAAGGGCGCGAGGAACCAGCAGCAGCAGCAGCAGCACCAGCACCAGCAGACGGACCCGCAGATGTATGAGCACGAGAACTGGAGGGGGCTTTTCTGAGGCGCCCTGCTGGATTGTTGGGATCAATCCAGAAAGGGGTATATGACTGATGTCTGGTACCTTTGTCAAATCTGAACTGGGTCACAACCTCAATCATCTTCATGATAAACGGAGCATGAAGACACCCCTTCAAAGGAAAACAGGCGGCATGAATGATTTCCTGCCAAATCATATCAAAGACATTTATACTCTCTGAGCTGCTGGGTTTCATGAAAGAGAGCAAGACTTTGCTCTCCCCAAGAATGTTCATCTGATTACCCCGTTTGGAATGAGGGTCATCCTGCAGAGGGAGTTGATGTAACGCACAACAGCAGTACGCAACACTTTCGGCGGCCACCGTAATTTTCGGCGGCCAGAGGTTAGCCGCCGAAAATTGTTGATTATTTTCGGCGGTCTGACACAGCCGCCGAAAATAGCGTAATTTTCGGCGGCTTCTGACACGGCCGCCGAAAACTAGGCTTATTTTCGGCGGTCAGGGTTAGCCGCCGAAAACTAAAAGTTTAAAAACGGTCAGCCCCCTTCTTCTTCTCTTTCTTTCTGTCTTCCCTGGCCTCCCGCGCCGTCGCTCCCTACCCGCCCGCGCCGTCGCTCCCTGCCGCCCCTGCGCCCCCCGGCCGGCCACCCCCCGCCCCTGCCGCCGGTCGCCGGCCACCCGCCGCCGGGAAGCCCGGCCTCGGCCGCCGCCGCCGCGCCCCGAGCAGAGCCAAGGACGCCGCCGCCGCCGCGCTTCGAGCCGCCACCGCCCCGAGGCATCACCGTCGACCACCGTCGTTCGAGCTGCCACCGTCGACCACCGCCGTTCAAAGCCCCGAGCCGCCGAAGTCGTGGAACCACTCCACCGTCGACCACCGCCGTTCAAAGCCCCGAGCCAGAGAGGTAATTTTTTTTAAGTATTTTATTTCTTATTTTCGACGGCTGTTATTTAGATGCCGCCGAAATTATTATATATTTGTAATTATGTTTGTTTGATTACTGTTTGTAATTTTGTTTAATTTGATTACTATTATATTATTAGTATGCAATTATATTATTAGAATGCAAGTATGTTATAGTATATTATATTGTTTAATTTGATTACTATTATATTATTAGTATGCAATTATATTATTAGAATGCAAGTATGTTATAGTATATTATATTGTTTAATTTGATTACTATTATATTATTAGCTTTAATAGTATATTATTAGCATGCAAGTATTTTATTTTTTATTTTCGTATTATTGTTTGATTACTATTATATTATTAGCTTTAATAGTATATTATATTGGTACGTATAATAGTTGCATAATTATTGTATGTGGTACTTAGTTTGATTTGATTAGTATTATATCATTGTTTGTTTTGTATAGAAGTAATATTATTTAGTGGCAGCGAAGTTATGCTGCCAAATTTTTTTGGGTCCTGCTAGGTTCATGTGGGTTTAGAACCTATCCATGTCGTACATACATGTAGGACCGATACCCTTGACGAAGTTGAAAATTTTTTTCACGATATTGTTCCGTTTAATAGTCTCAGGCATGGCTGAAGATCGTGCATGGATGTACAATGGCTGGAGTAGAAATGGACGTCATTCTGATGAATGGATAGCCAAGACCAAAGATTTTGTGGACGTATTCGCCTTGTCCTTAACCGGCACTGTCAGATGCCCTTGTAGGCGTCACGAAAACAGTATATTTCTTAATAAGGAAAAAGTTAGCCTAGATCTTTGTCAGTTTGGATTTATGCCCGGATATGAGGTGTGGGAACATCATGGTGAGGTAGTACCCAACAGGAATGTAGAAGAGGAGGAGAACAATGATTGGGCTGGCGATGATGTGATGCATGAGATGCTAGATTCGCTACGTCCAGAATTCAACCTAAGCTCCGAGGATCCTGCCACACCAGAGGTTTCCAGATTTTTTAAACTACTAAAAGACTTTGAAGAGCCGTTGCATGAACACACAGATGTGAGTATACTCGCTAGGGGGTTTCTTAATGCGGCTAGCAGGATACTCCCTGGTGCATGTTCCCTTTTCCAAGGGAGTTCTTCTAGCCAGAGCAGACAGGAGGCGTTGCTGAGACACGCTCGGCCAGAACTACGTGATACACCTATCGCTCTACAACGGAGTACCGATGTAAATGTTTATGTAATTGATCTTATTTGTCAGTCACTTATATAAATGATCTTATGTAAATGTTTATGTAAATTTTTACGTGTCTCTATTTCATGTGCATAGGAAGAGGAGGACGACGAGGAGGAGGTGCAACACCATGAGGAGGAGGACGAGGACGAGCAGGCCCATGAGAAGGATGACGAGGAGGACGAGCAGGCCCAGGAGGGCATAGATGCTGAGGCGGATGACGATACCACCGAGGCTCCTGTCGTTCGACGAAGGGGCACTCGGAAGGGCCACTTTGTCCTACCTCCGTCAGCGCCTGCACAATCTGAAGCTCGAGTACTGATCATCCCGGTTGGTGATAGGTACTCACGTTTGGCCACTTTGTTCTTACTTATTTGTTTATTTTACACTATATATATGACATGACTTTCTTGTTTTTTGTCATGCAGCCAATGGGAAGACACGTCATTTGACGGTCGAGGTCACCATAGACAGGTTAATCAAGTCTTAGGTAACCTCTGTCGTCTACATAACCCAGGAATTATCACCGACCCGAAAGGTGTGGTGGTTCCTTGCACTAGCTGGTCGCACTTCGCACTAGCTCCACATGCTACATATGGAACAGCTCAAGGCGCCGTCAAGCACGACTTTTGGGTAATTTTTTCGAACTAACATTTATTAGTTGTTTCAACCTAACATTTATTAGTTGTTTTTGAACTAATTTTATTTTCGATGTTGGACAGAGACGCTATCGTGTGGAACCTGAGGCTCAAGAGCATGCAGACCGAGTATTAGAGAAAAATGCGAAAAAGGTGTGCAGGGATGCATTTTCCAATGCTCGTCTACAGGTTGTGAACGCGTACATGAAGCGTCGAGGTCATTCTATCAACAACTTTCGACAATATTCAGATGTCTACTTGACTGTAGACCAGTACATGGAGGTAAAAATCTAATTTAACAGCTCATTCAGATGTGAATGTAATTTTGAGCTAACGCTTTATATGCAGGTAACTCTTCCTTGGATGGAACACCGGCCGCAGGCTTACAAGGCTTTGTGTGAGATATGGGCTTCGCCCGAGTGGATTGAGAAGTCAAACAGAAATCGACATAGGCAGCGCCATCAGCAGGACGAGGACGATGATGAGGTCGTAGTCAACCATACCTATGGGGCTGATGGACACATTCGGTTGGCTAAGCGAATGGTGAGTATGTAGTATTATGTTTTACTCAGAAATGAAACAGGATTGAACTCATATATTTGCAGGAGGCTCAAACTGGAGTTGTCCCGAGCCCAATCGATGTTTATAGGAGAGGGCATCGAGCGAAAAACAGTGAAATCTCCGATGAGCTGTGTAGTCAAGCGGCCGTTGAGCGTATGGTTAGTTGTTGTTATGATTAATGTTTTCTTCCCATATAGCTATAAATTACATGTGTGCTGAACCTTCATATTGTATTGCAGGAGACATACGGGCAGGAGATGGTTAAGAAGTATGGAGAAGACTACGATTGGCGAGGAGCGCCTACCATCGACGCTGAGGTTGTGCATTCACTTGGAGGCAAGGCGCATGGACGGTATGAACTTGTGAATTGTTTTCAATAATATTGGAACTATGACCGAATAGCTAATTTTCTTGTTCTTCAAGATATTCTATGTTTACCGGTGTTATCGATTCGACGGAGTTGTGTTCTCGTGGCAGCTCTTCGTCGCAGGCGGGCTGTGGTAGTAGCAGTCGTAGTCGCCGCTCTGTATCTAGCATGGAGGAAGCTATGAGGGAGCAGCAAGAAAAGTTTCGTGAAGAGATGCGGCAACAACAAATGGCATTTCTCCAACAGCAATCAGAGTACATGACTGCTTACAACGCACAGGCGCAACAAGCAATGAACGTGAGTGTCTTATTTATTCTCAACACGCTCGATATTGGTTCTATAACTAATATATTATATTTGCAACAGTCTTGGTTTCCACAGCAGGCACAGCAGCAACCATTTGTTTTCCCTCAATTTCAGCCGCCGATGCCTCAGTGGGGATTACATGCTCCGCCACCTCCACCTCCACCTCAGGTTATTCAATTTAGTTAAGACTTGTCGTTTGTATCAACCTAATTGTCAAATCTTTACTAAACTTGATTTTGTAGGGATCCGGGGTCATGGGCCACAACACGCCACCACCGGTCATACCAGCACCAGGAGGAGCTTATGCAGGGGAGGGAGCTTATGCAGGAGAGGTTAGTTTGAGAAACAATTTGTTTGAATAGTCGTTATACATGTAACCAATGCCGTTATTAATGTCATCTTTTTTTAGGATCCAAACCCGTTACACGACTTCGTCGACCAGTTATTGGCTTCTGGAGGTAGTGGACACAACTCCAACGACCCCAATGTGTGATTAAGTTAGCTTTGTGCCGCACTGTGTTGTAATGAACTATTTGTGGACTTTA
The DNA here is from genome assembly GCA_029449295.1 of Zea luxurians. Classification (NCBI taxonomy): domain Eukaryota; kingdom Viridiplantae; phylum Streptophyta; class Magnoliopsida; order Poales; family Poaceae; genus Zea; species Zea luxurians. The sequence goes on along the minus strand of JAOPSE010000019.1, from coordinate 25,939,445 downwards.
TGTTTGTATGGACTATTTGTGGACTTTATATTTGTATGGACTCAAGTTTTATGTTGTGAACTCAAGTATGAATTTTCTGTTATTGTATGGAATTTTTGTTATTGTATGAATTTTGTATGAAATTCTGTTATTTTTCGCATTTTTTCAATTTTTTTGCTCTGAAATCCGAAAATAGGGATTTTATTTTCGGCATTTTTTATTTCCGGCGGCTGACTGTCTGGCCGCCGAAAATAATCTGTTATTTTCGGCGGCCAGGCCCTGGCCGCCGAAAATAAAGCCTTATTTTCGGCCAGTTTTTTTTGGCGGCCAGAAGCCGCCGAAAATAAGCCAGTTGCCGCCGAAAATAGCTTATTTTCGACGGCAACTGGCTTATTTTCGGCGGCTTCTGGCCGCCGAAAATGAATGTAGCTGTTGTAGTGACGATAATACTTATGAATGTTTGTCGACTCCCAATACTTCCCAGACTCAGAAAGATGAAGATCTTTGGCTTCATCTCTAGTAGGCTGCCGAAAATCATGTATCTTGATCTTGTCGCCAGAGATATCATTGTCAGAAAAGCCAAGAATGTGAGCAAATCGACGATAGCTCACCTTATACCAACTACCTTCAATGAAGAAGTTCAGATAAGGGTAGTTGTAATGACTCTCCTAGTCAGCTAGCTTTATCCACAAAGTTGAGTAGAATTGAGCAATAACTTCATCATTCCAATCATATTGGAATGTCATGATACTCTTCATCTTTTTCCTTTCACAGGCCCTCAATGCCTGTGTCATCTCTGGGTCCCCAATGGCTTCACAACTTTCCCAGTTGATATAACGTTGATGCAGGATAGGTTGATGCTTCTTGGGGAGAATGATGGAATTATAGAAGTCCACGTGATGAAGTGTCCAAAAGCGGTTTCGATCAATCCTGGCATCGCGAATGCGCGATGCAGGATTTTGGAAACGAAGATCCTGGAGGAGAGCAGAGCCTCCACTAGCAGTGAAATCAGTGACTAGCTCATTGCCAGCACGCCGAGCCTCTGCCCGGTGGAGGACCAAGCCACGAATCACAGGAGCGTGGGCCGGGGGAAGATCAACTTCATCATCCTTCCCGCCTTCATCATCACTTATAGCCTCCCACGCCTGCGGATTCGTCGCAGGTCGGGACCGACCGGAAGGATTCTGGGATGTCCGACCGCGAGCACTTTGAGACCCGGAGGCCTCAGCACCTTGCATGATATTTCCGCTTCTTCGCCCTCGCTTGGATCGAGAGCGTGGGGGAGTATCTCCATGGATTTCCTGGTCATCCGAGGAGTCGGATTCAACCACGGACGGGTTCCTCCGACGCACCATTCTAAGAAACAAAAATAGAACCTATGATGAGCAAGTATCAAACACGTTTGAGTAGAAACGCATAAGATATTGATCATGCACTTCAACCGTTCATATGAGCGGTTCAACTACAACGAACAATATCAAATCGCTAAACTCTAACAATGTTTGTGACAAATGAAGATGATCTAAGTGTTGCAATCACTTAAACTATAATGTACCCAACGAATGATACATTAGATAATCAAGAACGCGTAGGATCGAGTACAAGGAAATGAAATAGAGCAATACCTCGATCCGGAGATGTGGTTAAGAAATCCCAATGAGATTGAGGAAGATGATGGAGAACGCCGGGATGAACGGATCTCCAACAACTCTTCCAAAGGTGTGAGTTTTTGGAGTGGAGTATGAAGGAGAGAGAGGAGGAAGAGTGGGCGGCGGCGGCTGGAAAATGAAACAGAGAAGAAGGGAAGAGGAGAGAGGGAGGAATAAAAGGGGAAGAGTCGGCCGCCAGAATACAGAAAACCGGTTCAACCGGTTCAAAAACAGGTTCAACCAGTTTCTGGTCAAACTGCGCAGTAAAAGCGCGCAGAAAACGGTGTTGACTGCGCGAAAATTCTGGCAGTCTGACAGCACAGACTGCAAAAACTGACAGCGCAGACTGCGCAGCTGTCAGCGCAGACTGCACGCAGACTGACGGCGCGAAGGCCAAAACCGGTTCAACCGGTTTTTATACCGGTTCAACCGGTTTTCACCAGGGGGAAACCGGTTGAGTGGCCTACTCAGCCGGTTTACTCAACCAGTTTCCAGAAATTGCCCGGAAGGGCTATAATAGCACTTAGCAAATATGACATGAGATATTTTAAAAATAAAAATGTTATTTCTCATTTCATATTGCTCAAACAATCAATTTTCATCCATCAAATTTGATCAAAATTTTAGTTATTAAGTCACGTTTCGAGAATCCAAGATATTTAGTTCACTCCTAAGAAAACAAAACCTAGTCTCATCAAGGGGTTTAGTGAAGATATCGGCTAGTTGGTTTTCTGTGCTCACATGAAACAGTTCGATATCTCCTTTGGCTTCGTGGTCTCTCAAGAAATGGTGTCTAATGTCAATATGTTTAGTTCTAGAGTGTTGCACCGGATTGTTTGCAAGTTTTATGGCACTCTCATTGTCACACAAAAGTGGAATTTTGTTAAACTCACAACTAAAATCTCTAAGGGTTTGCTTCATCCATAACAACTGTGCACAACATGCCCGAGCTGCTATGTACTCAGCTTCTGCAGTGGAAAGTGCAACACAATTTTGTTTCTTGGAACTCCATGACACTAAGGACCGCCCAAGGAATTGGCAAGTCCTAGTAGTGCTTTTTCGATCTACTTTGCAACCGGCATAATCTGAGTCAGAGTAGCCAAGCAAATCGAAAAGGGAGCCTTTGGGATACCATAATCCTAGGTTTTGGGTGTGGACTAAGTATCTTAGAATTCTCTTAATGGCTACAAGATGGTAATCTTTAGGGTTTGCTTGAAAACGTGCACACATGCAAACACTCAACATTATATCAGGTCTAGATGCACATAAGTAAAGCAGTGATCCTATCATTGATCTATATAATTTTTGATCTACAGGTTTACCTTCCTCATTTAGGTCGAGATGTCCATTTGATGACATTGGAGTCTTGGCGTGTTTTGCTTTTTCCATGCCAAACTTCTTGAGCATATCTTGTGTATATTTGGTTTGGCATAGAAAAGTACCTTCCTTGAGCTGTTTGACTTGAAATCTCAGGAAGTATTTAAGCTCGCCCATCATAGACATCTCAAACCTGTTCGTCATCACTTTGCTAAACTCTTCACAAAATTTTTCATTAGTACTACCAAATATAATGTCATCAACATATATTTGGCACACAAATAATTCATTGTCAACTTTTCGAGTAAATAAAGTAGAGTCAGCTTTTCCTATTGTAAACCCATTCTTAATTAAAAAATCTTTAAGACAGTCATACCAAGCTCTAGGGGCTTGTTTAAGCCCGTAGAGTGCCTTGTGAAGTAGATAAACATGATTTGGCTTCTTTGGGTCTTCAAAACCCGGTGGTTGCTCCACATATACTCTCTCTTGTAGTGGTCCATTTAGAAATGCGCTCTTGACATCCATTTGATATAGCTTGAAATCATGGTTAGTAGCATAGGCAATTAATATTCTAATTGATTCTAACCTTGCTACCGGCGCATATGTTTCACCAAAATCAAGTCCTTCCACTTGAGTATAACCTTGGGCAACCAACCGTGCCTTGTTTCTTGTAACCACGCCATGTTCATCTTGTTTGTTCCTAAAGACCCATTTAGTCCCAATCACATTTTGTTTGGGTCTTTGGACTAAGGACCAGACTTCATTCCGAGTGAAGTTGTTCAACTCCTCTTGCATGGCAATTATCCAATCCGAATCACCCAATGCTTCTTCAACCTTAAGTGGCTCAAGAGAGGAAACAAACGAGTAAAATTCACAAAAATTAGCTAAACGAGATCGAGTTGTTACCCCTCTCCTGATGCTACCCAGGATGTTGTCCACCGGATGATCCCTTTGAATTGTTTGATGGACTCTAGGATGAGGCACTGATGGATGTCTTTGTATTTGCTCCTCCTCATCATTCACTTGATCAAGAGGCACTTCACCATCAATACTTTCGTGTTCATCTTCTACCACTGTTGGCATCCTTTGATGATTTTCTTCATGGCTTGGATGACTTGAGGTTGATGGGTTTGCTTGGGTGGAGACTTTGTCACTCACCACCCTTGCACCCACATCAACAACCTCATTGGTCATCCATAAGGTTCCTTCCTCATCATCCTTTTCTTGAGGTCTCACCTCACCTATTGCAAGTTTCTTTATGGCCTCACAAGGTAGTTCTTCATTTCCTGCAGTGTCATTAGAAACATGCCCTTGCGAGCCATTAGACTCATCAAATATCACGTCTATCGCTATTTCAACAAGACTGGTGGTATTGTTGAAAACACGATATCCATGCGCATTTGATGCATAACCAAGCAAGAAGCCCTCGTCCACTCTAGGAGCAAACTTTGAGCTCTTGACTTTCTTGTTAAGAATAAAGCATTTACAACCAAATACTCTAAAATAATCAACTTTAGGTTTGTTACCAGTGAGAAGCTCATAAGCAGTCTTTTTGTAGATCTTATGAAGATAGAGACGGTTGATTGCATGACAGGCGGTGTTGACCGCCTCTGCCCAAAAGTTGTCAGGTGTCTTGTACTCGTCCAACATGGTTCTTGCAGCTTCAATTAGAGTTCGGTTCTTTCTTTCCACAACACCATTTTGTTGTGGAGTGTAAGGCACCGAGAACTCATGTTTGATTCCCTCTTCTCCTAAGAATTCTTTGACACATGTGTTCTTGAATTCCGTCCCATTATCACTTCTCACTTTCTTGATTTTGAGTTCAAATTCATTTTGAGCTCTCCTCATGAATTTCTTCAATATTTCTTGAGTTTCACCTTTATCACTCAAAAAGAAAACCCAGGTGAATCGAGAAAAATCATCAACAATGACTAAACCATACTTACTACCACCAATGCTAATGTAGGCCACAGGTCCGAAGAGGTCCATGTGAAGAAGCTCCAATGGCCTCTTTGTTGTGACCACATTCTTTGATTGATGTGGGACTCCATGTTGCTTTCCTGCTTGGCATGCGCCACAAACCCTATCTTTCTCAAATACAACATTTGTTAGTCCAATGATGTGATTATCCTTTTGAAGTTTGGCCAAATTCCTCATACCGACATGGGCTAGCCGGCGTTGTCATAGCCAACCCTTGTCGGACTTTGCCACTAAACAAGTCTCAGGCGTCACTTTACTTGTTGTGAAATCAACAAGATAAAGCTTGCCCTTTAAGCGACCAGTAAAGGCAACTGAGGAGTCCTCCCTTCTAAGGATCTTCACATCCACATCAGAAAATAGACAATTATAACCCATTCCACAAAGTTGTGAAACGGACAACAAATTATAGCTTAAAGAATCTACCAATAAAACATTTGAAAGTGATTGTTGGTCAGAGATAGGAATTTTACCAATACCAATCACCTTACTCTTGCCACTATCTCCAAACACAATTTCTTGTGCTTCTTGAGTTAGTTGCAAGGAATGAAACATGTCTTCCTCCCCGGTCATGTGATTTGTGCATCCACTGTCAAGCACCCAACTTGACCCACCAGAGGAGTAGACCTGCAAAATAGATTTAGGCTATGCTTTTAGGTACCCAAATTGAATTGGGTCCTGCAGTGTTAGTTATAGCCTTGGGTACCCACACACTTCTTTTCATAACTTTTCTTTTGGTGTAGGCACCCACATATTTCACAACCAATTTCCCTAAATCCCAAGTCAACATGTAATCACAAAGATAGGAGTGGGAAATGGGAGCATTAAATTTTTGTCCACTTGAAGATTCCACTTCCTTTATCTTACTCTTTGTGGAACTCAAGTTTACCTTTACCTGAGGTGACTTGTCATTTGAGGAGTGAATCCTCCCCAAGGCATCATATAGGGTGGTTCCCTCTATGAACTTGGGGGATCTCCACCCCTTATGCACTGTGCTAGGGTTTTCCTTAGATGAGTTGAACCCAAGCCCCCTTCTTCCATTGTTGGGCTTAAGGGACTTGTACTTGGGTTCAACTTTCTTTAACCCATAATTGCTAGAGCATCTTTTCAAAGTTCCTTTGACCTTCACCTGTGGGCTATTCTTCCTTGCATGGTTAGTTAGACAACAAGAAGCATGATATTTGGCACAATGTTTGCAAGAATTATCATTTGAGGAGCTAGACTTAGATTCAATTACTAAAGATGAGGCATTGATGTTCTTGCAATTTTCAAGTTGCACTTGAAGTTTTTGATTTTGGACATTCAAGCTTAATATGCTTGATTCAAGTGCATCCTTTTCATTTGCAAGACTAGCTATAGAGGTTTTCATATTGATTACTTCCTTTTCTTTATCCTCTATAGTTATCTTGACTAAAGATACTTCCTTAGTCAAGGCATCTAGCATTTCATCTTTATTGAGTAGCAATCCTTGAAGCTCTAGGTTTCTTTCCTTTTCAAGGATAAGCAAGTCTTCTTGAGCATCAAGAGTTGCTTTTCTTTTATCTAGCTTCTCCATCAATTTTATGATAACATTATATCCTTTCAAGCCAAATTCCTTAATCATTTTATTTTTCATAGCAATTTGTTCATCATCATCATCATTTTGAAAATCATTACTAAATAAAGTTACCTTATCTCCTTTTGCCATGAGGCAAGTTGGAGTGTAGGAGTCGTCTTGTAGGTTGGTGAAGAGTTGTGAGCTTGAAGTAGATTGGATGGCAACATTTGCCACCACTTCTTCTTCTTCGGAGCTAGAACTCTCTTCATCGGAGTTCCATTCTTCACCAATATGGGCTTGACCATATTTCTTCTTCTTGAAGTGTCCCTTGGTCTTGCCTCCCTTTTTGAACTTGTCCTTCTTGTATTCCTTCTTGGCTTCTTGTTCCTTTTTGTTAGGACAATCCGCTATGAAATGACCGGTTTGGCCACATTCATAGCATGCCCTCTTCTTTCCTTTCCTTTGGAACTTGTCATTCTTCCTTACAAATTTCTTGAATGTTTTGATGAACATAGCTGTGTCTTCATCACTTGAGCTATCTTCATCACTTGAGGTCTCGACCACTTTCTTTGCTTTGTGGTCTTTGTTCTTCTTGGGGTTGTCTTGTTCATTTGTGATCAAGGCATGAGAGTCTCTTGTCTTGATGGGGGCTTCTTCGGACTCGTGTTGTTGAATTTTTGCAAATAATTGATGAGGCGTCATATCCTCATAGTCATCACGATCCCTTATCATCCTTGCAAGACTCTTATCCTTTTCTTTATAAGCTCTCATGAATAATCTTGTGACCTTGGAGTCACTCCAATCTTCACTCCCAAGTACTCTTATTTTGTTGACCAACACCATCAACCGATCAAAGAGTGATTGAAGCGACTCACCCTTTATCCAATCATATCTTGCAAGCTCACTTTCCAAAGCTTCAACTCTATGTATCTTAGCTTTGGGATCTCCTTCATGTGACATTTTAAGAATATTCCAAATGTCACGGGCATCTTCTCTTCCTTGAACTTCCCAGTATTCTTCCGGACAAAGACTTCCTTTAATTATGCTCACTGCTTGAGCATTGCGATGAATCTCTTGCATCATTTCTGGAGTCATCTCTTCTCCTTGGGCAGGCTTATACATACCTACATTAACAATCTCCAAAGACTAGGATGTACACCGATTAAATGCGACTTCATCTTATCGGCCCACTCGTCATAGTTCAACTCACTAAGAGTTGGTAACTTTCCAAGTGGGGCGGAAGAGAAGTTGGGAATAAAATTTCTAGAGTAATCGAATTGAACTTTACTAAACTCATTACCTTTGCTTTTGGTAGATGATTCTTCGGTGTTGAGACTTACCTTGCTCAACACCTTCGACACCAACAGATCCACAAGGTCGTCATTGTAATCAAATTTTCCTTTACCTTTGTCTTCTTCGGCCTTTCTTCTTGATTCTTCTTCTTCGGCCTTTTTCTTAGCATCTTCCTCTTTCATCTTGAGGAACATCCTCTCGGCGATCTTCATGGCGAGGTCGAGGACCTTGGGGTCCACTTCCTCACCGGAGGATGTGACGGGAATATCCTCAAGGATAGGATCCACATGGTCCCGTTGAGTAGACATGATCGCTTCCTCACGCGGTTAAGCGTAAAATGAGGTAAGAGGCTCTGATACCAATTGAAAGTAGCCTAGAGGGGGGGGTGAATAGGCTACACCTGCAAATTCTCACTAAAAACTTTGAGATAGGTTAAATTAAAGTTGCACTGGTGCAAACCGATTCAGTCGATTTTAATTACAACTGAACAAGTTTGAACCTGCTCAACTAAAATTAGATAATCCGTTGAACAAATACGAAGTAGTGAAGAATATAGCTAAAGACTTGCCCTACACAAAATCTACTCGAATGAATAATATGAACCAACTACCGAATATAAAGCGCTTGACAAGAACACACAAGAACATGCGATATAACCCGAGGTTCGGCAACCACCACAAAGGTGTCCTACTCCTCGTTGAGGAACCCACAAAGGGCCGGGTCTTTTCCAACCCTAATCCTCCACAAGCCGACCACAAAGGTCAAGGCAATCTCTTCTCAAATCAGCTCAAAGAGCGGGTGATACAAACTTCTTGGGGTCGTCCACAAATTTGGAGACTCCCAAGCAACCTCTAACCGTCAAGGAACACGAGGTTCCAAGAGTAACAAATCCGCACACGGTTAAGTTTGCAACGAGCTCAAGAACAAAGAGAATGGGAGAATCGAGATGAAATCGACAGCGAGTTCGATCGAGTTCACCTCACACCAAGGGTCCTTCAAATGATTGAAGGAGATGCGATTGCGGGTGTGAAAGGTGAAATGAATGCGCTTGTTTGAAGGTTGGTCAGCCAAGAATTCGTGGGAGAGGCAGGAGTAAATGAGAGAGAGAGTGTGAGGGGGTATATAAAGGATCCCCCAAAAGCTGGCAGCCGTTGGGAGAAAAAGAGCAAAAACTGGTTGAATCGGTTTTCAGACCGGTTGAACCGGTTTCTACCAGGGGGATCCCGGTCCACTGAGCTACTCAGCCGGAGACTCGACCGGTTTCAAAACCGGCTGAGTAAGGAAAAAATTCGGCTCAACCGATTTTAGAAAATATCTGCTGCGACTTTTCTGACAGCTCTGACTGTCAGACAGGTCAGAGCAGAGGTGGCAGGTGAACAGTACCGAAACAGGTTGAACCGGTTTCAGGACCGGTTGAACCGGTTTTGGGGGCTGAAACCAAATTTTGAGTATTTTGAAGGGAACAAAAGCGGAGTCTTTGTGGGAAGTAAAATTTGTTTTTCTCAAGGGCATCCATGATCTGGAAAAATGATCTCCAAGATGTTTTCAAAAGATTTTGAACTTTGGGCTCATTGCACAACTTACTTAACCGTCGCGGATCCCTCTTAATTGTACGACGATTCCTATGACTCAAGAATTATAAATTTAGCACCGCCGTTGTTTCTTAGCACTTGGAGCACGCCATTTGATGTGGAATTTTAATTCCGCTGTGCTTTATACTTTTATGCTCGTAAGATCTGTGCTTCTCTTGTCTGTAGAAATACTGTGTACATACTAGGAGCAAACTTGTTAGAATCTTAGTTTGTTTTGTCATTAATCACCAAAACCCTCAATTAGGGTTGATTGCACTTACAACAATCTCATTCGCCCCTCGGAAGGCCATCAAGTCCCAGGTCTTGGTGGACTTCGTGGCTGAATGGGTCGACACCCAGCTCCCGACAGCTCCAATCCAACCGGAGCTCTGGACCATGTTTTTCGACGGGTCGCTGATGAAGATGGGGGCCGGCGCGGGCCTGCTCTTCATCTCGCCCCTCGGGAAGCACCTACGCTACGTGCTACGCCTCCACTTCCCGGCGTCCAACAACGTGGCTGAGTACGAGGCTTTGGTAAACGGGTTGCGAATCGCCATCGAGCTAGGGGTCCGATGCCTCGACGCTCGTGGTGACTCGCAGCTCGTCATCGACCAAGTTATGAAGAACTCCCACTACCGCGACCCGAAGATGGAAGCTTACTGCGATGAGGTTCGGCGCCTGGAAGACAAGTTCTACAGGCTCGAGCTCAACCACATCGCCCGACGCTACAACGAGACTGCGGACAAGCTGGCTAAAATAGCCTCGGGGCGAACAACGGTCCCCCCGGACGTATTCTCCCGAGACCTGCATCAACCCTCCGTCAAGACCGACGACACGCCCGAGCCTGAGAAGGCCTCGGCCCAGCCCGAGGCACCCTCGACTCAGTCCGAGGTACCCTCGGCACGGTCCGAGGTACCCTCGGCTCGGCCCGAGGTACCCTCGGCCCCTGAGGGTGAGGCACTGCGCGTCGAGGGGGAGCAGAGCGAGGTCACGCCTAATCAAAACTGGCAGACCCCGTACCTGCAATATCTCCACCGAGGAGAGCTGCCCCTCGACCAAGCCGAGGCTCGGCGGTTGGCGCGACACGCCAAGTCTTTCATTTTGCTGGGAGATGGGAAGGAGCTCTACCACCGTAGCCCCTCTGGCATCCTCCAGCGATGCATTTCCATCACCGAAGGTCAGAAGCTCTTACAAGAGATACACTCGGGGGCTTGCAGCCATCACACAGCACCCCGAACCCTTGTTGGAAACGCCTTCCAACAGGGTTTCTACTGGCCGACGGCGGTGGCCGACGCCACTAGAATTGTCCGCGCCTGCGAAGGGTGTCAGTTCTACGCAAGGCAGACCCACCTGCCCGCTCAGGCTCTGCAGACCATACCCATCACCTGGCCATTTGCTGTGTGGGGTCTGGACCTAGTCGGCCCCTTGCAGAAGGCACCCGGGGGCTACACGCACCTGCTGGTCGCCATCGACAAATTCTCCAAGTGGATCGAGGTCCGACTCCTAAACAGCATGAGGTCCGAACAGGCGGTGGCGTTCTTCACCAACATCATCCATCGTTTTGGGGTCCCGAACTCCATCATCACCGACAACAGCACCCAGTTCACCGGCAGAAAGTTCCTGGACTTCTGCGAGGATCACCACATCCAGGTGGACTGGGCCGCCGTGGCTCACCCCATGACGAATGGGCAGGTAGAACGTGCCAACGACATGATTCTGCAAGGGCTCAAGCCCTGGATATACAACGACCTCAACAAGTTCGGCAAGCGGTGGATGAAGGAGCTCCCCTCGGTGATCTGGAGTCTGAGGACAATGCCGAGCCGAGCCACGGGCTTCACACCGTTCTTTCTGGTCTATGGGGCCGAGGCCATCTTGCCCATAGACTTAGAATACGGTTCCCCGAGGACGAAGGCCTACGCTGACCAAAGCAATCGAGCTAATCGAGAAGACTCACTGTACCAGCTGGAGGAGGCTCGAGACATGGCCTTACTACACTCGGCGCGGTACCAGCAGTCCCTGCGAAGCTACCACGCCCGAGGGGTTCGGTCCCGAGACCTCCAGGTGGGCGACCTGGTGCTTCGGCTGCGACAAGACGCCCGAGGGCGGCATAAGCTTACGCCTCCCTGGGAAGGGCCGTTCGTCATCGCCAAAATTCTAAAGCCCGGAACATACAAACTGGCCAACAGCCAAGGCGAGGTCCACAGCAACGCTTGGAACATCCAACAGCTACGTCGCTTCTACCCTTAAGATGCTTTCAAGTTGTTCGCATACCTCGTTCACACACAAAGTCAGGTCGTCAAGGAAGGGTCAGCCTTGCCTTCGCAAAGCCCAACCCTCCCTCGGGGGCTAGAAGGGGGGAACCCCCTCTGCGTCGAAGTTTTCCTCGAAAAAGGAAAAAATCTTTTCTGCCAGAATGCCTTTCGTGCCTTTCGACTAATTCGAAAGTGGATCCTGAAAACGACGGAGTACACATAAGCAGCCAAGGCTGACCGAGCCGAGGGACTCCTATGCCTCCGGGATACGGATACCTCACTCATCACCTTCTGCGATAAGTAACTCGCGCTCGGATAAGTGATTCTGCGGACCGAACAAGTCTTCACGCTCGAAAGCTCCTCTGCCGGAACGATTTTTCAGGCCTTCTCGACTGCGTCGGTGATAGAATCCTATGAATGAGTAAGGGTGCGCGTAAGCGGCAAGGCCGACCGAGCCGAGGGATTCCTGCGTCTCCGGGATACGGATACCTCACTCATCACCTTCCGTGAAAAGCAACTCTCGCCCGCACAAACAATTCTATTACCGACAAATAAGTTCGGATACTCGAAACGAGAGGAAAAGGGACGCAGCTTTACAACACGACGATGGTGTGTTTGGGCCTCGGCGGCCGCAGAAAGCACACACACACTACAAGACAACCCGATCCTGCAGGCTCGGACGTCGACAGTTGAAGGGGGCAGCAGCACCCTCGGCGTCAACTACACCTTCGGCGGGGTCTGACCTAGCCTCGGACGGCGACACGGTCGGAGGATCCCCACTCTGAAGGACGACATTAGCACCACACCCGGGCCATCGCCGCCAGGGTCTTCTCCAGGAATCCGGCTCGAGCAGACGGCTCGGCCGGCCACACCGAGGCCTCGGCCAGCTGTCCCCCGAAGACATCAGCCCGGCTTGAGGCCTCGGCAGCTCAACACCGGCGTCGGTTCCGCCAGTGGACGACCCGGCCAGGCTCCGGCCGACCACATCTTCTTTTCGAAGCCAACTCTGCCTCTGCCCGTGCTGATGCCGCTACCTCCGGCTTCGGCTCATCGAAGAGCGGCCGAGGGTTCCTTTAACTGAGCAAGAGAAGCCTCGGACAGCAATGCCGACCGAGCCGAGGGACTCCTACGCCTCTGGGATACGGATACCTCACTCGTCACCTTTGCACGAGACGACTCACGCTCGGTGAAGCGGTTCGGATAGTCGACAGGCGAGACTTAGTGCTCGAAATGAAGAAAAAACACGGCTCCGCGCCGAAAATACATACACGTTCAGGCCTCGACAGCCACAATGAACAAAACACCGTCATTCAAGGTGCCAATACAAACGGAACCCCGGTTCCGTCCCCATGGCAGCAGCGATGGCCTCAGGGCGGACGCCGCTGCAATCTTGCCCTCACCCACGCCGACGCTCGAGGGGCGAGGACAAGTACAAAGAGCCGGAGGCCCGGAGCGCGGATGGTGACAGTGATCCCGTCGGCGACGGGAACTTCTCAAGCCGCATCCACCTCGGCACTGACGACCGGAGCGTCAGCCCATCGGCAGATCCCCACTCAGATCCTCCCAGACGAGCGGAGCACCGACCTCCGCGCGGAAGCCCCGTACCGTTGCAAAGGCAGGACAGTCCCAGAACACGAACGCCGCTCTAGCGGCGTGCGATGTCTTGGGCGGTCCACCCGTGCGCACGACGCGACAACCGCCCTTGCGGCGGGAGGGGGCACTGGGAGCCAAGCCGGCGAGCCCGACGTGCTGGAGCTGGCGACACCCGCCATCGACTAGCCCCGCGTTGTCGAAGTCCGCCCCGCTCGCAGGGCCAGTGAGCGCCCTCTCCCTTGAATGCTGAAGGGGAGGCTGACCCACGAACCCGCACGGGAGGTAGAGCTCCGGCTCAGCCCGGCCTCCGCCCCAGCAAGGATGATGAACATCCTTGAAGCTGAGGGCGGGACCAAGATCGCAGCCTGGCTTGCTCCTCCCCACCCAGAGGCTGGTGGTCGCCGTCCTCAGTGACCACCGGCGAGGGGATGCAGCCGGGCTGCGTGATGAAAATCCTTGAAGCCGAACGATGGCTGAAGGTACCAACTTCCTTGAAGTTGCGTCTCTCCGACGACAAGACGGAAGGATTGCGGGCGTCCCCCATCCGGGGGCTCGGAAGATGGAAAGACACGATGCATGAGGGGAGCGTGAAGACATGGTCGTCTTTCAAGGGGGTCGCCCTCCTTTTAAAGGCGACTCTCCCCACTTGCGTCCTCAGCCGTTGCGGGCTGAGTCTTCTCCAACACGCTCCAAGGTCCTCCCCCTTACGGCGCGGGGGCTGGGTCCCATGCGTCATGCAAGCCGGTCCAGGGCAGAAGAAGCCAAACCGCCGCGCGCGGTGCATGCAACCGCCCGGCGGTTACAAGCATTCCTCCACCTTCGCCCAGACCAGCGGGTGAAAGGGCGGGCAGCCATGCAGTCGGCATGCAACCGCGCCAAGTGGGAGCGCCCCTTCGACTCCAACGCACCCAGCATGGAGGCCCAGGCCCACACGTCATGCAACCGGCGCGCCGGTTGCTACGTGCGAGCATCTGCACCGCCGCTCGCGCCACTACCGCGCCTCCTCGACTGCGGAGCCAATACCGCGACTCGAGGCAACCCTGCGTGTGACCCAGCAGTGCCAGCCAGGCGCGACGGTCAAATACGGTCAAAAATGGGCCGGCAGTAATGGCGGTGGCAGGCGGGCAGGAGCAGCGGTCACGTCGTCAGCCAAGTTTACGTCCCATCCAGGGGCAGCGAGAGAACCCTCTCTCACGGCGTGAAGACGGCGCGCCCGTGATCCGTTCCTCGAACGGCCCGCGCACGCGCAACAGTCGCCTTGCGAACCACTCGCCCCGTCGCGTTAACTTCGCGGCGGGACAGGCGGCGCCTCAGGCGGGAGAAGCAAGCGACGCTTCGCCTTCGCCATAATGACCGTGTCGAAAAAGGTACGCCACGTCATTCGATTTCGTATCCTTTTCCTTTTTCCTCTTTCTCTCTCTTACAACAGGGACCGGGAAAGGGGGATACCCCGAAAAGGATCCTTCTCCGTGAAGGAAACAGGCCCCAAGCCTCCCTACTGATCAGAGGTTCGAAGGCTGGCCCCTCGAAGGGGTTCAACGGCCGCCTCAGAGTGCTTGGGTTCTGCGCCCACTACTGGTCAGAGGTTCGATGGCCGGCCCCTCGGAAGGGTTCCACGGCCGCCTCAGGCCGCTCGGGCTCCGCGCCCACTACTGATCAGGGGTTCGTAGGCTAGCCCTCGAAGGGTTCACAGTCGCCTCAGACACAGAGCGAGGGATGACCCTGGGTACGTTCGATACATAACCAAGGCTCGGGCTACGCTCCCGAGGTACCCTAGGACATTTCCGAGACCAGTGGGAGCGATCTTGTAACGGAATCCCATCAGAGGGAGGCATCGAGCCCTCGGACCCTGTCAAAGGGGACCGGGTCCGGCAGATCACCCGCAGGTACTTTTGGAGCGCGCCTCCGGGCCTCTAGCCGACCCCTAGCAAATGGGGCACGGGCGTCCGCTCGGATTACCCGCCAGCAGCTCACCGGAAACACCATGTTCGGCGCCCTCCGAGGGCAACATGGCGCTTTCCCCCCTCCTCCTTGCGGAAAGGCGACGCAGGGGCGTATGCAAAAAAGTCGAGTCTGTCCTTGACCGTCCTCTCGCCCTGTGCAGAGGCTCGGGGGCTGCTCTCGCAAACCCAGCTTTGGCCAACCCGTTGACAGCGTCAACATACCAGCCCGAGAACATGGGACCCGACCGTGCACCCGGGCTACGGCCAGCTCGCATGAGGGAACAACTAGACCAGCCGAAGTATTGTGAAACGCACTAAGACCTCGAAGGAGTAAAACTACTCCTCCGAGGCCTTGGGGGCTACACCCGGCGGGTGCGCTCACGCGCACCCACCGGAACAAAATGCAACCAAGAAAAGGCTGGTCCCCTTGCAAAAAAGTGCGACAAAAGCCTCCAAGCGAGTGTTAACACTCCCTTCGAGGCTCGGGGGCTACTGTCGGGGACAATAATTAGGGGTACCCTCAAGGCTCCTAAATCTTAGCTGGTAACCCCCATCAGCACAAAGCTGCAAAGGCCTGATGGGTGCGATTAAGTCAAGGATCGGTCCATTCGAGGGACGCGATCACGCCTCGCCCGAGCCCAGCCTCGGGCAAGGGCAGCCGACCCTGGAGGACCTACGTCTCGCCCGAGGCCCCCCTCCAGCAACGGACACACCTTTGGCTCGCCCGAGGCCCAGTCTTCACCAAGAAGCAACCTTTACCAAATCGCCACACCGACTGACCAAATCGCAGGGGCATTTAATGCAAAGGTGGCCTGACACCTTTATCCTGACGCACGCCCTCCAGTCGACAGAGCCGAAGTGACCGCTGTCACTTCGCCGCTCCACTGACCAGTCTGACAGGAAGACAGCGCCGCCTGCGCCGCTCCGACTACTGAGCCACTCGACAGAGCGAGGCTGACAGCGACCAAATCCGGCCTCAGGCGTCATAGGAAACTCCGCCTCGCCCGACCCAGGGCTCGGACTCGGGCTCGGCCCCGGAAGACGGCGAACTCCGCTTCGCCCGACCCCAGGGCTCGGACTCAACCATGGCCTAAGCCGACGGTCTCCGCCTCGTCCGACCCGGGGGCTCGGACTCGACCTCGACCTCGGAAGACAGACTCGACCTCGACCTCGGAGGAGCCTCCACCTCGCCCAACCTAGGGCACGGACTGACCACGTCAACAGGAAGCGCCATCATTACCCTACCCCGAGCTGACTCAAGCTACGGGGAACAAGACCGGTGTCTCATCTGGCTCGCTCCACCATACGAGTAATGATGACGCCCCGCATGCCCTGTGACGACGACGGCTCTCAGCCCCCTTACGGAAGCAAGAGGACGTCAGCAAGGACTCGACAGCCCCGACAGGTGTCCTTCCGCCAGGCTCCAGCGCTCCTCCGACGGCCATGACACCACGCGAACTGGGTGCCAAGACCTCTCCGGCTGCCACGATGGCATGTACTTAGGGCGCTAGCTCTCCACCGCTAGATATAGGTGTACATTCGGGCCGCCCGGCCCGGCCCAAGCCCAAAAAGGCCCGTATTATTTGAATTTTGGGCCGGCCCGGCCCGTTTGAATTTTGGGCCGTGCCGGGCCGGCCCATGGGCCTAGCCCTCGGCCCACGGCCCGGCCCGTAATTGCTTAAACATGCCGGGCTCATTTCGGGCGGCCCAAAATTATAAAAGCCCAAAATTCAATTTTTGGCCCGAAATTTGATTTTTGGCCCGAAATTTGATTTTTGGCCTGAAATTCAGTTTTTGGCCCAAAATTCACATTAGAGCCCTAAATTCAAAAAAAATAATAAAACAAATAAAATGTAAGACAAATAAATTTGAACAAAATCAAACTTAATATTTGTACTAAAGTTACCACAACTATGCAATGACTACCTCGTTTATAAATCACTTTGTTAGAAGGAAAAAGAGTATAATCAGCTCTATACAAAGTTCGTAAGTTCAGTTTATTGTCTAATGTTCATAACAAAAGTAAAATTATATCACACACTTTAATTCAAAGCTAAAAAACATCTAACTAGCATTATCTCTAGCTTTGTGTTCTTTATCAAGTATATGAAAGTGTGTAATGAAGTGTGGTTTTAATAAATATATGGGCCTTTTCGTGCCTCTATATGGGCCATTTCGTGCCTGCCTTAAACGGGCCATGCTCGTGCCCGCCCATGGGCCGTGACCTCGGCCCAAACCCGGCCCGATATAACGGGCCGTGCCGGCCCGGCACTAAATTATTTCGGGTCGTACCGTGCCTGGGCCGTGCTTTTTTTTTCCGTGCTTCGGGCTGGCCCATCAGGCCCGGCCCAAATGTACACCTATACCGCTAGACACGTTAGCACATTGCTACACTCTCCATTGTACATCTGGATCCTCTCCTTACGCCTATAAAAGGGAGGATCAGGGCCCTCTTACAGAGGGTTGGCCGCGCGGGGAAGGACGGGACAACGCTCGCGCAAGGCCGCTCGCTCCCTCCCGCGTGGACGCTTGTAACCCCCTACTGCAAATGCACCCGACCTGGGCACGGGGCTAACACGAAGGCCGCGGGTTCCACTCTCCCACGCCTGTCTCCCTCCGGCTGCTGTCTTCCCCCCTTCGCGTTCCGCCTCGCGTCGACCCATCTGGGCTGGGGCACGCGGCGACAATTCACTCGTCGGTCCAGGGACCCCCCGGGTTTCGAAACACCGACAAAACTAGTTTCATTAGATGTACCATGGGACATACTTTTAGGGCTAGTTTAGGAGCCACAAAACAGGAGGGGATTGGAGGGGATAAAATCCCTTTCTTATTCAATTTTAAATAAGAAGGAGATTTTAGCCCCTCTAATCCCCTCCGGTTTTTGGACTCCCAAACTAGTCCTTATAGAAATATTGACACTTTTCCATGTAAAGTTACAGCTAAATTAGAACAACTCTAAAATTACATTTTTTTGACTCCTCTACTATTCACCAAAAAAACAGCATGTGCTCCTCTTTCTTCTGCCAAAGTGTATGATATCCTTCGCACGAGCTGCTGCTTGAGCCATACCAAATAAACCCTTATATACTTGTTAATATTCATTATTGACAAATATTTAGGCTATATTGCTTTTGTTAATATTCATTATTGACAAAGATTTAGGCTGTCCGACGATGGCTCTCTTAAAAGTAGTAAAAAGAACTTCTAAACTAATTTGGACGTGGCATCATATTTAGCAGGGGCGGAGCGCCCGGTATGGCGAAGTATGGCTCTCGTCATACCTCAGCTCGGTCCACTAGAACAACAAATCCTAAATTCCAGCAGCTAGGCCTCGTTCCGCGGTCACCGCTAGGACGCCACCAATCTCAGGTCCCATCTTTTTGGCCGTCGTCAGCAACCGGCTAGCGCCGTCTGCCCTCTACCAGTCCAGCTCCACGCCCGGCGCCACATCCTAGCCTCGCGCACAGACAGAACTTCTACGGTCCTAGCGCTGGCCACCACGCTTGGCTGCGACACCGCCTCCCCGCCCGAGCTCGGTCGCACGGGCCACACTTTCTGGCTCGCCGGTCGCCGCCTCGTCACCTCCCCGCGTGGGCGTGACCACCCTCGCCCTCTGGCATCTGGCTGACGCCTCACCAATTGGTGATTGGTCATTGCTTCAGTGCTTGTCTGTTGTCTGCTACTACTACTTTGCTTCACTAATCCATGTTTGGTCACTCCCTCCCTGAGCGTGTTGGGGACTTGTTCTCAAATGCTAAGAGTTAAGAATAAGGCAACATAAAAAATGTTAAACGTTAAAGTCCTTCGTCCTTCGGAACATTATTCCCCTTCGGGAAATAATGAGTTCTGGACGAAGGTCATAAGAGACATACCTTCGTAAACGTAACTAGTAATGACGAAGGACTTATATAAAGCATGAAATATGACATAGACATTATCATAAAATCATTTCTATTAGTCATGGAAAGATAGAAATGATTTTAAATTACAAATGTACCTTCGGTCTTGAGAGAAGGTAAAAGTACAAGCGTGACGCACAAGCGAATGCCAAGTCAGCGTGAACAGTACGGGAGTACTGTTCACCTATTTATAGACGCGGGACGCAGCCCACGTAAAATTACATTCATGTCCTTTACATTTCACAATGACTTATGGAAATCTGTTAAGGTCCACGTAGTCTTTTCATCTTTAAGTCGGTTCCCCCCTCTGCTATCGCGACGAAGCTTCCCTGCGCATAGCTTCGGCTGTGCACCACCCTTCGCAGAGCTTGGTAATCAGCTCGTCCTTCGTCTGGTTCAGGCTTCGTCCTGACCGTGCTTCATGTTCATGATTCTGAGTTCGAAGGTACCTGTTCACATAATCCACTTGGAAAACATTGTCAAACTATGTTTTTGAGGACCTTCGGAGGACGAAGGCCCCCAACAGTAGCCCCTCGCAATATTAATTTGTCAATGATAAATTCAGATTGCGAAATGGACAAAGGCCCTGAGCCGAAGGTCCGAAAAAAACACCTTCCCTTTGCTAGAATAGCAACACTCACTGACAAGCGGGGTCTTTTAATTTTCGCCGCCCCGAGAATATAAATAAGATCATACCGCAAGCTTATTTGGTACGCACACTTGCCATCTGCTTCGGCCCACTAAATTTTTAGCTCGTGTGCACTAAGATTTGCTAATCTTTTTGATTTTGAAGCTTCGGACTTGGAAACAGTTTTTTAGCTCTTCCGAAGATGTCTGAAGGTAAAAAGGTCGCTGCTGAGACGAAGCTGAGTCTTGACGAAGAGAAGAACTTGGGGTTCATTATGGCGATGGCAGAGACCAATACAGAGAAAATCACCAAGGAAATTCTTGAAGGTCTGTCCGAAGATACTGATGATAGCGACAGTTTTGATGTAGAAAGTGGTGGGGAAGAGGCCGAAGATCGGCCGTGGCGACCAAGCCACACAGTTTTTGGGAAAACCACTATCAAGCAGAGTCATATTGATAATATGAGGGGGCGGTATTTTCGAGATATATCTATTGTGAGAGCTGATGCTGGGGAAAAAACTTCTCCCACCCCCGAAGAAGATGAAGTCGTTATCTTCCGAAGCTTTCTCAAGGCAGGGCTTCGATTCCCTCTGAGCAACTTTGTTGTTGAGGTACTAAAGACATTTCAAGTCTACCTGCATCAAATTACTCCCGAAGCCATCATAAGAATGGGGGTGTTTGTCTGGGCTGCGAGAAGCCAAGGTTTGAAACCTAACGCTAAAAGCTTCTGCAACATTCATGAGTTATTATACGAGACGAAGCCCTGGGGAAAAGAGCAATATCACAACAACTTTGGGTGTTACAGCTTCGGCGCCCGCTCTGGGTCAAGCTGCCCTGTGCCGACCTTTCGGAAGAGGTGGCCCGGAGCCTGGATGACTGAATGGTTCTATGTAAAGAATGACTTAACAGCGCAAGAAAATGTCAAGAGTATCATTATGCGCCCCATTTGGCAACGCTTCGGACTTCGAAGGCCGAAGGTTGAAATGGATGAAGCGGCCGAAGAATGCCAAAGGGCCTTCGGTGTAGTCTGCTCTTTTATTGGGACAAGGGACTTGGTCCAAGAGCACATTGCCTTCAGGGTATGGCCACTTGCAGAAAAGTGGGAAATGCCGAAGGAAACCATCAAAGAGTCCGACGAAGGCGGACTAGTGAGATTAAAATACACATTCAAATATGGGGACAAATTTGTTGAACCTGATGACGATTGGTTGAAAAGCATTGAAATATTAAGTGACGAACTTCTTGGGGCGTATTCGAAGGCCGAGAACACTGCACTATCAGCGGCCTTCGGAGGCCGAAAGAAGAAAAGACTCAACCGTGTTTTTGACGCAGTCGGGTTTATCTACCCTGATTATCACTATCCGGTGTTGGGTCGCAAAAGGAAAAATACTTCTCCTTCGACAAAAGCTACCACGAGCGCTACTAGCGGGCCAGCGCCTGAAAGGAAAAAGATGAAAGTGCTCACTCACCCAGTGCGTTTTATTGAGCCGGCCACAGTGCCAGAATTTATTGGTGAAGTTTGTTTGGCCTCTGAAGCTACCGAACCAGCTTCAGGGCCGAAGATGGGAGAAAAGACTGAAGCGCCTTCAGCGGAAAAATCAGAGAAACCGAAGGCTGAAGAACCAAAAATGTCTGAAATCTTAAGTCCTTCGGTAAATGTCGAAGCAATAAAAAATCAAAAGGGCCCATCGGCGACCCCAAAAAGGAAAAGAATGGTAAACGTACTAGATGTCTTGGAGACAATTAAGTCTTCAAGCACAACTCCAAAAAAGAGTGTTGAAGTTGCTGAAGCTTCTACTGAAACTTCGACGCAACAAGCTGAAGCTGAAGCTGAAGCTGGGCCTTCAGAGCCCTACAAGGAGCAACCTTTGGAAGCCGAAGCAATAAAAATATCAGAACCAGTTTTTGAAGAAATTGATACTGCCATCCCCGAAGCTCCTGCCAGCATATGCGATTACATTATACGACACGCTTCGGGGAAGAAACTATCTGAAGAAGAAACTTATGAAGCCAACCATTATGCGAAAGAGCTAAAATATCCGAAGGGGGCAGTAATATTCAATGGGACAAATGAAGATGACTTCCTATACTGCCTACCTGATAATAAAGAACTATCTGTCTGCCGAGAGATGGCCAGGAGTATAGGCTTCCCGAAGCTCGAAGCTGGATTAAGCGCCATGACTAAAGAGGATCTCGCAGACAGTCTTGCATACAATAGCCTAAAGGTATGGGAATTAAGCGTTTGAAAAAACTTTTTTAATACGTAACTCATTCCTTTATTCTTATATGGATTCTTTTTCGTATAGGGCTTAATTCTAAGCAACGCATTAAGAGCCCAAAAAAGCGCCGAAGATGAAAGCTATGAGATTGCGTTCAACAATTTGCGCTCCGAAGTTATCAAATTGAGAAACGAAGCTCTGGAAAAGGATAAAATTCTGCTTACGCTGGTAGATAAAGTAAAGAAGGACGAAGCTGCTTCAAAAACCCAGGCCGAAGCCCAAAAGCGCGAGATTAAAGATCTTCAGAAACAGCTGGCTAGAGCTAAAGAGGAGCGCGTGCTTGAGGAAACAAAACGAGAACTTAGTGATCATATGGTCAATAAATTGGAATTAAGAGTTAAGGAGCTTCGCGCATCTCAGAGGAAATGCTATGTCAAATCTGTAGAATGCGTCAAGAAGATAAAATCCAGCTTCGCCAGCGTTGGCGCCTTTTCTAGCGAAGAAGATTTTCCAAGAGGCAATCCCGAAGGTCCACTGGACTGGATCAGTCACGAAGCAGAAGCCTTCGAGGAAATCCTGAGCAGCCGCGGTGACATCTGCGCTTTTTCAGGTGCCAGAGGAGTTGCTGCTGTTCTAGAGAAAAAAGGTTGTGAACATATAAAATTTTTAGCTCAGTCCGAAGCTGCTCTGTCTTCTGAAGACATTAAAGATCCGTCAACCAAAGCAAGCATGGTTGGCGGTAAATTCTTCACTGATATCTGGGACAATGGCGGCCGAGAAATGGCGCAAGAAATAATTCAAAGAAGTGAAAAAGGCATCCATGATGCAAGGAAAGTGGCAGAGGCTGCCGAAAGAAGTACAGAGCCCGAAAAGAAATTAGGTATTAATTAGTCGTTCTTATTGTGTTGTAACTTTTATTTCAAACTTTGTTCGCGATTTGCAATAGTAATGTAGAAATGTTCTCTTCCCTCAGAACCTGCTGGATCGCTCGCTGACCCTCATGCAAAAGGGGATGACGAGATTAAGCAAATGGCCGAAGCTATCATGGATAAAGTTGTTGATCAACTTCTAAATGAGGCCACCGAAGCAGTATTAAGAGAAGACTAGATGCTATTTAGGAAGAACATTTAAAGTGTGATCTATGTAACATTTTGTACATTTGAATGTAATATACAAGTCTCTTTTCATTATTCAATTCTTTACGATGCATGAAACTCTACATACATACCATTTTTGAGCCTTCGGCGAAAAAACACCTTCCCTTCTTTTCATGCTTCGTGAAGAAGACATTCTCCGTTAAAATTACTCTGATGAATCACGTCCATGCTTCGTGAAAACATTCTCCGAAGCTATACAATTTCAATATTGCTCTGATGAAGCTCGTGCATGCTTCGTAAAAATATTCTCCGAAGCTGTATTCCGAAGATTGTCATTGCATTCCTTTGTGACTTTACACAATTTTCACTTTCTCAAGGCGTCCTTTCGAAGGTTGATACTGTGTTCCCTTCTTTTGCCAAATGCAACATGATGTATGATGCTTATGCTATGCAAAATGATGTGATGATGTTATGTTATGCAAATGACATTTGTTCCGAAGATACACATAAAATATATTCGTAAGCTCTGCATTCCCTTAGGAACGTCTTTGGAGCTTCTTCGTCTTTTACTTAGACGGTATAAGCTCTGCATTCCCTTAGGAACGTCTTTGGAGCTTCTTCGCCTTTTACTTAGGCGGTATCAGCGTTGACTTTTCGCTGTAGGCTCTGCATTCCTTTAGGAACGACTTTTGAGCAGAAAACTTACACTGCGCTCCCTTTGGAACGGCTTTTTGTGACTTCATGAACTTACTCTGCGTTCCTTAGCTTTCTGTTACTCCAAAGGATTTTTAATTCGAAGGTCCTCCTTGTTAACGGAAAAAGTTTTAAGCTTCAGCAACTTAAGCTTGTGGAGCAAATAGATTTTCCTCGTGGGAAACAACGAAATTATTACATGGAAACTATCAATGTTTTTTGCTTCACAGAAAATAGAACTGAATAGAAAAGACTGCTATCAAAGGTAGGATATGTGTCAATAAATGTGCTTCGACTCTGGCACAGTGCTGTTGACTGTGCGAGCTTCGGATTGTTCTCTGAAGTCCCTTTGATGTGGAGCATATTGACTCCCTTCTGGCTGTTGACCCTGTTGCAATGGAGGTGGAGGCGGAGGCTGTTGCCAGGAAGCTTGAGGTTGACTTGCCGAAGCTACAGAAGCTGCAGGGTGGTTGTCTATGTATTGTGGGATATAAGGCGGATGATACGAGGCAGTATGCATGACCTGCTTCGGCTGAGCTTGTTGAGATGCAGCTTCGGCTATTTCCTTTTGCTTCTGGATTGTAATATGGCACGTCCTAGTGGTATGGCCCTTGCTTTCTCCACAGAACAAGCAAAACAGTTTCCTTGGTTGATCTCCGAATCTTCCGCCGAAGCCCCTGGCGCCTCTGCCTCTTGGAGCTGGTGGCCGGAAGGAAGTTTGTTGTTGCCCCGAAGCCTGTGAGGAGCACTGCGGTCTGTTCTGCTGACTCCCCTTATCATCATTCTGAGTGTTGTGGATGGACCGGACATGCCTCGGGTAGTATCTTCCTCCGAAGCCCCTGGTCATTTCAGAAAATCTGAAGGCCTCCTCCCTTCTTTGGCGAAAGTCATTGTCAGCACGAATGTACTCATCCATCTTTTGGAGCAGTTTCTCCAAGGTCTGAGGAGGCTTCCGAGCAAAGTATTGAGCTGCAGGTCCAGGACGAAGCCCCTTGATCATGGCTTCGATAACAATTTCATTGGGCACCGTTGGTGCCTGCGCCCTCAAACGTAAGAACCTTCGGACATACGCCTGAAGGTATTCTTCATGATCCTGAATACACTGGAACAGGGCTTGAGCTGTGACCGGCTTCGTCTGAAATCCTTGAAAGCTGGTCAGTAACATATCCTTCAGCTTCTGCCATGAAGTGATCGTTCCTGGCCGAAGGGAGGAATACCAGGTCTGAGCAACATTCCTGACGGCCATAACGAAAGACTTCGCCATGACTGCAGCATTGCCCCCGTACGAAGACACTGTTGCTTCGTAGCTCATCAAGAATTGCTTCGGGTCGGAGTGGTCGTCAAACATGGGAAGCTGGGGTGGCTTATAGGATGGAGGCCAAGGTGTAGCCTGCAGCTCAGCGGACAGAGGAGAAGCATCATCAAAAACAAAATTTCCCTGATGGAAATTGTCATACCAGTCATCTTCGTTGATGAAGCCCTCCTGATGAAGGTCTTTCTGATGAGGCCTTCTGTTCTGCTCATCGTGAGTAAGATGGCGAACTTCCTCAGAGGCTTCGTCTATCTGCCTTTGCAACTCAGCTAGGCGGGCCATCTTCTCCTTCTTCCTCTGCACCTGTTGATGTAGCATCTCCATATCCCTGATTTCTTGGTCTAGCTCTTCTTCCTGAAGCGTCGGGCTGACGGCCTTTCTCTTCTGGCTTCGGGCCTCCCGAAGAGAGACGGTCTCCTGGTTGTGGTCCAGCGGTTGTAGTGCTGCAGCCCCAGCCGCTGAAGCTTTCTTCGGCGCCATAGCGAAGGTCTATAGCTTCCGAAGGTGTTCACAAAACTCGAAGTGGAAGTGAGTTCACCGGAGGTGGGCGCCAATGTTGGGGACTTGTTCTCAAATGCTAAGAGTTAAGAACAAGGCAACATAAAAAATGTTAAACGTTAAAGTCCTTCGTCCTTCGGAACATTATTCCCCTTCGGGAAATAATGAGTTCTGGACGAAGGTCATAAGAGACATACCTTCGTAAACGTAACTAGTAATGACGAAGGACTTA
The DNA here is from genome assembly GCA_029449295.1 of Zea luxurians. Classification (NCBI taxonomy): domain Eukaryota; kingdom Viridiplantae; phylum Streptophyta; class Magnoliopsida; order Poales; family Poaceae; genus Zea; species Zea luxurians. The sequence continues at coordinate 25,913,757 of JAOPSE010000019.1, read as the reverse complement.
TATAAAGCATGAAATATGACATAGACATTATCATAAAATCATTTCTATTAGTCATGGAAAGATAGAAATGATTTTAAATTACAAATGTACCTTCGGTCTTGAGAGAAGGTAAAAGTACAAGCGTGACGCACAAGCGAATGCCAAGTCGGCGTGAACAGTACGGGAGTACTGTTCACCTATTTATAGACGCGGGACGCAGCCCACGTAAAATTACATTCATGTCCTTTACATTTCACAATGACTTATGGAAATCTGTTAAGGTCCACGTAGTCTTTTCATCTTTAAGTCGGTTCCCCCCTCTGCTATCGCGACGAAGCTTCCCTGCGCACAGCTTCGGCTGTGCACCACCCTTCGCAGAGCTTGGTAATCAGCTCGTCCTTCGTCTGGTTCAGGCTTCGTCCTGACCGTGCTTCATGTTCATGATTCTGAGTTCGAAGGTACCTGTTCACATAATCCACTTGGAAAACATTGTCAAACTATGTTTTTGAGGACCTTCGGAGGACGAAGGCCCCCAACAGAGCGATTGGTCAGTTAGTCACTGCTTGAGCTTCTTGTTATCTGTTGGTCACTACTTTTCTTGAATATATTAAAAAAGATTAAGAGTAAGAAGGAAATGTTGCCAAATTCTTCTATACTTATCTAACATAATTATAATTGCCGCTACGACACTAGACTCTACTATTTTATGCTTCCTTTTTTCAGCTTATATTTGATTAAATTGCTAATTTGGTATATACTCTGCAAGAAATTATATATTTAAGGTACTTCTTATTAATAATGTTTTTGTACTGAACTTTCTTAGGTGTATTATGTGTCTTGTCTACTGCCATACCTTATTTTTTGGTCGTGCTCCGCCACTGATATTTAGTGTGCCAGAAGGTATGACCTCTTCTTCTTTTTAAGATCATTACACCTAGGAGTGTTCTTTTAAAATGGCTATTATGCTTGCCCTTGGTTCACGTTCGAGGCTTGCGTCACTAAGATGACGATTTACATATGTACGGCCTGCCTCCGTGGCTTGACTTTCTAGAATTCGGGTAACCATGCATGTATTAGAGGTCATTTTTAATGAAAGTTTTATACTCATTAAACACGTACGATGACATATCATCGTATTTGGTGACATGGTATTGCAATTAAGATGAAGGGTATAGAGAAAGTTTCATGTGAGATGGTAGAGTTTAATGGGGATAAAACCATGTATACACGGTTACATAGTTTTAATTTGATGCGATAGTATTAGAAACAGTACATTAAAACTCACCACTGAGAATAACCTTATTGTTGAACATAAAAACATATTTTAGTGCATCTCCAAGAGGAGTTCTCAATGGAGTTTTATTTTGAAATATATGATTCTAACAACGAAAAGTTGCTCTAACAAAAGTTCTATGTAACAAAAAATATCAAATAATTATAGGACTCAATCTCTCATGTCCTAAATATAGGACCCCATATGCTGGAGCTCTATTCTTATTTTATATAGCATTTATAATCTTTTATTTCCTAAATAACATGATTTATTTTCTAATAACATGATATATGACTTAGCTGTTGGAGCTACAAATGTTTTTGTGGCCTTAAACAATTTAAATCAGGTCCTAAATTAAATATAAGACTTATTATTATATTGGAGATGCTCATATTATATTGTACTTTTGTATTAGAGCAAGACGGAAGGGTGGCTGTGGATCCTTGCTTAGTCCCAAAGTTTAGCGGTTGACGTCCTTGATTTCCTATGGTTGAGAATAACCAGCGTTGGGTGGGGAGCGTGCTTGACTTTTTAAAACACATCTTTAGCTTGCTAGTACGTACACTGCTATTGTTTATGGAAACTCCTTTTTTTTCGGGGAACCATCAGCTTCACCGTGCGTGAAGCTAGCTGAGTGTGTAAAGAATCAGATGAGAGCCGCCAACAAATTTTCTTGTTCTAGAATTTAGGATGCATTTACAGAGACTGATAAGTGGGTCCACTGATTAAAGGACCTATAAGAGAAGCTTGCAGCCGCACCATTCACTCACCCTGCCCACCCCGAACAATAAACAACAGCTTCACCCTCCTCCAGTGCAGGCCGTCGGCGGCTGGCGGCGTCATTTCTCCTCCTGCCTCTGGTCTGCCCTGCCCGCGCGATAACCATCTCTCGCAACTCCTCTTCGTACTCCTCGTCTCCAACGCCGGCAACAACTACAGAGCTTCCCAAGCGCGAGACATGCGTGCGGAAACACAGACGGCGGAGTAGTGTAGCGCCACGATGGAATTGCCAAGCTGGTCAGCTCTTCCAAATCCAAAAGAATTGATTTTTTTTCTTGTCATGACGTTTGGTTCTTTCAATCCTTATAGGTTAATTACTCTATCTATTAAATTTCTGGAGGTGCAGGTAGGTAGACAAGAAGACATGAGATGGGGGCGTCCTTGGGCTCCGCCGCCAGCAAGGACCGGCAGCAGGAGCACGGCAGCGAGGCTCCGCGACCAGATCCCTGCAAGAAGACGCGGCTCTCGACCCCTCTCTGCACTATCCATGGTAGCCACGGCCACCCGAGGCTGATCCCGGGGCTCCCGGATGAGGTCTCTCTGCAGATCCTCGCGAGGATGCCGCGGATGGGGTACCTCAAGGCCAAGATGGTCTCGCGGAGCTGGAAGGCGGCGGTGACCGGCGCGGAGCTGTACCGGCTGAGGAAGGAGCTCGGCGTGGCCGAAGAGTGGCTGTACATACTGACGAAGGCGGCGGCAGGTGGGCAGAAGCTGGTCTGGCACGCTCTCGATCCGGTTAGCAACCAATGGCAGAGGCTGCCGCTCATGCCTGGGATCGAGTGCAGGAGTGGCGGCGTGTACGGGCTGGGCTTGCGGGACCTGGTGAGCGCCGGCGTAGGTATCTTCGACGTCATCAGAGGCTGGCTCGGGCAGAAGGAACTGTCAGGCGGCGTACCACCGTTCTGTGGCTGCGCCGTCGGCGCCGCTGGTGGCTGCCTCTATGTCCTAGGCGGCTTCTCCGGAGCTTCCGCGTCGAAGCGCGTGTGGAGGTACGACCCCTCCGCCAACTCATGGCGGGAGGTGAGCCCGATGCGCGCCGGGCGCGCCTTCTGCAAGGCGAGCCTTCTGAACGACAAGCTGTACGTCGTGGGCGGCGTCAGCAAGGGCGAGAACGGGCTAATAGCTCCGCTCCGGTCCGCCGAGGTGCTCGACCCGGCGACTGGGGCCTGGGCCGAGCTGCCGGACATGCTGTTCTCCAAGTCGCAGGCCATGCCGACGGCCATAGCTGACCTGCTCAAGCCCGTCGCCGCCGGAGTGACCTCGTACGGGGGGAAGCTGCACGTTCCCCAGAGCTTCTATTCCTGGCCATTCGCCGTCGACGTCGGCGGAGAGGTATTCGATCCGGAGACGAACTCGTGGGAGCAGATGCCTGCGGGCATGGGCGAGGGCTGGCCTGCGAGGCAGGCTGGGACGAGGCTGAGCGCCGTTGTGGACGGCGATCTGTATGCATTGGAGCCGGCGACCTCCTCTTCTGGCAGTTGTGAGATCAAGATGTACGACGCGCAGGAGGATGCTTGGAAGGTCGCTGTGAGCCAGGTTCGTGCTGGGGCATTTGACGAGTCGGACAGCCCTTGCTTGCTTGCTGCGTTTCTTGGAAAGCTCCATTTGGTCGTCAAGGATATGGGTAGCAGGATCAGTGTCGTGCAGATGGACTCTCTGATGAAGCCAGTGAATTCGCCAGCCCTTTCAGCTGCCGCGACATGCCGAACCCCGGATGTCTCCTCGGAGCAGGCACATGTCTGGAAAGCCATTGCATCGAAGAACATTGCAGCTGCTGAACTTGTCAGCTGTCAGGTTCTCAGCATCTGAGTTTGTAAAATCGTGCTTCTCTGGAACTTCTTTGTGTAAGTCTGTGCCGTAGATGTGTTTCTGCCACACATCTGAACATCAGAGGCTATTTCTTTCTTTCAGCAATGCACAATTGTTTGTGCAATCTGCGTAATTGTTATCTGTGTATATAACATCACATAGAACTGAATAAGGTTGACGCAGCTTTGTCCAATCCCAAAGGCAACGGCGCCGACTCAATCAATCACCGGACCAATCTGAACCCTGTTCATTGTTCAGACTGCTGTGCATTCCTGTTTTCACATACCTTCTAGTTTGGTTTTCTTCATGGAAAGTGTGTGGAATGATCCCCTTGAAGGCACATGTGTTTGCTATATCCATTGATCAACAATGTTTTTGAAATGTGGGTGTGGGGTGGGGTGGGGGGGGGGGGGGTATTTCCTATGAAAACAAACTTGTTCCTGTAGAAAACTTGCGGCTTGTTCGAACTGCTGCAACTATAATCTGTAGAGACAAAATATTGTAGCAATCGTAGTCAGATTAAAGCCACAGCAAGTCAGGATCTAGTATTTTCAAATGGTGACTAGTGGTTCAAAATTTAAAATGTACTAAGTATTTGTACTGCATTGTTTCAAAATCATCATCGCATAGATGTTTCCAAACTGGTGCTCAGGTTTGGGGAGTTCGTTAAATCAGTTACACAAAGTATTGAAAACACAAATACAATAACACTAAGAAGGCCTCAGTCCTCAGGGATGCAAGTAGAGATGGCAATGGGCTCCGATCCCCGATTTCCCACGGGAAATTCCTCCATTAGGGAATTGGGATGTGGAAGGTTCTTCTCCCACGTGGATGTAAACGGGAAAAAGTCTTCCCCGACAGGTAAATGTCGACGGGTAAATATGGACGGGGATGTGTAATACCCAATTTATAAATAATAAGAGAGTGGATCTCATTGTATGTTTTTCCCTCTACTCATTATAACATGGGAATAACCATATCTAAATTGAACAATTAACTAATGACACATAAATAATCTATGTATCATGTTGGAGTTTATTTGTATGTGCATTTAATAATAATAATAATATTATTATTAATAGCAATACATAACAAATTAGGATTTAATACCTAGTTTGCAATTTAGAATTTGGAGAAAGAGAAGGAAAATACTATACAAAATAAAGAAAATAAATATATAAATAAATAAAATCCTTCCATACTGGTAGGTTCAATTTGTACATTTGGATCCAGGTACAAAGTTCACAGCAAAATTTGGATTCAAAATGGAGATTCAAAAATAAAAGGGAAAGAAAACAGAAAAGAAAAGGAAAAAAGAGAAAGAAATTCGAAAACATTACATGGGCCGAATTACCCACTTCGGGCCCAAACGGCGCCTCGCGCGGGGCGGCCCACGTGCTCTACCACTTTGACCACCGAGTCCCGCATGTCGGTGGGATTTTCCCCAGCATCGCGCGCGCCGCGTGCGTTTATCTCCCCCCCCCCCCCCCCCCCCCCCCGATGCTGGAATGTGGGCCAGGCCGCTAGCCGCTCGCGCGTGTTACCTCGCCGTCACATGGGGTCCACATGTCATTCACAGAGCAGATACGCTCGGACCATGCCGCCAGAGTACCGGCCACGCCATAACCTCCGCCTCCACGAATCCTGCTGGCCTAACCACCTAACCGAGACTTCTGCGACGTTCGCCGACTGCTCCTCGCATACTAGATAATAAGGCCGCCCCTCTCCTTTCCCTTTTCCCTTTCACCATCGACGCCGAGAGAAAGAGCGGAAGAAAGGCCCATGAGTCGTCGTTGAGGAGACCTCGACTGAGCAATCCAGTGCTCGGGGCGCGGCATGGAGGAGCTTCGGTGACTCAACGCGAACCCGGTCGTGACCACAGGGAGGGCAGGGAAACTTCGGAAGTGTGGGGATTTCTCGTCGGTGTGGAGCGCCACCGCGAGGTAGTGCTGCGCCGTGGTCGACCTCGCCTCTTGCGCCGCCATCGTCGAGGTTAGGACTACATGTTCGTTGAATGTTCCACATTAAATTCTGCCTAGTATTGTTGCGAATCACGCGCCCAAATGTCGGATTGGAGTTGCGCTGCCGCGGGCGCCGCCGCGGCCGGGGCATGGGGGTGAAGATGAGTTGACAACCGTGGATCCACGAATGAATGGTTAAGATTAGATCCATGCGTACTCCTTCGGTCGGGTGAATCTGCGCCCTTAGATCTCGATCGAACGATTCGGTGTCTGGGTAGGGCACTTTAAATCCAAAGCGTTGATCGTTGATCAGACGAATATCAGCGTGTATCACTTAGGTGTGCAGGTAGATCTAATCTCCGCCCTTCGACTCATACCGTTTCGGCGGACAAAATTTCATAAGAGCCCCTGAGAATTTAATGAATTAATCCGCCGTCCACTACTATCGTAGAATAATTACAACCGTGCCCTGATTTTCATATATTGAACCCTGTAGTTTCTGACAATTACGTCTGCAGTCCAAATGAAATACCAGTGTTAATAATAAGTCGGGAAAATGAATATTTAGTATAAAAACAATTCCAAAACCTAGATTAATTCATAGAAAATCCGTTTTATTTTAATATTATTTATCATCTAACAAATCTGTTTTAGCATGAAACATAGATTAAAAAATTATCACTCAGTTTAATCTATACCAAACACATAAAACCTTCAAAAAATCATAACTTGTTAACCATACTTCGAATTTAGTGATTTTCGAACCAATGATCTTATTATGATGTGTAGAATATTATCATGCATTTTGTTCTACTGTTTGGTGCGATGTTAATTTCTCCTATACCATGTTTGTTTGTATTGCTTTGAGTAGACGAACAAGTGACCGAGGACACAGGTGTTCAGTATGAGAAAATTGCTGAGCAAGAGCTCGTTGAAGGCAAGTTGTACCCTTGATCACTTCTATTTACCCAATAATGTTCCTGTTAATCATTATGATCTGTATAGGTTAATTTTGATGGGACCCAATAGATCACCCCAGTTTGGCTATCTTTATACCTTGATTACCACTGAACTTTTGGATAGTACCTGCTATTGCTTTATATGGTTTTGGGTATTAACATACACATTATTCATGATCATGCTTTTATTATCAATTTGTTATTTACTATTTATGACAAGATTATTATGTTAATTGGAACATAGAGAATCACCCGGGAAAACAGTGCTACGGTGACACGGAGCTAAAAACCGACGAGTAATTATTTTGCCAACCCGATGCAATACTCTATGTGGCTGTTTGGTTCAGCTTCTGGTCGGCTTCTGGCCGCCAGAAGCAGAAGCTGCTACCAAACGCGCAGATTTTGGGGGGGGGGGGGCTTCTGCGCGACGCGCTTCGGTATGAAGCCCTTCGCGCACGGTCCGCTGGAATCGGCCGTCACTTGGCTTCGGATAGAAGTCTCTTGACTTCGCTAGGGTACTCGCCCAAGGACGCGCCGCCGCCGCGCACCCAACGCGCCGTCGTCGTCGTCTTCGCAGGTACGGCCGACCTCCATCCGCGACGTCCTCCATCCCGACCGTCTGTTCCCCTGCGCCGCGTCTCATTCCCGTCATTTCTAGGGTTCGCGCACCCACGGCGCCGCATCTGCCGTCGCGAAGGAAGTTGTCCCCGCCGTCTTCGTCTTCGCAGGTACGGGCTCTCTCCTCCATTACTCTCTCCTCTCATTTACCGCCACCGCCTCGGACGTTCCTTCACCCTACTGTGCCTAGGGTTGCCGCCCCCACTCCTGCGCCGCTGCTTCGTCGCGGTTCCTCTGCTCCCCCACGTCGCGTCGTCATCTGCCGAGGTTCGGTGTAGCTCGCCTCCCCCTCCTATCGTGTTTAGGGTTCACCCTGCCCCCTTTGCTATATGTTCAGGCTTTAACCACTGTCGACTAATCTCTAGTTCATGACTGGTATGGATGTACGTAGTAACCTAATTATTTTTCCATTGTCCCCTTGAGATATCTGTATCATCTCGAGGTCTTCGTCCTCGGTTCCAATTTTTTAGTATGGTTTACTTGCCATACCATTGATCTGTTGTGTCAGTAAAATTTGTTGACGGATTAGTTGATACTTTGTTTGTTAGTACCTGTAGTTTGTTTATGGTTTACTCGGGGTCTATATGGTATGTGTGTGACAACCATTTGCATGTTCAGGGTTGAGTTCGTACTTTGTTAGTTACTACCTATATGTTACTACTTTAAACCAAAGTTTGGCCATGTTACCACGCAATTCATGTGAACAAATGGAAGTTAGTAGATTGTCCCCTTGTCTAGTACACTAACCACCTAAATCCACATCAGATGGATTCAGCAGACTCCATAGCCGACAAGGCAATTGGAAGGATGCAAGAGATTGCGGACAAGATTTTTTCCGTAGCTCGGGAAACAATCCGTCCAGGACGCGGGTTAACCTCCTTTGACGCTACCAAACTACGTGTAGCATTGGAGGACATTACTTGCATGATGGAGCAAGATTCTCTGGTTTTCCAAGAGTATTTGGACAAGGTCAACAACGTAACCCACCAGCCTGAGAGCAACTACGAACCCTCCGAGTTGTCTACACCACCCCCTAGTGAAGACAACCTTAGTCCAGACTGGGACTTTGCGGACCACTTCGAAAGGTTTTGGGGTATTGAATATGACTCCGATCAGATGCCTTCCTTTAGTGACAATGAGGTTTAAGTTAGACCTTAGTTTAGGGTTTAGGAAGGTCTTTAGTGTAACAGGGATGTGATCAGGCTTTTGCTTAATGGACTACTGTAACTGTCGTCCCTGTGCTTTTGTGTCCAGTACCTCGTTAATTAGCGTTGTCGTTGTGTACTTAAGGAAATCCGAATTTTAGTACTTCTGGTTCTACCTTATGTTATAGTATGGTCAGGTCACTGTTGTATTTATGTTCTTCTTAATCCGAAACTTGTTCGTATTTTCAAAACTGTATAATTGTTTTGCACTAGATGGACAAGTCTGGCAAAGTGATTGCAAAGTGGGATAGTAGAGCTACAAAAATATACACAGAAATTTGTGTAGAAGAGGTCAATGCCCGGAACAGGCCACAACACTTTCTTAATGCCGAAGGGTATGCTAACCTTATAAGGAAGTTTAAGGAACGCACTGGTCGCACTTATACGAGAGATCAAATGAAGAATAAGTGGGATTCGTTGAAGAGAATGTTCACCCAGTGGAAAACTCTTAATGAAAGGGCTACAGGTCTTGGTCGAGACCCTCATACTGGTTCAATCAGTGCGCCAGATGAGTGGTGGGCCAAGCAAAACGAAGTAAGTAGATCTTTTTTTTCGTAGACTAACAACAGTATTGGCCATCTAAAACTAGGAACTACCATTTGGTGCAGGCAATGCCAGGTTGTATTATGTTCAAAACAGCCCCCCTAGAGAATGAGGACGAGCTAAAGGTTATGTTTGGACCCATTGTCTGCACAAATGAAAGAACCCTGGTTCCTGGCGTGGAGGATGTTAATTCATCTTCTGATGATCATTTGGAATGCACTTTAGGTGGGGGTGAAAACAGCACACCTGACCCCTGCACAAATGCCACTGGGAAGCGTAAGATGCGCCATGATTCCCCAAAACCAAAGAAGAAAAAAGATTCGAGGGAAGAGTACATGAAAAGACTTGTGGAGGCTTTTGAGTCCCGCTCATTGACCACAAACAAGTCCATTACCTCTTCTGACAATGACCCGGTTCGATTAGAGATTAAAAAGCAGTTGCTACAAGTCAAGGAAGATGGATCACCTGAAGGGAGCGAACTACATCTGTTTGCGACGCATCTTTTGATTCATAAGAAGTATAGAGATATTTTTGCAAACTTGGAGACAAAAGAAGGAAGAATCGCTTGGCTTCGCAATGCTTACGAGTTAGAAACTAAAAAGAGCACTTAGCTGGACGACGTCCGACAACAGAGTCCTACATGTTTACTATTATCGTTGGTTGTGTTTTTCATCAGGCATGTCGTTTCATTAGATGTTAAAAAAGTCCACCTACATGCTGCTGGTCGGACAACTGAGGCTTATATGTTGAGTATGTTAGTTGTGTCTGCTTAATGAGTCATGTCGTTTCAGTTTTCGTTAGTATCATTTTCGCTTTCAAACAATTTACCACAAATTCTAGTTGAACATGTATCAGAATAATCAGAGTTGTAACTTTGTGAGCTATGTGAATCTGTGAACTTTTCATATGCCTGTAAACTGTTCGGCTTCTTTAATATGTGTTTTATAAACTGTGGTTGCATATGAAATTGTGGCTCTTGGTTGTCTGCATGCAGATGTGTGACCCTTGTGAACACACATCTGATGATGAAATGGATGCACACACATCTGATGATGAAATGGATGCACACACATCTTATGACGAAACAGATGGAGAAATGCTTGTTGCTCTTTATGCTGTTGACATTTGGGGTAGGCATTTCAGTCGGGCTCCTAGAAGAACATTGGTCGAATCTGGTATTCAATGGGTTCAAAGAACGTTGGAGATTAGTAACGACTGTTTTGACATGTTTCGGATGCGAAGAACTGTTTTTCGACGATTGCATGACACGTTGGTACAAAATTATGGGCTGGTTCCAAGCAGGGGTGTCAGTACTATGGAAGCTCTTGGCATATTCTTGTGGGCATGCGGAGGTCCACAATTGTTTAGGCAGATTAGAAATAAATTTGGTCACTCATTGGAAACAATTAGTCGGAAGTATAGTGATGTCCTTAATGCACTTTATAAGATGTCATCTGACACAATCAAGCCAAAAGACCCACATTTTGTCGAGATTCATCATCGTTTGCGAGAGGCGAGGTTTTGGCCACACTTCAAGGATTGCATAGGCGCAATAGATGGTAGTCACTTCCCAGCGGCAGTCCCGGCTTCGGAACAAGCGAAATATATTGGCCGACACGGTTACACGTCGCAGAATGTAATGGCCGTATGTGACTTCGATATGAGGTTCACATTTGTGGTGACAGGATGGCCAGGTTCCGTACATGACACAAGAGTACTACAGGATACTTTAATAACTTATGCGGACAGGTTCTCCCATCCACCGGAAGGTATATAAATATTTTGTTCATTAGTATAATACAGTACTATTTTATGTCATATGTACGTAACATTTGTATTTTGAGTTTGTGCAGGTAAATACTATCTTGTCGATTCGGGTTATCCAAATAGAAAGGGGTACCTTGCACCTTATAAGGGTCAGAAGTACCACATTACGGAATGGCAAAATGCGAGGCAACCTATTGGGAGTAAAGAAGTTTTCAACTATGCTCACTCATCCCTACGAAATGTTATTGAGCGATCATTTGGGGTCCTAAAAATGAAGTGGAGAATTCTATTAAGTCTCCCTTCATTTTCGCTTGACAAACAATCGAAGATAATTATTGCATGTATGACACTGCATAACTTCATTAGAGATAGTGCTCTACACGATAGAGATTTTGATGAAGTAGGACCTAATAGCCTAAGTCATGATGTACCTGCAGGTGAGAGTAGTACTAGCACATCTGATGAGTTAGACATGAGTGATTTTCGAGATGCAATTGCAAATGCATTAGTGTCGTAGTTAACTTAGTGCAATTGTAACGGTACTTATGATGTAATCAACTGCACTAATTAGTTTGTAATGAACTTTATCTGCATTATGGGTTTTATTATATATCGTTTCTGCGAACAGAATCTGCAATTTGAGAATCTGTATCCAAACACGTAGATTCTGACGAACAGCTTTTCTGCACAGCTGGCGAACCAAACACCTAAATTCTAACCACCAGTTTTTCCCAACAGCCAGCTTTTCCCCACAGCCAGCTTTTCAGATAAGCTGGCCAGAAAAAAGCCGAACCAAACACGCCCTAGGTGGGCCGACCGGCCGTGGCCGCTACTTGCGACTTGCGAGGCGGACGAGCATCCCTCGCGGACACGTGACACGTGGGTCCGGACTCCGGAGCCCCCTTTCGCACGTGCGAGCTGAAACCGGACGCCGTCACGCCGGTGCCGTCGCCGCCCAAACCGCCGCTGTTTCGCATTCGCGCGGCCGCCCACCATTTCTGCGCCCCGCCCCCACAGAAAAGCTTCGCCCATGCCGTCGCCGCTGACGCGCTGCCCACTTCTTCTCTGCCCCTCCTCCTCCTCCACTCGTTCGAACCCGCCATGGCCGCCTCCAAGCCCCTGCGGCTACGCCTCGCGGTGCCGCTCGCCCTCGCCCTCCTCCTCGCGCTCGCCCTCGTCACCAACTTCCTCTGGGCCTCATCCTCCCGACGAGTCTCCCCGCTGTCGGCCCCGTCTTCTACCAGAACGGTACCCACGCCGCATTGCCCTGGCATAGACCAGCGAGATGTTCTCAACAAATTTCGTCGCTCTATCTAGGACTCTCTAACTATTGCTCCTCTGGATCGCGCACCCGCGCAGGTGATGGGGAAGCGCGCCAAGGCAGTGTGGCGCCTCAACGCGACGTACGCAGACTTGCCGGCGCCGCACTGGGACTGGGAGGAGATGCCCGCGGCGCCTGTGCCACGCCTCGACGGGGCGTCGGTGCAGATTGGGGATCTCCTCTACGTCTTCGCCGGGTACGGGAACATCGACCATGTGAGGCACCTTTGCTTACTATCGCGCCGTCGTTCCTCTGGACGATTTCCTTTTCGAAACGTTTTCAGTTGTGCTGGTAACTAAGTCACCAATCTAATTATGAGCTAATTCCATTACACCGAAGCAACCTGCGTAGTATTAGCTTCGTTTGTTTAGCAGCTAGGTTTGGGACTTTTGAGTTTTTCGGTTTAGCATAGAATGCGGGTAATTGCAAAACAAAACATGAACGTATACCACTGGTTGTATGTAACTGTGATGTTTCAACTTCTCCGGGAGCCGTTCATAATGTTTAAGATTTCAAATTGGAGTATCTGTAGTATATGAGCAACACCAAGCATTTCTTACTGCAAATGATTACTATTGCAAATCCTGGCAGTATCCTTCCTTTCTGATATATTGCTATGTTCCTTGCTTTTCAGGTCCATTCTCATGTTGATGTTTATAATTTCACCTCTAACACATGGACCCAAAGGTTTCATATGCCCAAGGAGATGGCGCATTCTCATTTAGGAATGGCCTCAGATGGCAGATACATCTATGCAGTTTCAGGACAGTATGGACCACAGTGCCGCACCTCGATTAATCGCAACTTTGTTTTTGACACTGAGACTAGAGAGTGGCATGGGTTGCCCCCTTTACCACTTCCTAGGTATGTATCCCTTTACCACTTCCTAGGTATGTATGGTACAGTGCACTTAGTTTATTAACCACAACTCGTTCTTGGAGTGATGTTTATGTCTTTTGTATGTTATTTATTTTTTGCTTCTATCATTTATTATCATGCACATGCTTGTTCTATTTTGGTTCTAGTCCATTGGTTTTACCAATTTATGCTACTATTACAAACATCTTAAACATATAATGCCAGGCATCTGCTTGCTAATTTTGCATTTTCTAATGTTTGAGCAGTTAACTAAGAATCAAACTGTAGTATTTTGTATGGAGAATAATCTTCTAGTGTGTCACTTGAACAACCTAATCCTACAGAATGAGATTAACCTGTTAGCAATGCATGGAATTATTTATTTTAAGGCCATCTATATACTACCAATATTTATTTTCAAAATCTACTGAAATGGTTCATTGCTTCCATTGTGTATTGCTCTAGTTGTTGCTGCCTTACTGGCACATAGGACAAAAACTTATTTTGTGAAAAAATTCAGGTATGCACCAGCTACTCAGCTTTGGCGTGGGCGGCTCCATGTGATGGGTGGAGGCAAAGAGGACCGCCATGAACCTGGATTGGAGCATTGGAGCCTTGCTGTCAAGGATGGCAAGGCACTGGAGAACGAGTGGCGAGCTGAAGTACCCATACCACGTGGTGGACCTCATAGGTATGTCAGAGTATACTTGTGTCATTTGCATGTTGGTATCTAGTGCTTAGAAACTGATACCGTTTATCCTTTGTTGCGGTACAGACGTTCTGTCAATTGTATACATTTCTAAATGAACAAAACCTTATAATTTCTGACTTCAACTTTTTGCAGGGCATGTATTATAGCTAATGATAAACTATTTGTGATTGGTGGACAAGAGGGAGACTTTATGGCTAAACCAGGATCACCTATTTTTAAATGTGTACGGAGGCATGAGGTGTGTTTGTGGTTCCTGCCTTCCTGGTGACACTTATTTGTGCATCTTTAACACTTTTCTTTAAACAAATAAGTTCCTGCAGTTGGGATATTACTTCCTAATGATTGCTTCAACTTTGAACCTGAAACGAAAACATATATTTTTCAATATCAGTCCTGATGTCCGAACTCCTCTTTTGTGTGAACATTTTTCTGCAGCCAAGTGAACAATTCTTATATGTTCAGAATTTCACTCTTGCAGGTTGTGTATGGCGATGTGTATATGCTAGATGATGGAGCCAAGTGGAAGGAACTGTCTCCAATGCCAAAGCCAGATTCCCACATTGAATTTGCATGGGTTGTCGTTAACAACTCCATAGTAATTGTTGGTGGAACTACAGAGAAGCATCCTATCACCAAAAAGATGATTCTTGTTGGTGAAGTCTTCCGTTTTGATTTGGAAGCACTGGTAGGTTTATGTCCAATCCATTTTCTTCTCCTTATGGTCGTTTTTAGTTTTATTGTGAGTCCATGACAGTTTCCTCTGAATTGTGAGGGCTCAGCTAAATGAATTAAAAGTCTCTATGCCATTCTTGCAGACCTGGTCAGTCATTGGGCGCATGCCTTTCCGAATCAAGACAGCCTTAGCTGGGTACTGGGAGGGGTGGCTCTATTTTACTTCTGGGCAGCGGGATCGTGGGCCTGATAATCCAGCTCCAAAGAAAGTTGTTGGAAGTATGTGGAGGACGAGGCTACACTTGTGACGGTAGAAGAAGTGACAGTTTTTCTGAAAATTGTAGATTTGCATCTGATTTTTAGTCCAACAGCTAGGTCCCTCTCAGAGAATTGCTTTTATCCTGTATTTTGTTGTTTGGAATGCATATTATCTATTTTTTACTAGATATTTTAAATTTAACATTTAGGCTATCAGCTTGTAAATTGCCTGAAAACTAACAGCAAAACAATGTAAATACCGCCTTTTGAAATACCAGTGTATTTTATATCATATGGTGTTTAGTTGTATTCCTAAAAACTATATTTTAAAAATTATGATATTCTAGATACCATGTTATTTTTAGAGTATTGGAAATTTCAATCTAACTTAAAGTTTTTATGACATGGCTTACTTTTAGGTTTATAATATTATATTCAAATAATGTTTCTTAAAACCATGGTATTCTTGGGGTTGGCCAAAACTATGGTATTATTATGACAATTATAAAGTACGGTATTGTAAAACTATGGTTTTAAAAAACATTATTGTCAAATAGGTCCTAAAGGTTACGGACATAGGTAGATTTGCATTTGTTCACATTTTTTGGTAGGTAAGTCGAATTTCTTATTTTATATATTTTTACAAACTTTTATGCATATATCTTTGATGGTACTTGTTGAGCACCAAAAGTGGCTGTAACACCACTGGTGTTACTAGAACTAAAACTTGAATATGGCATCATATGCATTGACATGTCATTATGTTTGTTACACCTAGAATACATCCACTAGGTAAAACTTCAAAACAAGTGTGATGTAGTTACTTGAAGTGTTCTTAACCCTAGAGTAGAGTACTTAACCCTTAGTTTGGGGTATATGGGTGAATGTGAGACCAAATTAAGTATTACCTCAAAAGTTATTGGAAATGTTCACAAGAGATGAAGTTTGATGAATTTGAGTGGCACAAAAACCCTAAAGCACTCAAAACCCTAAATGGATCCTTAGAAAACCCTAATTTGTGTCCTATAGAGTGATTTCAATTTCTATACACTTTTGGACCAAAATGCATATATCAAAGTGGTAAAGTATCAAAAACTAAACAACTTTTACACTGGAGGATTTTCAAGTAATGTGGAACAATTTGGACTTCATTGCAAAAAGGCTCAAAAATACCTATGTGGCTTAACTCTGAAAAATCAGCGTGGTTAAGCCAAGTTTAGGGCTTTGTATTTCTTAATCCATGAGGATTTTGCCCCAAGTCATTACAGTAAACATGTAGAGCTATGTTAGGGGTACAAGTTTGATTAAGAGACTAAGTATTGTTGTTGTACAAAAATTGGAAATAAATGGATCTAAAGCTAGGTTGTCAGTCACCACTGAAGACTGAAACTTGGCTGATAGTGAACCCTGATGAACTTTGGAGCCAACTTGAGCTTGATCGAGTGCGCAAATGACCAATGTTTCTATGGTCGAATTGGAGCTGGTATATAGGTTAATAACTTTGATGTAATCGGGTTGGTAGCTTATCGCATAGAAATCGAAGAAAAATGCCTCTGAAGATGCTCTGTCAAAATGTCTGACAAAGTTCGCCATGGTACAGTAACTGGACCAGATCGTGGATTCAGTGAACCTGTCGCCGTCGGTGGGCATGCGCTGCGATCCTCGCCAGCGTTGCGATTCGTGCGCTTTGGGTGTGGATGACGGCCGGCGGTGAAAAGATCTTAACCGCGGATCAGGCAGTGAGCTGGTCGTCGTACCCACTTGCCCTGCGGCCGGTCAAGATGACCCTCGACGGAGTCTGCCGCTTGCCGCCTGGACGCCACGTACTGAGAAGTGTTACCATGTCGCAATAGACCGCCGTAGGTAGCCTATTCATCGCCAGAGACATTGCCCCGGTGAATGCCACGGTAGTTTGCGCCGGTGACTTACCCCCTCTTCGGCCGCCAGCTTCCTTCTTCCAAATTCGGAGCCACCGCTCACGGATACTATAAATTGAGTGCACAACTAGCTCCGTTAGTTTGTTACGAAGCCAGAGCGCCAACCCTTGCCCTCGATTAGCCACCACAGCCGGAGAATTTCGTTCTTCCCCCAAATCCGTTGTCTGCGCCACCGTGTGACACTACGCCGTGGCTAGCCACCTCCATGTCCGCTCTCGCCCTCCTCGTCCGTGTTTCAGCACTCTCGCATGCTAGTGATGCTCGTCGGCTCGGCCAATTAAGCTATACCTGGCTAAATCATTAGGAACGTGTCGGGAATGTCTTAAGCTCTGCGGGTGTACGTGGACCGAGCTCTAGAATGGTGATCGGGCTCAATTAGTGATCCCCAATGGTGCGCCAAGGTTAGAATTAGGCGTTGACCGAATTAGAGCACGGATGGTTGGGTATTACGGCCGGTACATGTTCGTCGGAGCGCGCACGCCGCCGTCCGTGGTCGGGGACCCGGTCTTGCGAAGAAGAGAAAGGAGAGGGGCCTTAGTGCACTTGTCAGAGACACAAGGGAATAGTGACTAAGGATTCATTATGGGTTTTTCGAATCGCCAGGGACCTCGGCGCAAAATCATCAGCGCGGGCGCGCGCGGGCACGTTTTGCCTGGACGTGGGCTGGATCGGGTTAGATTGAGCCCAGTGCCATTCATCCTTTTTTCTTTTTCTTTTTCTTTTTTCTACCAGACTTAGAAATTTATAGGAAATTGTAGAAAAATGTTAAAATTATGGGACCAATTTTGCTAGACTCCTAAATTTATCTATAATTTAATAAAAATAGTTCCAAGATTTTTAGTTCAAACCTAGAATTATTTAGTATTTAAAGATGCCTAAACCTAGCCTTTTAGAATTAATTTGGTAGCTCCAAAAATAATAAAACTTTTTGGATAAGCTTGGTTTGATGATTAAAGCCCTTGAATAAAGTTTGGCATGTTTTGGACATTGTTTGGTCCCAAACCTAAGACACTAGCTTCCTAGGGTATAATTACCTAACCCTAATAGAGTACTAACCCAGAAAACTCTATTGACTAGTGTGTACCGTGAAGGAAAGTTGTATTCAAGATAAAACTTAGTGTGTTTCTATTATAACTGTATATTCATAGCATCACATAAGCATTCATGTATATGTATTGTTATGTATAGAAAACGAAAAGGAAGTGGTAGTCGAAGAAGAAGTTGCCCCGCAAGCTGAAATTCTACCTGTCGAGAACAACTTCTACTTTGACATCTGTGGGATAGACCCAGAATCTCCTGCAACACAAGGCAAGCCCTGGTGCATTTACCCCTTTCCTTGTTGTTTTAAACTCTTTATCACTTGTGAAAGGGAAATAGGGTTAACCTTTTTCCATAATTAATTTTGATGGTTGAATGTCCAACACAAACAAATGGACTAACTAGATTGCTCTAGAATACATGTTCTACAGGTGCATAAATGTTCAACAAAGGCCAATAAATACTCAAGATAGGGTTCAATTCAAAGGAGCAAATGAAACCGAGTGTGCCCTGGTCTAGCACACCGGACTGTTCGGTGTGCCACCGGATAGTGTCCAGTGCACCTGGACCGTACAGGATCAAACTAGCCACTCTCGGGTTTCTCTAGGCGCGCTCCGCTATAATTCACTGGACTGTCTGGTGTGCCACCGGACTGTCCGGTGCACCAGCGGAGTAATGGCTACCAGCGCAACGGTCGACTACAAACAGTGCCCCTGACAGCGCTACAGTGCGCGGCAGAAGTCAGAACAGAGATCAGAGGCACACCGGACACTGAACAGTGCATGTCCGGTGCGGCACCAGACTGTCCGGTGCCACTAGAGGACAAAGCCTCCAACGGTCAACTGCTCCAGAACCCTAACGGTTGTGTGACGTGGCTGGCGCACCGGACTGTCCGGTGCGCCCATCGCCAGCAGCCTTCCCCAACGGCTACAAGATGGTTGGTGGCTATAAATACCACCCCAACTGGCCATTTCAAGGTGTGGGAGCCCAAGCAACATATTAAGGCATATAGTTGACATATTCAAGCCCTCTCAACCACCTCCATTCATTGATCTATCTCATACACAAGATTTAGGCCACAACAAGCCACACAAGTGCCACAAAAGAGAGATCAAGCAAAAGAAAACTACTCATGTGAGTTTAGCGATAGTGCCTTGTGAGAATCATTGAGAGAAAGTGTGTTCTACATCTTGTGATCATTTGAGCGTGGAATTTTGACTCCCATTCATCTTCCTCCAAACTTCTGGAGGCTTGTAAAGTTAGCAAGAGACACCTAAGAGTGTGGTGGTCCTTGCGGGGTCTTAGTGATCCTTGAGATAAAGGAGAAGTGCTCGCCGGTCTTGGTGATCGGTGGAGAGAGGGAAAGGGTTGAAAAAGACCCGTCCTTAGTGGACTCCTCAACGGGGATTAGGTTCTTGGTGAACCGAACCTCGGTAAAACAAATCACCCGTATCACTTTTGTTTATTGCTTGTGATTTGCTTCTTTTCTCCCTTTCTAAGTTCTCTTGCACTATTCTCTGCTAATATTATTTTATGTTGCTTCAAGTTAAAATTCCATTTAGAAAAGCAACCCCTTGCAAGGAAAAACTTGTATTATTCATCTTCTTATCTAAGCCCTCTTGCTTTATTCTCCATAAACTTATTAGTTGTATTGTTTTGGTAATTCCGCATTCTTTGAAAGCAACACTCTTTGCAAGCAAAGGACTTAGTTTTATACTCCGAAAATTGTGCATCTTGTTCTAATCACTAATCAAGGGATCAAGTCCAGTTTAAAGTTATGATTTTTAGGTTTCGCATATTCACCCCCCCTCTAGGCGACTTTCAATTGGTATCAGAGCTAGGCACTTCATATTGAGTCTAACAACTCGAAGTGATGGCTCGAAGAAGATCCCAAAAGAACAAGAAGACACCTCCGAAGGAAAACTACGAGGTAACTCTTGAGATATTACTTTCCGATTGTTCTAATTATGTTTCATGGTCTACTAGTGTGATAAATGCTTTTAGAACCATAGACTCACGATTAGAACAAATTTTAGACAAGAGTATTATACCCTCTAGTTATAATAGGAAAAATGCTTCCGAGGAAGATCAAAGATGTATACGCTTAAACTATCTAGCTTATGACATCTTAAGTAATTCTCTTAGCAAAGAAGATTATCGTGCCTTCATAATGGATTATAATGAACCTATTTCCGATGCGCATGATATTTGGACTAGAATTAAAAGTAAATTTAATGAGTTCAAACATGTTAGTTCATGTGATGCTTCTACTTTTTTTAGTTCTTGTGAAACTAACCCTTTAAAGGAAGAAGAAGAAAATGATCATTGGAGGCCAAACGATGAATCCACCTCTCCAAAAGGTTTGTCTTCCCATTTCGATTCCCACATATGTTGTGTGGCTAATGAAAATGATAGCGGAAGCATAAATGAGGATGAGGAGGATGAAAGAAGCTTCATGCAACTCTACGCTCATCTAAGCCAAGAAAATAAAACAGTCATGCTCAAACTTTTAAAAAGAACGAGAGAGCAAAGCGAAGCTCTTCAAATGCTAGAAGATGTCATCATCACTAAAATTCAAAGCTTTGAAGAGTTGACTAAAGAACATGAGGAGCTAAAGTGCTCTCATGTTGATTTGGTCCAAAGGTATGAAACTATTTCAATTGAGCAAGATAACTCTTTATTTTGTGTCGCTCAATTAGTAAATAGGAATACCTTGCTTAAGGACCAAGTAGAAAGGCTAAAAATTGAAAATCTAGGTTTTCAAGAAAAACATGATATGCTTATATGTTCTCATGAAAATCTTATGGATAATCATATCATGTTAAACATTGCTCATGAGGTTGTGATAGAAACTTAAAATCCCAACAACCTCACTCATGCACATGTATTCAAATTGAAACTATATTACCATGTGCTAATGATTGTTGCTCGTCAGCAAGCAAATCCTCCTTTGAGCTAGAATTTCCAGGAACAAAAGATGATACATGTCAAAAGCTCAAGGAAGAAAATGAGAGGCTAAGAACGAGCTTGACGCATCTAAAAGGGAAGTGCACTGCTCAACCTTCTCAAGATAACCGTGATCACATGGTGAAGAAGCTTGAGACAGAAACAACTGTGGCATGCACATAATCCCTTGAAGAAAATGTCAAGGACTTGAGGATTGTCAAGAGGAATAAGAAAATCAATACCTCTGCCAAAAGCCTTAACCATGCCTCCATGCAAGGTAACATCCAAGGTAATGATCAAGCCACACTTCACACTAAGAAAAGTAAGAAGTGTAGTGAATGCTTTGAAAATGGGCACTTGATTAGGTCATGTCCCTATATTAAAGAAAATGGCTTGATTATTAATAAGGATGATAAACATTGTTTTAAATGCTCTAAGAAGGGACATTTAGTCAAGTCGTGTCCCTATGTGAAACAAAAGGCACAGTTTTAGAAAAGAAAATATTTACTAACCATGTAGCAAGCAAGAAACAAGGAAAAAAGAAATCTTCAAGACATGAAGATCGCCTTTGCTACATATGCCGAAAGAAAGGACATCAATGTAAGGATTGTCCTATTGGTAACTATCCTGTTCCTAACTTGTCAATTAATTCACATGTAACTAGGCAACCCAAAACTGCAACTTGTGCTAGAAAGGTAATGAGTTTACCAAGTGCTAGCACAAAGGACATTTGGGTTCCTAAATCTTTGTTGACTAACCTAGATGGACCCATCAAGAGATGGGGACCAAAATATGCTTGACAAGCTTTGCAGGGGAAGGAGATGATATGAAGCTTTGGAAGTGCTTGAGAGGATCAATTCAATTCATATTAACTCAAGCTATCAATCTTACAATTATCTATATCTCTAAGATTGACCCAAAGTTATTTTGAATTATTATATCTACAACTCATATCATCTCGAGCAGGATATTGAAGTTGTAGGAATTAAAGGATTATCATGTGTGGAAAATCAAAGCTTACAACATGGAGGAAAGCCAAAGGATGGTAACACTTATGTCTTTAAGTGCAAGTATTTTCAATTATCATTTCTTTTGTGACTTGTGTAGTCACATTGAAAACTGAAGCACTTAAAGTATTTTTAAAATTATGTCACCATTCTTTGGAGAAACTCCTCTCATATGGTAGATTGAATTTTCATCATGTCAACATTATGGCAATCTACATGCTTTCAAACTATTATAAGTACCTCATGGCATGTTTTATACTAATCATCCTATTATTGCCATATTCTAAACATAGAAAGATATTCTAAGTTCTTAAAAGAATAAGGTGTCATATAAGGAATTCAAATCCTTAGGACACTTATAAAGGGAATCTCTCTTTATGGCTAGAATCGTGAGACTAATGTTTTTTTGTCTAATTAACCTAAGTAGTCTCACATATAGAGAATAAGTTTCTCTATGGAAATACGTAATCTAACATGAAAAGAAAAATCAATCCAATGATTTATGTTGTATTCCTTCTTGCTTAAATTGGATATGTTTCTTCTTCATTTATCGCTCTCCATGTTATGAATTAGATTTGTTTCCATAATCTTAAGAAATTGACTATGCTTGTTTTATGAGTTAAAACTGAGCATAACATCATCTATGGGATAATCTAGTTCATGTTATGAAGTTTCCATGCTTTAGTAATCTACTTTTCATTCCTTCTCAAAAATGTTTACAAAAAGGGAAACTAGTGTTTGCGTTACTAGTGACTTATCTCTTGAGCATATTTATGAAAATCTACAAGAGAGTAAGTGCATGTTCAATTTATTAAAAGACATAAGCCTCAAGGGTTGCTCTTCACCTAAAGGAAGAAAAGTAAAAGCAAAGGTATGGGAACTCATCTTCTTAATCAATAATAGTTCCCATCAATTGTTATTTATTCTAAATTATCATTTTCTACCTATGTGAAGAATAGATTCCTTATTGGACCTAAATCAGCCAGAAGTGCATTCAATCTTGCTTTCATAAATGCACTAGTCCATTAGAATCTAATTCATGCCTTTGCTATATCTGTTCTTATATTGATATGCTTCTAAGTTATGTTAATAAATTGAATATGAAGAAGTAAAATTCCTATGATTGATTAGAAATGTTAAAAGGTGCATATTCCTCTTTTCTAATGATGTGCACTAATATTAAGGATTTTACTTCATGTCTGTGTGACTTGTGGATGATGAATTGTTTATATCTCTTATCTAAAGAAATCATCATTTATCATATACTCCCTTGTGCTGCTAATATCCTTTTGAGCATATTCAATAAGTTTGAAAAGCAAAAGAGACAGCTTGAAAGGGAGGATACTCAAATGAAAATGAAGACATCAAGAACAACAACACCTACTTAGACAGTAAGATCTTCAAATTAATCAATGGTGTGGTTGTAAGTATTCAAAACCTTTTTCATTTTTGAGAATACCAGGCATAAGTTGATTATTGCAAATATTACATGCCTTGATCAAGATGTTCAATGAATTCCCCTATTATTTTAAAAAGGAAAAATGCATCTAACCAAGTCACTCAAATTTTCAATGCATATCTCTAGGGGGAGACCCATTTCTATATCTTGATCATATTGAGACTAACATTTTCTCTTAGTAATCTCATAGAGTCTCAAGTATGAGGATAAGTTTCTCATGAAGTATGCTACTTCAAATCAATCCATTTTGGTAAAAAGGATTGTAGCTTTCATTATTGAAGTAGCATATTTACTGGATTCTCCTATTTCAAGCTTATTCGATAATCTAATGCATATGTTGTTCTTTTGATCGCATTTGTTATTCATTTGAACATTGAATAACCTCAATTGACACTTATGTTGCTTAGTGCCTCATATACTATCATTTAATGTCTCTCTTGATATGCACTAAGTTAAAAGGAGAATTCAGAATAAATTTATGCAATTTGTGATCTACTTGATATATGACAACAATGACTTAGAAAAGGATCACTAGTTGTAGTACTATCTCTTGTGCAAAATATTTCCATACATTGTCTTGAATATAGGTCCTAATTAACCAAGACTAAGGACAAAGCACAATGAAGAGAGCGTCTCTATGTAAAGGTACAAAAGGGTAAATCTACTTCCTCTCATTTATACATGTACCTAAATCTTCCTCTTATATACATTCTTTGCATATCTTTTATAAAAGGAAGAAAAAGCATGTCTATGCATATCCCTGCTTCATACCTAGTTTAACCTCTAATTTTTTTTCATTCCTGCATTAATGCATTTTTGTTAAAACTAGGTGAATTGATTTTCTTGTCAAAGAGCTTAAAGCCTAACCTTGTAACGAGGATAGGCTACCTTGTCTCAAAGGTAGAAGTTCCTTAAGTCTCTTTGAAACCTCAAGGGTAAATGCATCAAATATCTATAACATGCTTTCATAAGTGCATAATCTGTCGTGAGCATCACACTTATATCATGACACATTGCACTTCACATTTTCTATGATATAGATATGTTCTCATTAACCTCATTATGTGCATTTGGCATTTAAGGCCAAAATATGTATTCCTCTCAAGGCACATATTTAGGGGGAGCAATCTATATTATATAGAACTATGATAAAGCTTAATTGATATATCTTTAGATCATGTCTCTTTCATTTGGTACACATACATATTTCTTATTCTTCTTGTGCCAAGGCTAAGACCAATGTGCTTCCGTGAGTATTTCTTGTATTAGTCTTAGATTGAAAGGGAAATGGAGTATTCGGCAAAGACAACGCTTCCACTCAACTCCATCGATATTCCGCCATCTCTCCATATTGGTATAATCTTTCACTAATATTTACTTTTACCAATGGGGGAGAAAGTATAATAGGGCTCCAACGTTCTCCATTTTTGGCGCTTAATGCCAAAGGGGGAGAAAATATTTAGCCTAAAGCAAAAGGACCGCACCACCACCATTCCAAAAATTTTCGAAATGAAAGATTTTATTGGTATTCACAAATGTTTTGTTTTTCAATTAGTACTCAAGATAAATTTCACATTGTAAAATTTCAAATTGGTATCTATGCTTATTGAGAGCACCTAGAGGGGGGTGAATAGGTGATCCTGTAAACACTTGAAACTTAAAACCACAAAACTAGATTAGGAGTTAGCACAATGAAATCAAGTGGCTAAGGAAAGCTCTTGTGAAGTACAATTGACACAGTGAGAACAAGCACAAGAGACACGAGGATTTATCCCGTGGTTCAGCCAAGTACAACACTTGCCTACTCCACGTTGTGGCGTCCCAATGGACGAGAGTTGCACTCAACTCCTCTCAAGTGATCCAATGATCAACTTGAATACCACGGTGTTCTTCTTTTCTTTACTCTTTCTCGTTTGCGAGGAATCTCCACAACTTGGAGTCTCTCGCCCTTACAATAAGGATCAAAGTGAAAGCACTAGAGTAAGGGAGGGAAGCAACACACACAAATCCACAGCAAATACGCACACACACGGCCAAGACTTGAGCTCAAATGAATATCACAAGGTTCTCACTAGAACGGAGCTCAAATCACTAAGAATGTCAAACAAGTGTGCAAAGACGAAGTGTGAATGATCAAGAATGCTCAAAGTATGCTTGGTATACTCCTCCATGCGCCTAGGGGTCCCTTTTATAGCCCCAAGGCAGCTAGGAGCCGTTGAGAGCAATCCAGGAAGGCAATTCTTGCCTTCTGTCGACTGGCGCACCGGACAGTCCGGTGCACCACCGAACACTATCCGGTGCGGATTTCTTTCCTATTCTGGCGCAGCCGACCGTTGGAGACTTGGAGCCGTTGGCGCATCGGACACTGTTCGGTGCACACCGGATAGTCCGGTGCTCCCATCCGACCGTTGGCTCGGTCACGCGTCATGCGCGGATTTCGCGGCCGACCGTTGGCGTGCCCGACCGTTGGCTCACCGGACAGTCCGGTGTCTCACCGGACAGTCCGGTGAATTATAGTCGTACGCTGTTGACTTGGTTCCCGAGAGCGGCAACTTTGCCGCAGCTGACTCACCGGACACTGTCCGGTGCACCACTAGACAGTCTGGTGATTTATAGCCGTACGCCGCCGTTGAGACCCGAGAGCAACCAGTTGACCAGACGCCAGCCAGGCACACCGGACTCTATCCGGTGCACCCAGACTAAGCAGAGTATTGGCTGCTCGAGCCAAATCTTTTCCAATTGTGTTTTCTCTGATTCTAGCACTTAGACAAATATGTTAGTACACAAAAACCAATGTACTAAGTCTAGAATCATACCTTTGTGTTGACTTTGCACTTCTTCCACCATTTGGCATAGTATCACACTTAAACCATTTGTGTTGGCACATGATCACCAAAATACTTAGAAATGGCCCAAGGGCACATTTTCCTTTCACTTATGAAAATAAGATTTCAAAATTGGTACCCATTTCAAAACCCTCTTGAAAGCTAAGAGGAAAATTCCATTCAGGGGGAGCTTTTATTTAGTCAAAGGAAAACCATTTGAAACAAGGAGAGAAACTTCAAATCTTGAAAATGCTTCTTACAATCTTATTTATATACCTTTGACTATTTGCAATAGGATTTTGCAAAGAATTTGAAAAAGATTTGCATAAACAAAACATGTGGTGCAAAAGTGGTCCAAAACGACAAATAAAAGAAAGCAATCCATTCATATGCAATAAGATCTTCATATTGGTTTGAATTCTAAGTAACCTATGCACTTACCATATGCAAACTGGTTCATTTCTGCACTTTATATTTGCTTTAGTTTGTGTTGGCATCAATCACCAAAAAGGGGGAGATTGAAAGGGCAATAGGGTTAACCTTTTTCCATAATTAATTTTGATGGTTGAATGTCCAACACAAACAAATGGACTAACTAGTTTGCTCTAGAACACATGTTCTACAGGTGCATAAAGGTTCAACAAAAACCAATAAATACTCAAGATAGGGTTCAATTCAAAGGAGCAAATGAAACCGAGTGTGCCTTGGTCTGGCGCACCGGACTGTCCGGTATGCCACCTGACAGTGTTCGGTGCACCAGGACCGTACAAGATCAAACTAGCCACTCTTGGGTTTCTCCAGGCGCGCTCCGCTATAATTCACCGAACTATCCGGTGTGCCACCGGACTGTCCGGTGCACCAGCGGAGTAACAGCTACCAGCGCAACGGTCGACTGCAAACAGTGCCCCTGACAGCGCTACAGTGCGTGGGAGAAGTCAGAACAGAGATCAGAGGCGCACCGGGCACTGAACAGTGCCTGTCCGGTGCGGCACCGGACTGTCCGGAGCCACTAGAGGACAAAGCCTCCAACGGTCAACTACTCCAGAACCCTAACGGTTGGGTTACGTGGCTAGCGCACCGGACTGTCCGATGCGCCCATCGCCAGCAGCCTTCCCCAACGGCTACAAGATGGTTGGCGGCTATAAATATCACCCCAAACGGCCATTTCAAGGTGTGGGAGCCCAAGCAACATATTAAGGCATATAGTTGACATATTCAAGCCCTCCCAACCACCTCCATCCATTGATCTATCTCATACACAATATTTAGGCCACAACAAGCCACACAAGTGCCACAAAAGAGAGATCAAGCAAAAGAAAGCTACTCGTGTGAGTTTAGCGATAGTGCCTTGTGAGAATCATTGAGAGAAAGTGTGTTCTACATCTTGTGATCATTTGAGCGTGGAGTTTTGACTCCCATTCATCTTCCTCCAAACTTTTGGAGGCTTGTAAAGCTAGCAAGAGACACCTTAGAGTGTGGTGGTCCTTGCGAGGTCTTAGTGATCCTTGAGATAAAGAAGAATTGCTCGCTGGTCTTGGTGATCGGTGGAGAGAGGGAAAGGGTTGAAAAAGACCCGTCCTTAGTGGACTCCTCAACGGGGATTAAGTTCTTGGTGAACCGAACCTCGGTAAAACAAATCACCCATGTCACTTGTGTTTATTGCTTGTGATTTGCTTCTTTTCTCCCTTTCTAAGTTCTCTTGCACTATTCTCTGCTAATATTATTTTGTGTTGCTTCAAGTTAAAATTCCATTTAGAAAAGCAACCCCTTGCAAGAAAAAACTTGTATTATTCATCTTCTTGTCTAAGCCCGCTTGCTTTAATCTCCATAAACTTATTAGTTGTATTGTTTTGGTAATTCCGCATTCTTTGAAAGCAACACTCTTTGCAAGCAAAGGACTTAGTTTTATACTTCGAAAATTGTGCATCTTGTTCTAATCACTAATCAAGGGATCAAGTCCAGTTTAAAGTTATAATTTTCAGGTTTTGCCTATTCACCCCCCTCTAGGCGACTTTCAACTTGAAATGATGCATTAGGTGATAGAAGTTGTGTGCTAGACAATTGTTGCATCCCCTTCCTTGGAACTGATTACCATTCCTTGATACCTGATTTACTTAAAGTTTTTTGATGCTTAGTCTTGCTTTAGAAAACAAAATGTTTTGTTTTAAACAAAGATGATGCTTCATATGGGAGGGGAAGTTTTCAAAGAAAAAGACTTGATGGTGAATCCATCATGGCCGTGATGGGTTCAACATCTAAAAAGATGTATCTCTGTTAGGTACCAAATTTTGGGTTGTAAATGATAAAGATGAGACTAGGCGGGTGACTTGCATGAGAAGGGAGTCTCGGTGTAGTGTCTCCGTCTGAGTCGATTAAGGACCGTGTCGATGTAGGCTTGCTGATTGAGGACCTTTTAACTGGCCACATGCCTCGTCATGGGTAAGCTTTGTCTCGGTCGGACCAATACCAGAAAGGCCATCACGCAATGGGAGTGGAGAGATGGCGAGAGTAGCATGTACCCTCCGTGGCAAGAGGCTGGACGGTGGTGTATCTGTGCTCTCGGTTGGCGTGAACCCGTTCTAGTCTTGAGAAACCCGGTGGCGAGTTGACATATGCAAGGGTTAAGTGCTACATATTGTAGCATCCCAAAAATTAAAATCTTGAAATTTTCTCAAACTCGCTCTAAATTCAAAATGAATTTCAAAATTCATTTCAAAATGTTTGTTTGCGAGTTGATATCAACAAATAAAATATAGTGGTCGATATTTTCTCCAAAATCCTCCTCAAAATATCCTACAAATATTTCCCCAGTGATCCCCCTCAAATTCTTTCCAGAAATACTGCCCAGATATTTCCCCAGTAACCCCCTCAATTTCTTTCCAGAAATACTGTCCAAATATTCCACCAATATATCTCCAAGTATTTTCCTCTTGAGAAATACCTTCAGAATCATTTTTCAAGTCCCTACAAATATTTTCTTCACAACTTTCCTCATGCTCATACGTATACGTATGCCTCCGGTGTCATACGTTGAACTCTACAAGCTAATTACACTCATATAAGACAAATCCATGCTAATCTCTCACTAATCCTCTCATCCTCCCACTAATCCTCTCATCCCTCCCCCTAATCCCCCACCATGGCTATAAATAGAGGGGCAAGGGCCTCCTCTCATCCCACCCCAAGCCATTTCATGGCAACTCTCTCCCCCCCCCCCCCACACACGCCCACTCCATCTCCCACAAAAGCACACACTAGCACAAGGATCGTTCGGTCGTTCTTCGATCGTTCGTCCACCTGTTCTTAGTTTATTCGTTCGTTCGTCCGATCGTTCATGGTTCGTTCGTCCGTTCGTCCGATCGTTCGTCCGTTCGTTCGTCCAAATAATCTTTTTCCTGCCGTTATGTTGCCGAAATTCCGATCGTTCGTTCGCTCGATCATTCGATCGTTCATTGTTCGTTCATAGTTCATATTCATCGTTCATCGTTCATTCATAGTCCCTATTCATCGTTCATGCAGATAATCTTTGTCCTGTCGTTACGCTGCCGAAATTCCGATCGTTCGTTCGTCCGATCATTCGATCGTTCGTCCGTTCGTTCATAGTTCTTATTCATTGTTCGTCCGTTCGCTCATAGTTCCTATTCATCGTTCATCGTTCGTTCATAGTTCCTATTCATCGTTCATCGTTCGTCCATAGTCCCTATTCATCGTTCTTCCAGATAATCTTTGTCCTGCCGTTATGCTGCCAAAATTTCGATCGTTCGTTCGTCCGATCATTCGATCATTCGTTCATAGTTCCTATTCATCGTTCATCGTTCGTTCATCGTCACTATTCATCGTTCATCGTTCGTTCATACGAACTATTCACCATCACTATTCACCGTTACTATTCACCATTACTATTCACCGACACTATTCATCATCGTTACTATTCATCGATGATATCTATGGTAACTTTTTTGTCGTCACTATTCATCGTTGCTATTCATCGTTACAATTCATCGATCATCCGATCACCCCAAATTTCAACTACTCATCCATCATGCTGTCCAGTCCACCTAAGACCAGCCAGACCCATATTCCAGTCATACGAACTCCGGTGACTGTGATTTTCCTTCCAGTAGGGAACTTCCCATCTGGACACCCATCCCAGGTTTCTCCAAGTTGAGCACGCTTAACTTTGAGATTCCTTCGAACTAGGCTTCCAAACTCCGATTCCAATAATTCTTGTTTCTAAATTCTTATCGAACTATTCCCTATCCAACCATGTCATCCCTTAAGCATGGTCCATATTCCAGAAAACTCCCAAAATACTCTTGTCCCATATTCTGCCTATAACTCTCCTGTTCATACTAAGTCAGACGATTCATTCGTCACTATTCTCACCAACAGTGAACTTCACTGTACTACACCACATATACCTAGCTATAAATGCACCCAGCTACCCTCTCCCTCTCCACACACACTCAACACCCTCGGCCAAGGCAAACACCCCACCCACTCAGTTACCCCGCTCCGCCGGCTACACGCATTGTGTCGCTTCGTCTCCAGTCCACCCTCCTGGTAAGCACCTCTGCTCCACCACTAGTAGTATCTCAACACCATATGACACAGATTCTACTCTAGACTCTACCCATCCATATATCGCTATTCTGACCACGATACTAAATATCTGTTGATATACTTGTTGGTTTGTATGTTTGCTTATTCATGTTGCATAGTTATCGGAGCGTTCGTGTCGTCTCGTGGAGGCCGGATCTGCAAGTCTACGCCAGGCAGTGGAGCCATAAGCCAGTTCTGCGAGCTCCCCTTCCCCCTTCATCGGATAAGCACGACAAGCTCACTGGATCCCTTTGATGCATAAATTACCTATGTTTTTCAACCACAACCCTTAGCCTGTTATTTTATGCATGATATGATTTTGAGACAAGTTATTATGGCCACCCAGCCGCTTGCCGCAATCAATCCTTGATATATTTGTTACAAATGATATGAGAAAAGGTGTGAGTTTTCAAAAGAAAATGCTTTTCAAAATGTGTATGATGAAGGGTTTTCACCCTTATCACCTTTGAGTAGGGATGATTAGGGACTCCCTGGTTTAGGGGAGGGCCTAAGGTGATGGCTCAGCTGATTTAGGTGTGAGCAGAAGGATTGTCCCCTCATATAACGACCGGTTTGTCATCCTTCACTACCTGTACTCATGACAAGTACAACCACTCGAGACTGTATGGGCAGTCACTCAATCTAAACTCGTACGGTCCAAAACCCAGGGTTATGAAGGCTGGGGAGCACCAAGAGGATAAGGAGGGGGAATGTTTTGTCTGGTTTGGGCATGGCGGTGGCCTGACTCCTTCCGGTATAACCGCTAAGGTAAGGACATGCGAGGAAAGAAAGAGATACAGATTCGGGTCTCACTAGCTATGAGATCGCAGAGCTGGACTAGTGGGTAAAGTGTACACCTCTGCGCAGAGTTCAAACCTATTCGAATAGTTTGTGTCCACAGGAATGGATGAGTCTGGTGTGGTATGACAATTAGTGTTTTGTTTTTAAAAAAAGGGTGCGTTTGAGAAAAGTGTTTTTTAAAAGGTCCGGCGGTTGAGCCGTGAGCTATGGTGGATGAAAGGGAATTAGGCTTACACCTATTTCCTAAATTAATTTTGGTGGTTGAATTGCCCAACACAAATAATTGGACTAACTAGTTTGCCCAAGTCTATAAGATCTACAGGTACCAAAGGTTCACAATAAGCCAATAAAAGATCAAGAGAAAGGGTTCAAACAAAGGAGCCAAGGGACAACCGAAGGCACCCTGGTCGGGCGCATCGGACTGTCCGGTGCGCCACCGGACTGTCCGGTGCACCATTCGGCAGACAGCTTCCACCAAACGGCTAGTTTGGTGGTTGGGGCTATAAATACCCCCAACCACCCCACATTCAAGTCATCCAAGTTTTCCACTTCTCAACCACTTACAAGAGCTAGGCATTCAATTCTAGACACACTCAAGTGATCAAATCCTCTCCAATTCCACACAAAGCTTTAGTTATTAGCGAGAGAGATTTGTCGTGTTCTTTTGAGCTCTTGCGCTTGGATTGCTTCTTTTCTTTCTCACTTGTTCTTGTGATCAAAACTCCATTGTAACCGAGGCAAGAGACACCAATTGTGTGGTGGTCCTTGCGGGGGAAGTTTTGTTCCCGGTTTGATTTGAGAAGAGAAGCTCACTCGGTCCGAGGGACCGTTTGAGAGAGGGCAAGGGTTGAAAGAGACCTGGCCTTTGTGGCCTCCTCAACGGGGAGTAGGTTTGCGAGAACCGAACCTCAGTAAAACAAATCATTGTGTCTCACTCCGCATTTGCTCACGATTTGTTTTGCACCCTCTCTCTCTCGGACTCGTGTTTATTTCTAATGCTAACCCGTCTCGTAGTTGTGTTTATATTTGTAAATTTCAGTTTCGCCCTATTCACCCCCCCTCTAGGCGACTTTTAATTGGTATCAGAGCTCGGTGCTTCATTAGAGCCTAACCGCTCGAAGTGATGTCGGGAGATCACACCAAGAGGGAGATGGAGACCAGCGACAAGCCCACTACGAGTCACGGGAGCACTTCATCGGAAGAGTCCCGCACCAAGAGGAAGGAGAAGAAGAAGAGCTCCTCCAACAAAGGGAAGGGGAAGGAGAAGAAATCCTCTTCCCACAAGTCGCATCGGAGAGGCGACAAGCACAAGAGGATGAGAAAAGTGGTCTACTACGAGACCGACTCTTCACCATCGACCTCCGACTCCGATGCGCCGTGCGTAACTTCTAAGCGCCAAGAGCGCAAGAAGTATAGTAAGATCCCCCTACGCTACCCCCACATTTCAAAATGCACTTTTTTACTCTCCGTTCCATTAGGCAAACCACTGGTTTTTGACGGTGAAGATTATAATATGTGGAGTGACAAAATGAGGCACCATCTAACCTCACTCCACACAAGCATATGGAATGTTGTTGAGTTTGGTGTATAGGTACCATCCGTAGGGGATGAAGACTACGACTCGGACGAGGTGGCCCAAATTCACCACTTTAACTCTCAAGCCACCACTATACTCCTCGCCTCTCTAAGTCGAGAGGAGTATAATAAGGTGCAAGGGCTAAAAAGTGCGAAGGAAATTTGGGACGTACTCAAGACTGCGCACGAAGGAGACGAGGTGACAAAAATCACCAAGCGGGAGACGATCGAGGGGGAGCTCGGTCGCTTCATGCTTCACCAAGGGGAGGATCCACAAGCTATGTACAACCGCTTGAAGACCTTGGTGAACCAAGTGCGCAACCTCGGGAGCGAAAAATGGGATGACCATGAGATGGTCAAGGTTATTCTTAGATCCCTCGTATTTCTTAACCCTACACAAGTTCAATTAATTCGAGGTGATCCTAGATATAAGCTAATGTCTCCCGAGGAAGTTATAGGAAAATTTGTGAGCTTTGAGCTAATGATTAAAGGCTCAAAGAAAATCATCGAGCAAGGCACTTCCTCCACACCCGAGGCACAACCGGTCGCATTCAAGGCGACGGAAGAAAAGAAGGAGGAAGCTACTCCAATTCGAACACCCATCGACGCCTCCAAGCTCAACAACGAGGAGATGGCACTCATCATCAAGAGCTTCCGTCAAATCCTCAAGCAAAGGAGGGGGAAAGACTACAAGTCCCGCTCCAAGAAAGTATGCTACAAATGTGGTAAGCCCGGTCATTTTATTGCTAAATGTCCATTATCTAGTGATAGTGGCAAGGGCGACGACAAGAAGGGGAGAAGAAAGGAGAAGAAGAGACACTACAAGAAGAGGGGCGGCGATGCCCATGTTTGCCGGGAGTGGGACTCGGACGAGAGCTCCACCGACTCCTCCTCCGACGAGGACGCCGCCAACATCGCCGTCACCAAGGGACTTCTCTTCCCCAACGTCGGCCACAAGTGCCTCATGGCAAAGGACAGCAAAAGGAAGAAGGTTAAATCCAAATCCTCCACTAAATATGAGTCCTCTAGTGATGATAATGCTAGTGATGAGGAAGATAATTTGCGTACTCTTTTTGCCGACCTCAACGTGCAACAAAAGGAAAAACTAAATGAGCTAATTAGTGCCATCCATGAGAAGGATGATCTCTTGGACTCCCAAGAGGACTTCCTAATCAAGGAAAATAAAAGGCATGTTAAGGTTAAGAATGCTTATGCTCTAGAGGTAGAAAAATGTGAGAAATTATCTAGTGAGCTAAGCACATGCCATGAGACTATTGACAACCTTAGAAATGAAAATGCTAGATTAATTGCTAAGGTTGATTCTCATGTTTGTGATGTTTCAATTCCCAATCTTAGAAATGATAACGATGATTTGCTTGCTAAGATTGAAGAATTAAAAACCTCTCTTGCTAGCCTTAGGATTGAAAATGAAAAATTAATTGCTAAGGCTAAAGAATTAGATGTTTGCAATGTTACAATTTCCAATCTTAGAGATAACAATGATATTTTGCGTGCTAAGATTGTTGAACTTAATTCTTGCAAACCCTCTACATCTACCATTGAACATGTTTCTATTTGCACTAGATGTAGAGATGTTGATATTGATGCTATTCATGATCATATGGTCTTAATTAAACAACAAAATGATCATATAACAAAATTAGATGCTAAAATTGCCGAGCATAACTTAGAAAATGAAAAATTTAAATTTGCTAGAAGTATGCTCTATAATGGGAGACGCCCTGGCATCAAGGATGGCATTGGCTTCCAAAGGGGAGACAATGTCAAACTTAATGCCCCTCCTAAAAATTTGTCTAACTTTGTTAAGGGCAAGACTCCCATGCCTCAGGATAACGAGGGTTACATTCTCTACCCTGCGGTTATCCCGAGAGCAAAATTAGGAGAATTCATTCTAGGAAGTCTCACTCTGGCCCTAACCATGCTTTTATGTATAAGGGTGAGACATCTAGCTCTAGGCAACCAACCCGTGCTAAGTTGCCTAGAAAGAAAACTCCTAGTGCATCAAATGATCATAGCATTTCATTTAAAACTTTTGATGCATCTTATGTTTTAACTAACAAATCCGGCAAGGTAGTTGCCAAGTTTGTTGGGGGCAAACACAAGGGCTCTAAGACTTGGTTTGGGTACCCAAAGTTCATGTGTCTAATGCCAAAGGACCCAAAACCGTTTGGGTACCTAAAGTCAAGAACTAAAATTGTTTTGTAGGTTTATGCATCCGGTGGCTCAAGTTGGATTATCGACAGCGGGTGCACAAACCACATGACAGGGGAGAAGAAGATGTTCTGCTACGAGAAAAACCAAGATCCCCAACGAGCTATCACATTCGGGGATGGAAACCAAGGTTTGGTCAAAGGTTTGGGTAAATAGCTATATCTCCTGACCATTCCATTTCCAATGTTTTTCTTGTAGATTCTCTAGATTACAATTTGCTTTCCGTTTCGCAATTATGTCAAATGGGCTACAACTGTCTATTTACTGATGTAGGTGTCACTGTCTTTAGAAGAAGTGATGATTCAATAGCATTTAAGAGAGTGTTAGAGGGTCAGCTATACTTGGTAGATTTTGATAGAGCTGAACTCGACACTTGCTTAATTGCTAAGACTAACATGGGTTGGCTCTGGCACCGCCGACTAGCTCATGTTGGAATGAAGAATCTTCATAAGCTTCTAAAGGGAGAACACATTTTAGGACTAACAAATGTTCATTTTGAGAAAGACAGGATTTGTAGCGCATGCCAAGCCGGGAAGCAAGCTGGCACTCATCATCCACACAAGAACATCATGACAAGTGACAGGCCACTGGAGCTCCTACACATGGACCTATTCGGCCTGATCGCTTACATAAGCATCGACGGGAGTAAGTACTGTCTAGTTATTGTGGATGATCATTCTTGCTTCACTTGGGTGTTCTTTTTGCAGGAAAAATCCCACACCCAAGAGACCTTAAAGGGATTCTTGAGACGGGCTCAAAATGAGTTCGGCTTAAGAATCAAGAAAATTAGAAGCGACAACGGAACGGAGTTCAAGAACTCTCAAATTGAAGGCTTCCTTGAGGAGGAGGGCATCAAGCATGAGTTCTCTTCTCCCTACACGCCACAACAAAATGGTATAGTGGAGAGGAAGAATCGAACTCTATTGGACATGGCAAGGACCATGCTTGATTAGTACAAGACACCAGATCGGTTTTGGGCCGAAGCAGTCAACACCGCCTGCTACGCCATCAACCGGTTATATCTGCACTGAATCCTCAAGAAGACATCCTATGAACTCCTAACCGGTAAAAAGCCCAATATTTCATATTTTAGAGTTTTTGGTAGCAAATGCTTTATTCTTGTTAAAAGAGGTAGAAAATCCAAATTTGCTCCTAAAACCGTAGAAGGCTTTTTACTAGGATATGACTCAAACACAAGGGCATATAGAGTCTTTAACAAGTCCTCAGGACTTGTTGAAGTTTCTTGTGACGTTGTGTTTGATGAAACTAACGGCTCTCAAGTAGAGCAAGTTGATCTTGATGAGATAGGTGAAGAACAGGCTCCGTGCATCGCGCTAAAGAACATGTCCATTGGGGATGTGTGCCCTAAGGAATCCGAAGAGCCTCCACATGCACAAGATCAACCATCCTCCTCCACGCAAGCATCTCCACCAACTCAAAATGAGGACAAGGCTCAAGTTGGAGAAGGAGAAGATCAAAGAGATGAGCCACCTCAAGATGACGGCAATGATCAAGGGGGAGATGTAAATGATCAAGACAAGGAGGATGAAGAACCAAGGCTGCCACACCCAAGAGTCCACCAAGCAATCCAACGAGATCACCCCGTCGACACCATCCTCGGCGATATTCATAAGGGGGTAACTACTCGATCTCGTGTTGCACATTTTTGTGAGCATTACTCTTTTGTTTCCTCTATTGAGCCATACAGGGTAGAGGAAGCACTCCAAGATTCGGATTGGGTGATGGCGATGCAAGAGGAGCTCAACAACTTCACGAGGAACGAGGTATGGCATTTAGTTCCACGTCCTAACCAAAATGTTGTAGGAACCAAATGGGTCTTCCGCAACAAGCAAGATGAGCATGGTGTGGTGACAAGAAACAAAGCCCGACTTGTGGCCAAGGGATACTCCCAAGTCGAAGGTTTGGATTTCGGTGAAACCTATGCACCCGTAGCTAGGCTTGAGTCAATTCGTATATTATTACCCTATGCTACTTACCATGGCTTCAAGCTTTATCAAATGGACGTGAAGAGTGCCTTCCTCAATTGACCAATCAAGGAAGAGGTCTATGTTGAGCAACCTCCCGGCTTTGAAGATAGTGAGTACCCTAACCATGTCTATAGGCTCTCTAAGGCGCTTTATGGGCTCAAGCAAGCCCCAAGAGCATGGTATGAATGCCTTAGAGATTTCCTTATTGCTAATGGCTTCAAAGTCGGCAAAGCTGATCCTACTTTATTCACTAAAACTCTTGACAATGATTTGTTTGTATGCCAAATTTATGTTGATGATATCATATTTGGGTCTACTAATGAATCTACTTGTGAAGAATTTAGTAGGATCATGACACAAAAATTCGAGATGTCTATGATGGGGGAGTTGAAGTATTTTCTAGGATTCCAAGTCAAGCAACTCCAAGAGGGCACCTTCATTAGCCAAACGAAGTACACTCAAGACATTCTAACCAAGTTTGGAATGAAGGATGCCAAGCCCATCAAGACACCCATGGGAACCAATGGGCATCTCGACCTCGTCACGGGAGGTAAGTCCGTGGATCAAAAGGTATACCGGTCAATGATAGGTTCATTACTCTATTTATGTGCATCTCGACCGGACATTATGCTTTCCGTTTGCATGTGTGCAAGATTCCAATCCGACCCTAAGGAATCTCACCTTACGGCCGTAAAACGAATCTTGAGATATTTGGCTTATACTCCTAAGTTTGGGCTTTGGTACCCTCGGGGATCCACATTTGATTTGATTGGTTATTCGGATGCCGATTAGGCGGGGTGTAAGATTAATAGAAAGAGCACATCGGGGACTTGCCAGTTCTTGGGAAGATCCTTGGTGTCTTGGGCTTCAAAGAAGCAAAATTCGGTCGCTCTTTCTACCGCCGAAGCCGAGTACATTGCCGCAGGCCATTGTTGCGCGCAATTGCTTTGGATGAGGCAAACCCTACGGGACTTTGGTTACACATTAACCAAAGTTCCTCTTCTATGTGATAATGAGAGTGCAATCCGTATGGCGGATAATCCCGTTGAGCATAGCTGCACTAAACACATAGCCATTCGGTATCATTTTCTTCGGGATCACCAACAAAAGGGGGATATCGAGATTGCATTCATTAATACTAAAGATCAATTAGCCGATATTTTTACCAAGCCACTAGATGAACAAACTTTTACCAAACTTAGGCATGAGCTCAATATTCTTGATTCTAGGAACTTATTTTGCTAATTTGCACACATAGCTCAAAATTATACCTTTGATCATGCCTCTTTTATATATGCTATGGCTAATGTGTTTTCAAGTGTATTTCAAACCAAGTCATAGGTATATTTAAAGGGAATTGGAGTCTTCAGCGAAGACAAAGGCTTCCACTCCACTCTACTACTCATCCTTCGCCGTCGCTCCGCTTCACTCTCCGTCTTTGGTATAATCTTCACTCATATGTTTTATTTGCCAAAGGGGAGAAAGTAGCTAAAAAGGGCTTATATCTCACTCAAAGTATCCGTTTTTGGCGATTCATGCCAAAGGGGGAGAAAATATGAGCCCAAAGCAAAAGGACCGCACCACCACCCTAATTTTAAAAATGATTTTCAATTGGTAAATTTTAAAATTGGTATCTTATTGTGTTCAAAAGGGGGGAGCAAGTAGTATTTTCAAAATTGATATCTTAAAACCCTCTTGAACACTAAGAGGAGAATTCATTTGAGGGAGAGTTTTGTTTTAGTCAAAGGAAAAGCATTTGAAACAAAGGGAGAAATTTTCAAATCTTATAAATGCTTCTAAAAATCTTATTCATTCACCTTTGACTACTTTGCAAAAGGACTTTGAAAAGGATTTACAAAAAGAATTTGCAAAAACAAAAGATGTGGTGCAAGCATGGTCCAAAATGTTAAAAAGTAAAGAAACAATCCATGCATACCTAGTAAGTAATATTTATTGGCTCAATTCTAAGTAACCTTTGCACTTACACCTTTCAAACTAGTTCAATTATGCACTTCTATACTTGCTTTGGTTTGTGTTGGCATCAATCACCAAAAAGGGGGGGATTGAAAAGGAATTAGGCTTACACCTATTTCCTAAATTAATTTTGGTGGTTGAATTGCCCAACACAAATAATTGGACTAACTAGTTTGCCCAAGTCTATAAGATCTACAGGTACCAAAGGTTCACAATAAGCCAATAAAAGATCAAGAGAAAGGGTTCAAACAAAGGAGCCAAGGGACAACCGAAGGCACCCTGGTCGGGCGCACCGGACTGTCCGGTGCGCCATTCGGCAGACAGCTTCCACCAAACGACTAGTTTGGTGGTTGGGGCTATAAATACCCCCAACCACCCCACATTCAAGTCATCCAAGTTTTCCACTTCTCAACCACTTACAAGAGCTAGGCATTCAATTCTAGACACACTCAAGTGATCAAATCCTCTCCAATTCCACACAAAGCTTTAGTTATTAGCGAGAGAGATTTGTCGTGTTCTTTTGAGCTCTTGCGCTTGGATTGCTTCTTTTCTTTCTCACTTGTTCTTGTGATCAAAACTCCATTGTAACCGAGGCAAGAGACAACAATTGTGTGGTGGTCCTTGCGGGGGAAGTTTTGTTCCCGGTTTGATTTGAGAAGAGAAGCTCACTCGGTCCGAGGGACCGTTTGAGAGAGGGCAAGGGTTGAAAGAGACCCGGCCTTTGTGGCCTCCTCAACGGGGAGTAGGTTTGCGAGAACCGAACCTCGGTAAAACAAATCATCGTGTCTCACTCCGCATTTGCTCACGATTTGTTTTGCGCCCTCTCTCTCTCAGACTCGTGTTTATTTCTAACACTAACCCGTCTCGTAGTTGTGTTTATATTTGTAAATTTCAGTTTCGCCCTATTCACCCCCCCCCTCTAGGCGACTTTCAGTGGACAGGAAGTCCAGTAGCTGTTTTTGAAAATGAAAACCAGTGGGAAACTGCTGAGATACCTGGATGGTTTAGTCCAGGGGATTTTATTCTATATTGAAAAACTTCCTGCTCCTTTGGGAGATGATGTGCTTTGAAAAATACAAAATATTTTACAAAACAACCCTGCATAAAATATTGTTGTTTCTGCAAAATATGCTGAGCTCCACA
Organism: Zea luxurians; assembly: GCA_029449295.1. Lineage (NCBI taxonomy): Eukaryota > Viridiplantae > Streptophyta > Magnoliopsida > Poales > Poaceae > Zea > Zea luxurians. Next base: position 25,873,515 of record JAOPSE010000019.1, on the reverse strand, counting down.
TATTCCATGCATTATATCTGATTTTCCCATTCTGCGGGTGAAGGTGGGCTGCTGAGTACGTTTGTACTCACCCTTGCTTATTTGTTATTTTTCAGAGAAGGTGATCGCTGATCGGGTAAGAGTTACGATTGTTCCCAACCTTGCCTGTGGCTGTTGGACCGCTGATTTGCTTCGCTGCGTATATTGGGCTGCTTCAGCCCCACTCTGATGATATGTCCCGAGTTGTGGACCAACTCTTAAAGTTGATCGTCACCTTTATAGGTTTGTCTCGTTTAAGCAGATCTAGAATCATCTGATGTATAAATGCGTTTACTAGCCTCCTGGGACTAGTAATTGTATCACATTTGAGTCCCAGAGGATCTGGGGCGCTTCACATATGTCGTGTGGTTGGAGATCCCCAGCTGGGTATTAATCAATTCGGATCGTTGTTACTTCTCGGACATGAAGACTTGGTCACTGCCCTACACGTAGCAATCCAGTGAACTGAAGGGATGATAAAAAGACGGCTAGTATAGGCCAAGTATTTGAAGTAGGATAGAAAGAACTCTAGATGCAGGTAACTACTTAACCTAACAAGTAAAATGTATTCTTAAGGATCCACTCATGGTAAGCTTTTCTGCAAAAGAGTCTTTGAATCTTGTTAAACTTTACCTTGATTCCCAAAAGCCAGCATATCCTTGAGAGTCTTTTTCCTTAGATGGGTAAGACTTGCGAAAGTACACTTCGTACTTAGGGTTTTTGAACCCATGTTGTTGTAGGTGAGGAAACAGCCGAGTTTTGCTGTTTCTGCTCGAAGGTGGTGCCAAAGCAGGAGGAGAACCAGTAAACTTGTTGGCGGGAGGATGTTTACCTCCCTGTTTTGTAATAATAAGTTATGCACTCATACACCCGGTGTTGTAATAATACTCTCTATACTTTTATATGAATGTAAATTAAGTTACTGTAATCCACTTCCGCTTATTCTTTACTCCGATTATGTGTGTAATGTCTGCGTGATGGGTGAAGCGCTCTTGGGCGATATGATGATGATACAGATGACCGAATTTGTCGAGTGATTATGCGCATCTACAGGGTTGTCCGAGGTCCTTAGGACAAGGACATCTGTAGGTGGGCCTAATACCTTGGGAGGTTCCGCCACAGTGGCGGACGGTCCGGGACCAGAAAGTCCGCGTGCCCCGCTATTAGATTAACTCGGGTGATTATTCTTATCTCGTGCGTGGTTATCCATCTAATCACGTGGGAGTTGTTGGCTATCTCCTAGGAACAGGTCCAGACCTCCTCTCCTATAAATATAAAGGGGTATGGCCGATTGAGAAACCTCGAACACATTCCAATCAAATCTATCTACTTTATTTACCTTTTTTGCCCTAGGAGTAGATGTAACGTAATTCTAGTTGTAGCCTTCCGCATATCCACCTCTACCCCTATTCGACTTTACGTCGTCTAGATCCATCCTAGGGTGGCCTACCGACCCCAGGACGACCCTACGATCTTTACCCCTCCTGAGGGGCAAGGTCTACTTCGTCTACTTCAATCAAGATTCCTTCCTCGAATTGATTCTTAATTCCTAGGTGCCTCTACGTCATCTAGGGACACCTCAGGTGACTTGTTGACCTGAAGCACCCTAAGGTCTCTCTCCCAGGGGGTGGGATCTAGGTCCTACGAGAAGAAGACGACCCTACGCCATCGCGTACCGTCCGGACTGCGCGCAAGGAAGAAGCCGCTCCTACCGCCAGATCACGGACCGTCCGGTCTAGAGTCGCGGACCGTCCGCGCCCCGCAGCGAGCACCGCCAGGCGACTCGATGATCCATCGCAGACCGCCGCCACTGTTCACCTCGTGGAGCTGAACCCAAGGTATTGCTCATCACAAGAAGGCCCTAGGGTTCATTGTTATTTGGTCCCAAATAAGTGGTGACCATCATAGAGGTGTTGCCCCATCTTCAAGATAACCACTTTATTCGACCCTACATCATCTAAAGGTGTCAAGTACCGTCAGTCGGATCATTATAGTGTTTGGTGACAAAAAAAAAAGAGCCAACAATACTAAAATCATGATCTATCGTGTCGACGTTACTCGACTCGGTGTCATAAGGGAAATAGTGATCTATCATGTTGACGTTACTCAGCTGGGCGTCATAATAAATAGATTGAGGTGCAATTAAAGTATGCTTTTGGTGTTTAATGGTCAATATGACTATTTAGGCTAATATTATTTGCTAGTGCTTAAATATAGTTCAAACGATGCACAAGTAGACTTAGGAGTGATTAATAATTTAAGCAAGACATAAAAAAAATCCGGTCATAGAGAGAATAACTGTCCTTCCAATACAATGTTAAGAAGAGACCGAAACATATTCTACAACGATCGAACCCTCTAACCGAAGGATGACGTACAGGACATCGTAATCCGAGAGCGGATGAGGCATAGAGAGGAGATTTTTTTTACGAAGTCAAAAAATTCGCCTTCGAGAGAAATCGAGCCTAGATCTTGGAGGTACTACTTAGAAACCTTAACCACTAGACTATCGATATTGTACGAAAAAGAGCAACTATAGGCAAGTGTGCATCGGTTAATGAACACCAGATATATCTGATACATCCACACCAGATAGAGTAATCAGAAAGTTTGTAGCATGAGTTGGAGAACATCATGTATCTGGTGGTATACCGAATACCGGTCTAGCTGACGTTGACAAACTAAACACATCTGGTGGGTGCATCAAATATTTTTGGTGTTTGCACATAAAATATACGGTGTTATATTTAGTTTGTAAGCTACTTATATCCCTCTTAGCTGGCCATTTGTGAGGTGTGAGAGTTGAAAAACATATCTAGTAAGTTGATGATCATTCATATTAGCTTTAGACACTCAAGTGTTTAAAAAATCACTCAGTGATCAGTTTACGTGCTTTGCTAGTGATTAAGTTAGGTAGACTATTGCTATATGCATTTGCTCTAGATTTATACCTAATGTTTAGCGAGATTTTTATACCTTAAATCATTTGGTGCATGAATGTACCATTCAAGTTATACTTAGAGTAGCTTGTAGTCATATTGGAATACTTACCATATACTCCCTCCGATTTTTTTTATTTGACACTGTTTAGTTCAAGCTTGAACCGCACAGCGACAAATATTAAAAAAACGGAGATAGTATTATTTCATTTATTTAAAATATGGTGCTCTGCTTCTGTTCAAGATCATCCACGCCAAATTTCTATATTCCACACGCGTATCTTCTATCCTGGCCACTCTAGATTAGCTTGATTTAGGACTAGTTTGGGAACCATATTTTGCCAAGGGATTTCTATTTTCCTATGAAAAAGGAAAATAGAAATTCCTTGAGAAAATATGGTTCTCAAACTAGCCCTTATTATTATATGAGTTCTGTAAATCTGTCTGAACAAGCTAATTTAAAAAAAACAATATTTTCCCTCTAAACTGTCCAAGGTTCTGGGCCTTCTGGCTACAATCAAGCACCTCGAACAGGAACCGAGCTGTTGGCTATACACAACATTCGATGCAGAACACAGACCAAACAACTAGTACAAACAGAGCTACAACTACAAATCTAGTCAGGATGGCCCGAGCCCAACAATGGTTGTGCAACGGACCAGAAAAGAATCAAAATTGACTATTCTATCGAAGAAACCTAAATGAACTCTCCTGCTAGACGATGGGCTGTGAAGAAAATTCAGTACATTCCTTTGAAAACCGGGCTTGTTCTGCAGATGCTGGCTCCATGTTCCTCGTATTCCTCCTTTGTGTGGCAGAACTGCATGAGAAAAGACAGATCACTTAGATTTCATTCGCACAAAAAGAATTCACGAGGAATAATTGTATTCATAGCTCAGTTATAACACTGCTTTATAGTGTTACGAAAGAACAAGCATCGCAATTCACCGCGTTTTATTGGCATTATAAGTTCAGATCAGATAGCAGAAATACAGGCATGATTACTGAAGATTGCCAGTTTCTCGAGGCCCCTGGAATGACAAGCGGCACGTACCTCAAAGAATTCAGGGTTAGATGCAGCTACTGACCCCCCGAACCAAACTGCATAACTCTGGATTGGATGGGCAACCACGTTGACTTCAATAGGCTGACGACAGGGAAAAATGTCAAATTAAATGACAGTACAAAGCAAATAAAGTTACTCACATGTAGACTATCGACTACAACAGTACATTAAATGGGGATTGAGAATCAATCATCTGTACTTACTCTCACTTCCACACGATGACGGGCATTAGTCGCAGCAACACGGTCATCCACTGTCTTCTTTATATCAGTTTGGAGTCTCTTGTGGAAGTCTTTAAACATGGTAGATCCACCAGATAATACTATATTCTGCAAAAAAGTAGAATTCTGATAAAATGTCACTGCATTCACAAATATCACTTCCCATCTTAGATATCCATGCAGAGTTTGAAGAAAGCACCTTGTACAGAGCTCTCCTTGTGTCAATTGGTGCAGACTGAACACAGTTATCAATCAACTCAGGTAAAGGAGTGGAGAAGTCGGCAGAGTAAATCTCAGGATTGAAGAAGATCTGCATTTGTTGCTAGATGATTAGAGACGCACACCAAATTCTGACTTCTTAAAAAAATCATGGCCAACTGAAAACAAGTTAAAAATTTATTCTAACAAAAAGGTTAAATACCAACAAAATTAAACTCAAGGCAAAACAAACGTATAATTTCCATCACCTAATAACCTTTTCAAGATATATTTGATAATAGCCATTTATTGGTGCCAATTTCATACATCTGATGTAAGGTAACAATTCTGAACTACTACAAAATCTTATTGATATCACTTAACAGTGTAGAATGATGCACACCGTAGTATCCCATTGGAGGTAGAGACCAATGTTTATACAGTATCTACAAGGAGGTAATGAACAAAAATAGTGCCAAAGCTTAAGACAGTTCCAGAGAATAATAGCAATTGACAAGTATTCAATTTTGTGGATGAACCGAGGAAACCATGATCTCAGTTCCTAAATAGTAGCAAATCTATATGCCAAAGGATGCTTTTATCGCAGCTTGTGTCACCTAATCAAAGTGCGTTCGTGAAAGGTAGATACATTTTGGATAACTTTGTTCTTGTGCAATAGATGGCCCGAGTTTTGCACAGGCAAAAGGAACTGAGAATGCTCCTAAAGCTTGACATCATAAGGCCTTTGATTCAGTTTCATGGCCTTTCCTTTTGGAGGTCTTACAACATCTTGGTTTTGGCACTTGGTGGTGTAATTTGTTGGCAAAGTTGCTACGCTCTTCATCTACTAGAGTTTTGGTTAACGGTGAACCGAGAGAGTTGATTTATCATCAAAGGGGTCTCCGTCAGGGAGACCCTTTATCTCCTATGCTCTTTGTGTGTATTATGGACGTTCTAAATTCTCAAATCTTGAAGGCAGAGAGCTATGGTTTGTTACAGCCGCTGCTTCGTCGGGGAATTGGACCGAGAATTTCCTTATACGCCGATTATGTGGTTCTTTTTATGCATCCGGTGAGGAGTGACTTGGAGACAGTCAAACAAGTTTTGAAGGTTTTCGGTGAAGCCTCAGGACTTGTTACTAATTTAGCAAAGAGCTCGTTTACTCCGATTTGCTGCAATGACCAGGAAACCTTGCAAGTACTTGGGCCTACATTTGTCTATTAGAAAGCTCTCCAAGAGGGACCTTCTCCCTCTAGTTGAGAAGGTTGCGTATCGGTTGCCTGGTTGGAAAGCTACTCTTATACACCCGGCTGGTAGGGCTACTCTTGTCAAATCTGTCCTCTCAGCTATTCCAGTTTATCACCTTATTGCACTTCAATGCCCAAATGGGTCATCAAAGCCATTGACAAGATTAGGAGGGGTTTCCTCTGGAAAGGCCGCAAAGATATCAAAGGAGGGCACTGTTTAGTGGGTTGGCAGAAGGTGTGTTTACCTTTGACTTTGGGTGGTTTAGGTGTTCCAAATCTTGAAGTTATGGATTGATCCCTCAATATGAGATGGTTGTGGTTGAAGAAAACACAACCTGAGCGGTCGTGGGCTTTCTTGGATGTCCAAGTTCATTCCAATGCTGCTGCCCTTTTTGCTGCATCGGTTCAGTCAGTGGTGGGCAGCGGAACTGACACCAAATTTTGGACTGATCGCTGGCTACACGGCAAAAGAATTGCAGATTGGGCTCCTTCACTGTTTGCTGCTGTTAACAAGAAGGCTGTGAGGTCAAGAACTGTCCAGGAAGCAATTAATGGTAGCAGTTGGGTTCTTGACATTAGGGGAAATTTCTCCTCTATTGCTTTCTCAGAATTCTTCCAGATCTGGGATCTTGTTCGGGAGGTTCGATTGTTATTAGATGTTCCAGATTAGCACATATGGACGCCTTCCTCCTCAGGCTCTTACTCGTCCAGGTCGGCATATGATCGTTTTATAATGGGAACTGTGGGTTTTGCGCCTGCTGAGCTTATTTGGAGAAACTGGGCCCCTCCAAGATGCAAGTTCTTCCTTTGTCTTGCGACTCAAGATAGGTGCTGGACTGCAGATCGTTTGGCGAAGAGGGGTATGGACCATCCTGTTCAATGCCCCTTTGTGATCAAGAGGATGAAACAATGCATCATCTTTTAATTTCTTGTGTCTTCTCTAGGGAAGTGTGGTTTAGGATTTTCTCCTTGGTTAATCTACGACAGTTCTCCCCCACAAGGGCTGATTTGGTTTTCCAAGATTGGTGGGCTAATTTGGAGGACAAGGTCCCTCATGTGCTGCACAAAGGGATTAACTCCCTTGTGATGTTGGTGGCATGGTGGCTTTGGAAGCAGCGGAATAAATGTGTGTTTGAGGGGGATGCTCCTAGCGGCAACCAGATTATACAGAACATCAAAGACGATGCTCAGAGGTGGTGTCTTGCGGGTGCCAAAGATCTGTGCACCATCTGGCCTTAGTTTACGGGCAGTTGTTGACATCTTTTGGCTGTCTTCTAGATGGATGTTTTTTTCTTTTATTTTATTTCTTTTATTTTTTTTACTTTGTACTCTGGTCTTCTTTAGACCATTGGTGTTTCTTCTATCTTAATATATCTAATGCGCGGTTCTCCTGCGCGTTTTAGAAAAAAAAGAAAAAAAAAGTATGCAAGACAGTCATTCGCAACTCTACATCTATAAATCCAATCATTGATGTGAACTCTGGTGATAACAATTTAGCAATTCAACATAATTTCACTGTGTGAACCATCAAACTTACTAATTTCTTTCCGTTGGAACTCCCCACTTTCCTGGGAATTAAATGTTCTTTTACTGTAAATCTTAAAGAATTTAAAATCATTCTTCAAGCTGATCATGCTTGGGATTTGGGAACATAACTTCAAGGTAACTCAAAAGATGATTACTGGCCATAATATTATACCATTTTGGATGAATAGTTTGGGAACAAAAAAACTAAAACTATTTGTAGTTTTGATGACAGAAATAGCAATAAACCTCTGGCCCAAGAAAGCGTTCATATCCAATGTCAATTGTATATGGGACCCCCGTCTTTGGTTTAACAGCTGACCAATGTTTGATGTACTTATCAGGCTTCTTGTCATGCTTCTTGAACTCCTGAAATTGTAATGGAGATGCATAAGAATCTAATCTTTTAGTTGTTTAACATAGATGCCTACTGTATGGCCTCTTGCTGGAAGTGATACTTATATCAAACTTGCCACATATATATTTGTGAAATAAAAATATGTATAAATTAATCTACATGGTGAGAACTGAGAAGCTGAAGACCGAAAGGTATATACAGTCATTGTTAAGCATCACAAGCAAACATAAAACAACATTAAACAGATTCTCCAACCAGGTCAAAAGTAGTATTCACATACAGGCATGTTTAACTTCATTAGGGGGACTTCAACTCCCATTAAACAATTTTACTAGCTGTGTTTAACTTCATTAGGGAGACTTCACTTCCCATTAAACAATTTTCCTAGTTGTGATGAGTTGAAGACCAATGGATAATAAAAAGGCAATACCTTGACAATGTCTGAACAAGTATAACAATACACTTCTTTCACTTTACGAGATATATCCAAAGAATCCTCAGGTGCCAAAAGCTCACCTCTTTCCTGCATAACCGCCAGATGACACTATTCAATAACAGCATTTATAAGGTAATATACCATCAGCAGGACAGAATTCATGCGCATGAGAAAATCCATCCGGATTTTACATGGGACCACAAGAGAATACCTCAAAAGTAAAAGTAAAATATTGGGAGCATAAAGGACTAATACCAATCAGTACAACTCTAATTGTGAATATGGTTTATGTTCACGGTGGTTCTGCAGTCAGATGCTGTTTCTCACCGGGTGACTAACCATGGTAATATGAGAATTCCCCATTTTCATGTAAACATTCCCAATCACACAATAATAGTCAAGGATAGGATGGCATTCAAATACTATGTACTCCCAACATTCCAAATTATAACCCGTATTGTTTTTTCTAGGTACATAGCTTTTGTTATGTATCTAGACATAGCATATATCTAGGTCCGTAGCAAAAACTATATATTTAGAAAAGCTAACTACTTATAATTTGAAACAAAGGGAATAATGAATAGTGTACCATTCAATTTATTCTAGAAGAATGACCAAAATAACAAGTATGCTGATGTTATCAGTGTTACTGATTGAATTTCTAGTAATAATATATGCTCTGCAAGTAACACTTTGGAGGGTCAAAACTTGATTTCCTGAGACAAGGTTGGCTAACATTTTTAAGATATTGCCATTACCAATAATGGATTAATATAACATAAATCAGTAAGAGCTATGGCTATATCCACACATTATCTCTGTACATAAAACAAGAGTAATACTAGCATTAAGAATAACAAGCAATCCAGCAAAAAATATCTGGGGTTTGACCCAATATACATTCACTTGTGGATTTACCACATGAGCGGATTCAGGATAGAGAATCATAGATGTTACTAGTGTTCAAAAGCATCATTATTGATCTTGTTTTTTTATCAACAACATTTTAGCCTGGGATTTTAAATATCCACTGTTTTCCAGTACAAACACCAAAATAGCCTGCTTTTGCCCATGTTTCAACGCAACAGGCAGCATTCCCACCAACACTGACCAATCTACAATCTTATCTAATAAACAATCTAATTGAGCCATCCAGATTAATATTATCGCATTTTACAATACTTGATGTTGGCATCCATAAAACTCAATCATTAGATTTTTCCTATGCAAAGCAACCCTATTGAAACAAAACAATACGTACATATGTATGCTTGGTAAAAAAAATACCTCAACATCAAGCTTATTATACTGCTAAAATAGACCTTTAATTTAAGAGCACGGAATCAGAGATAGCGGCCCTATTTACAAACAATATGAGAAATTTTGCATCTGAATGTAATCACAACAAAAAATTGGAGAGCATGATGTACCTGTAAAAGCTGCGAAATAAACTGGGTTACATCACTTCCGGAAGAAGGAAAAGACTTTATGCTACTCCCAATTACATAGCCATTTACAACTGGCACGATTTGTGGAGCTCCATCCCCAATATCAACTACTACTCCTGTCATATCAGACTGACAAAGTATATTGGCCAGAGTTAATGAGAAGCAATGTGCCCTACCACATAATTTATAGGAATTAAATGAAAAAGGTCACGAGATTGGAACAATAAACAGTGATTGCTACTAACTACAAATGCCTTCCATCAATCATGAGTTCCAGAATTTGACAAACAACAGATTATATGTAGAATAGTGAAAGTGACTGATATATTGCATAGAGGAGTGGGGTACATATATATAGAGACTCAACCCTAACCCTAATGGGCGCGGCAGCCCAACAGTGTGCCGGCCCACACACACTCACACGCAGTCTAACATCCCCCCGCAGTCGCAACGGGGGCACCACACACGATGAGACTGGAGTAGAGGCCGAAGGTAGGAGCCGACGGGTTGAAATCCCCCGCAGTCGAGGTGGTCGCGCTCAGGAGACACGCAGCAGAAGCCTATTCTTCGGGAGGGGTCGACGTTCGAGCGTCAACGGTCGGCGAGGGCGACACAACAAAAGAGCACCGGCAGACCGACCTTCCTGCTTCTTCGATTGTCCGGACGTCAAGGAGCCCCATCAGGGAGGCCGACGACAGCGCACGCGTCTGCGCCGGTCATGGTGTCCGCGCCCGCAGCAGAAATAGAAGGGGAACGACAGATTCGGCCGGGAAGGCCACGGCAGCGACGGATCCGGTCGGGAAGACGCGATCCAGCCAAAGGGACGGCGGAACGAGCCAAGGACTGAAATCCCCCCGCTGGGGAGAAGGGCCGCCCCGGGAGGGTTGGATGAGCCTCCCGGGGCGGCAGCGCGAAAGTCGGTGGTGGCTGGGAGGAGGTGGCGGCTGTGGGGTGGGAGGAAGAAGAAACCCTAACCCTAATCCTCTGATACCATGTAGAATAGTGAAAGTGACTGATATATTGCATAGAGGAGTGGGGTACATATATATAGAGACTCAACCTTAACCCTAATGGGCCGGCAGCCCAACAGTGGTGCCGGCCCACACACACTCACACACACAGTCTAACATTATATATAAATTACTAGCTGAGTGCCCGTGTGTTGCAACGGGAATATATAATACCAGTATACTACGATAACTTATATACAAAATGTGTGTTATACCGTTATGAGAAAATGTTTGATAATCAATTTGTGATTCTGGCCATACATAATTTTTGTTATTTTAATCTATCTGTTTCACCACTACATTGCAACCATCAGTATCATGCAGACTTCGATATATGTCATGATTTACATGGTCTCATCATTGGAGAGCACGTTCCACACATGCCGGAAGAAATTCCATCGTACATCGTTAGTCATCAAACACGTACCACCATACGCTTTTGCTTAAACAAAAAGGAAAGTGTGTTTGCGAAGAAATTAAAGGCAAGCCGGCACAAAAGCTACCTCAACGGTGGCGAGGATGACAAACTGGTCATTGTTGTCGGTCCTCCTCTGCGTCACCTCCGGCGCCAAGATGACGCCACAGTCCTCGATATAGTAGTTGTCGAACGCGCGCGACATACCGAGTACTGATGACTCTTGACTGGGCTGTAAAACGAAGTGCACCCCGGGCTCATCAGCAAGGTAGTACCCCTGGCCGTTGCACCACCGGATGCGCTACTCCTCTACATACATCGTGTTTGAGGACACTCACACAACGTTAGCAATGACCATCGTCCCAGCGCACAAGAATTCATGGCCGATCAGTAGTGACTTACGTGGCAGGTTGGTCTTCAGGTGGACGATGAGCTGGACGACGTGATGGCATCGTCGTCGAATGCGGTGCCCAGAACAACCCGAGAGTCACCGACGTTGGCAACGACCATGAGGTCCCCCTGCTTGACGATGGACAGCGCGGAGCAGCCGCTCTGCACCGCGTCCAAGCGGCGGCTACGCCGGAGCTTGTTGTACATAGCGGCACATGCGGTCACATAGGACTGTTTCTAGAGGTCGAACTTGCAGTCGCCAAGTTTCTTCTTGTCGTCGATGAGCGACCACAACGTGAGTGCCTCCTGCTAATGGTGTTTGTTCCGGGTTTTCAAGTAAGAAACATGGATTCATGTTTGGCGTTGGTTTATAAAAATGACTCACAAGTCAGATCCATGGAAAAAAATATTGCGAAGAATAAATGTCACGCATGCAAAAAAAGGAATTTAAGTTGAAAATATTATTCAAACAAAAGAAATTGCATGCAAGACTCTTCTTTAAATACTACTCCCTCCATCCAAAAATATAATTCAAGAATCTCGGTGATACTTATCTACTACTACGCATTGTGCAAGGGTAGCAGGTGGGCTTGGGGAGAGATGTAGTAGATGTGTTTTCTGTTATAGATGTAGACATAAACACACATGTGGTGTAGCGGTAGCTACTGCTAGCATTTGCTTGAAGGTCGTGGGTTTGAATCCCCTTGGAGCCATGTGTATTTTTTTAATTTTAGCTAGACGTCGACTGTATGGGGGAATGGAAATGGGAATGGGCTTTGCGGGGAGGGGGAATGAGAATAATAGATATATAATGGTGGCAGAACATGGGAATGGACTGTGCCCGGGGAGGAGGGAATTGGAAAGGCAGAACAAGGAATGAGAATTGCAGAACAGGGAATGGTGGCAGAACAGGGAATGGTGGCAGAACACGGAATGACAGACTACTATTGCAGCCTTAATAAGTAGTAGAGATATTGCTGACCTTTTTAAGCCACATCATGATTCAAAAAACATATATAATGTAACTAGGTATGTGCCCATGCGTTGCTACGGAAGTTAGAAATTTGTATAAAATATAGGTACAGAATAACAAATATTATTATGATAGATACAAAACGATAAATATCATTATGATATACAAAATTCGTGTGGTAAACCATCACCATGACTAATATTAAACACTTGTTACGAATAACCTTAAACTTGGTTAGAGACAAAATCTTAATGACAGAAGAAAACACGAAGCCAAGACAATTCTATAAGTTCACGTTATAAGCAACCTCTTGTTCAGACTCGCCTAGATATAGAAGTAGCAAATAAACTACTCGGCAGCAACAACCTCAGGCTGGTCTCATCTCCCTCGACAGTACCGCATGAGTCTGAACAGAGTGGCACCCTCTTATTCGACAAGTACCACATGAGTGGCACCAAAAGTATGTTACCTGAAAAGACGTCATAATAATGCTAGTGCCTAAATTTGTCTTGAATATAACGTTGAGATTTACGAGTGAAGGATGGTAACATGCAACCTAGCAGCTGGATAATGTCAATAAAGAATGAAACTGGGGCTATCAGACCTAAAATAATTCTAGAGACTACAACGCCTTAAATTATATGTCTCAGATAGCTTCCAACAAAAAACCGAAGGATAGAGTAAATTTAAACTGCATTAAGAGAAATCATGCCTAAGAGCTCTCCTAACTCTGTATTCAGCTTAAAACCTCTAGAACACCCCATCAGCCACACACAACCGGATCTCAAGATTGCTTCTGTCATGTGGTGGACGAAACAATAGTCCAAATACAAATAGTCTCTGTATTTAACAAGAATGCTGCTCCAAGGACAAAACCAATCAGGAGATCCACAATGATACTTAACCACAAAGCATGCTTCCGAATTGCAGCTTTGTGTGCATATTCAACATTCACAGTGTATGTGAAGTTGAAATTCAGAAAACACACAACAAACATAAACCAAAGATCAACCATAATTACATGATCTTCCTAACAATTTGATTGAAATCTTTACGACACTGTCATGGAACACAGGCATACTAAGAAATGAAAACTCCATAATCGGCCCTATATGACAGATGCAATTGAGTTGCCATCCAAACATACTAATCCCTTGATTTCTTGACAGAGCACTTCAACTACCCAAAATGCCACAAAAATTCAGAACCAAACCAATTTCTGGCATGTGCTTATGGTGTGCTTGGTGCTCATGCTGCGCAGGTAGATGAAATCTTATATGTTATAGTTTATACACTGTCCTAATGCATGAGGAGATATGGTGACTTCTTGTTAATAGTTAATACATTAGTTTACAGAGAAGAAGTGGTTCGATCAATGTGTGCTTATAACATAAAGTTATCCAATACACCCTCCGTTAACAAAGAGAAAAATAATAGTTACAAAGGGATGCTGGGAGAGAAGGGTATGTGACCTCCATGAGATGGAGCGCAATTCAATTTCATCGTTCTGGGCAACCACCTCTCGCATCTCCTAGCAGTAGAAGGGTAGGACTATGGGGGCACATGGTGGTCGGTGCCCCGCTACAGAACATCGTTGTCTCCTTGCCCAGGTGCTCGTAGAACGCAGCTGTCTTGTCCCCGTGCACGAACACGCCGGCCCACTGCGGGACCTCCACGTCACGTCGCGCATCCACCACGGACGCCATCAACAACACGTAGCTCACCAGGCGCTGCAGCTCCCATTGGCCCCGACTCTGCTCGTACGCGGAGAGGGTGTGGTTCGTGTAGCTCTCCACGGCCAAGATCTCCAGCAAACCGAGATCTCCAGCAGTCGCTGGAGGAGCGGACAGCGGCTGCCACATCACCGGCGGCGGGGGGAGGGGGTGGATCGCGGATTCCTGGGCGATGGCTTGTTGTGCCACGCGAGCGCCGTAGGGGGAGCGGACGGCGGCTGCCACATCACCAGCACCGATGGGAGGATGACGGATCCAGGAATCGCGAGCGCAGGCTTGGATGGCGTGTGGATGACGGTCATGGGGCTAGGGGGCATCGCGACGCGAGCGGGGCTGGGGGCGAGCATCGCGCCGCTAGGGTCGATGCCGGGAAAAAAATTGGCTACAGCCGCCTGCAAAGCAGCCCAAATGCAGGCTCCTTTTGATTGATGACACGTGTGTAATCTCGCACAGATCTTAAAGTAACAAAGACCCAGCCGTTCCCAGCCACGTCCCACTATTTTCTTGCTAGCTTCGGCTCGCTAGCCTCTTACTGCTAGCTTCGGCTAAAGTTTTGTCATCAATCAAAGTTGTCTGTGTAAAAACCGTTTAGAAAAATATTCAGATAATCAAATTATTGAAAAAATGGCAATTCTATTATCCAGTATGTCTTACATTCAACAGTTCTGGATCCTGATCAGGTCCCATATTTTGATCTATTTTCCTTGAATTTGTTCCTATGCCAGACCAGACACCGGTAAATAAATCATCATCGTTTCCATTCATGTCTAGGAGGGAGATAGATTCACCACTCGAGATCCCCGTCGTCGTTTCCATGTTTGTGACAGTGACACTGGCAAACGCATGGCTTATCATCATGCCGCCTTGCCGCGACCAACGAGCAGCGATGACAACACTGGATCAGGGATGATCTGCTAGAGCAGCGATGGCGCTAATTAGTTATAGTAATAAATTAGGGATAAATTAGGGATGGCGGCGTTAATCAGCGATGGCACCGATGATAGGAATAGCGGCGCTACCTTGTCTAATCAACATCAAGAGGTAAAAAAGGATCTGGAGTCGTATGAGAGAAGAAGCCAACGAGCCGAAGCTAGGAAGGAGATAGTGGGCTATGGTTGGGTCTCCGTTTAGCCGAAGCGAGATAGTGGGACGTGGCTGGGAACGGCTGGGTATTTGTTACTATGAGATTTGTGCGAGATTACACACGTGTCATCAATCAAAAGGAGCCTGCATTTGGGCTGCTTTGCAGGCGGCTGTAGCCAATTTTTTCCCCGATGCCGGGAGGATGGGGCGTGGGGGTGGGCAGGCATGGGGTGGGGGCGACGATCTCGGACGAATGTAGGCTAGGGCGGGGGCATGGTAGTGCGGGTGGTCTACACTATCGTCTTAATAGATAGTTGAGAAGGGGTAGCCAACCTTTGTGAGGACATGCAATCACTACAATAACTTTACATGTTCCATTTTAAAAAAAAAACAATAAAAGCAATGAATGTCAATCAAGAAGGTGCGGATTATGCAGTAACAAATACTTGGTAAAGCACAATAGGAGGTATTTTCATAACCAACCCCGGTATCGGAATCGTCATCAAAAATACTTTTCAGATATGCATATCCAGCAGAAAGGCTGAGGACAGATTGAACAGAAACATATAATCCAGGGACATTGAAGGTCTCGAACATTATTTCTCCTGTACATTCACGACTTTCAGGTGTACTAACAGGACTATCCGTAAGAAGGAAATAGTGCTCTTCGGGATTGCAACGTAGATAATTGAAAATACATTGCTGCCAAAATCTTTCCATTGTATCCCAGTCATAAACCTGCAAAACAGAAAAGAGGATAAGGCATGTGGAGGTAGACTGCAACTATTAATCTTGACTACTTATGGCTGCCCTCTCATAACCTGGAGGATTTGGACTTTCCAATTACAGAAAAAGAAGTCTTTGAAGCCATTAAAGAGCTGACATCTTACAAAGCTCCTGGACCAGATGGGTTCATAGGAAGATTTTACAAGGCTTGCTGGCCTACTATTAAGGGAAGTGTGATGCAGGTGCTTGCAGCTATTTGAGACAGGAAATTTGGCCACTTTAGCAAGTTAAATTCAGCTCTTGTTACCCTTATTCCAAAAAAGGAGGGAGTTGACCAAGTCAAATACTTTAGACCTATTAGTTTAGTTCATAGCATGGTCAAGCTAGTCACTAAAATTCTAGCTAACAGACTAGGGGATAAGCTACAAGTCAATTTATTAAAGGCCAGTTCATCCAAGACAATTTTATGATTGTGCAGCAAACTGTCAGACTCCTCCATCAGCAAAGACAGGCAAGAATCCTTTTGAAACTTGACATCACTAAAGCTTTTGACTCAGTATCCTGGCTATTCCTCCTCGAAGTGCTTCAAAAACTGGGGTTTGGGCAGATTTAGACAGATGTTTTGAGTGGACTGCTATCTACCTCGTCCACACAAGTGATGCTTAATGGAGTAGCTGGTGAAAAAAATTGGGTTTAAGGCAGGGAGACCCCCTCTCACCTATGTTGTTCATACTAGTCATGGACGTGCTAGACTGGTTAGTCTCAAAAGCTGAACTGGAAAATCTGCTGCAACCCTTGTCCTCTAGGCCTTTGCAACACAGAGTGTCCTTGTATGCTGATGATGTGATCATTTTCTTGCACCCAAAAGAATATGATATACAAATTGTACTCAAAATCTTAGAGATTTTTAGAGAAGCTTAAGGGCTAAAAACCAACATTCAAAAAAGCAATGTGTATCCAGTTAGATGTGGGGAAGAAGTGGTAACCCTTCAAGAGCTACTCCCATGTGAGATCTCTTCTTTCCCCTATAAATATCTTGTTCTGCCTTTGTCTCTAAGCAAGCTATCCAGAAATCAAACCCAAAGCATAATTGACAAGATAGCTGACCAGCTCCCTGGGTGGAAAGCTGATACACCCAGCCCAGGAGGGGTTGGCCGAGGCCCAACAAATTAGGGTTGCCCGGAGCCCAACAGTTCATTAAGCACACCCTACTTAAGGAAAGGCCCAATCGCCCCAAAGACTAGTCCAATGGAGGAAGGGTGGCTCTCCCTTTTAAAGTGGCTTCCTCCTCCCAAGTTAAGCGAGGTGGGATAATTCTGAGGCTCACACGGTCACCGTCCGACTACAATTGGGCCAACTGGGCCAATTGCGTCTTTGCCAACGGGTAATAGTGGAGGATGTTCTCATCATTCCCACCTTCTTAAAATGGGCCCTAGCTCTGATACCAGATGATACACTCAGCCCAGGAGGGGTTGGCCGAGGCCCAACAAATTAGGGTTGCCCGGAGCCCAACAGTTCATTAAGCACACCCAACTTAGGGAAAGGCCCAATCGCCCCAAAAAACTAGTCCAATGGAGGAAGGGTGCCTCTCCCTATAAAAGTGGCTTCCTCCTCCCAAGTTAAGCGAGGTGGGATAATTCTGAGGCTCACACGGTCACCGTCCGACTACAATTGGGCCAACTGGGCCAATTGCGTCTTTGCCAACAGGTAATAGTGGAGGATGTCCTCATCAAAAGCTAACTTGATGACTCGAGCTAGAAGAAAAGTGCAAGTTCAATATGTTATGACAGGAATGGTCATCTAACTTGCAATGGCGGTGGACTTACCTCCAAGAGCTCTCAAGGATATTGATAAAATTAGAAAAGGGTTCCTTCGGCGTGGAAGAAAAGAAGTCAGAGGGGGACACTGTCTGGTGGCTTGGGGAAGAGTGTGCAGGCCAATTGAGTTTGGAGGCCTGGGCATTTTCAGCCTTAAGGAGCTAGGATGGGCTCTGAGAATGAGATGATTGTGGATGGCTAAAGTGGAGCCTGGTAAACCTTGGGCAGGGCTCCCAATGCATTTTCCTTCAAAGGTGAAATCCTTCTTCCATGCCGCCATCCACACAAAAATTGGCAATGGATGTTCGACACTTTTCTGGGAAGATAGATGGATACAAGGAAGAAATGTGAAGGACATTGCTCCCAAACTGCTGGCGGCTGTGCCAATGCGAATTCAAAACAGTAGAACTGTCCATACAGCTCTAGCAAATAGAAGTTGGTTGAATGACATCAAATGAGCTCTCACAGTGGAAGTCCTTGCTGATTTTCTTGATCTCTGGGATGCAATTCTCATAGTAAACATAAATCCACAAAGGGAGGACAAACACATATTCAGTTTTGCTCATAATGAAAAATATTATGCTAAAATAGCCTACGAAAGTCTCTTCATTGGATCAACATACTTTGAGCACTGAGACAGGGTTTGGCATTCCTGGTCCCCCCAAAATGCAATTTTTTCTTATGGCTTGTGTCGCTTCGGAGGTGTTGGACAGCTGATAGACTTCAAAGGGGGGGGGGGCTAGATCACCTATATCAGTGTCCTCTTTGTGACCAGGAAACAGAAACCATTGATCATCTCCTTGTGAGTTGTGTGTTTACAAGAAGCTACTGGTTCAGGCTGCTGGGACAGGTTAACCTCCAGGATTTCACTCCTCAAGTGCATAAAGAGAATATCATGCTCTGGTGGAAAAGATGCAGTGATCAGCTGCAAGGTATAGCTAGAAAAGGGCTAAACTCGCTTATCAGTCTCGGCCTCTGGATCTTGTGGAACCATCGAAATGCCTTTATCTTTGACGATCTATCTCCCTGTCTTAATGTAGCCATCAAGAGGACCGAGGAGGAGAGGGATCTGTGGGTGTTAGGAGGGGCTAAAAACCTAGATCTCCTAACAGCCCCAATCCCAGATCTTTAGATTAGAGTAGTTCCGGGGTTTTTTCCATGGATGTCTTTTTGTTTCTTTGTTTTAGGCCGCCATAATGGGAGCTTTTTGTGTCTCCCTGTATTGATCCATTTTGGATCTTTTTCTCTCTCTTCTTAATGGAATGATGTGCATGCCTCTTGCGCTTTCGAGAAAAAAAAGGCATGTGCAGGTAGAAACGCAAACGAAGGACAACAATACTAAAAGGAAAAGTATCTACATACCTGACCATGACGGATTGGACTTCTTAAAGTGTACAGCCCACTAGATCTAAACCGCGATAGAGCCTCGTCTCCAATAAAAAAGTCAAGATCAGCCATGATGCCTGCATTATACTGTGCAGGGGCGGAGCTAAGGGGGGGCCGGCAGAGGCCATGGCCCCTCCCAAGCCTATATATATAGTCTAAATATGTATAGTCTAAATTTTGTGTAGCGTAATTAATTAAAGTTTTAATATAGTGATTAGTAATACATAATTCATAAATCTGTTGTAATATGTCAATCAAAGTCTAAAAAAGACAAGAATATAAGATAAAATATTCATTGAATGACCAATCAATTTATAAAACGTCAAACCTAATTTGCTTGCAGACGTTGATATCTGAACCTTACCCCTTTATGTTTCATCCTATTGTCTGGCTAGTCAGTTGTCGATTGCCGCTGACCACCTCACTTGCCTATGCTATAGTCCCACAACCAAAGTCCAAAGAAGGCCGGTAACTTATATACATACTACATTAGATCTCGTGGATAATAAAATCTACATATTTCAACTAAAGTTGTCACCTGATAGTTGGTGTGTACACGACAAATTTGACATTTACCTGCGTAGGTTGACGATTTTTCATGGATCGTCGAGGCTAGTTGGATATTTTAATTATCTCACGAATTTGTTAACTGCCTCATAAATACTAGAGTCATTATATAAAAGTTGAATCTCATGAGTCGAATATTCATCGTTATATCGTCTTTATTATTTTGGTATTGTCCTTGCGTCACAACTTTAGTTTAATATATCAATTAGCTAGAAAATAGACTCATGCACAAAGATAATTTATAAAGATCTAGAATTCTTAATCTATATTGAGTGCTTAAACTTGATAACAGTATAAAATATTTTTTATCATATAATATTGATAAATTGGTCGGCCCCTCTGAAAGGGAAATGTGCCCTTGGGCCATTTCTAAGTATTTTGGTGATTGAGTGCCAACACAAGTGCTTAAATGTGAATTTATGTCCATGGATGAACAAAGTGCAAATCATGAAGTAAAGGTATGTTTCTAAGCCTTAGTACATTGGTTTTGTGTACTAATATACTTGTCTAAGTGTTAGAAACAGAAAGAAGAAGAAAAGAAAAGAGGAGAAAAAGACTTGGCTGTGTACAGCCAAGACTCAGCTCGGTCTGGCACACCGGACTGTCCGGTGTGCACCGGACAGTGTCCGGTGCGCCAGACTGACTCGGCGTGAACAGGCCGCTCTCGGGAATTCGCCGACGGCGTACGGCTAAAATTCACCGGACTGTCCGGTGTGCACCGGACTGTCCGGTGAGCCAACGGTCGACCGGGCCAACGGTCGGCCGCGCAATCAGCGCGGGACACGTGGCCGAGCCAACGGCTAGAAGACGGCACCGAACTGTCCGGTGTGCACCGGACATGTCCGGTGCGCCAACGGCTCCCAGATCTGCAACGGTCTGCAACGGTCGGCAGCGCTATTTTAGGAAGGAAATCGGGCACCGGACAGTGTCCGGTGTGCACCGGACTGTCCGGTGCCCCCGACGACAGAAGGCAAGGATAGCCTTCCAGATTTGCTCTCAACGGCTCCTAGCTGTCTTGGGGCTATAAAAGGGGCCCCTAGGCGCATGGAGGAGACACACAAGCAACCTTAGAGCATTCTTGATCATCCACACTCAGTCTTTGCGCATTCGTTTGTCATTCTAAGTGATTCGAGCTCCGTTCTAGTGAGAACTTTGAGATAGTCTTTTGAGCTCGATTCTTGGTCGTGTGTGTGCGCGTTTCGCTGTGGATTTGTGTGTGTTGCTTCCCTCCCTTACTCTGTGCTTCTTTGTGATCATATACTTGTAAGGGCAAGAGACTCCAATTTGTGGAGATTCCTTGCAAACGGGATATTGAAAGGCAAAACAAAACACCGTGGTATTCAAGTTGGTCTTTGGACCGCTTGAGAGGGGTTGATTGCAACCCTCGTCCGTTGGGACGCCACAACGTGGAGTAGGCAAGCGTTGGTCTTGGCCGAACCACGGGATAAACCACTGTGTCATCTCTGTGCTTGATCTCTTGTGGTATTGTGTTTTGTTGAGACTCCTCTCTAGCCACTTGGCAATTATTGTGCTAACACTTAACAAGTTTTTGTGGCTATAAGTTTAAGTTTTCACAGGATCACCTATTCACCCCCCCTCTAGGTGCTCTCAATTGGTATCAGAGCCGTTCTCTTCAAGAAAGGGACTAACCGCCCGAAGAGATGGATCCTAAGGGGAAGGGAATAGTGATCAACGACAAGGAGAAGGAGTCCTTCATCAACGAGCCGAAGGACGACAAGCCTACCGACTCCGGCTCGGGTCATAGACGGAAGGAAGGGAAGAAGAAGAAGACAAGGCGTAGAGATGGCAATAGGTACCCGAAACCCGAAACCCGATGGGTTTTTACTCCATTAGGGTACGGGTTTGGGTCAATTTTCATACCCATGGGTTTGTTAATGGGCATAAATCTATACCCGGTGGGTTTATGGGTACGGGTTTGTTCCTATAGTACCCAAACCCGTGAACCCGTGGGTTTTTTAAACCCGACCAAACCTAGTGCATATTGTCATTTTATTTTATAAATGACCAACAAACTTGTTATTCCTTATTTACTTCATAATTTTTATCAATGGGTGAATGTATCAGTAGTCGGTGAGAGTGTTGCTTGCTTGCTATTATAGTTTTTACTAGCGTTATATATGTGGTGGATGGATAACTTAGTGCAAGGTCACTTAATTATACAACTTATTATTTGTATTTCATTCTCTCTACTAATAATTTTTATACCAAATCATGAACTCGTTGTTCATTACATAGATTTTGGATCATGATCTCATTAATCATTATGATACTTATTGATTATGAGAAGAACAAGTATATTGGAGATGAAACCCACGGGTAACCCATGGGTACCCGCTAACCCGATGGGTACGGGTTTGGGCAAAATCTCAAACCTGTCATGGGTACGGGTTTTTTAATGGGCATGGATATTTTTCACGGGTACGGGTTTGGGACGGCAAAACCCAGCGGGTTTGTACCCGTTGCCATCTCTAACAAGGCGCATCAAGGAGATCGTCTACTACGACGACAGCGATGAATCTACTTCTTCCCAAAAGGACGATGACCACAACGACTACAAAAAGACGGTCAATTCGAACTTTTCATTTGATTATTCTCGTATTCAACATAGTTCGAATTCGCATTTGCTTTCTATTCCTCTTGGCAAACCTCCACACTTCGATGGGGAGGACTACGGATTTTGGAGTCACAAAATGCGTAGTCACTTATTCTCTCTCCATCCAAGCATTTGGGAGATTGTAGAGAATGGAATGAAGTTTGATAGCTCGGATAACTCTATGCTCATAAATGAACAAATCCATAGAAATGCACAAGCTACTACTGTTCTCTTAGCGTCCTTGTGCAGGGAAGAGTACAACAAGGTGAGCGGCTTGGACAATGCCAAGCAAATATGGGACACCCTCAAGATCTCTCACGAGGGGAATGACATCACCATGCTCACCAAAATGGAGTTGGTGGAGGGCGAGCTTGGACGATTCGCTATGATAAGGGGAGAGGAGCTAACCCAAACGTACAACCGGCTCAAGACCCTCATCAACAAAATAAGGAGCTACGGAAGCACGCGATGGACGGACCACGACGTCGTCCGCCTAATGCTAAGGTCCTTTACCGTTCTTGATCCTCATCTCGTGAACAATATTCGTGAGAATCCCAGGTACACGATGATGACGCCCGAGGAGGTACTCGGAAAATTCGTAAGCGGGCGGATGATGATCAAGGAGGCGAGATACGTCGACGAAGCATTGAACGGTCCAATCTACGAGTCTCAACCCATCGCTCTCAAGGCAACAAGGAGCAAGGAGCCGCTACCCAGCAAGGTGGCGCAAGTTGAGGCGGCCGGGCTCAATGATGAAGAGATGGCTCTCATCATCAAGAGATTCAAGACGGCGCTAAATGGTCGCAAGGGGCAACCAAGGAAGACCAAGACAAAGGGGAAGCGCTAATGCTTTTAAATGTGGTAAGGTAGGTCATTTTATTGCTAACTGTCCCGAAAATGATAGTGACCAGGAGCAAGGGAAGAATGGGAAGAGGGAGAACAAGAAGGTTTACAAGAAGGCCAAAGGCGAAGCACATCTTGGAAAGGAGTGGGATTCGGATTGCTCTTCGTCCGACTCCGACGACGAAGGACTCGCCGCCACTGCCTTCAACAAATCGGCTCTCTTCCCAAACGAGCATCACACTTGCCTCATGGCAAGGGAGAAGAAGGTAATCACTAGTAATGCTAATACTTATGATTCTTCTAGTGATGATGAGTCTAGTGAGGATGAAATAGATTATTCTAGTTTATTCAAGGGATTGGATAGAACTAAGATAGCTAAAATTAATGAATTGATTGATGCCTTGAATGAAAAGGATAGAATCTTAGAAAAACAAGAAGATCTTTTATATGAAGAGCATGATAAATTTGTTAGTGCACAAAATTCACTTGCTCTAGAAGTTAAAAGAAATGGAATGCTTTCTTGTGAACTTTCTACTTGTAATGAAACCATTTCTTTTCTAAAAGGTGAAATTAATAATTTAAATGCGAAACTAGAAGTAGCAAGTAAATCTAACTCTTATGTTGAACATGTTGAAATTTGCACTAGGTGTAAGGATGTTGATATTAATGCTTGTTGTGAACACTTAGTTTCAATTTCCAAACTAAATGATGAATTGGCTAGTCTTAATGCCCAACTTAAGACTAGCAAAAGTGAATTTGATAAGTTAAAATTTGCAAGGGATGTCTACACAATTGGAAGACATCCCTCAATTAAGGATGGGCTTGGCTTCAAGAGAGAAGCCAAGAACTTAACAAGCCATAAGGCTCCCATCTTCGTCAAGGAGAAAGGGAAGGCCCCTATGGCTAGTAGTGCTAAAAAGAACCATGCCTTCTTGTACCATGATAGGAGACAAACTAGAAATGCTTATAGGAGTTATAATGCTTATAATGATTTTGACTCTCATGCCATGTTTGCTTCTAGTTCTTCCTATATGCATGGTAGAAATATGTCTAGGAGAAATGCTATTCATCATGTGCCTAGAAAGAATATTATTCATGCTCCTAGTAAAGTAGTGAATGAACCTTCTACAATTTATTGTGCTTTAATTGCTTCCTTTGCTATTTGTAGAAAGGATAGGAAAATAGTTGCTAGGAAGTTAGGGGCAAAATGCAAGGGAGACAAAACTTGCATTTGGGTCCCTAAGGATATTTGCACTAACCTTGTAGGACCCAACATGAGTTGGGTACCTAAGACCCAAGCCTAAATTTGCCTTACAGGTTTATGCATCCGGGGGTTCAAGCTGGATTATCGACAGCGGATGCACAAACCATATGACGGGGGAGAAGAAGATGTTCACCTCCTACGTCAAAAATAAGGATTCCCAAGATTCAATTATATTCGGTGATGGGAATCAAGGCAAGGTAAAAGGGTTAGGTAAACAAGTGGGAGGAGCACATCACAGCAAGAATGTGATGACCACGTCAAGATCTCTGGAGCTGCTGCATATGGACCTCTTCGGACCCGTCGCCTATCTAAGCATAGGAGGAAGTAAGTATGGTTTAGTTATTGTTGATGACTTTTCCCGCTTCACTTGGGTGTTCTTTTTGCAGGATAAGTCTGAAACCCAAGGGACCCTCAAGCGCTTCCTCAGGAGAGCTCAAAATGAGTTTGAGCTCAAAGTGAAGAAGATAAGGAGCGACAACGGGTCCGAGTTCAAGAACCTTCAAGTGGAGGAGTTCCTTGAGGAGGAAGGGATCAAGCACGAGTTCTCCGCTCCCTACACACCACAGCAAAATGGTGTGGTAGAGAGAAAGAACAGGACGCTAATCGATATGGCGAGGACGATGCTTGGAGAGTTCAAGACCCCCGAGTGCTTTTGGTCGGAAGCTGTGAACACGGCTTGCCACGCCATCAACAGGGTCTACCTTCATCGACTCCTCAAGAAAACTTCGTATGAGCTACTAACCGGTAACAAACCCAATGTATCGTACTTTCGTGTATTTGGGAGCAAATGCTACATTCTAGTGAAGAAGGGTAGAAATTCTAAGTTTGCTCCCAAAGCTGTAGAAGGGTTTTTATTAGGTTATGATTCAAATACAAAGGCGTATAGGGTCTTCAACAAATCATCGGGTTTAGTTGAAGTCTCTAGCGACGTTGTATTTGATGAGACTAATGGCTCTCCAAGAGAGCAAGTTGTTGATTGTGATGATGTAGATGAAGAAGATGTTCCAACGGCCGCTATACGAACCATGGCGATTGGAGAAGTGCGGCCACAGGAACAAGATGAACGAGATCAACCTTCTTCCTCAACAACGGTGCATCCCCCAACTCAAGACGATGAACAGGTTCATCAAAAGGAGGCGTGTGATCAAGGGGGAGCACAAGATGATCACGTGATGAAGAAGCGCAACCGGCACCTCCAACCCAAGTTCGAGCGATGATTCAAAGGGATCATCCCGTCGACCAAATTCTGGGTGACATTAGCAAGGGAGTAACTACTCGGTCTCGACTAGTTAATTTTTGTGAACATTACTCTTTTGTCTCTTCTATTGAGCCTTTCAGGGTAGAGGAGGCCTTGCTAGATCCGGATTGGGTGTTGGCCATGCAGGAGGAACTTAACAACTTTAAGCGCAATGAAGTTTGGACGCTGGTGCCTCGTCCCAAGCAAAATGTTGTGGGAACCAAGTGGGTGTTCCGCAACAAACAAGACGAGCACGGAGTAGTGACAAGGAACAAGGCTCGACTTGTGGCAAAAGGTTATGCCCAAGTCGCAGGTTTGGACTTTGAGGAGACTTTTGCTCCTGTGGCTAGGCTAGAGTCCATTCGTATCTTGCTAGCATATGCCGCTCACCATTCTTTCAGGTTGTACCAAATGGATGTAAAGAGCGCTTTCCTCAACGGGCCAATAAAGGAGGAGGTGTACGTGGAGCAACCCCCTGGCTTCGAGGATGAGCGGTACCCCGACCACGTGTGTAAGCTCTCTAAGGCGCTCTATGGACTTAAACAAGCCCCAAGAGCATGGTATGAATGCCTTAGAGATTTCTTAATTGCTAATGCTTTCAAGGTTGGGAAAGCCGATCCAACTCTTTTCACTAAGACATGTGATGGTGATTTGTTTGTGTGCCAAATTTATGTCGATGACATAATATTTGGTTCTACTAACCAAAAGTCTTGTGAAGAGTTTAGCAGGGTAATGACGCAGAAATTCGAGATGTCGATGATGGGCGAGTTGAACTACTTCCTTGGGTTCCAAGTGAAGCAACTCAAGGACGACACCTTCATCTCCCAAACGAAGTACACGCAAGATCTGCTAAAGAGGTTTGGGATGAAGGACGCCAAGCCCGCAAAGACGCCGATGGGAACCGACGGACACACCGACCTCAACAAAGGAGGTAAGTCCGTTGATCAAAAAGCATACCGGTCCATGATAGGTTCTTTGCTTTATTTATGTGCTAGTAGACCGGATATTATGCTTAGCGTATGCATGTGTGCTAGATTTCAATCCGATCCTAAGGAGTGTCACTTAGTGGCAGTGAAGCGAATTCTTAGATATTTGGTTGCTACGCATTGCTTCGGGATCTGGTATCCAAAGGGGTCTAACTTTGACTTGATTGGGTACTCAGATTCCGACTATGCTGGATGTAAGGTCGATAGGAAGAGTACATCGGGGACGTGCCAATTCTTAGGAAGGTCCCTGGTGTCATGGAACTCTAAGAAACAAACCTCCGTTGCCCTATCCACCGCTGAGGCCGAGTACGTTGCCGCAGGACAGTGTTGTGCGCAACTACTTTGGATGAGGCAAACCCTCAGGGACTTTGGCTACAATCTGAGCAAAGTCCCACTCCTATGTGATAATGAGAGTGCTATCCGAATAGCGAAAAATCCTGTTGAGCACAGCCGCACAAAGCACATTGACATCCGGCATCACTTTTTGAGAGACCACCAGCAAAAGGGAGATATCGAAGTGTTTCATGTTAGCACCGAGAACCAGCTAGCCGATATCTTTACCAAGCCTCTAGATGAGAAGACCTTTTGCAGGCTGCGTAGTGAGCTCAATATATTAGATTCGCGGAACTTGGATTGAATTGTAGCATACATGTGTTTATGCCTTTGATCATGTCCATTCTGCATTTTGTTGCTTATTATGGTGCTCAAGTTGTACAAACACTCCCTGGATCTCACAAGTCCGTTGCAAAGTGATGCACATGTTTAGGGGGAGATGTGTTACAACTTGACCCTTTGAGACTAACCATATGCTTGAGTTTGCTTGATTTAGTCTCGAAGGAGAATTGAAAGGGAAAAGATGGACTTGGACCATGAAAGACTTCCACTGCACTCCGATGAGAGGGTAACTTATTCCAAGTCCATCTCATGAACTCTTATTGCCATTTGCTCTTAATTGAAGATTTTGGTGAGGCAATGGGGTTATAGAGCCAAGATTGATCCCGTTTTGGTGTTTGATGCCAAAGGGGGAGAAAATAAAGGCCAAAGCGATAAATGGATCAGCTACCACTTGAGAAATTTGAAAATAGTAGAGTAGAGCTTTTGGTTTGTCAAAACTCTTTTATTGTCTCTTTTGTCAAAAGTTGGTTTCTTGTGGGGAGAAGTAGTAATTATGGAAAAAAGGGGGAGTTTTTGAAATCTTTGATCAATCTCTTTTGGAATGACTCTCTTTATGCTTCAACATGTGTGTTTGACTTAGAGATAGAGATTTGAGTTTGATTTGCAAAAACAAACCAAGTGGTGGCAAAGGATGATCCATATATGCCAAAATTGAATCAAAATAAATTTGTATTTTATTTGAAGTGAGTTTGCACTTGTTCTAGTTGCTTTATGTTGTGTTGGCATAAATCACCAAAAAGGGGGAGATTGAAAGGGAAATGTGCCCTTGGGCCATTTCTAAGTATTTTGGTGATTGAGTGCCAACACAAGTGCTTAAATGTGAATTTATGTCCATGGATGAACAAAGTGCAAATCATGAAGTAAAGGTATGTTTCTAAGCCTTAGTACATTGGTTTTGTGTACTAATATACTTGTCTAAGTGTTAGAAACAGAAAGAAGAAGAAAAGAAAAGAGGAGAAAAAGACTTGGCTGTGTACAGCCAAGACTCAGCTCGGTCTGGCACACCGGACTGTCCGGTGTGCACCGGACAGTGTCCGGTGCGCCAGACTGACTCGGCGTGAACAGGCCGCTCTCGGGAATTCGCCGACGGCGTACGGCTAAAATTCACCGGACTGTCCGGTGTGCACCGGACTGTCCGGTGAGCCAACGGTCGACCGGGCCAACGGTCGGCCGCGCAATCAGCGCGGGACACGTGGCCGAGCCAACGGCTAGAAGACGGCACCGAACTGTCCGGTGTGCACCGGACATGTCCGGTGCGCCAACGGCTCCCAGATCTGCAACGGTCTGCAACGGTCGGCAGCGCTGTTTTAGGAAGGAAATCGGGCACCGGACAGTGTCCGGTGTGCACCGGACTGTCCGGTGCCCCCGACGACAGAAGGCAAGGATAGCCTTCCAGATTTGCTCTCAACGGCTCCTAGCTGTCTTGGGGCTATAAAAGGGGCCCCTAGGCGCATGGAGGAGACACACAAGCAACCTTAGAGCATTCTTGATCATCCACACTCAGTCTTTGCGCATTCGTTTGTCATTCTAAGTGATTCGAGCTCCGTTCTAGTGAGAACTTTGAGATAGTCTTTTGAGCTCGATTCTTGGCCGTGTGTGTGCGCGTTTCGCTGTGGATTTGTGTGTGTTGCTTCCCTCCCTTACTCTGTGCTTCTTTGTGATCATATACTTGTAAGGGCAAGAGACTCCAATTTGTGGAGATTCCTTGCAAACGGGATATTGAAAGGCAAAACAAAACACCGTGGTATTCAAGTTGGTCTTTGGACCGCTTGAGAGGGGTTGATTGCAACCCTCGTCCGTTGGGACGCCACAACGTGGAGTAGGCAAGCGTTGGTCTTGGCCGAACCACGGGATAAACCACTGTGTCATCTCTGTGCTTGATCTCTTGTGGTATTGTGTTTTGTTGAGACTCCTCTCTAGCCACTTGGCAATTATTGTGCTAACACTTAACAAGTTTTTGTGGCTATAAGTTTAAGTTTTCACAGGATCACCTATTCACCCCCCCTCTAGGTGCTCTCACCCTCTTATATCATAATCCTGGCTCCGCCCCTGATACTGTGCTATCCAGTTTGCACTACTCAACAGCTCTGTCTGGTCTAGAAAAGATTCATTTGCTGCTACGACAGTAGGGAGGGTGAAAGATGGCTCTGAGTTCCCAGAAAATCCAAGTTTGCTATACCTAAACATAAGAGTATAAAAATATTGTAAGGATAAACTGGTGAAAGACAGCTCCTCGGTGCTATACTATCAAGAAAAAATAGACACAGAGTAACATAGTTCGGCAATTGCAGAGAAATCAAAGCAATTCAGGTTCAATGAAAATTGTTGACATCCTATAAGAAGATTCATCTGTGGCCATTATTACCTTTAGATCTGTTCTTGTGAGTCTATACTTTGTTAGTTGTTCATAAACAGAGGTGGAATAATGTGACAACAATGTCTGGGAAGTTGATAAACCCAGCATTCAAGGCCTATGTCTTATTACAACCTAACGTGCTGGAAGCTGAGAGTACAAGAGGAAAAGTTACCATGGAATCTGCCTTGAGTTGAGGATACTATATGCACCATAAAGTACAGCACAGGCAGGACGGAGACATATAATTTCACATTTTACTTGGCGAGAAGCTGAGGAGCAGTCTCAATTAAAATAAAAGGTTACCATTATAACAGTCCTCTCGACCTTACACCCTCCATCCCAAATTATAAGTCATTCCGATTTTTTCAAAAAGTGAAAGTATCTCAAGTTTGGTCAAATTCATGTAAATAAAACAGTAACAGTTATGATACCAAATAAGTATCATTAAGTTCTTTATTAATTGTATTTTTATAGTATACCTATTTGGTGTCACGAATCTTTGTATCCCTCTCCGTCATTTTGGCTTTGACTCTCCGGTGAAGTTGGAACGACTGATCATAACTTGCAACGAACAGAGGTAAATAAAAAACAATCACCAACTCTTACCCTTCACTGCACCTGCACGGGTTTATACCCTGACCGCGCAACAGCACAGCCCAGAACGGGCAGCTTGGCTTGGGTACTGTCTCGGTGTCTCCCAATCCTAGCCGGCGATCTAGAGTTACGTATGGAGCAGTCCTAACCCAATCAGTACCTCCAAACTGCACAACGAGAATGTCCCACGACAAACCAAGCCACGGGCCCCCATTTCAGGAGGCAACCGCGCGCTCTCGAGGGGAATCGCTCGGCGATAGAGCAGTACTGGCACCAGTGGCCCCGAGGCCGGCGGCAGCGAGTGGGCGAGAGGGGTCGGGGTTACCCTGTGCCGTTGTCGATGACGATGGCCGGGCGCGCGGTGGCGTCCATGACTGGCAGGTCCGGCGAGTCCCAGCCGGCTCATGTCTCCTCCGTCGCCGCCGCCGGATTGGCCGGGAGGCGGGGCATCGGGGTCCGCCGCGATCGAGGCCTGCGCGCGGGCTCGAGAGATTCGGGGAGGCGGGCGGGTGGTGCGCGGCGCGTGGCGATCCGGAGGAGACCTGGCGAGTCGGTTGATTTGGTTGACGAGGGAAGCGGGAAGGAAGAACCAGCCACCCAGAGGCCAGAACCCAGGCGAAGTGGGTGGCTTGCGTTGTACTGTTGTGACTTGTGAGTGATGTCTGGGGTCTGTGTGCGCCCCGCGTTGGTGGGGTGGGTGTGGGTGACCTCTGGCTCTGTCCATCAGTTCCTACAGTATCTGTGGAGTGGGGTAAGCAACGAGCACATAAGGCTAGCCGCAGTCGAGAACGCCAAGGCATACGCTATACGGTTCCAGTTGCGAAATGGGCTGCAGCGGCAACTCGATATGTTACGCTATCTTTGAGTAGGACAACTGAAACGCCAAATCTGGAGTTCCTTCTCTCCTACTGCAGCAGCAGGCTTTCACGCTATACGGCAGCAGCAGCAGGCGTCTGTCGCTGGATAATAGGGTGGGGATAAAAAAGTGTGGGAAAAAATAATAGAATATGGGGTAGTTGGTATAGGGTAGATATTTAGGGTGAATATGAACGCGGAGTATTATAGGATAGAGTAGAGAATCTCGCTGACCAGGATGAAATATTCCTTTTAGAGTAGAAATTTAGGGTTCCACGAGTGCGGATAGCCTAAGGCTGCCCGCGGTCACGTACTTGAAAAGGAACTGTAAAGAATACCGTAGGCTATAGAGTTCGAATGGTGCTGCAGCGAGTGACTGGTAAGATAGCTGTAAAATACAGTCGGCTGAGAAGAACTCTATCTGTAGCGTTCGCTGCCGTGCGACTGGATGACAGAGGTGGGACCGGAGGTGGGGCCCAAGAGAGACGTTGTGAGAGGCCGGTTAGGAGAGAGATGAAAATAAATAATAGAATATGTGGTAGTTGGTATAGGGTAGAGATTTAAGGTGAATATGACTGCGAAAGATTGTGGGATAGAGTAGATAATCTCGCTGACGAGGATAGAATATTCCTTTTAGAGTAGAAATTTAGGGTTTCATGAGTGCGGATAGCCTAATCCATTAGACTATCCGCAACCGTTACCTCTAAATTTTTCCCCTTATATCACTTTTTCCCCTTATTTCTCCCCTATTTTTTCATCTTCCGCAGCGGTTCCCCCTAAATACTCCCCCTATACCCCACTACAACTATAAAATATCATTTTCTATACCTACTTTTTATCCGCTATCAATTTTTCATCTACTAATAATTCATCGCGGCCCTACAACACAGTGCCAAACACAATGTAAGGGCGCATGAACAGTGAACCACCAGGAGTGGAGGGAGAGAGAAGCGCTCCCCTCGCAGTCTCAGTGCTGTTTGGTTGGGGCTTTTCATTTTCAGCATGTAATCAATTCACATCATTAATGGATCCCGCTGCTTCCTGTTTGATTGCGTCGAACAGACAGTAATGGATCACAGCGTTTACAGATACTATTACTACGGCACAGTACAATGCCCATGTCGTTCATAGATTTCCCTTACACAGTGAGAAGAAAAATTCCCTACACAAACAATGACAGGCTTCGGTTATAGTTTCTCAGATCGCGGCTGTAACCATTCATCGTCGTTTACATTTACTAGTCGTAACCAAACAACAACACCTAAATGACAGGCCAGCACGTCGATGAATAGCGCTGTTGAGTTGGTACACATCGAAGGAGCTCAGTGATAACATCGCATCCCCCTACCGAAGGTCCCATGGCGATTGGGCCGGGTTCCAGATTCATAGCTGCGCCACCTGACTCAACAAGGAGAACTCATCACTGATCTTTGCGGCAAAGTCCTCATCAACCTCCATCCTAGCGCACAACTCTGGGACTGAGTAAGGCCGTGCTACTGCTGCTGCGGCTGACTCTTGATCTCTCTGCTCCATCTCCACTCCAGCTGGCCTGTCAGTAGAGGAGCCCTTCTCCTTCCCAAACAGCTGCTCGATGAGATCGCGGCAGGGCTTCAGGTCGTCCTCGCTCCGTGCCCGTGTCAGCTTACCGAGCAGCTCGTTTAAGCTCGCGCTTCTCTCTGCCTTCTGCTTCGCGCTGAACTTCGCCGGGTTTAGATGATCGTCCTGGTCTGGATCAGACAGTTTGTCGTCCTCGTCGGCGCTCTGGCTCTCGAGCAGTTTTTTCAGCTTCTGGTCCAAGATGACAGCGACCCTCTCCTTGAAGCGATCAGCGATTTCGTTATCCAACTTCAGCCTCACCTTTGCCTCCGAAACCAGCAAGTCCATCCTTTCTTCGTCTGAAGAAGGTGCTTCGGCTTCAGGCTCGACATCAGCGTCTTCCATGGGATAGAATGTTTCCTCCAGTAACCTAACATTCTGTGTATACCTCTCATATGCTTCGTTTTCATCATCGATATCGCCTTGCATATGTTCCCTTAGCTTCATAAACCTCCACTTGTTTATAGCCACGGCATCCTAGAACAAGACAGAAGTCACAAAACGGTTCAAAAACAAACAGAGCGTGTGAAACAGCCAACAACCTTTTTCGTAAGCGACTTCTTTGTTTGGAGAGACTTCAGAAAATGCTGGGGAAGCTTTTGCAAGGCAGCTAGCCTTGATGCTGAACTGTGAAAAAACAACAACCAAGCATTAAAACAGTGCAGTTGTTTGCAAGAGATTAATTGCCAACTTATGTTTTATGAATTTTGCCTGGTTGCGGGTAAATTGGTAGATGGCTGTTCTGTTGAAGGAGCAGTAGCAGGTGATGGCTTATCTGGCAATGTGTTGCTCTGCTTCAGGACTATCATGATAAGTAAAGTGAGGCAACATTAGTGGTGTAAACAACATTATGGCATAGGACAGAGCAGCAGACATGATAATAAACAATGTAAAAGAAAGTTGAAAATAAGAAAAATGGAATTGACATGCAGATTGAGATAGAAATATCATAAATAAAACATCGATGTTCATAAGAAACGGTTCTAACATAGATTACTAACGCTGCTTGGCTAGACTGGAAGTTTGGAACTACAATAACTCCCCAAACCTTCACTTTTTCCCTTCAATAGCCTCTTCCCGCATTTCTTCATAAATCATAAGAGAATAGCTTCATTGAGGGTCAACGCATGGTTTAATCTATAACCCATATAACACTTCCTCCCCACATATTTGACATGTCCTTGAAGCAAGATAGGTCACAACATCCTCACAGATGCAAAAAATTATATATGGCCTTCCATTACTTGTTTAGTTTTTTTACACATTTCATTTCTGTTGGATGAGTGATGCTTGCAGTTTGTGAAGATCTACTCCAAACCATAGTCACTGAAAACAGGGTCGAAGGCATCGACCCAAGACCCAGGAACATCATCCCCGACCTGGGTACACGGGGTTATTTTCAACCTTGCCGTGTGTAAACCTCTCACAAGTTACAAGTAGCGAACCACGTTCCTGTCCCCATTGACCCAGAAACTGTGACTACATCTCAAACATTGGTCCAGACATTAATTCTGGATGGTAATTTATGACTGCTAATAACCAATTCTTTTGCCTAATAACTTGCCACAAATATTTGAAAAACAACCATTAGTAAATCATTGCTAGGATGGATTGGTTAAATCTGGTAGCTTGCACCTCTAAGCAAGCTCATTTTGGCCACGAAACCAAATGTACCCCTAAATATAAAAGGTTCTGGAACAACTGCAGAATGACGGTAAAGAAAAAGCAAAGTTGCCTCGGTGGCATTCTCCACAGTCTGTTTTGCTAATACTGACCCCCTATCAGTTATCAGTCTTATATTCTAGCACTCGTTCCCTTACTGATTGTCTGTCATAGTGCTCCATCGAACCTGCTGTCTCCCTACCTCCCTCGGCGCCCCTCACAGTTATGCGCATGGAGCAACAGAGTGCCCTGGTAAACTGGCCGAACCAGATATGTAAACTCTCCAAACTCAGTGTCCTGTGCCATTGGTTTCCAATTGTGCCACACAGCACTAGGATGGGGGAAACGAAGTAGGGACTAGGAAGTGATAAGATAGGACACTGAGTTTGGAGAGTAGTATGTTGAGAAGGCTATAGACGCAATTTTGCCTAACTAAAAATAGAAGGGATGCCTGGAAAACTGGCCATACCAGATATGTAATTGTGCATATATTTAGATAGAATATCACCATTCACCAAACCAAACTGCTTGTTGGTCACTAACATAACTTCAAGTGTAGATTATCATTTTCTTATAACAGTGCAGATTATCACGATAAAGGAGTATATCACACATACCATGGATGTGACAAGGATTCTGAGCCTTGTAGCAGCAGCTCTTGCAACATTGGAATGGGCACCTGAAAGGCCAAGCAGAGCGCACGCATATGATTCATTAACAAATAAAAAAAATACTGTGGTCTCTTGTCACATAATCAAAGGTGAAGGTTCTCAGTTGCCTGTAAACTGCCTCTGCACACTATGCCATAAGTAGGAAGAAATAACTCTGCCTAATCAGGAAGTATTGATAAACTCTGTCTCCATACCTGGAGCGGGCAACGTTACCACACTGGATGCACTTGGGCTTGTTAAGACCACGAAGGTTTGGCTTGGGCATGTCGAAGGTGGCAGCTGGAATAGGAGGCGGCTTCTGCGGTGTCCCATTGCTGCTGGCGACGGCCGGCGCAGGAGGAGTAGCAGCAGGGGAAGGAGAGTCACCAGCCGCTGCCTTGGCGACCGTGGCAGCAGCGGACTTCACGTCCGGCATGGTTCTCCTCAACCCAGCAAAACTTGTGGGCAAAAAAAGTTAAGCCAGTAAAACTTTGTGGGGGGGGGGGGGGAGCATGCATCCAACCATTGGTTGGACCCATCATTTTAACCTAGGGTATGTATATGCCTAGCATAATATAGAATACAATGTAACAACCATAAATCCTACAGATGGTTCAATATAATACCTTAGATTCAACAATCAACAAAGAAATGTCAAACTTGCATAAATTATACTATAATATTTTTACACTTACACAGCTTCAAAAAAAAATATTTTTACATTTACAAACTCCTTGAAATTTGACTATTAACATTGTTTCTATTTCTGGTAGTACTTGTGACATTCTACGAAAACAGAATTTAGGAAGGAAGGAATGCAATTCAATTGGACACTAGTACTTTTTATTGTTGAGAAAACTAGGGGCTGAATTTGTTCGGTAGAACTTTCATCAGCTAATCACTAATAAGTCACTGCTCACTACAGAAGGCCAGAATCCAGTATTTACGCAAGGAACGGGAACAGCACATTTTCATATCATTCAGAAACAGACGTTTCAGTGCTTCACACACAAATCTGTTGACATTTCAGGTGAAGAATCATGCAATGCTGCCACGTCATATTAACAATAATTTTGAAAGCTACATTCAAAATCCCTAACCTTAAGACGGAAGTAGGCAGGCACTCACCAGGAGTCCAGGAGCCAGTTGGCAAGGGGTCAACTGCCGGCCTGTCGAGCTCCGCTGGAGCCTGGAGGCGCGTCCCGCGCTGGGAGAGGTGACGTTCCACTGGACGCAGCCCGCACAGCGAAAGGCGGCCGCAGCCGCAAGGCGTCGGGCAGTCCGAGAGATGCAGATCGGGAGTCAGCCGGGCCTGGGCAACTCTACGGCGGCGCGTCGTCTTCGCGCAGAGGCAGCTGGCGGCGGCACGTCGTCGTACCTGGCTCGGGGAGAGGGAGAACGGGCGAAGAGGCGTGAGTCGGGGGGTCGACGCAAACGGCTTGAGAGTTGAGAGTGGAGAGTTACTAGGGCTGGCAGCTGGCTATTGCCTCTTTGGGGCTTTCTTTATCGAGATTGGGTGCTCAAAATCTGACTATTTAAGCCTATTTTAGGCCAAAATGGACGCCAGGCAGGCCCCAGGTGAGGTCCGGGGAACCGAGCAGCGCCTCTCGTCAAGGAAATTGGGTGGGAGGAGGCCTTGCCGGCGACGAGAAAGGACACGATCACACGACGTGGCACCGGCGATCGGATGGCGTGCAATAAGAAGAGGACGAAAGAGAAGACGAAAAGCCCGAAACCCTACTCTGGGCTCGGGCTGGGCTTCGGCTGGTTCGACCGGTCCGGTTGTCGCGGTTTTGGTGGTCTGCCGTGCCACTGTGCCATTGCACGTGACTGACAGATCATCTTTTTTTTTCTAGTGTGAAACGATTGCTTAAAGAACAGAACATCGTATACATGGAGGTTTTTTGTGCAATCGTTTCACACAATTTAAATTTTATGGTTAAATCGTTTCATAAAGTGTGAAACCTCTATGCAATCGTTTCATAACAAAAAGAACTTTATGAAACGATTGCTCAAGTATTTAAATTTTGTGGTTAAATTTAATATCAATGAACAAGGAAATGTGCAAGAAGTATAAAGTTCTTGAGCAATCGTTTCATACTTCTCTTCTTGCTCAAAAGATAAGATGAATTCTATTTAGGTAACTAACGTAACTAAGGTGTGACATGATATTTTTCATAAATCTATCTATGTATCTATTGTTAATTTTTTATTGCTCCCACTAACCCCTCGTGTAGTGATATATATAATGTCATCATTTCACTTGTGATGCCTCATTTGTGGTTAAATTCGACTCTTAGGAAGGAGGTGAATGAGCTCACTCACGCCTTAGATAATTCACTAAGAAACTTAGCTTTTTTAATAATCAACACTCTTGGTATGTAAATAAAAAATTACCCGTGGTTATAGCGCTTGTATCTAGAGCAAAGCCCATCATTACCTTTCATAAAACTGGCCTCGTCGGTAGTGAAGGACATGTTGCCCATCATATAGTTGACAGTTGTGAGAGACACATCCAATAAAACTGACTCTCTTATTAAATTCTTGCCATATTATCATATTTTCTTATGTGGCAGCACATTTAATCGAGATTGAAACTCGGACGAAATCCCTGCTGGAAATAGCCTAACAATGTCCATCCATGTTCCCAGAAAACGTATTACTGCTACTTGTACATCCACAATCTTTAGCGAGTTATTATAAAACTCAATACAACATCCTGAACTCTGGAGGACCAAACCATTTATCCGAGTGTGACACGTCCTATAGTCCATCCATAAACGGATGGCGCTCCACACACACAACCTGGTACAGGGAGCCTCCTCCAGCCGCAATCAGTAGTCATCGCCTCTGGAAATGACCTCTTTGCATGTTGGCCGGAGTAAGATTGTGTGCTCAAACTGCGAGACGTAGCTCCCTCTCACATCGCACAGGGGAGGGTACGGCTGCCACATGTCAGTAACAAGGTTAGGTCTGGACAATGGAGCAAGACAAGGAGCGATGCACCTACCTGAACGATGCCATTGTCACAAAGATTCTTCAGAGCCATGAGGTACTTGGTCTCACCAAGGCGGTCCAAGTACCGGCGGCAAAAGGCGAGCGTTCCGAAGTTGTGGTTGATGGTCCCAAGCAGTTGCTTGGCCTTTGCTAACCTTAAAGGCACATGTCCTACATCAAAGTTCTTCATGTAATGACTGCATTCCAAGTCCTCCCTGACAAATCCCTTTCCTGCAAACACCATGAAACTCATCAAGTGTGCACTGTGTGGGTCCTTCATGGACTTAAACATGTCCCAAGTAGGTAAAAAAGAAAATTATGTTGTGCTTGTGCAGCCAAATAAGTGTATCTTTTGCAAAGCATCTATGACATAATATATATTACTCCTGCATTTCTATCTCGAGTTAAACATACCCGTAGATCCAAAAGTTTCGATGGCATAAAACTCCCCTTCCTCCATTTTTGTTTGCTCTCCACCTTTCACTATTGGAACTGATTTCCCAGCATGGATTTGATATGGCCCGATGCTGTGTCCATTGAGGTTCCGAACACTTTTAACTGTAACACGAGCAACAAATCATTGTTTTTTACTACACATTATTTTTAAACATCGGCTAATCAGAAGCTGCATATGACTTACCTTGGAAAACTTTCCCATTGATTTCAACCTCATAGGATTCCATAACTTCTTGGATTGCAGCACCGACATCACCAAGCCGTGCATCTATCCCAGCTTCCTGAAATGAAGTAATAATCAAACCACTTGGATATTCAATGTGCTCATGCTACAACAGAGAAATAGTTTCAAGACAACCATGGCCATTAACAGGACAGGAGAAATTAAATTAGACAGACAAATTATACAGTAGCAGCTAGAGAGATGCCAATCCATAAAATATTTGCCTAGGGAAAACAGTATTCCAATGGACACATGAACATGATGCACTTGAACAAAACATCTCAGTTCAGTACAAACAAACAGAGCACTAAAGGAAAAGGCAGACTACAGAGTGCAGAGAAAAAATGTCGAAATTACCTTGATTCCGGTATTTGTGGCATCTCTCGTTGCTTGAAGCAATGGATCAAACATAGGATTGAATGCAACAGTAAATGCACAATCAACGATGTAACCTATAACATATATCAAGTTAGCGTTTGTAATTAAAGTATTGACTAATTGACAAGAAATCCACAGAAGTAGTCACATCAACAAACCAAAGAGGATAAAAGGAAACAAAATCATTGACAGACCATCTATATGTGTTCCAAAATCAAGCTTCATCACATCATCATATTGTAGCACAGTTTTGTCGCCCGCATTTGGAGTCCAGTGAGCTGCAACCCTAAGAAATGCGTATTTCTTCATCAATTCTTGAACCGAATGAAAACTTGGAGACACATTTAAGCATACCATATCAACAGAAACACTAAAAAAGAATGCATACCAATTCAAGGAGCATCCAGTCGGAAAAGCAATGCCAGCTTGCAGTCCATTCTCCTTGATAAGTTTCCGGACCATGTTTTCCAATGTTTCACATAGATCAACCATTAACATTCCAGGTTTTATGATGCTCCTCATATATTTCCGCACCTAGCAAATAAGAATATACATATGTTGTAGAATTGCAACCAACATATAGAATTAAAGTTGTGCTGCACATAAATTACAGAGGGGTATATTTTAAACCTGTCTATGAACTTCTGCTGCTTGGCGAACAGAGTTGTATATTGGCTTTTGCAGTCGTTCCAGGTCCCTCTTTTCCTCACTAGTTGTTCTCCACAGATTGCTGGGTGACAATAACGTATAGATTTGTCAGTTACTGGCAGTTCATTAATATTAGTACATAACTGTAGGTGATCAACATCGAGAAAATTCTTTGCCCCCCAATACATAGGATAATTTAATTCAATAAAACATCAGTACTGGTAATAGGCTTGCACTTACTCATCCTTGTACTGTTGGATTTCGCCCTCTGGAAATTCTCCTGAGGGGAAAAGCTCATCAACAGGTATTGATGGAGGATCTGTCTGTTGAAGGGGGCCCTTCTTCTTTCTACAGAAGAAGAGATGAATCATCCTTGTGAAATGAAACAAAACAACCAATAAAAGTATGGTTCAACTCAACAGCATAACTCACTTGGATTTGTTTTTCTTCTTTTTCTTCTTTACAGCTGCTGAAGAATACCCATTTCAAAAGCCAAATGTTAACCCCACCTCCAATGCTACATATTACAGAATAACCTTAAGCTTTTGTAGGGAAAACTTGGCAAGTACAGTTTTCACCTGCTGCTCCATCTTGAGATGGACCATCAGCTTGTGCTTCATCATCGTCGTCGTCCTCTGGTGGCAAGGACTGAGCTGCAACAACAGAATGATTGCTGTTTGCAGCTTTGTCTTCTTTAATCAGATTCTCCTGCAAACGAAAAATGGATGTCAATTAGTATGAAATAAAAAATACAGCAAACCAAGGATCAAGCATGAGAAATGTGCCATATAAGAATCCACGATTTATACAATAACAGTTGCTATCACTTGTTCAAGTCTTCTAATCATTTCACTTTCAAACTGAATTCTGGAAAAAAGTACCCACTTCATCTAGTCAAAGCATTTAGTGACAATTATTAGGACAATTTTCGCCATTACTTAGAAGTGACTTCGGACAAAGCACAAATGAAACATGGAACAGCTGAAGAGACTAATATTGAATTCAACATGTGAGTATGCAAGACAATGACCAGTTATCATGACTAGAACAAGACCACCTCCCCTAACGAAATACTCCTCTGGTTCTCAAATTGATGTCAAAGAAAATATATTCAACTTTGTGCAGAACAATACTAGTGTCTAGTGATTCATTTCATTGGCCATGGAAAACAAAGGAACTGCCGCATCTACTTACTTTTGTTTCATCATTTTGACCAACATGCAGTGCATCCATCTCCTTGG
Organism: Zea luxurians; assembly: GCA_029449295.1. Lineage (NCBI taxonomy): Eukaryota > Viridiplantae > Streptophyta > Magnoliopsida > Poales > Poaceae > Zea > Zea luxurians. The sequence goes on along the minus strand of JAOPSE010000019.1, from coordinate 25,832,685 downwards.
TTGTCGCATCAACCGCGGCCATTTTATAAATTTCTATAGCAGGTTCAAACCTGAATATGGATAAACAAAACCGCAATACCCAATATATCTCAGGATCAATTATATTTCAAATTAATGTATCTCCATTAAAAATCAAACAGGGTTCCAAAAAGCGGCACTAAGCACACGATTGAGGACGGGTAACGCTTCGCTTTGGGGCATAAGCGCTCTTAAAGCGGCGCGACCGCCTTAGTGGAGCAGCGGCTGCTGGCTCCAGCTACCCTCAGGCCGCGTGCGGCACAGCCGCTGGGGCCGGGTGCCGTTGACGATCCACCGGAGGGGGTAGGTGAGATAGAGGCACGCACGCAGGGTCACCGGCCGGTGTGCGGAGGACCGGAGTCCGGAGTCGAGGACGCGAGGCGACTGGCGAGGGTCGGAAGGGGAAGCCGCTGACGTCGTCGCTGAGATCCGCCGTCGCCGCCGTACCGAGATGGCGCGCCGGCGCTGCGAGGAAGACGAAGAAACGGCGGCGGCTGTGTGCCTTCGCTGGAGCAGCGAAAAGGTTAGGGTAAAGAAACGTGTGGGTCTGGTGGAACTTGCGTTTGTGCTGACTAATGGGCTTCTAGATGGGCCACCAAATATAAGTCCATACTGTCCTTTTTTTCTTTTTTTTCTTTTTTCTTTCATAAATCTTTTGTCATATCATCCCATAATCCAATGTATGCCAAATGTTTTGTCTTCAACAATGTATTGCATGTTAGGAACCTTTTTTATTACTAAGTTTATAATCTAATTATGTAGTGAAGAGGCTTATAAAATAATGGCTAAGGGTCATTTGTAGCTCTAGAACCTCATTTGTAAATACAAACTTCATAAGAAGAAATAATAAAAAACCTCCCCTCATGTATCTCCTATATAAAAAGAAGTGAGGAGAAGCGGGGAGGGGGTCTAACCCCCTAATTCGTTTGCATCCTTAAAGTGCCACCTTCGCTTCGACTATCCAGGTAAGCACTATTTCGGATGGCCATCGGGAGAGACCAATGGGTTAGAAAGTATAAAGCATTGCTGAATTAGACAATAGTGTTGGTGTTTGGACTAACGGTCCTAACCAACTAGTAAAATTATGTCGCGTGTCTAGAATCTAGATGATGTGCGAGTTGACACAAGCGATTTATCCTAGTTTGGTCAACGTAAGGCCCTACTTCCAACAGAGGGGGTGAAGTTTATATTACTTGCATCGAGGTGCCTGTAGTAGGGATTACAAGCACGGAGGGAGAGGGGAAGTCCCCAAGTCCCTAGAGTTGATTGAGGCAAGTGCTAATACCGAAAGACTAGAGAAAAACTAACAAGTGTTCGCCTACCCCTGGAGGAGTTATGATTGCCCTATTTATACACATATGAGATGTACGTTGTTGTGCCGGGGGCATCGTGTTTCCAGAGGGGAAGTCTTGGCGTCCTGTGAGTAACATGACGTTGCACTGAGTTATTGACCTGAGCTTGCTGATTTCTTGCTGAGAGCCGAGGCCGAGACTGAGGGGTTGGTCGTACGTCCGAACCATGTCGTTGACTAGGGACCGGTACTTGCAGGTAAATACAACACTTCAATATTCGTGACAAAATTTGCTTAATTTTATCTTCTGATATGTAGTGTGCTTATTTTACTTTATAGTTGATTCCTTATTGGTGTGCCGCATCCTCGGTGTTGAGAGCAGATGGTGGATAGGTGGTGCCCGCCTAAGTGGGACGAGGCGCACAATGCTAGCCGGGAACGACGTCTGATGATGCAAGGTCCCTCCCACCACCAAGGCAGTCACAACCTCGGCAAATATACAGAAGCATGGATACGCCCTCTTTTTTATTTAGGTATGTAACACTGGATTAGATATTATTTCTAACTATCTCATTGGTTTTCTTGCAGTCGACGTCACATGGTGGCCAACCTTGCTCCATCTTCTCGGCTTATATGCTATGGCCCACGAGGGCAATGCGATGTCTGACGTCACCTACAACCCGGATAACAGGCCCGAAGTATATAGCAACCTCGCCATCTACAACCGCCTAAGTGAGTACACTGTCATGGCATAGGAGGTCCATGGGCTAGATTATGATCCGAGGACCGAGGACATCGACAGAGATGTCCTCATGAGGGTCAGAGCAGGCAAGAGACATGGGCGGTACTGGATCACCTACGGGACAATTGACTCGTCGTCCACTCCCACTCTATCTCATGTGCGAGTAAGGAGCACGAGCCCAGCCATACAATCTCGGCAGGACAGCTCACATCATCGCATACAACAACTCTAGGTTAGTGCTTCTGTAACTCGTCATTCCTTGAGTTATATACCTTCTCTTTGAGTTATTATAACATTGGGGTAAAATATTACAGACCTAGCTAGAAGAAGAGAAGAGGGAACGACATGAGATGGAGGCAAGGATGATAGCGGAGCGGGAGGCCTGCTTGGTAGATCAGTAGAGGATGATAGAGATGTTCCAGTACATGCAGAGCCTTGGCGCCGCACATGGTTTTTCTCCACCGTACCACCTTCGTTGTTCCCTCCAATTGACCCTGCTCAGTTCCATGCTCCTGTGAGTATCAAAATTCTAGTCCTGCATGATATATATTTATCTAGTATAACACATGCAATCTCTTCTCTGTACAGGGACAATCTAGGACGGCATCCAACAACCCTCATGGATCGCCCAGCCCATCGTCGCACTAGTCCAGCCGCCCACCTCGCTAATATATTTTGTGCACATGATCTTATCTTTGTTAGCGTTGTTAATGAAATGATCACGATGCCCAAGAGGGGGCGGATTGGGCTTTTCTAAAATTCAACAATAATTAAACCCTAAGCAAGAGCCCAACTTCACCCCCAACAACTAGCAATAAGAGAATATTACTAGAAATACAACAATGCTAAGACAATACTTTAACTATTTACTAAACAAATGCACAAGGTAAAATACTTGAATTAAGTACGGAATGTAAAGCAAGGTTTAGAAGACTCCTCCATTTTTTCCCGAGGTATCGAAGAGCCGACACTCTCCCCTAGTCCTCGTTGGAGCACCCGCGCAAGGGTATCGCTCCCCCTTGGTCCTCGCAAGAACCAAGTGCTCACTATAGATGATCCTTTACCACTATGGCGTGGTGGATCTTTCACGACCGCTTACAATCACGAGTCGGGTCACCAACAAGTCCTCCAAGGTGATCACCGAGCTCCCAACGCCACCAAGTCGTCTAGGTGATGTCGATCACCAAGAGTAACAAGTTGTAGACTTTCACTTGACCAAGAGAAGCCTAATGCATGCGGTGTGTGCTCTAGGTGGCTCTCTCTAGCACTAATGAGGTTCAAATGTGGGATTAAGATTTCCTAATCGCCTCACTAAGCTTTGTGGTGCTTGCAATGCTCTAGCAATATGTAGGAGTAAATGTGGGCAGCAAGACAATATGGTGGGTGGAGGGGGTATAAATAGCCCTCACCCACCAACTAGCCATTACCAAAGCCTGGCTGCGCATGGGCGCACCGGACAGTCCGGTGCGCCACCGGTGCGCCAACGGTCACCTCCAACGGCTAGTTCTGATAGCTAGTCGTTGGGCAGATGGCGCATCGGACAGTCTGGTGTGCCGGCTATAATTCAATTTTCCAACTCTGCGCTCTCGGGTTTCTAGAGGGGGAAGGGTCTTCCCTGGGCCAGGCTGGCCCCACTGCCAGAGGGCGCACCGGACAGTCCGGTGCCCCTAGGTCAAAAACTCTAAGGTCTGTTTTCTTCTGATTTTCAAATCAGTTTTCGTTCTAACTCGTGAGTATGTTCTAGAGTGACACCTAGCACTATATGTGAGTGTGAATATGCACCAACACTACACTAGAACTCTCTTGGTCAAACTACTCATCGACAACCCCTCTTTATAGTACGGCTAAGACAAAATAAAAGACCTAACTTTATACCGAGTGTCCACAACTCCTTGACACTCGGAATACGAAGACCTTCATCTTTTGTTTCGTCGATTCAGCCATCGCTTCAAGTTCTTATCTCAGGGATTGTTTTCACCGTTGTAGTACATCTTCCTGTAATGCGACCTAACTTACCATTTGTTTCTGCAAAACACAAATTAGTCACATATAATATTACGTTGTCATTAATCACTAAAACCAACCAGGGGCCTAGATGCTTTCAGTCTCCCCCTTTTTGGTGATTGATGACAACCCTACAAGAGTGTGAGAGTAGTTTGTTTGAAATTTCTGTCAATAGAGAAGATGGTTAGTTATACTCAATAATCTTTGACAGAAAGAGCGTGTAAAATAATAATAAGAATGGGTGCATACACAACATAAGTTTCTTGTTCATATAAGAATGAAATGGGATCGATGAACAAGAACTAGAGGACTGGTGATAACATATTAGGTGAAAACACAATACACACACAGTCAACATTAGCATCGAGAGCATATAATAGAGTTTGTGAGTAAAATCATCATACAAAAGTGGAGCTAGTACAAAGAGTATCAAGCACATATATTACATCAAAATACACAAGACACTCTCAACGAACTCCCTAACTCCCCCTAGCTCTCACAACTCTCATATCTCTCTCCCTTTATCGTCAAACACCAAAAGGGTAACCCAAACCTACAGACCATAAGAGGAAGGAGGAGGAGGGGGTGCATCCGGCCGCGGTCGTGGCAGAAGGGCAAACGCCAGCTGGGGGTCAGAGTCAGGCTCAGATCCAGGATCTACCGTAGAAGCTGGAGCTGATACTGACTCGGACTGAGGCTGCGCTGCAGGAGCTGCCCGAGCTGATGGTCACGGACACCGCCACAGCAGTAGTGGTAACAACAGGCGATGGTGGCACTAGCGGCTGAGCACTGATGGATCCGATAACCGGCGACGAGAAATCCAGGGTGACCGCCCGGAGCGGAGAGGGAGAAGGACCAAACGAAGGTGGTGGGGGGTCCTGCCTGAATGGCTGGCACAATCGCTGCCTGAAGAGCTGGAGGAGGTGCAGACTGAACAGGAGGAAGCTGAACACCGGTATGCTGAAGCATGTGAGTCATGAAGGCCCGGTGCTCAGCCCTGTCTACCAAAATCTACTGTTGCAAAGTGTCATGTCTGTCCTGAATAGTCTGAAACATGGATAGCATTCTCTCGGACATTTGCTGCTGGATCGCTGCCTGACGAGCCTGCTCGGTTGCCTGTCGAGCCTGCTCGGATGCTATAAGAGCCTGCTGTTGCGTAAGAGAATATAGGATCGCAGCTAGAGTAGGGTTAATGGCAGGAGGGGCAGCACTAGAACTCCCAGCCTCATGATCATGTGAGCGTGGAGACATAGGAGGCGGTGGCGGGATCCCAAAATCATCATCATCGTCATCATCAGGAATAGTTGTGCCCTAGGTCTCGAACTGGTGGAACGCTGCATCCTCAGCCTGAGTGTCTGGCACTGGGTCTGGTACTGGCACTGGGTCCTCAAGGGCTAGACCATAAGATTCAAATTGGAGGCGAGAGGCCTCGAGGGTGCCTTGGAACTGAGGCGACCGGATCAGCTGCGCGAAGATGTAGCGGTGATAATGAGCATACAATAGCTATCGGCGAGCACAAAGACCATCTAACACGGTGTCCTCGATCTCACAGATAAGGAAATCAACCACATCAAACTTTGAATGTGAGATCAGGGCACCAAGTAGCCAAAGCTGAATGTGAGTGGCGGCATCTCTATACCCCATCCAGGGTAGTAGTGTCCGTCTCATGATCTGATAGAGATACTGTCACACCCGGATTTTAGGGGTCCAAAACCCGGGCGCGAACATAATCACCAGGTGTGCTGGGACCAAGTCTCACACATATGATGAATCATGGCACAGGATCGAATGTCACATCTTTATATATAACAGGAGTTCTATACAAAATAAATAATTACATTATAAGGAGACAACGGTCCAGCAACCCAAAGTTGACTGGGAGACGACGGCCTAGACCTCTCACGAACTCATCACAGCATCCTCCAAGCTCCTCATCCTGTGGTACCTGTTCTTGACCTGTGGGGTGTGTGAGACAGCAAGAGTGAGCTCACATACGTTCATCGCTCAACAAGTTGTGGGGAATAATGTGCATGAACTCGCCAAAGGTGGGAGCTCACGTGAAGTGTAAGGCTTACCAAAGAAGATGGTTAGAGCTGAGCATTGCTTTTAAAGTTGGTCAAAATTTTATTAGCAGTTACTAAGTATAAGTAAATACCAACCCAATTAAATAGTAGAACAAAAGTAACAACATCACCTGCGATGCAATGCATATGCCAAATTGAATTTAAGTTCCATAATTTAATCATGTGAGTGTCCGAGCTGCTCATGACCGTGAGCACGGCTAGTATACCAGTTTTACACTCTGCAGAGGTTGCGCATCTTTACCCACAAGTCGTGTATCCCATGTCGCCAGGGTTTGCAAGGCCCTTAGACACTTCCGAGGTGAATGGCTAGGGATCCACTACGAGGCCTTTACAAAGTTCCACTAGCTTCCGAAAACCCGCTACAGTTTATAGGAAGTTCCAATGCAGGAATCCCTTGCAGGACCGCCATCGCAGCAAAATCCTCCCGAGGGCCTCCCTACACTGACCACTCCCCTACTGCCCTTGCCCCTTTCGGGTAAGGTAGTCTTCCACTAGCTTTCCTAATTAATCAGCCAAGGGGTCCCATTCCTCCCTTGTGGTAGCACTGTTTTCCCGGGTGGTTCTCCATGTTCCAATTAACATAATGATCTTATCATGAACAATAAATAACAACTGATAACAAAAGTGTAATCATGAATAGTGTATCTCCATACCCAAAACCACATATAGCACTAGCAAGTACTACCCAGAAAGTTCAGTGGTAAACAAGGTATAAAGATAGACAAACTAGGGTAACCTATTGGGTCCCATCCAAATTAACCTATGCAGATCATTATGATTAATTAGAACATGAGTGGGTAAAAGAAGTGATCAAGGGCACAACTTGCCTGGGACTTGAGAATCCAGGTACCAGGATGATCTTCAGGTGACTCGTGACCTCACTGCTAGTCGTAGCAATACAAACAGGCATGGTATAGGCAAAATTAACATCACATCAAACATAAGAACAAAATACACATTATTAATATACATATTAAAATAAGATCATAGGAACAGGAATCATTAATTTTGGAGTTATAGATTTTAAGTTATGAATTTCAAAGGTTTTATGTGTTTAAAATGGATTAAGTGAGAGATTAAATTTCTAATTGTTTTCATGACAAAACAGAGGCTCTAGGTGGTAGAGAATAAAATTACAAAATTTTAGAAAGTGGAATGGATTAATTTGGACTAAAAATGGATTTTCTATGATTTAAACAAGTTCTAGCATTTATTTATCTATTAAAAATCCATTTATAAACTATTTTCTCTGTTTTATAATACTCTGGACTGGGCCTCAATTACTGCAAAGCGCAGGGGGCTCGGGGATAAAATTCCTAAGACTCAGGCAACAGACGCCGAGGACGGCGGGTTGATTCGGGAAAAAGACAGGGTCTCTTTAGAAAGATTCCCAGGCCGAAGGGGTATGGAGCATTATGGGCCGTCCGATCTGAAACGAGGCGCCCAGATTAGATCCGCGACGGTGCGAATCGGTACGCAATGTCGTTCACAGGATCACGATCCTACGGCGCAGATCTAATTTTTCTCCCAGAGCCACCCGATCCATCCGATCGGATATCAACGGCCAACGTGAATCCGACCGAAGCGTTACGCGCCCTCTAATCTGAGCCGCCCGAAGGGAATCCAACGGCGGCCAGGTCGTCCCCAATCGAGCGCACCCGCACGGCGGCGCCGCCCCACACGCACGGCGGAGCACGCCGGCGAGGCTGCCAATCGGCCATCCCCGAGCGCCAAACCCAAATCGGACCGAGCTAAGCGTAGAGGGGGACTTGGCGAGCACGGTGAGGTGAGTTACCGGGCAGGTAGACCACTGGCAGAGGCAGGCCACGGCGGAGGGCGGAACAAGGACCAGGCGCGAGCACCGACGAGGAATTAAGAGCGGCGCGACCGGAGTTTGTGCCCCCCGAGTGGTCACACACCTGCGGAATGAGTGGAGCAACGCCCCGGCACCACCCGAAAGCTCGATTATGGAGTAACGACCAACAATCGTGGTGGCGGTGATGAAGGTTTCTCTCCCCTCTCTCTCTCCTATCTGTGTTCGCGGTGGAGCAGTGCCGATCTTCGGAGCGCATGAGCTGGGAAGACGGTGGCCGCATTTATACCCCGGGCGTGAGCGAGTCCGTCGTCCAGAGCCGGCCCGGTCCCGGCGGCGAGCTTCTCGCGCGGGTAGGCGAGCGACGCGCGAATCGTGGGAAGGTAGGTGCTGACAGCGCGGGTCCACGTGACAGCGAAACAGAGAGGTGCGCGGTGTAGAATGGTGAGCTGCACATGGGACCCACCGGTCAGTCAAATAGACGAGCGCGCGAGAGAGGTGGTGAGTCTGCACGCGGGGCCCACGTGTCATACCAGTCCAGCGCGCGCGTGGTTAAGTCAGTTGGGCCGCGCGGGGTGAATTGGCAACTGGGCCAGATTGGGAGTCCGAGGCCCAGGTAAGCTTTTTATCCTTTTTCTTTTTATTTTTCCTTTCTATTTTCTTCATTTTCAAACCAAATTTGAATTAGTTCAAACTTTTGTGGATCCTCATTTATAGACTCTATTTTTGCAATTAAAAATACCAAGCCTGAAGATATTTATTTATACATTTTATTTATATTTTCATATCTCTTCTCTTTTCCTTATTTTTCTTTTATTTTCTCCTTTCTCCATTCTTTCACAAATTCAAATTTAAAATACCAATTCAATTCAAACTTGTAACTGGTTCATTTTGGTGCAATTAAAAGTATTTGGTTTGAGAAAATTTATTCAAATATATTTCTCATGTTTTCATATTACTTCTCTTTTCTTCCCTTCCCATTTATTTTCTACTTTCTATTCCAAATTCAAATTTATACTTCTATTTTAGTTTTCAGATTTTTCAAATGTATCAATTGAAACCCAAAGGTGAATATAAACCATACTATTTTAATATTACTAATTTAAGTTTTATTCTCCTTGTTATTTATTTCATGGGATGTATAAATGGTTTTCTTTAAAAGAAAAATCCTTTTCTCATCATTTTCTTATTTCCTAATTTCCAAAGCATTATGATACTTTGTTTATATTTTTTTCTCTCCTACTAATTTTGGGTCTTACAGATACTTGGCCGCTGGAGTGAAATCTATTGGAGAGCATCGCGACCCATCTGTGAAAGGCGATTGAAACAGGGCCGCGACATGAGCTGTGGCTGGAGCGACTCTACCGTGAGGGCGTCGAGGAGGATCAGAAGTACCATAGCACAGGCTATGAAGGCGAGTTGACGACTCAGGAAATCCAAACAGCTAGTGAATCTGGCTGGCATGAATAGTGATATCCTCTCGCTCAAAACAGAACCTCATCCACTGGTGGTTGGGGTCTATCCATACTGAAGCATAAAATACTTGGACCCACTCCTCAACATATCTGTCGCTCGTAGTCAGTAGAGTGAGAAGTCCAGGCAGATAGGAGAGGTGCACCTCGGAATCCGCACTAGCTGCTAGCAGGAAAGCAGGGAGATCCAAGAGCTGGTGCGTTCGCAGTGCTATCTGTGCTGACAACTAAGCTCGAAAGAATGACTCCTAAATTCTGGTGCTAAACAAATCTGCCACTGTAGGGTCCCTCTGAGCAGGTAGCCAAGACTCCATGGGTACGTGTTTGAACCGACGTACCCGGGCCACAGTAGCACGCTATAGATCAATCAGACGAGGATCGGCAGCCAATGGTCGCACCTCGGTCTTGTCTCGCTCCCGGAAGCGGGCAAGTGGAATGGGTGGAACGGAAATGGGAGCGGGAGGAGGAATAGTGGAAGCGAGAGTGGTGGAGGTGGTAGGTATGGCTGAAGTGGTGGATGGCTCGGGGGCGACTAGAGCGGGCGAAGTCGGTGGTGGAGTGGTAGCAGTGGCGGGTGTAGAGGGAGCAGAGGAGCGAGGCCGAGATGCGAGTCGACGAACTCTGTATGCAATCTGATCTGACGATATCTGCAACTATCCACCTCACTCTGCCTGCTCTGCTGCTGTTGCCGCTGCAAGAGCTGCTCAGGCTGCTCTATCCAAACGCCGCTTCTTGCGGCCTTCCTGCTGCTCTAAGTACATGGTCTTCCCCTTGACCTGCCTGAAGGGGCGAGGAGGGTCCTCGTCGTCTCCTCCCCCTAGCGCTAACACATTCTTCGTGCGCACCATCCTGACCTAAAGACTGCATAGGAGAGTGAAAACTAAGCATGAGTAGATAGCAGCTGATAGGATTACAAAAGAACGGATAACTACCTGAAAATCTCACGTGGGAGAGAGAGAATCCAGGCAGGACAGGAGACGGGCTCACGGGCAGGCGAGATCACTGAAATGACAGAAGAGGTGAGCACGTATTAGTCATATAGTCATAAGTATATAAAATGTGAATAAATACATACACAGAGAGTTATGACACAGAAAACGAGTGATTTGGCGATATAGAGGTCAAACGACGCGGAAAACGACGTTTGAACGAGGAATAGTGCCATAGAAGGTTTGAAATTGGAATTGAGGCATGAAATGACTAGGAATTGAGCCGATACTTCATGAGTAGGTTAATATGAGTAAATATGAGTGAAGTGTGCACTTGGTTTGAATTTAGGCGAAGAAAGTGAATTTGTGGCACTCGGCTCGGAATCGATCGCTAGAAAGGGGAATTTGAAGTCTGGGATATCGGATTGGTGTGAAACTTGGCAAAGATATTACTAGAGGAGGAATGAAGGTAGTGGAAAAATCTGGGACCAATTTGAGCAAATTTGACTGGTTTGGGCATTTCACCGAGCACTTGGTGTGCGGGGGTTTAGGTTTGAGGTGAAATGGCTATTCTAGGGTTTGAAACCTCCCAACGGGAGAGAGGAACCTGCATGGGGATACAAAGAGACACAATGGCACACATCCATGTAGTAGGCTCCATAATTTTGGACAGGAATGAGATTGAATCAAAGGGTGGGAGATGGAACCCTTTGCACCTTAGAGAACAAGCAGAGAAAAAAAGGAGAAGTAAAGACAGGTCACCAGAGGATGAAGAGGGAGGTGAGTACTGAGTAGTAGAGGTTCACCGGAGCATGGCTGGAGCTCATCGGCGGTGAGGTGGGAACGCTAGAGCACCAAAGACCGAGTGGGAAAACAGACAGAGAGCCAGGCTCGGGCTCGTGCAGGGGAAGCGTTTTTGAAAACACATTATGGGCGCACCGGACAACCTACAGTGCATGTCCGGTGCACACCGGACAGCGCACAGAAGAAAAGGAGATCTGCGCGCGCCAGTCGGTGCATCGGACAGTGTATAGTGCAGTGTCCGGTGCACACAGGACTGTCCGATGAGCCTAGACAGAGAGGATTTTTGAAATTTTTTAAATTTTCTATCTAATTTTGAACCAAACCAAATCCCAACTTATAAGCACACAAAAGCACATCTGTTGGGACAGGTATTGGTACCCTCATATATTTTCCCATAATTTTCAAAATATTTTGCCATAGGCTAGATAATTTTTAGAGAAAATAGCCAAATGGTGAGATTTGCATTGCGGCTTTGCACTAGGGGTTTTATTGATGTTTTGGGTTTTGAATACTCCCCCTAAGTGCAGTGCCACATGCATATCTCAAGAACCAACAATTACATAATAAATAAGAATTTAAGTACAAAAAAGCTTAAAGTTAAGACTTGTCAAGTTTGAGCCCGAGTTAAGCTTTTTCACTCGCTTTGTTGGCGGTTATCTTAACTAGGTTAGACAAGCCCTAGATGCAATATAAGAAATTTAAATATGCAATACAGGCTTGACAACACCATTTTGAGATTTTAAATGAAATTTCTGAGATCAAGAATGTTTAATTCATTCTTCAACATACAAAAGCGGGTTTTATCAAGTGGCTTAGTGAAAATGTCCGCTAATTGATCTTCCGATCTCACTCCTTCTAAAATAATGTCTCCTTTAGCAACATGATCTCTAAGGAAGTGATGACAGATATCAATGTGCTTAGTGCGAGAGTGTTGTACAGGATTGTTAGCAATTTTAATAGCACTCGCATTGTCACACAACAAAGGTACCTTTTCTAGAACTACGCCATTGTCTAGAAGAGTTTGTTTCATATATAAAATTTGTGTGCAACAAGCACCCGCGGCAATGTATTCCGCTTCGGCGGTTGACAAGGCAACACCATTATGTTTCTTTGTGAATAAGGTTGTGTCAACGGTCCTGATCTTGAAGCTCTTTTCGATGAGGAAGTCGTGAAGACGCTCATACCAAGCCCTTGGAGCTTGCTTTAACCCATATAGCGCCTTGGACAACCTGCAAGCATGATTAGGATATCTAGGGTCTTCAAACCCGGGTGGTTGCTCAACATATACAAGTTCATTTATGAAGCCATTTAAAAATGCACTTTTTACATCCATTTGATAAAGCTTTATATCATAGCATGATGCATATGCAAGTAGGATACGGATGGCTTCAAGTTGAGCAACCGGTGCAAAGGTCTCTCCAAAATCTAAGCCTTCAACTCGAGAGAAGCCCTTTGCAACAAGTCTTGCCTTGTTCCGCACAATCACGCCTTGATCATCTTGTTTGTTTCTGAACACCTATTTTGTTCCAATGATTCTTGCATCTTGTGGAGGCTTCTCCAGGGTCCAAACTTGGTTACGGGTGAAGTTGTTTAGTTCTTCATGCATGGCATTCACCCAGTTCGGATCCTGTAGCGCCTCATCTATACATGTAGGTTCAATACAAGAAACAAAAGAGTGATGTTCAATAAATTAAGCATGTTTATGTGAACGAGTGATAACCCCTTGTGAAGGACTCCCAATGATTTGATCTTGTGGGTGTGCTTGAAGTAGTGATGAGTTTCTCTTGTCAACCACTTGGGAAGAAGGTCCTGAAGCATCAACATCTTCGGCTTGTACCCTTGCTTGTTCATGAGAGACAAATATATCTTCATTTGCATGCCTCTCATCTTTTTCATCATCATGTGGTACATTTGATGAAGAAGGTCTATCAATAATTTGCACCTCTTCTTCATCTTCTTTTGGTTTGATGGCTCCAATTGGCATGTTCTTCATGGCTTCCCTAAGTGGTTCATCATCTACATCATCAAGATTTTCAAGTGCTCCTTGGGAGCCATTAGTCTTATCAAACTCCACAACCTATGTTTCTTCTACTACGCCAGTGGCATGATTGAATACTCGATATGCTTTGGATTTTGATGAATAACCAAGTAGAAAACCAATATCACAACGTCTTTGAAACTTCCCTAGGTGACGATGCTTCTTGTAGATGTAGCATTTGCATCCAAACACCCGAAAGAAGGAGATGTCTGGCTTTTTCCCATTTAGCAGTTCATAGGGAGTCTTCTCAAGTAGCCGGTGAAGAAATAGCCTGTTTGATCAATAACATGCAATGTTGACAACTTTGGCCCAAAACCTCTCCGGTGTGTTATACTCATCAATCATTGTTCTTGCAAGTGTGATCATGGTCATGTTCTTCCTTTCAACAACTCCATTCTGTTGAGGTGTATATGTTGATGAAACTTCATGCTTGATCCCAATCTTATCACAATATTCATGTATGTTGGTATTGTCAAATTATTTTCCATTGTCACTTCTAATCTTCTTGATCTTTTAATCAAATTCATTTTGAGCCTTCTTGGCAAACTTCTTGAATATAGATGCAACTTCAGATTTATCATGGAGAAAGAACACCCAAGTGTATCTTGAAAAGTCATCAACAATAACTAGACAATAGAGGTTGCCACCAGCACTATCATAAGTTGTTGGTCCAAATAGATCCATGTGAAGCAGTTCCAGTAGCCTTGATGTTGACATGAAAGCTTTTGTAGGATATGTGTTAGCAACTTGCTTTCTAGCTTGACATGCACTACAAGGCTTGTCCTTTTCAAATACAACATGCTTTAGTCCTCTAACCATGTCCTTTAGTATTTTCTTGAGTGTGCTCATTACAACATGTGCAAGCCTTCTATGCCATAGCCATCCAAGTGATGCTTTGGTAAAGAGGCAAGTTCTTAAGTCTGCAGCTTCAAAGGTGAAATCCACTAAGTAGAGATTGTTGTATATAAATCCTTTGAACACCATTGAATCATCATCCATTTTTGATACAATAACCTATGTAGGAGTGAATAAGCATTGATGGCTAAGATCACAAAGTTGACCTACTGATAATAAGTTGAAGCTCAAAGGTGCAACTAAGAGAACATTTGAAATTGAGGGATCATTTCAAATTGCCACCTTGCCAAGTCCTCGAACTTTTCCCTTTGAATTTTCCCCAAAAGTGATTTTATCTTGTCCATCAACATTCTCATCAAGTGAGGTGAATATTCGTGGGTTGCCAGTCATATGTTGAGTGCATCCACTGTCAATAACGCAATGGCTCCCACCGGTCTTGTAGTTCACCTACATCCACAGACAAATCAAGCTTGAATTTTGAGGGCCCTATTTTGCATAGGACCAGTGACTTTCTCAATCAAGGACTTTGCAACCCAAATTTGTCTAGGTCTACTCTTGCTTGGTGGACCTAGGAATGTAACTTTGACTTTTCCATTTGCTATTTTTCTTAGAACATAGTGGGCATTGAAGGCAAATGGTCTTGAGTGCTTTGGCAAGGGAGTTGGTGGTTTGGCTTTGCAGTTGTGGGCAAAATGACCTTCTTTTCCACACTCAAAGCATTTGATAGGCTTATGAGTCTGCTTTGGCTTGTATTGATTTGTAGCTTTCTTTTGTACAAAAGAATTATATCCAATACCACTCTTGTTGTTTTTAATGACAGTGTTCATGAGCAATTAATTTTGGAGGTATTGGCCCTTGTTAAACTTTTGCACACTTGTTGCAAGATGTTCATTTTCACTCTTAAGTTTATTGACCTCATTTTTAAGCCTTTCATTATCCACTGCCAACTCATTGTTAAAGTCATTGTTCTCAATGACAACTGTTGGGGACTTGTTCTCAAATACTAAGAGTTAAGAACAAGGCAACATAAAAAGTGTTAAGTGTTAAAGTCCTTCGTCCTTCGAAACATTATTCCCCTTCGGGAAATAATGAGTTTCGGACGAAGGTCACAAGAGACATACCTTCGTAAATATAACAAGTAATGACGAAGGATTCATATAAAGCATGAAATATAATATAAACATCATAGAATCATTTCTATTTTATTAACATGAAGAAATAGAAATGATTTCAAATTACAAATATACCTTCGGTCTTGAGAGAAGGTAAAAGTACAAGCGTGACGCAAAAGCCAATGCCAAGTCAGCGTGAACAGTACGGGAGTACTGTTCATCTATTTATAGACGCGGGACGCAGCCCACGTAAAATTACATCCATGTCCATTACATTCGTTAATGACTTATGGAAATCTGTCAAGGCCCACGTAGTCTTTTCATCTTTAAGTCGGTTCCCCTTTCTGCTATCGCGACGAAGCTTCCCTGCGCACAGCTTCGGCTGTGCATCATCCTTCGTGGAGCTTGGTAATCAGCTCGTCCTTCGTCTGGTCCAGGCTTCGTCCTGACCGTACTTCATGTTCATAATTCTGAGTCCGAAGGTACCTGTTCACATAATCCACTTGGAAAACATTGTCAAATCATGTTTTTGAGGACCTTCGGAGGACGAAGGCCCCCAACAGTAGCCCCTCGCAATATTAATTTGTTAATAATAAATTCAGATTGCGATATGGACGAAGGCCTTGAGCCGAAGGTCCGAAAAAACACCTTCCCTTTGCTAGAATAGCAACATTCACTGACAAGTGGGGTCTTTCAATTTTCAACGCCCTGGGCGTATAAATAAGATCATACCGCAAACTTATTTGGTACACGCTCTTGCCATCTGCTTCGGCCCACTACATTTTTAGCTCTTGTGCACTAAGATTTGCTGATCTTTTTGTTTTTAAAGCTTCGGCCTTGAAAACAGTTTTTTAGCGCTTCCGAAGATGTCTGAAGGTAAGAAGATCGCTGCCGAGACGAAGCTGAGCCTCGACGAAGAGAAGAACTTGGGGTTCCTTATAGCGATGGCGGAAACCAACACAGAGAAAATCACCAAGGAAATTCTTGAAGGTTTGTCCGAAGATACTGATGACAGCGACAGTTTTGATGTAGAAAGTGGTGGGGAAGAATCCGAAGATCGACCATGGCGACCAAGTCACACGGTTTTCGGGAAAACTACTATTAAGCAGAGCCATATTGATAATATGAGGGGGCGGTATTTTCGAGATATATCTATTGTGAGGGCTGACGCTGGAAAAAAGACTTCTCCCACCCCCGAAGAAGATGAAGTTGTAATTTTCCGAAGCTTTCTCAAGGCTGGGCTTCGATTCCCGCTAAGCAACTTTGTTGTTGAGGTACTAAAAACATTTCAAGTCTACCTTCATCAACTTACTCCCGAAGCTATCATAAGAATGGGGATGTTTGTCTGGGCTGCAAGAAGCCAAGGTTTAGAACCAAATGCTAAAAGTTTTTGCAACATTCATGAGTTGTTGTATGAGACGAAGCCCTGGGGAAAAGAACAATATCACAACAATTTTGGGTGTTACAGCTTCGGTGCCCGCTCCGGGTCAAGCCGCCCTGTGCCAACTTTTCGGAAGAGGTGGCCCAGAGCCTGGATGACTGAATGGTTCTATGTAAAGAATGACTTAACAGCGCAAGAAAATATCAAGAGTATCATTATGCGCCCCATCTGGCAACGCTTCGGACTTCGAAGGCCGAAGGTTGAAATGGATGAAGCGGCCGAGGAATGCCAAAGGGCCTTCGGCGTAATCTGCTCTTTCATTGGGACAAGGGACTTGGTCCAAGAGCATATTGCTTTCAGGGTGTGGCCACTTGCAGAAAAGTGGGAAATGCCGAAGGAGACCATTAAAGATTCCGACGAAGGCGGACTGGTCAGACTGAAATACACATTCAAATATGCAGATAAATTTGTTGAACCTGATGATGACTGGTTGAAAAGCATTGAAACATTAAGTGACGAACTGCTTGGGGCATATTCGAAGGCCGAAAATACTGCGTTATCAGCAGCCTTCGGAGGCCGAAAGAAGAAAAGGCTCAACCGAGTATTCGACGCAGTCGGGTTTGTCTACCCTGACTATCATTATCCGGTACTGGGTCGCAAAAGAAAAATTCCTTCTCCTGCGACAGAAGCTACCACAAGTGCCACTAGTGAGTCAGCGCCGCAAAGGAAAAAGATGAAGGTGCTCACCCACCGAGCGCGCTTTATTGAGCCGGCCATAGTGCCAAAATTTATTGGTGAAGTCTCTTTGGCCTCTGAAGCTACAGAACCAGCTCCAGTGCCGAAGATAGAAGAGAAAACTGAAGCGCTTCTGGTAGAAAAAGCAGAAAAACTGAAGATTGAAGAGCGAAAAATATCGGAAATCTTAAGTCCTTCAGCAACTGTTGAAACAACAAAAAATCAAAAGGGGCCGTCGGTGACCCCGAGAAGAAAAAGAATGGTGAACGTGTTAGATGTTTTGGAGACAATTAAGTCTTCAAGCACAACTCCAAAAGGGACTATTGAAGTTGCTGAAGTGTCTACCGAAGCTGAAGTTGCTGAAGCTTCGAAACGACAACCTGAAGCTGAAGCTGGGCCTTTAGAGCCCACCAAGGAACAATCTTTGGAGACCGAGAAAATATCAGAACCAGCTTTGGTTAAAGAAATTGACACTGCCGCCCCCGAAGCTCCTTCCAGCGCACGCGATTACATCGTGCGACATGCTTCGGGGAAGAAATTATCCGAAGAGGAAACTTACGAAGCTAACTACTATGCTAGAGAGCTAAAGTATCCGAAGGGGGCGATAGTATTCAATGGGACAAATGAAGATGACTTCCTATACTGCCTCCCTGATAACAAAGAATTATCCGTCTGCCGGGAGATGGCTAGAAGTATGGGTTTCCCGAAGCTCGAAGCTGGATTGTGTGCTATGACGAAGGAAGATCTCGCAGACAGTCTTGCATACAATAGCTTAAAGGTATGGGAATTAGACGCTTGAAAAAATTTTTATTACGTAATTCTTTCTTTTATTCTTATATAGATTCTTTTTTGTATAGGGTTTAATTCTAAGCAACGCATTAAGAGCACAAAAGAACGCCGAAGATGAAAGCTACGAAATTGCGTTCAACAATTTACGTTCAGAAGTTATTAAACTGAGAAACGAAGCTCTAGAAAAAGACAAAATTTTGCTTACATTAGTAGACAAAGTAAAAAAGGACGAAGCTGCTGCGCAGATTCAGACCGAAGCTCACAAACGCGAGATTAAAGATCTTCAGAAACAACTGGCCCGGGCGAAAGAAGAGCGCATACTTGAAGAAACAAGACGGGAATGCAGCGACCAATGGGCTGATCATTTGGAGGCAACCGTGGAAGAGCTTCGGTCTTCTAAGAAAAAATGCTACGAAAAATCCATGGAATGCGTGAATAAAATTAAAACCAGCTTCGCCAGCGTGGGCGCCTTTTCCAGCGAAGAGAATTTCTCAAGAGGCAATCCCGAAGGTCCACTGGAATGGATTAGTCACGAAGCAGAGGCCTTCGAGGAGATTCTGAGTAGTCGTGGCGACATCTGCGCTTTTTCGGGCGCCAGGGGAATTGCTTCTGTCTTAGAGAAGAAGGGTTGCGGGCATGTAAAATCTTTAGCTCAGTCCGAAGCTGCCTTATCCTCCGAAGACATCAAAGACCCCTCGGCCGAAGCAAGCGTGGTTGGTGGTAAATTCTTTACTGATATTTGGAACGACGGCGGCCGAGGAATGGCGCAAGAAATCATTCAAAGGAGTGAAAAGGCATCCATGATGCTAGAAAAGTGACAGAAGCTGCCGAAGGGCAAATAGGTATTAATTAGTCGTTCTTATTGTGTTGTAATTTTTATTTCAAACTTTATTCGCGATTTGTAATAGTAATGAAGAAATGTTCTCTTCCCTCAGAACCTGCTGGATCGACTGCCGACCCTCACACAAAAGGAGATGACGAGATTAAACGAATGGCCGAAGCTATCATGGATAAAGTTGTTGATCAACTTCTAAATGAGGCCGCCGAAGCAGTATTAAGAGAAGACTAAATGTTATTAGAAAAAACATTGGAAGTGTGATCTTTGTAATATTTTGTACATTTGAATGTAATATACAAGTCTCTTTTCATTATTCAATTCTTTACGATGCATGAAATTCTACATACATACCATTTTTGAGCCTTCGGCGAAAAAACACCTTCCCTTCTTTTCATGCTTCGTGAAGAAAACATTCTCCGTTAAAACTGTTCTGATAAATCACATCCATGCTTCGTGTAAACATTCTCCGAAGCTATTTTCCGAAGATTATCATTGTATTCCCTCGTGACTTTACACAATTTGCTCTTTCTCAAAGCATCCTTTCGAAGGTCGATACTGTGTCCCCTTCTTTTGCCATGTGCAACATGATGTATGATGCTTATGCTATGCAAAATGATGTGATGATGTTATGTTATGCAAATGACATTTGTTCCGAAGATATACACAAAATATATTTGTAAGCTCTGCATTCCCTTAGGAACGTCTTTGGAGCTTCTTCGCCTTTTACTTAGGCGGTATAAGCTCTGCATTCCCTTAGGAACGTCTTTGGAGCTTCTTCGCCTTTTACTTAGGCGGTATCAGCGTTGACTTTTCGCTGTATGCTCTGCATTCCCTTAGGAACGTCTTTGGAGCAAAAAACTTACACTGCGCTCCCTTTGGAACGGCTTTTTGTAACTTCGGCAACTTACTCTGCGTTCCTTAGAACGACTTTTTGTTGCTTCGAAGGATTTTTAATAATTCGAAGGTCCTCCTTGTTACCACAAATATTTAAGCTTCAGCAACTTAAGCCTGTGGAGAAGATAGATTTTCCTCATAACCAACCTCGAAACTATTATATGAAAACTGAAATGTTCTTTATTACACAGAAAATAGAACTTAAACGGAAAAGACTGTTATCAAAGTAGGATATCTGTCAATAAATGTGCTTCGATTCTGGCACAGTACTATTGACTGTGCGAGCTTCAGATTGCTCTCTGAGATCCCTTTGGTGCGGAACATATTGGCTCCCTTCTGGCTGTTGGCCTTGTTGCAGCGGAGGTGGAGGCGGGGGCTGTTGCCATGAAGCTTGAGGTTGACTCGCCGAAGCTACGGAAACTGCAGGGTGGTTGCCCACATATTCCGGGATGTAAGGCTGATGGTACGAAGCAGTATGCATGACCTGCTTCGGCTGTCCTTGTTGCGCTGCAGCTTCTGCTAGCTCCTTTTGTTTCTGGATGGTGACATGGCACATCCTGGTGGTATGGCCCTTGTTCTCACCGCAGAATAAGCAAAATGTCCTCCTTGGTTGATCTCCAAATCTCCCGCCGAAGCCCCTGGCGCCTCTGCCTCTTGGAGCTGGTGGCCGAAAGAAAGTTTGCTGTTGCCCCGAAGCCTGTGAGGAGCACTGCGGCCTGTTCTGCTGACTCCCCTTATCATCATTTTGAGTGTTGTGGATGGACCTGACATGCCTCGGATAGAATCTTCCCCCGAAGCCCCTGGTCATCTCAGAAAATCTGAAGGCCTCCTCCCTTCTTTGGCGAAAGTCATTATCAGCACGAATGTACTCGTCCATCTTTTGGAGCAGCTTCTCCAGAGTCTGAGGAGGCTTCCTAGCAAAGTATTGGGCTGCAGGTCCAGGACGAAGCCCCTTGATCATGGCTTCGATGACAATTTCATTGGGCACCGTTGGTGCCTGTGCCCTCAAACGCAAGAACCTTCTGACATACGCCTGAAGGTATTCCTCATGATCCTGAGTGCACTGGAACAAGGCTTGAGCAGTAACCGGCTTCGTCTGAAATCCTTGAAAGCTGGTTAACAACATATCCTTCAGCTTCTACCATGAGGTAATAGTTCCTGGTCGAAGGGAAGAATACCAGGTCTGAGCAACACTCCTGACGGCCATGACGAAGGACTTTGCCATGACTGCAGCATTGCCCCCATACGAAGACACTGTTGCTTCGTAGCTCATCAAGAACTGCTTCGGGTCTGAGTGGCCGTCAAACATAGGAAGCTGGGGTGGCTTATAGGATGAAGGCCAGGGTGTAGCCTGCAGCTCAGCGGACAGAGGAGAGGCATCATCGAAAACAAAATTTCCATGATGGAAATTTTCATACCAGTCATCTTCGTTGAAGAAGCCCTCCTGACGAAGGTCTTTTTGTTGAGGCCTTCGGTCTTGCTCATCGTGGGTAAGATGACGGACTTCTTCAGCAGCTTCGTCTATCTGCCTTTGCAGCTCAGCTAGCCTGGCCATCTTCTCTTTCTTCCTCTGCACCTGTTGATGAAGTATCTCCATATCCCTGATTTCTTGGTCTAGTTCATCCTCCTGAAGCGTCGGGCTGACGGCCTTCCTCTTCTGGGTTCGAGCCTCCCGAAGAGAGACGGTCTCCTGGTTGTGGTCCAGCGGTTGCAATGCTGCAACCCCAGTCGCTGAAGCTTTCTTCGGCGCCATGGCAAAGGTCTATAGCTTCCGAAGGTGTTCAAAAAGCTCGAAGTGGAAGTGAGTTCACCGGAGGTGGGCGCCAATGTTGGGGACTTGTTCTCAAATACTAAGAGTTAAGAACAAGGCAACATAAAAAGTGTTAAGTGTTAAAGTCCTTCGTCCTTCGAAACATTATTCCCCTTCGGGAAATAATGAGTTTCGGACGAAGGTCACAAGAGACATACCTTCGTAAATATAACAAGTAATGACGAAGGATTCATATAAAGCATGAAATATAATATAAACATCATAGAATCATTTCTATTTTATTAACATGAAGAAATAGAAATGATTTCAAATTACAAATATACCTTCGATCTTGAGAGAAGGTAAAAGTACAAGCGTGACGCAAAAGCCAATGCCAAGTCAGCGTGAACAGTACGGGAGTACTGTTCATCTATTTATAGACGCGGGACGCAGTCCACGTAAAATTACATCCATGTCCATTACATTCGTTAATGACTTATGGAAATCTGTCAAGGCCCACGTAGTCTTTTCATCTTTAAGTCGGTTCCCCTTTCTGCTATCGCGACGAAGCTTCCCTGCGCACAGCTTCGGCTGTGCATCATCCTTCGTGGAGCTTGGTAATCAGCTCGTCCTTCGTCTGGTCCAGGCTTCGTCCTGACCGTACTTCATGTTCATAATTCTGAGTCCGAAGGTACCTGTTCACATAATCCACTTGGAAAACATTGTCAAATCATGTTTTTGAGGACCTTCGGAGGACGAAGGCCCCCAACAACAACCTTTCCTCTAGTAGTTGCATCAATCAAATATCTCTTCAATTTTTGGTTGTCTAATGTCAAGACTTCAACTTTTTCAGTCAGTTCATCATGAAGACTAGTTTGATCATCTTGGCTCAAATCATCACATGAGGTTGCTACATCAATCTTAATAATAGGGTTAATAGCCTCATGTATATTGCAAGATAAAAGCTCATTTGCAACAAGAAGATTATCATGATCAATTTTAATCTTTGTATAATCTTCCTTAATTTTTACTAGTCTATCTTTCAACTCCCTATTTGCTTCATTTAACTTGTCACACTTATCCTTAGCATCTTTTAGGGAGGATTTAAGCTCATTTACAGTGGATGACATAGTTTTATTTTCTTCTTTCATCTCATCACTAGCTTTTACAACTATGTCATATTTGGCATTTAAAAATTCATTTTCATCTTTCAACCTATCACATTTAGCTTTTGACTTCCTAATGATTTGAGTGTATTCCTTAAGCAAGTCAGCTAGTTCATCATAGGAAGGTGAAGCAAATTCATCATCACTATCACTATCACTATCATCAATAATATCATTATCAATTTGTACCTTCTGTTCACCTTTAGCCATGAGGCATAGGTGAGAAGTCGATGAGGGTGATGGTGGTGGTGAAGAGAAGTCCCCAACGATGGCAGCAACTTTTTCATCATTTTCTTCTTCACTTGAAGAAGACCCACTTGAAGACTCAATGTCAGTGAGTCAGTCACCAACAATGTATGCCTTTCCATTTTTCGTTTTGTGAAACCTCTTGTGCTTCCCATCCTTCCTCTTGAAGAATTTCTTTTCCTTTTTCTCGTCATCACTGTCATCATCTTTTTTGCCCTTGAACTTGTTCTTCTTGGGCTTGTTGCATTGATGAGCAAGATGACCAAGCTCTCCACAATTGTAGCAGTCCATTTCAGAGATGGGCTTCCTTTTACTGGAGAAGAATTTCTTCTTTCTTGAGTCAAACTTGATGCCTTCTCTGTTGAGCTTCTTTAACATCTTGGTGGTCTTCCTCACCATCAAAGCAATGTTAGCATCAAGATCATCATCACTTGAGGATTCCTCCTCAATTTGCACTTTAGCTTTTCCTTTCTTTTATTGATTGGCTTTGAGAGCCAAATCCTTTCTCTTGGAAGATGACTCATCCTTGTCATTTATGTGCATGTACATCTCATGAGAATTGATCTTTCCCAATATTTATGTAGGAGTAGCAACTGAAAGATCCATCTGATGCAGCACTGTGACAATGTGTCCATATTTGTCAATTAGGAGGACACTGAGAATCTTCCTCACAACATCCGGTTGTGAAATTTGGGTGAGCCCCAAGCCATTTACTTCCTCTACAAGAATATTGAGACGTGAGTACATAGCATTGCCATTTTCATTTGCAAGCATCTCAAAAGAATTTAATTTTGTCATAGCAATGTGATATCTCTCCTCACGCTCACTTCTAGTCCATACATGTAGAGCACATATATCCATCCACAAATCATGAGCATTTCTATAGGTTCTTGAAAGGGAAATAGGGTTTGACCTTTTCCTATAAATATTTTTGGTGGTTGATTGCCTAACACAAATAATTGGACTAACTAGTTTGCTCTAGATTATATGATCTACAGGTGCATAAAGGTTCAACATAAACCAATAGAAGATAAAAGATAGGGTTCAAATTCAAAGGAGCAAGAACCTTGAGAGTGCTCTGGTCTGGTGCACCAGAATGTCTGGTGTGCCACCGGATAGTGTTCGGTGCACCAGGACCGTACAAGTCCAAACTCGCCACTCTCGGGTTTTCCAGCGTCGCTCCGCTATAATTCACCGGACTGTCCGGTGTGCCACCGGACTGTCCGGTGTGACAGCGGAGCAACGACTCTTCGACGCAACGGTAGTCTGCACAGTGCCCCTGACAGCGCTACAGTTCGCGGCAAAAGTCAGAGCAGAGGTCAGAGGCGCACCGGACAATGAATAGTGCCTGTCCGGTGTGGCACCGGACTGTCCGGTGCCACCAGAAGTCAGTGCTCCAACGTTCGACTGCATCAGAACCCTAACGGTTGGGTGACGTGGCTGGCGCACCGGACTGTCCGGTGCGCCCATCGACAGCAGCCTGCCCTAACGGTTGTTTTACTGGGTGAGGGCTATAAATACCCCCAACCACCTCCACTCTAACCATCCAAGCATTCATCACTCTCCATTCAATACAAGAGCAAAGTGCAACAATCCAAGACACAAATCAAAGCCACTGATCCAATCAAAGTCCCCAATTCAATTCTAGTGCATTAGGACTTGTGAGAGGATCACTTGTGTTTCTTGTTGCTCTTGTTTGTTTGACTTGGCTTTCTTTTCTTTCTCACTTCTTACTCTCAAGCTTTGTAAGCGAAGCAAGAGACACCAATTGTGTGGTGGTCCTTACGGGGTCTAAGTGACCCGTGAGATTAAGGAAGAAGCCTCACTCAGTCTAGGTGACTGTTTGAGAGAGGGAAAGGGTTGAAAGAGACCCGGTCTTTGTGACCACCTCAACAGGGACTAGGTTCTTTAGAACCGAACCTCGGTAAAACAAATCACTATGTTCATCCGCATTATCTCTTGGTTGATTTGTTTTCCCTCTCTCTCCCGGACTTAACATTCGCTCTAACGCTAACCCCGGCTTGTAGTGTGTGCTTAAGTTTATAATTTTTAGATTCCGCCTATTCACCCCCCTCTAGGCGACTTTCAATTGGTATCAGAACCCGGTACTTCATTTAGAGTCTAACCACTCGAAGTGATGTCGGGAGGATCCGCCAAGAGGGAGATGGAAACCGGCGAGAAGGCCACAAGCCACGGGAAGGCTCTATCAAGGGAGTCCGACGCCAAAGGAAGGGAGGAATCACCTCCCCGCGTCAAGTCGCACCGGAGTGGCGACAAGAAGAAGAAGATGAAGAAAGTGGTCTGCTACGGGACTGATTCTTCGTCACCCTCCACCTCCGGCTCCAACGCTGCGTCCGTCACTTCTAGGCACCATGAGCACAAGAAGTTTAGTAAGATTTCTCTATGCTATCCCCGCATTTCAAAACACGCTTCTTTACTTTCCGTCCCATTAGGCAAACCACCGTTTTTTGATGGTGAGTACTATTGTATGTGGAGTGATAAAATGAGACATCACCTAACCTCACTCCACGAAATATATGGGATATTGTTTGGAGCGCAGGTACCATCCGTGGGGGACGAGGGCTACGACTCGGACGAGGTCGCCCAAATCCGGCACTTTAACTCCTAAGCCACTACTATACTCCTCGCCTCTCTAAGTAGAGAGGAGTATAATAAAGTGCAAGGGTTAAAGAGTGCCGAAGAGATTTGGGACGTTGTAGGATGTAGGACACTGACTAGAGGGGGGGTGAATAGACGGTTTTGACTAAAATCAAAAAATACTAGAGAAATTTAATCAATATGACGAGAGGTATAAATTCTCTAGTGACAACAAGTAAGCAATCTATGAGAATCAACTATGGTAATTGTATACAAGAAGAATAATATGCGAAATACTAATTACTTGCACGGTAATAAGCAATGCAAGAAAAGAAAGACACCCAATTTTATCCCGTGGTATCGGTGATTTGCCGATCACACCTTATCCACGTTGAGGTGGACTTAAGCTCTCACTTGCTCCTCTATCAAGACGCGACTTGATCTTTGAGCCAAGTGGATAAGAAATCACTCAATACCTCGTTTCCACTAATGTCACCTTTGTCGCTCTGGCGAGGTAGGCGTGAACCCCTCACAATCGACACCGCGGCTCCTCCACAATCTTCTTGGAGAGCTCGACAGAGACAACACCCGAGTCGTCTAGGAGGCGGCAACCTCCAAGAGTAACAAGCCAATGACGCTTGCCCGGTGTACCACCTAGTGCCTCAAGAATCACCAATGGATGCAAATGCACTAGGAACTCTCAATCTCTCACTAGAATGCAATCTCAAGCAAGGAGTGTGAGAGAATGAGTGGGAGGACCACAAATGAGCTCAATGTGTGCAAGGAATGGCCAAGAGAGCCATCACACACGAGCTCCCCTTCTATTTATAGCCCACCTCACAATTCCAACCGTTATGTGCAACTAGCACACTTTCTGCGCACACGCGGATGGTCCGCGCCCTGAGGCCGGACGGTCCACCGTACAAGTAATGGCTAGTTTTCCCATTTGAAATCTGTCAGAGCTGTCAGAAAAGCGAGGTCCAGACAGTCCGCTAACCTTGGTCGGACCGTCCGAGACCTGGCAACTTGGAGCACCAGAGCTCTGACCATGAAGAGTTAACACACGTGGACTATCCACCCTACAAGGCCGGACGATCCGCGACCTAGGAGTCAGTAGTCTGGGCTTAGTCCCTGGATAGTCCGTAGTACAAGTGCCCAAAAACACACAGTCCCTGCCCAAACAAATTTGGCACCTGCGGACGGTCCATCGACCCTTGCCGGACAGTCCGCACAATAATATAGGGACTGTGCAGAGAGCAACCCTCTCGGGTCAGGACTGCGGACGGTCCGGCCCCAAGGCCTGGATGGTTCGCAGTACAAATGTACAGGACTAGTTCAAAGTGAACTACTCCGGTCCCCACTGGATGGATCGCGGACGGTCCACCCACTTGGCCCGGACGGTCCGCCAGCCCCATGACTTAGCAACTTTTCAAACACGCTTTCAAAAAGATTTTTAACTCTCGAGACTGGAAGTGTTGTTAGTCCTCATGCAAATGCAACCACTAGATGCTCTATGAGGCACTAAGTTTTACACAGACCAAAGTCATTGACCCCTCTTAATAGTACGACCATCTAGCCTACTAATCTGGTCAAATATCTTCTCTAAACTCCTAGAGACCGGCAAAAACAAAAACCTATGTTATTCCTTTGCCTTCACTTGATCCACAACCAATGCTTATAAGTCTCCAAGATTTTCTGTTCTATGTGGTCCAACTTGCATTCTTATTTCTCCAAGAACCGTTAGTCCACAAATAGTTGTCATTAATTACCAAAACATCACTAAGGGGCCTAGATGATTCACAATCTCCCCCTTTTTGGTAATTGATGACAACACTACACATTTTATCCAAGAGAAATTTTGATTTTCAAATCTTCCTCATACCTTAGGTATAAGAAGGATTTTAGAGATGAGTTTCATAAGACTTATCTTGATTTGAAGTTCCATCCGAGAGATAGATAAGTCTCAACAAAACTCAGTGTGTAGGAATAGCTCCCCCTATATGTGTGCATGATATTTCTAGTTGAAGATATGACACACATAATCGATCGGAGTTGTGATGGAGATCTTCCTACAGTCATGGTTATCGAGGCATACAAGAAGTAATATGTAAAAAATAAGCGCAACAAATTTAATCACTCCTCGATCAACGATTCACTAAATAATTCGAACTAATAGAAACATAAGATTTAGCAAACATAGTTCAATCCACAGGATATTACAAACATTTGTTCACAAACATAGGACATAGTTCACCAAATACATAAGACATAAAGTTCAAATAGTAAATATGCATATGTAAAGTCTCAATGTCCACATGAGCTCCCCCTGAATGTGACATACATCCCAACTTCTCTTCTCTTCTCTCCCCCTTTGGATCAATTGCCACAAAGGAGGTGTCTCACTAATCACCAGGTGGAGGGTACATGTTGTAGTAATGGGTGCTGAAAGTGTCGAAGAGAGAGGAGAACTGCCGGAAGTCATTCTAGAGCTGCTGTTGCCTCTGACGGATATCTTGGATGCTTTCATTGGTGGACAGGTTGTCAAACTGACTGGACAAGGCCCCCATATTATCCTGAAAGCTCTACTGCATGTTGTTCATTCTAGTCATAAGTGGATCATGAATAGTGTCTTGGATGTGAGAGCGAAATTCAGAAAGCTCAGAGTTCATCGCATCAAGGTTATCATCAAAGCAAGTCTACATGGCATCCATGCACTGGTCCATATGGGCCATCATGCCCTGAAAGCGGCCATCCATGTGTGTCTGGGCCCTTGCTGCATTTGCTAGAAATAAGGATCAAAATAGCCTGGACCGGGCTGCCAGAACTGCTGAGGCTAAGGAGTAGGTGGAGGAGGAGGCATCTGCTCAGCTGCAACAGGTTCAGGAGCAACTCCATCATCTCCAGCTTCATCCTCATTACCTGGGAAAGGAGTAAGAGGCCTGGTGAGGAAGCCAATCTCATTCTTGAAAGGCCTAAATGGAGTGTGATCTATCTCACAGTGCCCCTCAAATTTGGTCTTAGCCTTGATGAGAGCCATAATGTATGGAGCATAAGCCAAGTTCTGGTTCTTGTCCATCTTGAGGTCATTCAATTGCCTCATCATAAAGAGCACCACATTCATTACTTCACCATTCATGATATGGTGGATAATGTTCCATAACTTGTCGCTGATCTTGCTCTTATCTCCACTCTTTGGAAGAATTGTAACTCTGGCAATCTTGTTAATCACAACAGGATGATGCCTCAGTCCTGCAATCTCACCAAACCTCCTAGGAATGCCCAGCCTCGCTGGCTCATAGAACTGTACAAATTCTTCAAAGTTGTCCTCAGTATACAAATCAATCCCAGCTGAAATTGTTTCATAGTCCAAATTGTTTGCAGTAACAAACTCAGCAAAGGTTGCATAATACCTCTTAAAGCCAATCATCCAAGTAATTGACTGCTCATCAATGTCAATCTCAGCAGTTGCTAGGAATTGTTTCACAGCCATCTCACTGAAATCTCTTCTGGCCCATAAAGTCATAGAGACCACATGCCTCGAACTTTGGAATCAATCCCTCCATGACTGACTTACCCAGCATGAAGTTCCAATCAATGACTTGATGCTTGTGAAAATTTGTGTCCATTAGGTGTAACACCCCAGGTGTTTATATTCCGCTCGATAATGAGTATGGATTTAAGCACGTAATATCAGTGGATAAAACAGATGCTAAATTTTAATCATCTTCGCCTATCGCGATTTTTATATCACATCTGTTTCGTCTGTCACGAGTGCGACATCATTTTTATCTATCCGGGCTCTTCCTAAATTTTCGTGATGTTCGGAACATCGTTCTTCCGAAAATCGGTGCGTTCGGTGATTATTTAAAACTCATCACTCGTGCGAATACGAATTCGGAAGCCCGACTCACACGGATGATTTTTATCCCGGGCAAATTAATTGGAACTCGACGACTAAAATGTTCGGGGTAAAATAATTCAAATCACGTGAAATCTTGCGTGAGGTTATGACCCAATTTATCCTTCAGCACACTATTTTGGCGACGAAAACGAGTGTACATTAGCGGATCGGGTTTCGGCTACTTTCGGTCGAATCACGCAGAACGAATTATCAATGCCGAAATCAGTTTATTTCGGTCTGTCGTTTCTCGCCCGGATCCAAATCTTTGGATATAAGCAATTGTTAAATAATTTGATTCACCAAATCCGGAGAATGAAATGTGCATTCATGTAGCATGTCGGCCTATGTACAGCGCTAAAAATCGGGACTCAAAAATATCAGGGATTTCTGTAAAAAAAGAGAAAAAGAAAATAAAAATCTACAGATTCTATCCTATCCCTCGCCGCCCAGCCGCTCTATCCCCTGAGATTTTTTTTCAAGCCGCTGCTCCCTGCTCCTATTTATCTATGCGCGATCTTCTTCTCCCCCGCGCTCCTTCCTCCTCCTCTGCGCGTAGCTCGCTCTCTCTCTGTTTGCCGCGCAGCTCTCCGGCTCGCCGGCGTTTCTCCCTGGCGCGTTCCTGGCCGTGCTCGCGCCTACCTCGGGTTTCTTCCCAGGACGCGTGCTCTCTCCAGCTCGCCGGAGCTCCCTGCTCGGCGCCCTCCTGCTCCCTGGTTCCGACCAAGCTTGGCCCTACGCCCCTCCATGGTCGTCGCGCCCTCCCCTGCAGGCTGCTCGGCCGCCTCTCCCTGGTGTCGCGCCTGCTGCCGCGCCCGACTTGCTTCCTGCGCGCCAGGATCCTCTCCTCCCTCAAGCTCCCTGCACACCACGGTTTCTCAATACATTCTGGCCGAGCGCGCCCGGGATCCTGCTCGCGTGTTGTTCCTGGGTGCGTTGTTCCTGGCTGGTCGAGTCTCTCCTCTACCGGTGCCCATTTTTCTGGCCGCGTCTTCCTCCCTGCAGCTTGCCCATCCTTCCCTCCCCTGCTCGCCATGGTTGCACGCTGAGTCCCTCGCGCAGGCCGCGAGCTCCCTGGTGCCACGCCCCGGCTCGGTCCTGCTCGCCTCAACGGCTCCCTCCACGCATCTTCCTGGTCGAGCTCCTCTCCTTCCCCTCGCGCCCAGCTCAACTCCCATGGCCGCACCTGGTCCTGCACCCTTCCAGTTCCCTCTGCCCGGCCATGGAGCTCGCCCCTGGCTCGGATTCCAGCGCCTCGCTCCCTGTTTGCCCCAGCTCGTCTGGCCGCTGTGCAGCCCCCTCGGCTTCATCTCCCTGGATTCCCCAACCGCGTGTCCCTCAGCTCGCCGCGCTCTGCCGAGGCCCCTGCTCCTCGCGGCGCCCTCTCTAGCTATTGCTCTCTGCGCGCTGCCGTTCTCCTGTACACAGCGGCGCTCCTAGCTGAGTTCCTCCCTGGCCCCTTGTTTTCCCCATGGCCGGAGCTTTTCCCTGCGTCGCGCGCGTTCCGTCATCCTTTGCTGTGACTCCACACCGTGAAGTTTCCTTGCACGCGTCGAGCTCCCGCGCTGAATCCTTTTTCAGCTTGTCCGTGACGCACGCATGATGGACGTGATGTAGTCGCTGCGTGTGTTTGCGTCCGAGCCCGCCCGGCCACAACCTCGCTTTGCTCTCCGCGTCGCTGCTCGCCGAATCTAGCCCCATGTTGACGCGTCCCTGTTCCAGCTTGCCGTGCCGCGTCGTCATCGCTTCCTGCCGCGAGCTCGATCCCCGTTGTCATCGGGCTTCACACGTGCTCGCGTTTGTTGTCGAGCTGTTGAACCTGTCCTCCCTTGCTCGTGACTTCGTCGTCGCGTCATGTGTGTAGCTCTATATACGTCACCCTCCCTATAGTTGTCGAGCCTGTTGAACCTCGTTCTTCCTTGCTCAATCTCGTCCAACCCCGAATCCCGGACGTTATGCAAAAATAAGCGAGGTCCCTGTGCATCGCTTATCAAGTGCTTGGTCGAAGACTTCAATCGAAGGTCGTCATCATTCCGCGCGTCATCAAGAAATCCCAAGAGTCGGGTGAAGACGGAGCCAGCAGCGTGGTGTTCACCAAGTGCACGACAAAAAGCTCAAACGTCCTACGCGACTCAAGTTCGATTCATCAAAATTATTCAGTCAAGGAGAGATTCCAAGAGTATGTGGAGAAACAAGCCCCAGGTCGATGCCCCAAGTGCTCGGCGAAAGGCCTGAACAAGGATCATCGTCGTTTATTTGGATTGCTAGTCAATATGGTAATCATACTCTGATTCGTTATTTTAGCTAATTAATTTGACAGATGGAATAAAAGAATATTAATTGTAATATTATCTTACAATACTCGTCTTGATATGCATTCATATGCATAATGCATTTCATTAGGTACGCTAGTTGATCGCGTGATGTGGAAGACGAGCCAAGTCAACCCCAAGCGCGGGCTACTCCGCATGGTGGTGCTGGTAGACGAACCTGCCCGATCAAGTGCTAAGACAAGGATGATCGTCAAGTGGATGTCGCCTAACAAACACTGACCTAGTGTTATTCAGGCAAGCCCCGGTGCATTTGCCACCTCCTTGATGTTTTAAAAATCTTTATCACCTTGTTTGATGCATTAGGTGATAGGAGTTGTGTGCTAAACCGTTGATACATTTCCTTCCTTGAAAAATTGATTACCCTTCCTTGATACCCTTTTTGAAAAGAATTTTATGATGCTTAGCCTTGCTTTAGCAAACAAAATTGTTTTGTTTTAAAACAAAGGTGATGCTTCAAGTGGGTGGGAATGTTTTCAAAAATAAAACTTGATGGTGAATCCATCATGGCCGTGATGGGTTCAACATTGGATAAGATGTACATCTGCCAGGTACCAAACTTTGGGTTGAAAATAATAAAGCTGAGACCGGGCAGTTGACTTGCACGAGAAGGGAGTCTCGGTGTAGTGTCTCCGTCTGAGTCGATTAAGGACCGTCTCGATCTAGGCCTACTGACTGAGGACCCTTTAACTAGTCACATGCCTCATCATGGGTAAGCTTTGCCTCAGACAGACTAATACTAGAATAAGATAACACGAAATGGGAGTGGAGAGATGGCGAGAGTAGCGTGTACCCTCCGTGGCAAGAGGCTGGATGGTAGTGTATCTATGCTCTCGGTTGGCATGAACCTGATCTGGTCTTAAGAACCCCAGTGGCGAGTTGACATATGCAAGGGTTAAGTGCTACATATGTCGTGTGATTGGAGATCCTCAACTGAGTATTAATAGATTTGGATCGTCGTTACTTCTCGGACATGAAGACTTGGTCACTAACTTACACGTAGCATTCCAGTGAACTTAAAGCGTTGATAAAAGACGGCTAGTGCTGGTTAAGTGATTGAACTAGGGTAGAAAGAACTCTAGATTCAGGTAATTTTACTTAACCTGACAAGTAAAAATGGATTTTTAAGGATCCACTCATAGTAAGCTTTTCTTCAAAACAGAGTCTTTGATTCTTGATAAGCCATACCTTGAATCCCTCTAGCCAGCATGCCCTTGAGAGTCTTTTCTTTAGTCGGGTAAGTCTTACTGAGTAATTCCGTACTCAGGGTTTTATTCCCTGTTGTTTTCAGGTTATAGTTTTGTGCTGCTGATGATGGTGTTAAGTGCCGGTGGGCTCGGCCTTCTTATGAGTCTAAGTAACTCTTATATACTTCTTATTGAGGATGGTCATTTGAGCTAGCATATATTTCAAACTTATACTTTTTGGAATCACTCCGATAAATATAATGTAAAATTTTGTAACTTGTAAAATTTGGTATTAAGATTTCTGCTGCAAAAATGTTGGTGTGTGATTTGTGTTACTTAATCTTGCGGTCCTGGTTATAAGTGGTTTATCCGAGGTCCTTGGGGCACTCGGACATATCCTTTTAAGTTATCTGGTGCACATGCATAGCCATCTGAGGTCTTTGAGACAAGGGCAGGTGCATGTGGGCCCAATAACTTGGGAGGTTCTGCCACAGCTGGTATCAGAGCAGGATTAAGTATAATACGATCACATACGTATTTTAAAACAAAGTTTTGGTTTTAGAAAACCTATTTTTCAACTAAACACATTGTTTGGTTAAAAAACAGATTTGAAAACCACAATGCTAGCGACATCCTCTGTTAAGCCCTAAAGTAAGAACTATCAGGTGGCTTATTTGAAAAAACCACTGACCCACAACCGGGTGGGTATTGCATACATGTGTATTATTATTTTTTTGAGGCCATTCAGTTTTGAATGGATCGACGCTCAAGGTAAGGTGAGATGTGAGAGCATGACCGAACAAACGTCGGTCTAGGGAAGAGCATGAAAAGCGCTTGATTATATACATGTTTTACATATGTATATATGAAGGCTGCGTTGTGGAGTATTTACTTTTCTGGGAATTCAGTACCGCATGGATGTGTATGGGCATATAGACATGGGAATACTGAGAAATGTAATGTACTTGCAACGACGCACCTATGCTCAAGTAAGAAGGCGAGTTATCATAATGAGTTGCCCTATGATTAAAGTGTAGCAACGTCGCCTATGCGTGGCTCGGTGCTTAATGATGAGCTGGCCTCCATATAGCAATATATGGAGCATAAACTGTGATAAACTGTCATGTGTGAATTGCATCATGGGAAATTAGGCTGTGATGGATTTTTCTGCAGGTACACTAACCTCGAAAACATATGTGTAGTTGACGACTAGCAAAATACCGAAAGAGAATGTATGCCACCGATATAGAACGCTATTGCCACAATATGTTGGCAAAACTCGTGAGGACGCGTAGGTCAAGCATGCATCCTGATTGTTGCATCCTGTTTGTTACCTATACATCCAAAATGCTTCTCTCATCTTTATTCCAGTAACCGATGATTGTAAATAATGTGGTGTTTTAGAGATACATGTTTAGATAGCTTTCAGGTTGTTTTAATTTGACCATTAGTGCAAATGGTGTTTGCTCTTGTATTGATGTGCTGATAGAAGGTTGGTAGTTTGTTTGCTTAAACCGAAAAATAGGCTATGTTCTTATTTAGTAAACCATGACCCCAAATTTAAATTCTCCACTCCATGACCAAACTCATGCAAATAAATGCTTAGATAACTTCTTCGTTGGACATAAAGTGTACCCGAACTTGAAACAAGAGTCTCGAGTCATGTTTCCTTCTAAAACCATTCCCTTGTTCGATTTTTGCAAACTGATGTCTCTCTTCTACTTTGTATCTTCTTTGGGATCATGTCGATATTTTATCAACCTAACCTAGGAAAGACATGTCCGACCATTTTCTTGAGTTTGATGCCTTTGGTTTCCTCATATCTATCGAAGGCATACCAACTTAACCTTGTGATTGTTTTCCCTACGTATCTAATCAGATACTAATCCTTGACCTTGCAATCTCTATGATGGGCATAGAAATATGCTTGTGGCTGAATTAACAGTCTCCCATCATACTCCTTTCATCAAGTTTAGGTTATGGCCATGTCTTGTTCATTTCATCGAGCCATGATCTATTTGGCTCTCTACTTGTAACCGTTTTGACAGGTAGAGTCTCTTTGTATATTGTCACCCTTGCCCAATCCATCGGTGTCGCGCGAGATTTCTTATTGGTTACGTCTGGTAATGGTGTTATGACTAAAACTGATGGCACCATGATGAAACCAAGGGCCTCCTATGGGTGCACACACATGGTTGCGCTACCTGGCACGTGCTGGTATCACCGTTTGTCGGGGACCATAATTAGGGGTACCCTCAAGACGCCTAATTCTCAGCTGGTAACCCCCATCAGCATAAAGCTGCAGAGGCCTGATGGGTGCGATTAAGTCAGGGATCAGTCCATACGAGCGACTCGATCACGCCTTGCCCGAGCCTAGCCTCGGGCAAGGGCAGCCTACCCCGAGATGTTTCCGTCTCGCCCGAGGCCCCCTTTTAACGGCAGACACATCTCCGGCTCGCCCGAGGCCTTGCCTTCGCTAAGAAGCAACCCTGACTAAATCGCCGCGCCGACCGACCGAGTCGCAGGGGCATTTAACGCAAAGGTAGCCTGACACCTTTATCCTGACGCGCGCCCCCCGGCAGAGCCGAAGTGACCGCCGTCACTTCGCCGTTCCACTGACCGGTCTGACAGAAGGACAGCGCCGCCTGCGCCATTCCGACTGCAGTGCCACTTGACAGAGTGAGACTGACAGGCAGTCAGGCCTTGCCAAAGGCGCCATAGGAAGCTCCGCCCGACCCAGGGCTCGGACTCGGGCTAAGGCCCCGGAAGACGGCGAACTCCGCTCCGCCCGACCCAGGGCTCGGACTCGGGCTAAGGCCCCGGAAGACGGCGAACTCTGCTCCGCCTGACCCAGGGCCCGGACTCGGGCTAAGGCCCCGGAAGACGGCGAACTCCGCTCCGCCCGACCCAGGGCTCGGACTCGGGCTAAGGCCCCGGAAGACGGTGAACTCCGCTCCGCCCGACCCAGGGCTCGGACTCGGGCTAAGGCCCCGGAAGACGGCGAACTCCGCTCCGCCCGACCCAGGGCTCGGACTCGGGCTAAGGCCCCGGAAGACGACGAACTCTGCTCCGCCCGACCCAGGGCTCGGACTCGGGCTAGGCCCTAGAAGACGACGAACTCCGCTTCGCTCGACCCCAGGGGTCGGACTCCGCCCTGGCCTCTGCCGAACGACCTCCGCCTCGCCCGACCCAGGAGCTCGGGCTCGGCCTCGGCCATGAAGGACAGACTCGACCTTGGCTTCGAAGGAGCCTCCACGTCGCCCAACCTAGGGCACAAGTCCGCCACGTCAACAGGAAGCGCCATCATCACCCTACCCCGAGCCGACTCGGGCCGTAGGGAACAAGACCAGCATCCCATCTGGCTAGCTCCGCCAGATAGGCAATGATGGCGCCCCGCTAGACCCGTGACGACGGCGGCTCTCAGCTCCCTTACGGAAGCAGGGGGACGTCAGCAAGGACCCAACCGCTCCGACAGCTGTCCCTCCGCCAGGCTCCGTTGCTCCTCCGACAGCCACGACACCACACCAGCTGGGTGCCAAGATCTCTCCGGCTGCCACATTGGCATGTACCTAGGGCGCTAGCTCACCCCCGCTAGACACGTAGCACTTTGCTACACCCCCATTGTACACCTGGATCCTCTCCTTACGCCTATAAAAGGAAGGACCAGGGCCTTCTTAGAGAAGGTTGGCCGCGCGGGGACGAGGACGCGGCAGGCGCTCTCTTGGGGCCGCTCGCTTCCCTCACCCGCGTGGACGCTTGTAACCCCCTACTGCAAGCGCACCCGACCTGGGCGCGGGACGAACACGAAGGCCGCGGGATTCCCACCTCTCTCACGACTCGTCTCCGGCCACCTCGCTTTTCCCCCCTTCGCGCTCGCCCACGCGCTCGACCCATCTGGGCTAGGGCACGCGGCACACTCACTCATCGGCTTAGGGACCCCCCGGTCTCGAAACGCCGACAGTTGGCGCGCCAGGTAGGGGCCTGCTGCGTGTTGACGAGCAGCTTCCCGTCAAGTTCCAGATGGGCAGTCTCCAACGACCTCTCCAACCCGGGACGGTGCTCCGTTTCGGGAGTCTCGAGTTCATGTCTCTCGACGGCAGCTACGACATGATACTCCTTCCACCGCCGCGCGACGACAACAATGGCGGCCGACAGCCCGCCCACCGGCGGCGGAATCGACGACGTCTTCCCCGCGTGGTGGAAGAACAACATTCGAGCTCGCCCCGTCCTCTCCCCCGCCATCGGAGGAGGAGGCGGGGCAACCAGGGCCGAGCGGGAGGCCGCGCTCCGTCAGCTGTCGAGCGAACCGACGTCCCCAGCGCCCCAACGGAGGGCGCGTCGGGCGTCAACCTCGCGTTTGAGACGAAGGCGAGCGCCGTCCCCCCGCGACACGCCAATCCTGAGCAAGTGGACGACGCCAGCACGCTCGCGGAGGGCCTGCAGGACGTCGCCCTCGTACCCAAGACGACGGCGCAATCAGTCCCCGACGTGACTATGTTGCTCCTCGTCGACCAAAAGGTACCGACTGATTCCCATCCTATGTCATTTCGACTCGGCCTCAACCCGCCTAGCGACCTCGCTTTGGCGGGCGCTCACGTTGAGGCGAGTGCAACCCCTCTGGGGTTTCGTGTGCGGTTGCCTTGGGACCGATTGACGGACGTCTCGACCTATGGGCCCTCTGGGTCCGAGGAAGATGACGATCCCAGCGTCTGCTGGGATTTCTCTGGATTTGGCAACCCCAGTGCCATGCGGGACTTTATGACCGCATGTGACTACTGCCTCTCCGACTGTTCCGACGGCAGCCGCAGCCTTGACGACAAGGACTACGGCCCGAGCCGCGAATGTTTCCACGTCGAGCTAGGGGATCCCTCCGAAGGCAACCATCTCGGCATGCCGGAGGACGGTGATCTCCCTAGGCCGGTGCCTCGCGCCGACATCCCGCGGGAGCTAGCTATGGTCCCCGTTCCGGCGGGGGGTCATGACCCACAGCTCGAGCAAGTCCGCGGGGCGCAGGCCAGGCTCGATGAGGGAGCAGGAGCGCTCGAGTCGATCCGCCTGGACGTCGGGCAGGTATGGGCGGGCCAACTCCCGGCCGGAGAAATACGTCACCTGCCCCAGGGTTTCCAGCACCGCGTCGCCAACGATGTCAGGGACAGGCCGCCACCCGCATCCAGCGGGGTCGGTCAGAACCTGGCAGCCGCAGCGATGCTCCTCCGCGCGATGCCAGAACCATCAACCACCGAGGGTCGGCGAATCCAGGGAGAGCTCAAGAATCTCCTGGAAGGCGCTGCAGCCCGGCGGGCCGAGAGCTCTGCCTCCCGAAGGCAGGGGTACCCCTCGGAACCTCATGCCGCGACTTCCCGATTCATGCGGGAAGCCTCGGTCTACACCGGGCGCACGCGCAACACCGCGCCTGCGGCCCCGGGCCACCTCGGCAACGAGCACCATCGTCGCGACCGTCGGGCCCGCCTCGACGAAAGGGTGCGCCGAGGCTACCACCCCAGGCGTGGGGGACGCTACGACAGCGGGGAGGATCGGAGTCCCTCGCCCGAACCACCCGGTCCGCAGGCCTTCAGCCGGACCATCCGGCGGGCGCCGTTTCCGGCCCGTTTCTGACCCCAACTACTATCACAAAGTACTCGGGGGAAACGAGACCGGAATTGTGGCTCGCAGACTACCGCCTGGCCTGCCAACTGGGTGGAACGGACGACGACAACCTCATCATCCGCAACCTCCCCCTGTTCCTCTTCGACACTGCTCGCGCTTGGTTGGAGCACCTGCCTCCGGGGCAGATCTCCAACTGGGATGATTTGGTCCAAGCCTTCGCCGGCAATTTCCAGGGCACGTACGTGCGCCCCGGAAATTCCTGGGACCTCCGAAGCTGCCGGCAACAGCCAGGAGAGTCTCTTCGGGACTACATCCGGCGATTCTCGAAGCAGCGCACCGAGCTGCCCAACATCACCGACTCAGATGTCATCGGCGCGTTCCTTGCCGGCACCACCTGCAGCGACCTGGTGAGCAAGTTGGGTCGCAAGACCCCCACCATGGCGAGCGAGCTGATGGACATCGCCACCAAGTTCGCCTCTAGCCAGGAGGCGGTCGAGGCCATCTTCCGAAAGGACAAGCAGCCCCAGGGCCGCCCGACGGAAGAGGCTCCCGAGGCGTCTACTCCGCGCGGCGCCAAGAAGAAAGGCAAGAAGAAGTCGCAAGCGAAACGCGACGCCGCTGACGCAGACCTTGTCGCCGCCGCCGAGTACAAGAACCCTCGGAAGCCCCCCGGAGGTGCTAACCTCTTCGACAAGATGCTCAAGGAGCCGTGCCCTTACCATCAGGGGCCCGTCAAGCACACCCTCGAGGAGTGCGTCATGCTTCGGCGCCACTTCCACAGGGCCGGGCCACCCGCAGAGGGTGGCAGGGCCCGCGACGACGACAAAAAGGAAGATCACCAAGCAGGAGAGTTCCCCGAGGTCCGCGACTGCTTCATGATCTACGGAGGGCATGCGGCGAATGCCACGGCTCGGCATCGCAAGCGAGAGCGTCGGGAGGTCTGCTCGGTGAAGGTGGCGGCGCCAGTCTACCTAGACTGGTCCGACAAGCCCATCACCTTCGACCAAGCTGACCACCCCGACCACGTGCCGAGCCCGGGGAAATACCCGCTCGTCGTCGATCCCATCATCGGCGACGTCAGGCTCACCAAGGTCCTGATGGATGGGGGCAGCTGCCTCAACATCATCTACACCGAGACCCTCAGGCTCCTGCGCGTCGATCTGTCCTCCATCCGAGCAGGCGCTGCACCCTTCCACGGGATCATTCCTGGGAAGCGCGTCCAGCCCCTCGGACAGCTCGACCTTCCTGTCTGCTTTGGAACGCCCTCCAACTTCCGAAGGGAGATTCTGACGTTCGAGGTGGTCGGGTTCCGAGGAACCTACCACGCGGTATTGGGGAGGCCATGCTACGCGAAGTTCATGGCCGTCCCCAACTACACCTACCTGAAGCTCAAGATGCCGGGCCCCAACGGCGTCATCACCATTGGCCCCACGTACAAACACACGTTCGAATGCGACGTGGAGTGCGTGGAGTACGCCGAGGCCCTCGCCGAGTCCGAGGCCCTCATCGCCGACCTGGAAAACCTCTCCAGAGAGGTGCCAGACGTGAAGCGACACGCCGGCAATTTCGAGCCAGCAGAGACGGTTAAGGCCGTCCCTCTCGACCCCAGTGGCGACACCTCCAAGCAGATCCGGATCGGTTCCGGGCTCGACCCCAAATAGGAAGCAGTGCTCGTCGACTTTCTCCGCGCAAACGCCGACGTCTTTGCGTGGAGTCCCTCGGACATGCCCGGCATACCGAGGGATGTCGCCGAGCACTCGCTGGATATTCGGGCCGGAGCCCGACCGGTCAGGCAGCCTCTGCGCCGATTCGACGAGGAGAAGCGCAGAGTGATAGGCGAGGAGATCCACAAGCTAATGGCAGCAGGGTTCATCAAAGAGGTATTCCATCCCGAATGGCTTGCCAACCCTGTGCTTGTGAGATAGAAAGGGGGGAAATGGCGGATGTGTGTAGACTACACTGGTCTCAACAAAGCATGTCCGAAGGTTCCCTACCCTCTACCTCGCATCGATCAAATCGTGGATTCCACTGCTGGGTGCGAAACCCTGTCTTTCCTTGATGCCTACTCAGGGTATCATCAAATCAAGATGAAAGAGTCCGACCAGCTCGCGACTTCTTTCATCACGCCCTTCGACATGTACTGCTATGTCACCATGCCGTTCGGTTTGAGGAACGCGGGTGCGACGTACCAGCGATGCATGAACCATGTGTTCGGCGAACACATCGGTCGTACGGTTGAGGCCTACGTCGATGACATCGTAGTCAAGACAAGGAAAGCCTCCGACCTCCTCTCCGACCTTGAAGTGACATTCCAGTGTCTCAAGGCAAAGGACGTCAAGCTCAATCCCGAGAAATGTGTCTTCGGGGTGCCCCAAGGCATGCTCCTGGGGTTCATCGTCTCCGAGCGGGGCATCGAAGCCAACCCGGAGAAGATCGCAGCCATCACCAGCATGGGGCCCATCAAGGACTTAAAAGGCATATAGAGGGTCATGGGATGTCTCGCGGCCTTGAGCCGTTTCATCTCACGCCTCGGCGAAAGAGGCCTGCCTCTGTACCGCCTCTTAAGGAAGGCCGAGTGCTTCACTTGGACCCCTGAGGCCGAGGAAGCTCTCGGGAACCTGAAGGCGCTCCTCACCAAGGCGCCTATCTTGGTACCCCCAGCTGATGGAGAAGCCCTCTTGGTCTACGTCGCCGCGACCACTCAGGTGGTTAGCGCCGCGATTGTGGTCGAAAGGCAAGAAGAGGGGCATGCATTGCCCGTTCAGAGGCCAGTTTACTTCGTCAGCGAGGTGCTGTCCGAAACCAAGATCCGCTACCCACAAGTTCAGAAGCTACTGTATGCAGTGATCCTGATGAGGCGAAAGTTGCGAAATTACTTCGAGTCTCATCCGGTAACTGTGGTGTCATCCTTCCCCCTGGGGGAGATCATCCAGTGCCGAGAGGCCTCGGGCAGGATCGCAAAGTGGGCGGTGGAAATCATGGGCGAGACAATCTCGTTCGCCCCTCGGAAGGCCATCAAGTCCCAGGTACTGGCGGACTTCGTAGCCGAATGGGTCGACACCCAGCTGCCGACGGTTCCGATCCAACCGGAGCTCTGGACCATGTTTTTTGACGGGTCGCTGATGAAGACAGGAGCCGGCGCGGGCCTGCTCTTCGTCTCGCCCCTCGGGAAACACCTACGCTACGTGCTGCGCCTCCATTTCCCGGTGTCCAACAATGTGGCTGAGTACGAAGCTCTGATCAACGGATTGCGAATCGCCATCGAGCTAGGGGTCCGACGCCTCGACGCTCGCGGCGACTCGCAGCTCGTCATCGACCAAGTCATGAAGAACTCCCATTGCCGCGACCCGAAGATGGAGGCCTACTGCGATGAGGTTCGGCGCCTGGAAGACAAGTTCTACGGGCTCGAGCTTAACCACATCGCCCGGTGCTACAACGAGACTGCAGACGAGCTGGCAAAGATAGCCTCGGGGAGAACGACGGTTCCCCCGGACGTCTTCTCCTGGGATCTGCACCAACCCTCCGTCAAGATCAGCAACACGCCCGAGTCCGAGGTACCCTCGGCCCAGCCCGAGGCGTCCTCGGTTCAGTCCGAGGTACCCTCGGCCCATCCCGAGGCGTCCTCGGTTCAGCCCGAGGTACCCTCGGCCCCCGAGGGCGAGGCGCTGCGCGTCGAGGAGGAGCGGAGCGGGGTCATGCCTGATCGAGATTGGCAGACCCCGTACCTGCACTATCTCCGCCAAGGAGAGCTACCCCTCGACCAAGCCGAGGCTCGGCGGGTAGCGCGACGCGCCAAGTCGTTCGTCTTGCTGGGCGATGAGAAGGAGCTTTACCACCGTAGCCCCTCGGGCATCCTCCAGCGATGCATCTCCATCGCCGAAGGTCAGGAACTCCTGCAAGAGATACACTCGGGGGCTTGCGGCCATCATGCAGCGCCCCGAGCCCTCGTCAGGAACGCTTTCCGGCAAGGCTTCTACTGGCCGACGGCGGTGGCTGACGCCACTCGAATCGTCCGCACCTGCGAGGGGTGTCAATTCTATGCGAAGCAGACCCACCTGCCCGCTCAGGCTCTGCAGACGATACCCATCACCTGGCCCTTCGCTGTGTGGGGTCTGGACCTCGTCGGCCCTCTGCAGAAGGCGCCCGGGGGCTACACGCACCTGCTGGTCGCCGTCGACAAATTCTCCAAGTGGATCGAGGTCCGACCCCTGAACAGCATCAGGTCCGAGCAGGCGGTGGCGTTCTTCACCAACATCATCCATCGCTTCGGGGTCCCAAACTCCATCATCACCGACAACGGCACCCAGTTCACCGGCAGAAAATTCTTGGATTTTTGCGAGGATCACCACATCCGGGTGGACTGGGCTGCCGTAGCTCATCCCATGTCGAACGGGCAAGTAGAGCGTGCCAACGGCATGATTCTACAAGGGCTCAAGCCTCGGATTTACAACGACCTCAACAAGTTCGGCAAGCGATGGATGAAGGAACTCCCCTCGGTGGTCTGGAGCCTGAGGACAACGCCGAGCCGAGCCACGGGTTTCACGCCGTTCTTCCTGGTCTACAGGGCCGAGGCCGTCTTGCCCACTGACCTGGAATACGGCTCCCCGAGGACGAGGGCCTACGACGATCAAAGCAACCAAGCTAGCCGAGAAGACTCGCTGGACCAGCTAGAAGAGGCTCGGGACAGGACCTTACTACACTCGGCGCAGTATCAGCAGTCCCTGCGACGCTACCACGCCCGAGGGGTCCGACCCCGAGACCTCCAGGTGGGCGACCTGGTGCTTCGGCTGCGGCAAGACGCCCGAGGAAGGCACAAGCTCACGCCCCCCTGGGAGGGGCCATTCGTCATCGCCAAAGTTCTGAAGCCCGAAACGTACAAGCTGGCCAACAGTCAAGGCGAGGTCTATGACAATGCTTGGAACATCCAACAGCTACGTCGCTTCTACCCTTAAGATGTTTCCAAGTTGTTCATATACCCCGCACCCACGCAAAGTTTAGTCAACAAGGAAGGGTCGGCCTCGCCTCGGCAAAGCCCGACCCTCCCTCGGGGGCTAAAAGGGGGGAAACCCCCTCTGCGTCAAAATTTTCCTCGAAAAAAAATCTCTTCTACCAGAATATCTTTCGTGCTTTTTGACTACTTCGAAAAGTGGGTCCTGGAAACGACGGAGTACACGTAAGCAGCCAAGGCTGACCGAGCCGAGGGACTCCTACGCCTCCGGGATACGGATACCTCACTCATCACCTTCTGCGATAAGTAACTCGCGTTCGGATAAAGTGACTCCACGGATCGAACAAGTCTTTACGTTCGGAAGCCCTTCTGCCGAAGCGATCCTTCGAGCCTTCTCGACCGAGTCGGTGACAGGGCCTCATGGACGGGTGAAAGTACGCGTAAGCGGCAAGGCCGACCGAGCCGAGGGACTCCTACGCCTCCGGGATACGGATACCTCACTCATCACCTTCCGCGAGAAGCAACTCTCGCTCGCACAAACATCCCTGTTACCGACAAAAAGTCCAGATACTCGAAACAAGAGGAAAAGAGACGCAGCTTTACAACGCAGCGAGGGTGTGTGTTCTGGCCTCGACGGCCGCACAAGGCACACGCTACAAGACAATCTGATCCTGCAGGCTCGGGTCTTGACGCTGGAAGGGGGCAGCAACACCCTCGGCATCGACGGCAACTTCGGCGAGGCCCGACCTAGCCTCGGACGGTGACGCGGTCCGAGGGTCTCCGCTCCGAAGGACGACGTCATCACCACGCCCGGGCAATCGCTGCCAGGGACTTCTCCGGGAATCCGGCCCGAGCAGGCGGCTCGGCCGGTTACCCCTGGGGCCTCGGCCAACCATCTTCCGAGGGCGCCAGCCCGGTCCGAAGCCTCGGCTGATCAACTCCGACGTCGATC
Organism: Zea luxurians; assembly: GCA_029449295.1. Classification (NCBI taxonomy): domain Eukaryota; kingdom Viridiplantae; phylum Streptophyta; class Magnoliopsida; order Poales; family Poaceae; genus Zea; species Zea luxurians. The sequence goes on along the minus strand of JAOPSE010000019.1, from coordinate 25,788,204 downwards.
CTGCCAACGGACAACCTAGCTAGGCTCCGGCCAACCAGGTTTCATTTTCGAGCCAACTCCGCCTCTATTCATGCTGATATCGCTACCCCTGGCCTCGGCTCGTCGAAGAGCGGCCGAGGGGTCTCTTTAACTAAGCTAGAGGAACCTCGGACAGCAGGGCCGACCGAGCCGAGGGACTCCTACGCCTCCGAGATACGGATACCTCACTCGTCACCTTGACACGGGGCGACTCATGCTTGGTGAAGCGGTTCAGATAGTCAACAGACGAGTCTTAATGCTTGGAAATGAGGAAAAAACACGGCTCCGTGCCAAAGTTACATACATGTTCAGGCCCCGAAAGCCGAAATGAACAAAAAATCCTGGCATTCGAAGTGCCATTACAAACGGAACTCCGGTTCCCCCTCCGCAGGTACGAACAACCCCACTCGATAGGGGTGGGCCTGCGGAGCAACAGAAGACCGACGAACGGCATGTCATCGCCCGCCCCGACAGCGGCGACGATGAAGACTTCTGTCCTGGGGGGCCGAACAACAGCAGTGATGACCTCAGGGCGGATGCTGCTGCTGGGAGGCCCCCGCCCATGCCCGAACTCGAGAGGCAAGGATGGGCAGAAGGCCGTAGAGTTGGAGGTCGGTCCGTGGCCAGCCTTGGCTATCACGCCGGCGGAAGAACCTCTTCCAGCTGCCGTGGTAGACGCCGGCGCCGCGAGCGGCTCCGAAGCCACTCGCGTCCGAAGGCCAGGCACGCTGCAGATGCCAGCGCCACGGACGACGACCACTCCTCCCTCCAATCACTGAGTAAAGGAGCGGGCCGCCGCCCACGCGGGGGCCGACCTCAACTCGGCACACTCCCCTCCCCAGCCCTGGTGATGAAAATCCTTGAGGCTGAGGGAGGGGCAGAGGCCGCAGCCCGGCTCGCTTTCCCCCACCATCAAGCCGGAGGTCACCATCTTGGGTGACCGCCGGTGGAGGGGTGCAGCCGGGCTGCATGATGAAAATCCTTGAAGCCGAACGATGGCTGAAAGGTACCAACTCCCACGGAGTTGCGTTCCTCCAACGATGGGGCGAAAAGACGGCGGTTTCCCCCATCCGGGGGCTTGGAAGGTGGAAAGACACGGTGCATCAGGGAGGAAGAAGACATGGTCGCCTTACGAAAGGGGTCGCCCTCCTTTTAAAGGCGACTCTCCCTGCTTGCGCCCCCAACCGTCACGGGCTGAGTCTTCTCCAACACGCTCCAAAGCCCTCCCCTGCGGCGCGGGGGCTGGGTCCCGCATGTCATGCAGACCGGCTCCGAGCAGAAGAAGCCAAACCGCCGCGCGTGGTACACGCAACCGCCCAGTGGTTACAAGTGACCCTCCACTTTTGCCCAGACCAACGGGCGAAAGGGGCGGGCAGCCATGCAGGCGGCATGCAACCGCGCCAAGTGGACGCGCTTCTCCGACTCCCGAGACGCCAGCATGGAGGCCCAGGCCCACGCGTCGCGCGACCGGCGCGCCAGATGCTGCATGCAAGCAACTGTACCGCCTGTGCCACCACCGCGCCTCCTCGGTCGCGGAACCAATACCGCGACTCGAGGTGACCCAGCGCGCGACCCAGCAGCGCCAGCCTGGCGCGGCGGCCAACGCGGCCAAAGGTGGGCCGGCAGTAATGACGGTGGCAGGCACGTGGGAGCAGCGGTCACGTCGTCAGCCAAGCTCACGTCCCATCCGGGGGCAGCAAGAGAACCCCCTCTCACGGCGTGAAGACAACGTGCCCGTGATCCGTTCCTCGAATGGCTCACGCACGCGCAACGGCAGCCCCGCCAACTACTCGCCCCGTCGCATTAACTCCGCGGTTGGACAGACGGCGCTTCTGGCAGGAGCAGCGGGCGACGCTTCGCCTTCGCCGAAACAACCGCGCCAAAAAAGGTACGCCGCGTCGTTCGGTTTCGTATCCTTTTTCCTTTTTTCCTCTTTCTCTATCTCTTGTGACAGGGACCGGGAAAGGGGGATACCCCGAAAGGGATCCTTCCCCGTGAAGGAACTAGGCTCCGAGCCTCCTTACTGATCAGGGGTTCGAAGGCTGGCCCCCCGGAGGGTTCAACAGCCGCCTCAGATCGTGTGGGCCCTACACCCACTACTGGTCAGAGGTTCGAAGGCCGGCCCCCCGAAGGGTTCCACGGCCGCCTCAGGCTACTCGGGCTCCGCGCCCATTACTGATCAGGGGTTCGAAGGCTGGCCCCCGAAGGGTTCACAGTCGCCTCAGACACCGAGCGAGGGATGACCAGGGGTACGTTCGATACATAACCAAGGCTCGGGCTGCGCTCCCGAGGTACCCTAGGACATTTCTGAGACCAGCGGGAGCGATTTTGTAACGGAATCCCATCGGAGGGAGGCATCGAGCCCTCGGACCCCGTCGCTAGGGGACCGGGTCCGGCAGATCACCCGCAGGTACTTTTGGGCGTGCCTCTGGGCCCCTAGCCGACCCCCAACGAACGAGGCACGGACGTCCACTCGGATTACCCGCTTGCAGCTCACCGGAGACACCATGTTCGGTGCCCATCGAGGGTAACATGGCGCTCTCCCCCCTCCTCCTTGCGGAAAGGCGACGTAGGGGCGTATGTAAAAAAGCCGAGTCTGTCCCTGATCGCCCTCTCGCCCTGTGCGGAGGCTCGGGGGCTGCTCTCGCAAACCCGGCTCCGGCCAAACCGTTGACAGCGTCAACATACCAGCCCGAGAACTTGGGCCCCGACCGTGCACCCGGGCTACGGCCAGTTCGCATGAGGGAACCACCAGACCAGCCGAAGCATTACGCAAGGCATTAAGACCTCGAAGGAGTGAAACCACTCCTCCGAGGCCTCGGGGGCTACACCCGGCGGGTGCGCTCGCGCGCACCCACCGGAACAAAATGCAACCGAGAAAGGCTGGTCCCCTTGCAAAAAAGTGCGACGAAAGCCTCCAAGCGAGTGCTAGCACTCCCTTCGAGGCTCGGGGGCTACTGTCGGGGACCATAATTAGGGGTACCCTCAAGACGCCTAATTCTCAGCTGGTAACCCCCATCAGCATAAAGCTGCAGAGGCCTGATGGGTGCGATTAAGTCAGGGATCAGTCCATACGAGCAACTCGATCACGCCTCGCCCGAGCCTAGCCTCGGGCAAGGGCAGCCGACCCCGAGATGTTTCCGTCTCGCCCGAGGCCCCCTTTTAACGGCAGACACATCTCCGGCTCGCCCGAGGCCTTGCCTTTGCTAAGAAGCAACCCTGACTAAATCGCCGCGCCGACCGACCGAGTCGCAGGGGCATTTAACGCAAAGGTAGCCTGACACCTTTATCCTAACGCGCGCGCCCCGGCAGAGCCGAAGTGACCGTCGTCACTTCGCCGCTCCACTGACCGGTCTGACAGAAGGACAGCGCCGCCTGCGCCATTCCGACTGCAGTGCCACTTGACAGAGTGAGACTGACAGGCAGTCAGGCCTTGCCAAAGGCGCCATAGGAAGCTCCGCCCGACCCAGGGCTCGGACTCGGGCTAAGGCCCCGGAAGACGGCGAACTCCGCTCCGCCCGACCCAGGGCTCGGACTCGGGCTAAGGCCCCGGAAGACGGCGAACTCCGCTCCGCCTGACCCAGGGCCCGGACTCGGGCTAAGGCCCCGGAAGACGGCGAACTCCGCTCCGCCGACCCAGGGCTCGGACTCGGGCTAAGGCCCCGGAAGACGGCGAACTCCGCTTCGCCCGACCCAGGGCTCGGACTCGGGCTAAGGCCCCGGAAGACGGCGAACTCCGCTACGCCCGACCCAGGGCTCGGACTCGGGCTAAGGCCTCGGAAGACGACGAACTCCGCTCCGCCCGACCCAGGGCTCGGACTCGGGCTAGGCCCCAGAAGACGACGAACTCCGCTTCGCCCGACCCCAGGGGTCGGACTCCGCCCTGGCCTCTACCGAACGACCTCCGCCTCGCCCGACCCAGGAGCTCGGGCTCAGCCTCGGCCATGAAGGACAGACTCGACCTTGGCTTCGGAGGAGCCTCCACGTCGCCCGACCTAGGGCACAAGTCCGCCATGTCAACAGGAAGCGCCATCATCACCCTACCCCGAGCCGACTCGGGCCGCAGGGAACAAGACCGGCGTCCCATCTGGCTAGCTCCGCCAGATAGGCAATGATGGCGCCCCGCTAGACCCGTGACGACGGCGGCTCTCAGCTCCCTTACGGAAGCAGGGGGACGTCAGCAAGGACCCAACCGCTCCGACAGCTATCCCTCTGCCAGGCTCCGTTGCTCCTCCGACAGCCACGACACCACACCAGCTGGGTGCCAAGATCTCTCCGGCTGCCACATTGGCATGTACCTAGGGCGCTAGCTCACCCCCGCTAGACACGTAGCACTTTGCTACACCCCCATTGTACACCTGGATCCTCTCCTTACGCCTATAAAAGGAAGGACCAGGGCCTTCTTAGAGAAGGTTGGCCGCGCGGGGACGAGGACGGGGCAGGCGCTCTCTTGGGGCCGCTCGCTTCCCTCACCCGCGTGGACGCTTGTAACCCCCTACTGCAAGCGCACCCGACCTGGGCGCGGGACGAACACAAAGGCCGCGGGATTCCCACCTCTCTCACGACTCGTCTCCGGCCACCTCGCTTTTCCCCCCTTCGCGCTCGCCCACGCGCTCGACCCATCTGGGCTGGGGCACGCGGCACACTCACTCGTCGGCTTAGGGACCCCCCGGTCTCGAAACGCCGACACCGTTAGTAGTCATAATCCATTTTGAGACTATATCGATATGTTATCTTCCGTGGACCTTTCCTTGAAACAATTTCTATGTTGTTTGCCAAGTGATCAAGCAACATCTACCATCTCTGTTGGATCAAAAGGGCATGCCCCTTTCATGTGTGGTCTCTTTTCCTTGATTTTGATGGTGACTTCACACCTACAAGTTCCCTTTGCATCCTTTGTGTAAAGGTGAAACCTTGGAGCTTTTTAATGTCGAGAGACAACTGATTAGCTCTCAAAATGGGGATCTGTTTGCCCCTGCTGTTGAGATGCAGGAGTTTGTTCATTCGCTCCCTTATTTAATCCATGTAATTCCTAACCAAGTCAGTCCATCTCGCCTAAAGAAACGGATGAACCACATGATCACATGGATTTTTACCCAAGTGCATAATCTCCTGTTAACAAAAATGAACTCTCGACCATTGGACTGTCGATGGTACTAAGAGGACTTGCTCAATGTCAAAAGTAGTTCAATAAGTTGGTTTTACTAACTTGTAACTGCCTTATGAACAAAGGTTGAGTTTAGAGATCGTTTTATCGAGTTGTCTAAACTCACTTTTGTACAACCCCTCTTACCAAAGTGTTTATAAGAACCGAGATCAAGTTGACTAATAGCCACCCAATTATCGCTCTAGTCATGCCTCGATCGCCTCACATGTGCTTTTCCAGCATGAGTGATCAGGTCGAGCCATGATTAGTGCTGGATAAAATGGACTGGTTGCAAAGTCCGTATCTACAGATCCCTCTGCTGGCGATTTTCTCGAGTTTATATCACCTTTCATGGACTTGGATTTTCTAGCCAGCCACGGGTCAACTGTGATGTTATTCGACATTCACACCTGTCTCATGTGCTATAAATTTACCGTGACCACTTGTTGGTAAACCCCTTTCTGTGTGTTTTACCCAAGAGGTTGCATCTGATTCTGTTTAGATAAAGTCGCATATCCACCGCTCGCTCAACAGACTCAGATAGTACAGTGTCATCCAAAAAAGCAAACTGCACATATGGAACCTTATGTGTTCTTTTGGCAGACATCACCTCTACTAATGGGTATCTCCAAGTTAGCTTTCGGTGATACATACTATATCGACTAAAGAAACCACATCCTGAGGCACTTGCCTTCACTCATAACTGCCTTATGATTACCGCTGATATGGATATGGATTACATGCTTCTCTACTCTTAGAAGTCTTTCGTTCCGAATCTCGGGACGAGATTCTTTTAAGGGGGGAGGGCTGTAACACCCCAGGTGTTTATATTCCGCTCGACAACGAGTATGGATTTAAGCACGTAATATCAGTGGATAAAATAGATGCTAAATTTTAATCATCTTCGCCTCTCGCGATTTTTATATCGCATCTGTTTCGTCTGCCGCGAGTGCGACATCATTTTTATCTATCCGGGCTCTTCCTAAATTTTCGTGATGTTCGGAACATCGTTGTTCTAGAAATCGGTGTGTTTGGTGATTATTTAAAACTCATCGCTCGCGCGAATACAAATTCGGAAGCCCGACTCACTCGGATGATTTTTATCCTGGGCAAATTAATTGGAACTCGACGACTAAAATGTTCGGGGTAAAATAATTCGAATCACGTGAAATCTTGCGCGAGGTTATGACCCAATTTATCCTTCAGCACACTATTTTGGCGACGAAAACGAGTGTACATTAGCGGATCTGGTTTCAGCTAATTTCGGTCGAATCACGCAGAACGAATTATCAGTGCCGAAATCAGTTTATTTCGGTCTGTCGTTTCTCACCCGGATCCAAATCTTTGGATATAAGCAATTGTTAAATAATTTGATTCACCAAATCCGGAGAATGAAATGTGCATTTGTGTAGCATGTCGGCCTGTGTATAGCGCTAAAAATCGAGACTCAAAAATATCTGGGATTTCTGTAAAAAAGAGAAAAAGAAAAATAAAATAAAAATCTACGGATTCTATCCTATCCCTCGCCGCCCAGCCGCTCTATCCCCTGAGATTTTTTTCAAGCCGCCGCTCCCTGCTCCTATTTATCTGTGCGCGATCTTCTTCTCCCCCGCGCTCCTTCCTCCTCCTCTGCGCGTAGCTCGCTCTCTCTCTCTGTTTGCCGCGCAGCTCTTCGGCTCACCGGCGTTTCGCCCTGGCGCGTTCCAGACCGTGCTCGCGCCCAGCTCGGGTTTCTTCCTAGGACGCGCGCTCTCTCCAGCTCGTCGGACCTCCCTGCTCGGCGCCCTGTTTCCTGCGCGCCCTCCTGCTCCCTGGTTCCGGCCAAGCTTGGCCTTGCGCCTCTCCATGGCCATCGCGCCCTCCCCTGCAGGCCGCTCAGCCGCCTCTCCCTGGTGTCGTGCCTGCTGCCGCGCCCGACTTGCTTCCTGCACGCGAGCTCCTGCGCGCCGGGGTTCTCTCCTCCCTCAAGCTCCCCGCACGCCGCGGTCTCTCAATTCATTCCAGCCGAGCGTGCTCAAGATCCTGCTCGCGCGTTGTTCCTGGGTGCGTTGTTCCTGGCTAGTCGAGTCTCTCCTCTACCGGCGCCCATTTTCCTAGCCACGTCTTCCTCCCTGCAGCTTGCCCATCCTTCCCTCCCCTGCTCGCCATGGTTGCGCGCTGAGTCCCTCGCGCAGGCCGTGAGCTCCCTGGTGTCGCGCCCCGGCTCGGTCTAGCTCGCCCCAACGGCTCCCTCCACGCATCTTCCTGGTCGAGCTCCTCTCCTTCCCCTGCATGCCCAGCTCAACTCCCATGGCCACGCCTGGTCCTGCACCCTTCCAGTTCCCTCTGCCCGACCATGGAGCTCGCCCCTGGCTCAGATTCCAGCGCCCCGCTCCCTGTTTGCCCTAGCTCACCTGGCCGCTGCGCAGCCCCCTCGGCTTCTTCTCCCTGGATTCCCAAACCGCGCGTCCCTTAGCTCGCCGCGCTCTGCCGAGGCCCCTGCTCCTCGCGACGCCCTCTCTAGCTATTGCTCTCTGCGCGCCACCGTTCTCCTGTACGCAGCGGCGCTCCCAGCCGAGTTCCTCCCCGGCCCCTTGTTTTCCCCATGACCGGAGCTTTTCCCTGCGTCGCGCGTGTTCTGTCATCCTTTGCTGTGACTCGGCGCCGTGAAGTTTCCTTGCACGCGTCGAGCTCCCGCGCCGAATCCTTTTTCAGCTTGTCTGTGACGCGCGCATGATGGACGTGATGTAGTCGCTGCGTGTGTTTGCGTCCGAGCCCGCCTGGCCGCAACCTTGCTTTGCTCTCCGTGTCACTGCTCGCCGAATCCAGCCCCATGTTGACGCGTCCCTGTTCCAGCTTGCCGTGCCGCCTCGTCATCGCTTCCTGTCGCAGCTCGATCCCCATTGTCATCGGGCTTCACACGTGCTCGCGTTTGTCGTTGAGCTGTCGAACCCGTCCTCCCTCGCTCGTGACTTCGTCGTCGCGTCGTGTGTGCAGCTTTATATACGTCACCCTCCCGTATCATCGTCGAGCCTGTCGAACCTCGTTCTTCCTTGCTCAATCTTGTCCAACCCCGAATCTCGGACGTCATGCAAAAATAAGCGAGGTCCCTGTGCATCGCTTATCAAGTGCTCGGTCGAAGACTTCAATCGAAGGTCGTCGTCGTTCCGCGCGTCATCAAGAAATCCCAAGAGTCGGGTGAAGACGGAGCTAGCAGCATGGTGTTCACCAAGTGCATGACAAAAAGCTCGAATGTCCTGCACGACTCAAGCTCGATTCGTCAAAATTATTCAGTCAAGGAGAGATTCCAAGAGTATGTGGAGAAACAAGCCCCAGGTCGATGCCCCAAGTGCTCGGCGAAAGGCCTGAACAAGGATCATCGTCGTTTATTTGGATTGCTAGTCAATATGGTAATCGTACTCTAATTCGTTATTTTAGCTAATTAATTTGATAGATGGAATAGAAGAATATTAATCGTAATATTATCTTACGATACTCGTCTTGATATGCATTCATATGCATAATGCATTTCATTAGGTACGCTAGTTGATCACACGATGTGGAAGACGAGCCAAGTCGACCCCAAGCACCGGCTACTCTGCATGGTGGTGCTGGTAGACGAACCTGCCCGATCAAGTGCTAGGACAAGGATGATCGTCAAGTGGACGTCGCCTAAGAAACACTAACCTAGTGTTATTCAGGCAAGCCCCGGTGCATTTGCCACCTCCTTGATGTTTTAAAAATCTTTATCACCTTGTTTGATGCATTAGGTGATACGAGTTGTGTGCTAAACCGTTGATGCATTTCCTTCATTGAAAAATTGATTACCCTTCATTGATACCCTTTTTGAAAAGAATTTTATGATGCTTAGCCTTGCTTTAGCAAACAAAAATGTTTTGTTTTAAAACAAAGGTGATGCTTCAAGTGGGTGGGAATGTTTTCAAAAATAAAACTTGATGGTGAATCCATCATGGTCGTGATGGGTTCAACATCGGATAAGATGTACCTCTGCTAGGTACCAAACTTTGGGTTGAAAATAATAAAGCTGAGACCAGGCGGTTGACTTGCACGAGAAGGGAGTCTCGATGTAGTGTCTTCGTCTGAGTCGATTAAGGACCGTCTCGATGTAGGCTTGCTGACCGAGGACCCTTTAACTGGTCACATGCCTCATCATGGGTAAGATTTTCCTCGGGTAGACTAATACCAGAATAAGATAACACGCAATGGGAGTGGAGAGATGGCGAGAGTAGCATGTACCCTCCGTGGCAAGAGGCTGGACGGTGGTGTATCTATGCTCTCGGTTGGCGTGAACCTGATCTGGTCTTAAGAACCCTGGTGGTGAGTTGACATATGCAAGGGTTAAGTGCTACATATGTCGTGTGATTGGAGATCCTCAGCTGAGTATTAATCGATTCAGATCGCCGTTACTTCTTGGACATGAAGACTTGGTCACTGACTTACACGTAGCATTCCAGTGAACTTAAAGGGTTGATAAAAGACAGCTAGTGTAGGTCAAGTGATTGAACTAGGGTAGAAAGAACTCTAGATGCAGGTAATTTTACTTAACCTGACAAGTAAAAATGGATTTTTAAGGATCCACTCATAGTAAGCTTTTCTGCAAAACAGAGTCTTTGATTCTTGATAAGCCATACCTTGAATCCCTCTAGCCATCATGCCCTTGAGAGTCTTTTCTTTAGTCGGGTAAGTCTTACTGAGTAATTCCGTACTCAGGGTTTTATTCCCTGTTGTTTTTCAGGTTATAGTTTTGTGCTGCTGATGATGGTGTTAAGTGCCGGTGGGCTCGGCCTTCTTATAAGTCTAAGTAACTCTTCTATACTTCTTGCTGAGGATGGTCATTTGAGCTAGCATATATTTCAAACTTATACTTTTGGAATCACTCCGATAAATATAATGTAAAAATTTTGTAACTTGTAAAATTTGGTATTAAGATTTCCGCTGCAAAAATGTTGGTGTGTGATTTGTGTTACTTAATCTTGCGGTCCTAGTTGTAAGTGGTTTATCCGAGGTCCTTGGGGCACTCAGACAGATCCTGTTAAGTTATCTGGTACACATACATAGCCGTTTGAGGTCTTTGAGACAAGGGCAGGTGCATGTGGGCCCAATAACTTGGGAGGTTCTGCCACATTAGGGTTCCCTAGAAGACATCAAATTGAAGCTGAGTATAAAAAAATTGAATGTTGGTGTCTGAGGGCAGATCATACTGATTAACTGTCCTCCTAGAGCAGTACTCAGCCATAGAGAATCTTCTCTTTGGATAAGTCCATCCTGTGATGTCGATTGGATAATCTGGATGAGCATGTGGAACATCCTTTGTGTCCATAGAGATGCTGCCCCCAGCTGAGGATTGAGCCTCAGAGTCTGTAGCTAGATTATAATCTGCATCATCTGCATGAGGGCGCTTTGACTTGAAACGACCGGCAAGCTTATTCCTAAGACCACCCAGACCACTTCAATATATATGAGAAATAGCCACTGGTGAATAGTTGATAATGCCACAACATAGAGAAACAAAGTGGAACTTTCTGTCAGGGACCGAACTGTCCGTGCCAGGGGGCCGGACTGTCCGCGCCATCCTGACGAACGGTCTGTGACCATCCAGGGGCGATTTCTAGAACCCTAGCCTATCACACCCGGTTTTAGAAGGCAAACCGAATGCAAACCATGTACGTGCCAGGATCAGAAACTCACGTACACAGCGATTACATAATTGGACATCATCACACAATGGTTAAAATAAATAGCGGAAAGATACTTCATTACATCAAGATGTCCAAGACATCCACAGGGTCTAATACATAGCCATTGTTCAACATAATTATCAAAGTACGAAATTGCGAAACGTAGATGCTAAGCCTACACAGGCAGCTGACTGGGGGTTTGCCACTAAGAAAGAATTAGAACTCGTCGTAGTCCTGAAACTCCTCGAAATCTTCCATGTTGCCAGCAACACCTCCTGAGTACTGGGTACAGTGGAGACAACCTGGGGTGGGGTGGTGTGTAAAGCAAGGGTGAGTTCACATCAACGTACTCAGCAAATGTCCTGTTTGGCTTAAGTGGACTATCTGTATATGGAGTTGAGGTTAAGCAGTTGCTTTTAGTTGGTCAAGTATTTATTATTTTTAGTAGAGCCAAGTTTCAGTAATAAACCCAGTTATTACCCAGAAGTACCTCCTCAAACGAGAAAATACCAGAGATCAGATTTTAGAACATCATTATTAATCATCATCATAAAAGTATCCAAAGTTCTTCTAATCAAAGAGGATCCCAAGGCTGCTCTTAACCGTGAGCTTGACTGATATACCAGTTTTTAACACTCTATAGAGGTTGTACACTTTACCCACAAGTCGTGATTCCCATTCTGCCCGGAGATCATGACTCCCCATTGATCACTCCCAAGGTTACCTAGCAGGGTCTCACTACGTAGCCTTTACAAAGAGTCCCCTGGTGCATAGCTGCTAGTTAGGTTTTGCCAGTCGTACAAACGCAGTACACCTCCCCAAGGTGGGTGACTAACAAAACCAAATCGAAAGAACCTCTACACCCCAACCTTGGCAGAGCGAGCACTACGCCCCAGCCCCCATTGATGGCCATCCGGCAAAGCCAACTACACCCCCAGGTTCATCTAATTAATCAACTAAGGGCGTCCCATTCCACCCTCATGGTTGTACTGTTATCCCGGGTGGTCACTCCACGAACAGGTCCTTATGGAGAGGTACTCAGGAAAAAGGCCTGAGTCCCCTAAGGTATCACAAAATCATCCACAAATTCAGGATAACAGTATCGTATCATGAATTTCACATCATGTTTATTGATTAAGGCAATAGCAACATGCTAACCATGGTAACCCAAAAGGTAAATAAGGATAAGGTAAATACAGACTAGTCAATCCTTAGGTTCCATAAAGTAATGCAGGACAGTGAATCATAAAGTATGTAGGACATAATAGGTCAGAGGACACTTGCCTTCACCAGGTTGCTGATCAGAGGGATCTTCGGCAACACACTCAGGAACCACGAGCTGCTCGTTGTCTAAATAAGGCGAGCATGCATTCAATACATTTGGAAAGTACAAATGAACATCACACCAAATATGTACGATCATTGGAACACATCTTAGAAGGCACAATACTACATAAGGGATAATGAATTCAAAGTATAACATGAACTATAACATACCTTAATTTTATTTGAAAACAGATTACTATTTCCCTAAGTGTTATTTACAAGTACATAATCATAGATCAATTTATTTTATGGTGACCTAAAATTTAGAACAGGGATGAACCTATGTAATACATGTTATTAATCTCACAAGCTTAAACAAGTTTAAATCTCTAAAGTTCTCCTTTTATTTATTTTATTAAATAAATAAAACTACATCTATATTAGTTCATATTCAATCATAAAAATTTAGAATGTGCAGACAGTAAATAAAACCATTTTATTTAAATAGAGAATAATTCTATGAATATTTTGTAATTTGAATCACTAAATTTGGAGATCATATGCAAAAGTTATGAAATCAACACGTTTGGGAATTCAAAATATGAAATTAGGGCCAATTCTGTGAATACTTAAAAGTCCAGGGCTAAATCTGTAAGATTACAGAGGCTTGCGCGCGAAAACCAGGGACGACAGGTTGATTTCTAGTAAACTGAGGGTCTCTTTAATAAAACAGCCATGCAAAGGGGTATCGAGTGAATCTAACCGTCAGATCTAAACCAACGGCTGAGATTAGATCTGCGGCTGAGGGCGCGCGCGCGTGGGCGGGCGAGCGCTGACAGGTGGGCCATGGAGTGTCAGCGACAGGGGGGAAACACTGACCGTTTGGGCCCAGCGCCAGAGGGGAAACAGACGGCTACAGGGGTCCAAGGGGGTCCGAGCCGTTCGATCAAGATCGGACGGGGAGGGGTCCGAGGGGGTCTGAGGCGGTCTGAGCCGTTCGATCAAGATCGGACGACGGAAAATCAGACCGGGAAGGATGAGCGGTTGCGGGTGACGCTGACAGGTGGGACAGGGCGTCAGGCGCGCGTGCGCGAAGCGGTACCCTGCGGTCTGGGCTGTTCGATCTGAATTGGATGGAGGGGATCAGACCGGGGAAACAGACGGCTGCGGGCGGCGCCGCTCCTCTCCGCGGCGGTGAAGTCGCCGGAGTTGAGACAGGCGTGAGCCAGGGTGGCTCCGGGGTCGCCGAAGTTGGGCAGAGGGGAAGAGGGCGCTATCGGTGTTTTGGGTCCGACCGCACACCCGGGGTTGCCCCTCAAGGTGTTTTTAGGAGTAGGACGGTGTCGACGACTGTAGCAAAATGGTTCGTGCCAATTGCACGAGGGACAGTGGACAATGTTTACAGGTTCGGGCCGCTTAGAGATGCGTAACACCCTACGTCCTGATGAGTATGATGGGTGAATGAGGTTACAAAAAGAGCTCTCTGAATTGAGAATGCAGAGAGTTGAAGTGGGTGGCTAGGTAATAGAGTCGATCGATCTGAAGGGGTGCCCCCTAGTCCTTATATACTCGACCGTGGGGCAATACACGTGGATATGATAACAACGTGTGCCTAAAAAATAGTGAACTGCTCGAGTCTATCTCCCTATGATTCTGCCGACCTATCCTCGCGTGGCTCCGTTGCATGAGAGCTCCAGCGCGGGAAAGTCGGATCTCTGTTGCGATCGCTCGCTCAACATTGTGGACCGTCCAGGTTTACACCGATCCGGCCTCGCGTCAACCTGCTCTGCTGATTATTCTTCCCCAGGCCCACGAAAGAATGGCCTCACGATTTGTTGGGCCCTTGGGCCTTTCGTGAGGTCTTTTACTCTTTTAGTGGACCCGGGGGATATCTGTCCCCCACAAGCCCCCGATCTTTGGGTTAATTTAGAAGCAATCAGCCCAAAGATCCCAGGTCCAGCTTGCAGGCGATTTGAAGAGAACGACTTCTTACTGTTTCCTCCTGCTTTTGATCCTTCACAAACCGAAGCTTTGTTTTGTGCCCGTGCCTTAGAGGTCGGCATTTCGCTTTGCACGACCCTAAACTTCATTGGGTGCACCGGAGGTGCACCCAATGGGTGTAGCCCCCGAGCTTTGAGTAGATTTTTAGAAAATAATCTACTCGAAGGTCTTCACCAGAAATTATTCCCGTTTTTACTCCTGCGTTTTGGTTGAGTGCCAGCTTTGTCTTTAATCTTGTCCCATGCATTAGAAGTCGGCACTATCTTGACTCGGAATGATGATCCATGGGGTGTAGCCCCCGACCTTCAAGTGGATTTTTGAGGATAATCCACTCGAAGGTCTTCCTTTTGTGTCTTTTTGCTGGAGATTATCCTTTCTGCTTGTAAAAATCGGCATGATGTCATCCACATTATGTCATCAATATTATGCTTCAGAGGTCAGCATGTATTTTGTCTTTTACAGCCGAATTCGCAATCCATCCATATCTTGCTAGGTAGTGTAATTTATTTGCTCTGTGACTGATTGGACATTTGATGGACGTTCTCTGTCTAGTCTTCAAGTCGCTTCTGTCGACCATATTTTGTACTTCACTGGCTATATTTGGCTTTCCTCTAATCCTCACTGATATCTCATTTTTGTCTTGAGGCATTCACTGCATGCCCTGCACAGATGTGGCCGTTTTGAAAAATATGTTGGTAATTCCTGGGCGTCCCCCCCAATGGGTGTGGGCAAGGGACGGCTTGGTACGCTGAGTGTTTTAGCCGGCTGCTTCTGAGTAGTAATGTGATGCGACGACAAGTGTAATCATATCCTTCGCGCTGTTGACTGGAGTCCCAATGGGTGTTGTGTTGCGTGAAACGGCGTCCGCCGCCTGACGTGTCTTCAGATGGGTTGGAGTGCTTATTGAATGCTTTGCGACTATTCAGTGACCACTGTTGGAGGTGAGCGGTTGCCTTCTTTTCCTATAAATAGTGCCCTTGCCTGCCTGGTTTTTTCACATCTCTCGCTGTTCTCTACTGCCTGCTTTCTTTCTTCTATCTGCATTTCCACCATGGGCAAGAAGCGCAAGCGCGAACCAACTCCTCCGTCTGAGGATTTCGGTGACTCGGAGTATTCAGAGGAGGAGTTCTCCTCTGAATCCGAGGGGTCTCTAGCTCCCGTCCCCCTGCGTGAGTCGTCTGACGACTCAGACGACTCCCAGGGGCTCGCGGCGGAGGTCTGGATGTACATCCAGGCCGTTGAGCGCTCCGGGCTCGAGGGCTCGGATGAGTCGGAGTACTCCTCGGATGAGGAGGACTCGGACGGTGGCGGCGAGGACGAGGACGGCGACGACGACAACGACGAAGACGGTGGCGGCGGTGACGGTGACGACATTGGCAGGGGTGGCAGCGGCGGCAGCGAGGACGGCGACGGCGACGGCAGCAGGGGCGGCGACGGCAGCGGCAGGGGCGGCAGTGGCGGCGGCAACAATAGGGCCAGTGGCTAGATGCCACTGGTTCTTTTAGATGTTAGTATAGTATAGTTAGTATAATGTAGTAGTATTTAGTAGTGTAGAGTAGTATAGTGCAGTGTAGTAGTAGTAGTAGTGATATAATGTAATGTAGTAGTAGTAGTAACAGGGAAGCATCAACTCATAATGAGTTGATTTGTTAGTATGATATCTTCCCTTTTAATGAAGAAATGATGTTGGCTTCCCTTTGTCGATGTTCATGACTCAAAGTTCTTGAATCATTCTTCTTCCCGCCTTTTTTCATGAAGTTGAATCCTTTGGAGTAGTAGGTGAATAACTCGGACATCATATCGACGCTTTTAGAAGTAACCGCTGAGCGATTTGTAGGTGATGTCAGAGTTTTAGGGATAACTGCCGAGCGACTGAACGCGATGTCGGAGTTTTAGAGTTAACTGCCGAGCGATAGCGGGCTACGTTGGCGTTTTAGAAATAACTGCCGAGTAACTTGAGGGCGACGTCGGCGTTTTAGAGGCAACGCCGAGCGACTGAATACGACGTCGGAGTTTTAGAGTTAACTGCCGAGCGACCAAACACGACGTCGGAGTTTTAGAGTTAACTGTCGAGCGATAGCGGGCTACGTCGGCGTTTTAGAAATAACTGCCGAGTAACTTGCGGGCAACGTCGGCGTTTTAGAGGCAACGCCGAGTAACTTGAAGGCGATGTCAGAGTCTTAGAGGTAACACCAAGCGACTGAACACGACGTCGGAGTTTTAGAGTTAACTGCCGAGCGACCGAACACGACGTCGGAGTTTTAGAGTTAACTGCCGAGCGACTGAACGCAATGTCGGAGTTTTAGAGTTAACTGCCGAGCGACCAAACACGACGTCGGAGTTTTAGAGTTAACTGTCGAGCGATAGCGGGCTACGTCGGCGTTTTAGAAATAACTGCCGAGTAACTTGCGGGCAACGTCGGCGTTTTAGAGGCAACGCCGAGTAACTTGAAGGCGATGTCGGAGTCTTAGAGGTAACGCCAAGCGACTGAACACGACGTCGGAGTTTTAGAGTTAACTGCCGAGCGACCGAACACGACGTCGGAGTTTTAGAGTTAACTGCCGAGCGACTGAACGCAATGTCGGAGTTTTAGAGTTAACTGCCGAGCGATAGCGGGCTGCGTGGGCCACTTTGAGGTTAATAGCCGAGTGATGATGTGGCGCGCCGGTGTTTTGGAACTAACTGCCGCGTGCTGACTGGGCGCTTTTTTGAAACGGTATCTGGCTCGGGAATATCCCATAAGTGCTGCACTTTTAGCCGCCTCTGGTTTCCGTGCCCTAGTTCTTGCCTTCTCGCTTCCAAATCCTCTCCGCATTCTGCCTCCTACTCTGCTCGCCGGTAGAATCGAGATGGCGCCCAAGAGGAAAACCTCGAGTTCGTCCGCCGTGGTGATTCCTCCAATCGATCCCAACAGCCAGTTGCCTTTCGCAGGTAACCACATGTCCGTCATCTCTGAGTCCGAACTTCTCCACCTCGTGTCCATTGGGGTTCTTCCTCCGAGGGAACTCTGCTCTTGGCGGATTTGCCATGGGGTTACTGTCCCAACTGAGGATACCCATGAGTCCGTCATTTATGCCCCTTTCCTTCTCCGCGGCCTTGGCCTTCCCATTTCTCCCTTTTTCCGCGGCCTCCTTGATTTCTACCATATTAACTTGACCCATTTGAATCCCAATTCTATCCTACAAATCTCCATTTTGGTTCATTTATGTGAAGCCTTTCTTGGCATGCTACCTCACTTCGGGTTGTGGAAGTATTTGTATCACTGTCGCCCCGGGATGGCCGGGGGACAACATCAATTTGTTAGAGGTGCCAGCTTGGAGATGCGCCGCGGGAGGAAGACGGAGTATCTCGAAATCCCTCTTAAAGACAGTATTAAAGGGTGGCGCTTGGAGTGGTTCATAGTTGAGAATTATGGAAACTCTCTCCCCCCGGTCCGGAAGACAGCCGAACGTTCGCACCCCCAGCTGGACCGAGTCTCCCACAGATCAGTAGGTAACTGAGGCAGGTGCTTTGCTTGCTGAAGTTGGATTGCTGAAAGAGAGGGGTCTGACCGCTGAAGCCGTGGTTGCTGATTTTGTCTTCAAGAATATTCAGCCGTTAAAAGACAGGGCATACCCAGCTTATCTGTATCGAGGCCTAGCCGACTCAACTCGGGTCACTAACAGAAGAATTCCCTCTACGAACCTAGTGAGCCGACTTGAGATGATCCTTAGAGGCAAAGTGTCAAATGTTGGTGCCCCCGTGGCATTCTCAGCTTGGAACTTGCCTCCTCCCAAAGCCTTCACACTTTTTGTGTCGAATCCTCCTGCTACTGACGACAGTTTGGGCCTTAGAGTGCGGCCCTCTGCTGAAGAAGTTAGTGCCTTGGTTGCCACACTCGGGGGAATTCCTGATGATGAACGACAGGTTTATTTTGAGGTGCCCCTGAACCCTAGTGATGCGGAGATAGGTGCCATGCTTGATTTGCTGGCTGAGGACTCTTCTGACGCTGCTCCTGCTAGGGCATTAGTGGTGGCGCCCCTCCCAGAGGCTGGTATGACCTTAGATACTCAGAAACCTGCTGGTACTCGCTCGAGGCGCCCTTGCTGAGCCAATCCATCCGATCCTTCTGCTGATGAACAGAAAAAGAAAAGGAGACGCCTTCGGCAGGTACCCAGTTTGGGTCGGGACGTTGGTACCTCGGTTCCTGATGCTGAAGAAGTGCCTGCGACTGAATTTACTGACGCTGATCCCAATGGGTGTACCCAGTTTGTTGCTGATCCTGATGGGTGTACTGAATCAGTTGCTGATCCCAATGGGTGTGCTGCCTGTGTTGCTAATGTGGATGATGAGGAGGGAGAAGATGAAGTTCCTTTGACTCAGAAAAACAGTCGACAATTCATTGCTAGCGGTGAAAGTAGCGGAGTTCCCTCTCCTGCTTTGTCTGCTCTCATTGGTCTGCAAGAACTGTCCCTGGCCAATTTTGATCAGACTCTCGAGGATATGGTTCTGGAGGATTTGTTATCAGAGCCAGCAGATGATGGTGTGATGGAGGTTTACGCTGATGTGCTTGATGCTGGGTTGAGGTCATCCCGTGCCTCGTCGACCTTAGAGCGCGATCTTGAGGATCGGGAGACTGACTTGGGTCGTCCTGGTCTCATGGAAGTAATTGAGGGTCCATCAGCCTTAGAGGTGGCTACCACGGAGAGCTTGGACCCCAAGGATGGTGTTGACACGTGCCCAGCCCCCGAGAATGTTATCGGGGATGACTTGATCCGGGTGGGAAGTGCAAGCCACTGCCCAGCCCCCGAGGGTGCTGCCGGGAGTGATCCGGCTCAAGTGGGCAGTGCAAACTATGGCCCAGCCCCCGAGGATGTCCGAGCGGGGTCTTTCTCTGGTACTTCCATGGATGTTCATGCGGGGTCGTCTCCGCGCTCCGGCTGTATGGTGGTAGCCCAAACCTTGGACCAGGGAGTCGCTTTAGAGGATAGCGTCCCCACTGACTGAGTGTTGGGTTCTGTTGATGGCACCGAATTGATTCCTGCTGGTTCGTTGCAAGCTGCTTCGGGTGGTGGCCTTATGCCTGGTTATCAATTGATCTCTCCTGATTTGGGGATCCCTTCGTTCTTTTCCAACATCCAGGTACTATGATGCATTTTAGCTTGGCTTTTTACATTACACGAACTGCTGTCATTACATTCATCTGCTCCCCTCATCAGGCTTTGGTGGATGGGATGGCTGGCCAGCTGAGGCTACAGGGTGCTTCTATCCCCGAAGTAGCTTCGTCACTTGCATGTTGGAATCCAGTGTCACTTCAACATCGTGTCTCTGAATTGGAGGCAACCAACGCTGGTTAGTGCCCTTTTGCTTCTCTTTGCCTTCATTGTAGACTGCTTTACATTTTGACCATTATTTTGTTTGATTATCTCCTGTTAGGTATGACTCAGCAGATTTCTACTCTTGAAGAAAAACATTCCCGAGATCAGGCTGAATTGGCCCAGCGATGCACTGACTTTGAGGAAAAGTACTCTCAAAGTCAGATTGAGCTGGGTCAGGTCTCTGCTGCTTTAGATGACGCCAATGCGCTGAGTTCTTCTCTTCATGCTCAGCTCGACTCTGAAAAGGTGATTTATGAAACTGCGCTTTGCCTTGTTGTGCTGCCATTACTTGCTCGGTGTTTGAGGGAGTTGACTTTTGTTTGCAGGAAGAAAAACGCATCCTTGCTGCTTCTCGAGACAATCTTGAAAGATTGTATCGTGATTCTAGCAACTCGCTGACTATCTTGGAGAGAAGTCATCGCTTCACCATGGAAGAGTTAGACCACCAACGTTGTAAGCTACAGGAATCCATGGATGAGGTAACCCGGCTCAAGCAGTTGATATCAGCAAAGGATGCTACTATCAAAGAGCTCCGAGTTTCCAAGAAATCCATCGCCCAAGAGTTAGAGACTGCTCAGCTAGCTGCCAAGGTTGCCGAAGAAACTTCTGTTACTCTCAGAGCCCAGCGCGATAGAGCCATGGACAAGGCTATTCGGGCGGGGCGAATCTTGATGAGGAGACCCGGCGTGGTTGTTCCCAAAGATATAAGGGCTGATGTGAATGCTGCCCCTGATTCCTCGAGTCATCCTTCCTCGTCGATTGCTCCTGAGAAAAATATCACGAAATAGAAAAAAACTTTGTGTGCTTTGAGCGCGTGGTTAGCATGGTCAGACATTTGTTAGAGGACGCCATTTCAGTATTTGGACGATATTGTTATTTTCATATTGTTTCAGAATTCATCAGATCATAAATTTGTAGTAGTAAGATGATGTGCGATGGTTTTGAAATTTGTTTGCGGAATACAGAAGCCATCCTTATATGAATAATTGTGATCTCGTCAAATCGCCTTAAGTCGCCACTGACTTAAGTCGATTGCTTCTGCTAATAGGGCGTAGTGGTCACCCTGAATTGCGTAGGCGCGAGCATGTTGCACCGTCTTAAATCGTTACCGACTTAAGCCGATTGCGCCGTTAGCAGGGCATAGTGGTCACCCCGGGTCAAGTAAGCGTGAGCATGTTGCACCGCCTTAAGTCATTGCCGAATTAGGCCGATTGCTCCGTTAGCGGGGCATAGTGGTCACCCCGAGTCAAGTAAGTGTGAGCATGTTGCACCGCCTTAAGTCGTTGCCGACTTAAGCCGATTGCTCCGTTAGCAGGGCATAGTGGTCACCCCGAGTCAAGTAAGCGTGAGCATGTTGCACCGCCTTAAATCGTTGTCGACTTAAGCCGATTGCTCCGTTAGCAGGGCATAGTGGTCACCCCGAGTTAAGTAAGCGTGAGCATGTTGCACCGCCTTAAGTCGTTGCCGACTTAAGCCGATTACTCCGTTAGCAGGGCATAGTGGTCACCCCGAGTTAAGTAAGCGTGAGCATGTTGCACCGCCTTAAATCGTTGCCGACTTAAGCCGATTGCTCCGTTAGCAGGGCATAGTGGTCACCCCGAGTTAAGTAAGAATGCAAGTCAACTGTGAACAAACTGAGTATCTTTGAAGCCTTTCTTTATTGATGACATATTTCCATTTTATAGAGTACATCGTCGTCCCGATAGCTTTTGAAATGCAGCTAGGGATAAAACTTCCTGAGGTGTTCTATGTTCCAGGAGTTCTCGACTTCTGTGCCATCCATCTGAGTGAGACGATATGATCCTGGCCGAGTGACTTCTGCTACCACGAAGGGTCCTTCCCATAAGGGCGACAACTTGTGCCGTCCCTCCCCCGTTAGAATTCGGCGGAGGACGAGATCTCCTACTGAGAAGTATCGTTGTCGCACGGCTTTGTCGTGATAGCGTCTCAAAGTCTGCTGATACTGCGCCGATTGAATTACTGCATTCAGCCGTTCCTCCTCGAGTACATCGATGTGCTCCATCCTAGTAGCTTCAGCTTCTGCTATGCTCTCGAAGACCAACCTTGGGGCCCCGAACTTGAGATCAGCGGGTAATACTGCCTCTGACCCATAGACCATGAAGAAAGGAGTATTTCCATGTAGAGCCCGGCTTGGCTGAGTTCTTAGGCTCCAAACGACGTAGGGTAATTCCCTTATCCATTTCCCTGCGAACTTCTCATTTTTTCGAAGACCCTCTTCCTGAGTGCCCCTAGTATCATTCCGTTGGCTCGTTCAACCTGCCCGTTGGCCCTCGGGTGCGCTACCGAAGCGTATTTGATCTGAATGCCTTTTTGCTCGCAGAAATCGAAGAATTCCGAACTTGTGAAATTGGATCCCAGGTCAGTTATAATGTTGTTTGGTATTCCGAATTTGAATATTATGTCTTGTATGAATTCCACGGCCTTGGCTGAGGTTAAAGAGGCAATGGGCTTGAACTCTATCCATTTAGTGAACTTGTCGATTGCTACCAATACATGAGTGTATCCTCCTTGAGCCTTCTTGAAAGGTCCAATCATATCCAGTCCCCAACATGCGAAAGGCCAGGTTACTGGTATGGTCTGCAGTTGCTGTGCTGGTAGATGTTGTTGCTTCGACAAGTACTGGCAAGCTTCGCACCTCTGAACTAACTCGGCTGCATCACTCTTTGCTGTTGGCCAATAGAATCCTGATCTGAAGACCTTCCCGACTAATGTTCTGGATGCTGCATGTATTCCACATTGCCCAGCATGAACCTCCTCTAGAAGTTGCTTCCCAGTGGATGAGAGAATGCACTTCATGAAGACGCCCGATGCACCCCTTCTATATAACGTTTCTCCAATGAGTGTGTAGTGGGCTGACTATCTAGCGATGCGTTCGGCTACGTTTTTGTCATCTGGCTCCTCTTCATTCTTTATATATCTGATGACCGGCCTTCTCCAGTCATCGGGGTCTGACCTGGGTTGATCCACGATATTACATTCTTCTGCTTGATCTGTTGAGATGCTCGGTCGTGGTATTTCTTGCATGAAGACTCCGGGTGGAGCCTGAGTTCGGCTGGATCCTAACTTTGACAATACATCAGCTGCCGTGTTTCGATCTCTCTCCACATGATGAAATTCTAGACCTTCAAACTTATCTTCTAGTTTCCGGACGGCAGTGCAGTATTTTCCCATTGAATCCTTTGAACAGTCCCATTCCTTGTTTATCTGACTTATGACCACCAAAGAATCTCCGTATACCATTAATCTCTTGATGCCCAATGATATGGCGATGTTTAGTCCATGGATCAGAGCTTCATACTCGGCTGCATTGTTAGAGGCTGGAAACAGCAACTGGAGGGCATATTTGAGGTGCTCGCCTCCAGGTGCGGTGAAGAGAATTCCTGCTCCTGCTCCCTGCAGCTTCAGCGAGCCATCAAAATACATCTTCCATACTTCTGCCGTTTCTGGGTTCTCTGGTATTTGTTGTTCAGTCCATTCTGAAACGAAGTCAACCAATGCTTGAGACTTTATGGCAGTACGAGGTCGAAATTCGATGTCATGAGACCCCAGTTCACAGGCCCACTTAGCTATTTGGCCAATTGCTTCCTTGTTGTGGAGAATATCCCCTATCGGAAAGCCGGTGACTACTATGACTTTGTGGTCATCAAAGTAGTGACGCAGCTTGCGGGCAGTCAGAAGTACTGCATATAATAGCTTCTGCACTTGAGGATATTTTTTCTTCGAGGGACCCAGAACTTCGCTGATGAAATAAACAGGATGTTGCACGGGGTAGGCATGTCCTTCTTCTGCTCGCTCGACTACCAACGCGGTGCTTACCACGTGAGTCGTGCAAGAGATATATAGCAACAGATCTTCAGCCGGTTGGGTTGACGTGGCTCGTCGTGGTAATTTCAGTACTGGTGGTGTTGTCAAGAATTTCTTCAGTGCATCTAGAGCTTCATGTGCCTCTGAAGTCCACTGAAACTTATCCACCTTTTTGAGTAGCTTGTAAAACGGTAAACCTTTCTCCCCCAGCCTGGATATAAATCTGCTCAGAGCTGCCATACATCCAGTAAGTCGCTGAACCTTCTTTTGTGATCGAGGTGCTTCCATCTTCATGATAGCTTCAATCTTATCTGAATTAGCCTCAATTCCCCGGTTGCTGACAATAAACCCGAGTAACTTTCCTGCCGGTACCCCGAAAACACATTTCTCGGGATTAAGCTTCCATCTATACTGCCTCAGACTGTTGAAAACCAGTTGTAAGTCTTCGATGAAGTTTTCTGAGTTCTCTGTTTTGATGACCACATCATCCACGTAGGCCTCCACACGCTTGCCCCAGTGATCGGCTAAGCATGTTTGAATGGCTCTCTGATAGGTTGCTCCAGCGTTTTTGAGGCCAAACGACATGGAGGTATAACAGAAAGCTCCAAACGGAGTAATGAATGCTATTTTTTCTTCATCTTCCTTTGCCAAACTAATCTGGTGGTATCCGGAATAGCAATCCAGGAAAGATAGCACAGAACATCCAGCGGTGGAGTCCACCACCTGATCTATCCTCGGGAGCCCGAAGGGATCCTTCGGACAGTGTTTGTTGAGACCAGTATAATCAACACACATGCGCCAATCCACTTTATTCTTTTTGAGTACGAGAACAGGGTTGGCTAACCACTCAGGATGTAACACTTCTCTAATGAACCCAGCCACGATCAAGCGGGTCAGCTCAGCGCGAATGGCCTCTCTCTTGTCGGGCGTGAAACGACGTAATTTCTGCTGGATCGGCCTTGCTTGTGGATAGACCTTCAGTTTGTGCTCGGCCAGCTCTCTCGGGACTCCCGGCATATCCGCAGGTTGCCATGCGAATACATCTCGGTTGTCTTGCAGAAACTGGACGAGCGCGCTTTCCTATTTATCATCCAGGCTAGAGCTGATGATAGCAGTTTTGCGTTCATCAGCAAATCCCAGATTGATCCTTTTAGTTTCTTCAGTCGGCCGCATAGAGGTCGCGGCTTGAGCTTCCTTCGCCGGTGCTGTGTGGTCTTCCTCAGGCTTAGAGTTTGCCTGGGTCGAAGAAGTCACCGACGGTTTGGCAATGAGGGCCGCCTGGATGGCCACTCGGAAACATTCTGCGGCGCCTTGGAGGTCAGCACGCACAGTTATGATCCCTTGCGGTCCCGGCATCTTCAATATCATGTACGTGTAATGCGGAATGGCCATGAATTTTGCCAGTCCCGGCCTCCTGATGATTGCGTTGTACCCGTAGTCGAAATTCGCCACTTCGAATCTCAGGAACTCGGTTCTGTAGTTTTCCGGAGTCCCGAAGGTGACAGGCATGTAGATGTGGCCCAACGGGTATTCTCCCTCAGTTGGCACGATGCCAAAGAAGGGAGTGTCTGACTCTTGGAGTTCTTTGAGGTGAACTCCCAAGCCTCGGAGTGTCCGGGGGAAGGTGATGTTGATGCTGCTCCCCCCCGTCCACTAATACTTTCTTCACCCGGCTCTCTCGGATCACCGGATCGACGAGGAGCGGGTATTTGCCCGGATGGTCGAAGTTGAGCCATTGATCCGCCCGAGTGAAGGTGATCGGGTGCTCCGACCACCGGTATGGGGCGGGAGGGCCGGTGGTCGCCACCAGTATTTGGCGATCGTTGAGCTTTTGCTGTCTTTTGTTCTCCTGCGATCCATGTCCACCAAAGATGACGTTGACCTCCCTGTCAACGCGCGGGAAGGCTCCTCCTCCTCCCTCCTCCTGCTGCTGAGGTTGTCGTGGTTCTTCTGGTCCTCCTCGCGGCGGAGGAGGGGGTAGAGGTTGGAAGGGTCGGCTGTGCCCAACGGAATGCTTGAAGTCCCGGCAGTTCCGAAGAGTGTGGCGCATGTCCTTGTGGTACGGGCACTGGGCGTCGAGGATGTCGTCCAGCGTGCGCTCACCTCCGCGAGGTCCTCCCCGGGCGCGAGAGGCAGGTGGTCCGGCGGCGTGCACCTCTTCGCGTGGTCTCTTCTCCCAGCGTTTGTCAGGTTGCTGGTTCGTGTCGCGTCGTGGTGCTGCCGGTACGGGCTTTGCTCCTCCGATGAGGTCCTGGGCTCGCTCGTCGGCGGTGATGTAGAGGTCTGGAACAGCTCCTCGGAGGTAGTTGGCGCCTTCTGTAGTATGGCTCAGATGAAGGCCGAGTCATTGGATCCTCTGTAGAAGTCCTCGATCACGGCCGCCTCCGTGACCTCAGGGATACGATTTCTCATGGTCTGGAACCTTTTGAGGTACGATCGGAGAGTTTCATCCCCCCGGCGCTTGATGGATTTGAGGTCCCATGGTTGCGCCGGTTTGTCGGAGAGGGACTGAAAATTGGCAGTGAAGCGCCGACTGAAGTCGCTCCAGTCGTCGATGCAGTGTCGGGGTAGATGTCACAACCATTGCAGCGCGTCTTGCCCAAGGACAATGGGTAAGTACGCGGTCATCACGTCTTCGGATGCTCCGGTGGCTCGAGCGGCGGTAGTGTAGACAGCCAGCCAGCCTCCTGGGTCCTGCTTAGGTTCATATTTATCGACATTGGATACCTTGAAGTTTGGGGGCCATTAAATGGCCCTAAGGCGTGGAGTGAGGGCTGACACTCCGCATGTGTCCTCCTGTCGTCGGGGATGATGTCTGTCCCGAGGAGGGGAGTAGTTGTTGTGGTTCCTCGACCGTCCCCGAGCAGTTCCACCGGTCGAGGCCATCGTTGATTCGGTTCTGGTGGCTTGACTCCGAGTGGGGATGCCATGATCCCTGTCGTATTCCTCCTGGCGGCGTATCTCGTTCTCATGCCGTCGCTCGCGTGAAGCGTTGATAGAACTCCGCGCGTCCCGGCGACTGTTTCTGGCGTGCCGCAAGTCTTTCGGCGGGTGAGCGAGAGGTAGAAGATGGTTGGCTGCTTGGGTGAGCAGGCGTCGATAGCCCTCGGCGTCTGGAGTCCGAGGGAGTCCGTCAGCTATCCGAGCTAGCACTCCTCCGACTTCACTCGGCGTGTTCATGGCTCGGGCGAAGTCGGGGTTCAGGTTACGGCCGAGTAGTGGATTTTCTCGGCGCTGCCTCGCGTCTTGCTCGGCTTGTTCCTGAGCTCGTCGACGATCACGTCGCCGGGAGTTCCTTCGTTCCCTGAAGACGCGTTCTTCCGGAGTTTCTCCCATCTCCGAGATCTCGTCTCGCGAGACGGGCTGCTCCGGATCCCGTTCTCCGGCTTGGTGATGTCTCCGGATGTTTCGGCGCCGATTTCTTCGTCGCCGGGATTCCCGCTGAGGTGGTTCCTCCCCAGGCGCGGTTGGTTCGTCGTCAGAGACGGGAGGTGACTCTGCTCTTCCGATGAAGAGAACGTCGGGGCAGAATGGCGTAGCTGTCGTGGCGATCTTTTTTCGGAAAGCAGAGGGTAATGACTCCTCGGTATTTTTGAAGTTCGTTGGAGGAGACTTCCTTCCCGGCGGATCTGTGACGCGGTGTAGAATTCCCTTTTCGTCGGCTATGGATGAGATCGTTCCAAAGCAGAACATGGATCCAGGACGGAAGGTGATCCTACTGTTGATGGTGACGGCCATTGAGCTAGCTTAGATCGTTGACACCACCCCTACCTGGCGCGCCATCTGTCGGTGTTTTGGGTCCGACCGCACACCCGGGGTTGCCCCTCAAGGTGTTTTTAGGAGTAGGACGGTGTCGACGACTGTAGCAAAATGGTTCGTGCCAATTGCATGAGGGACAGTGGACAATGTTTACAGGTTCGGGCCGCTTAGAGATGCGTAACACCCTACGTCCTGATGAGTATGCTGGGTGAATGAGGTTACAAAAAGAGCTCTCTGAATTGAGAATGCAGAGAGTTGAAGTGGGTGGCTAGGTAATAGAGTCGATCGATCTGAAGGGGTGCCCCCTAGGCCTTATATACTCGACCGTGGGGCAATACACGTGGATATGATAACAACGTGTGCCTAAAAAATAGTGAACTGCTCGAGTCTATCTCCCTATGATTCTGCCGACCTATCCTCGCGTGGCTCCGTTGCATGAGAGCTCCAGCGCGGGAAAGTCGGATCTCTATTGCGATCGCTCGCTCGACATTGTGGACCATCCAGGTTTACACCGATCCGGCCTTGCGTCAACCTGCTCTGCTGATTATTCTTCCCCAGGCCCACGAAAGAATGGCCTCACGATTTGTTGGGCCCTTGGGCCTTTCGTGAGGTCTTTTACTCTTTTAGTGGACCCGGGGGATATCTGTCCCCCACAGGCACTCCAGCAAACTCGATGGCGGGGAAGAGGCCATGAATCCACGGGCAGAGAGGGGAGAGCGGCGGTGAGGTGGCCTCGGGCGGCCCAGAGAAACTCTGGTGAGCCATTCCGGCCACAGGGAAGGGACTTAAGGCGCACTAAGGCCTTGGCTAATTTCAGTAGAGGCAGGGGTGACACAGGGGCCTACTCCGATGAACTAGACCAGGCTAAATCGGCTGGCCACTGCGCGATCACGGCGGACCACCGCGGACAAACACCGGCGATGGTGAAATTGACCGAACACAGGGCACAATAAGGGAAATTGGGCACGGGGACGGGTGTCTCACCTCGGGGCGGAGCTCGGGGAGGCTTGGCGTGGACTCCGGTGAGCTGGATGGCTAGGGACGTGGACGCGGGTCTCCGGCGGTGGCTGGCGGCGAGGGCAAAGCGCGGGAGAGGGTGAGAGTGTGCGAAATGAGGTGAGGGGTGTGCACGGGGCACCGACAGGGCTATAAGAAGAGAGTTGGGCACGTGGGCGGGCGTCGTGGCCGAGAAACCCGGCGACATGCGCGAGTGCACATGCGCCGGTCCACGGTGACACGCGGAGAGGGCGGAGCTGACAGGGCTGGCCCATGGCGCAGAGAGAGAAAAGAGGGATGCTTGGGGCAATGGCTCGACAGACTAGCGATCCGGGCCCGCGAGACAGAGAGAGAGAGAGAGGGAGCGTGCGGGCGATGGAAAACTGGTGCCGTCAGATCGGCCCCACTGGGCAGCGAGAGAGAGAGGGAGGGCGCGCGCGAGGGAGAACCGCTGCTGATAGGCGGGGTCCGCCTGTCAGGCGGCGCGGGCGCGCGTGCGTGCGGCCTGGCTGGGCTTAGTGGGCCGACTGGGCTGCTTTCTCCTTTTCTTTTTCTCTGGATTTCCTAATTCTTTTTCTATTTCTTTTTCTATAGGGTTTTCAAATCCAAATTCAAACTAGGTTTCAAATTCAAATAAATTCAAACATGTGCAACACTTCAAAGAGTATTTTAAGCTCAGCATGATGCAACATGTCATGACTCATAAGGTTTTGACAAAAATAAGTAATTAACCTCCACTAGTTTAAGCTATCCCTAATCAAAAGGAAAAAAGGGAGAATGAATCTAGAGAGAGAGAAAACCTAGAGTGAGAAAAAGAAGAGTAACACATGATTTTGGGTGATAATTAGAAAGAAATTTTATACCCCCAAAATCAGGGTGTTACAGACCTATCCCCCTTAAAAGAATCTCGCCCTCGAGATTCAGGGCTAGCTAGAAAAGAGCTCGTGGTACTTGGCTTTCAGTTCATCTTCTCTTTCCCAGGTTGCTTCTTCTTCTAAGTGGTGACCCCATTTGACTTTGCACATCCTGATGGTACTTCTCCGAGTGACCCAATCTACTATCTCCAGAATTTGAGTTGGCTTCTCAATATAAGTCAGATCTTCTTGAACTTCAAGATCCTCTGCTAGCAACTGCTCTTCTGGCACTCTTAAGCATTTCTTCAATTGAGACACATGAACACATCGTGCACAATAGACAGGTTCTCCGATAAGCTGAGTTGATAAGCCACTTCTTCACGTTTTGCTTGAATCTGATACGACCCAATATAATGAGGTGCTAGCTTGCCTTTGACTCCAAACCTCTTAGTTCCTCTGATGGGTGACACCTTCAAATAGACATAATCTCCCACTTCAAAACTGAGTTCTCTTCTTCTGGTGTCAGCATAGCTTCGCTGTCTGGACTGTGCTGCCTTTAAATTCTCTCGGACCATTCTGATGTTCTCTTTGGCTTCAAGCAAAATCTCGGGGCCGAATACCTGTATTTCACCGGGTTGGTCCCAATGCAATGGAGTCCTGCAATTCCTCCCATAAAGCGCTTCAAACAGTGACATCTTCAGGCTGGCTTCGTGTTGGAACTTGCGCTCCTGAGCAAGTTGATCCAACGGGGGAGTGAAAAGGATGCAAACAAGGTTTACTCGAGATGGCAATTGCTCTGTTCATCCGGCCTCTCAAGGGCACTGTACGGGGGTATTTATAGGTGCCCGAGCGCTCAACATCCCGGAGTAAGGACGCTTATGCCCTCAGACACCTGGATTATCCCCAGAATATTCTCATAAAGGAGGGTTACAAACTGTCATTACAGAAAAGCTATTACAAATCAGGCCCGTAACACGCCTGTCCGTGCGGGGCCTGTTATGATGGGCTGAATCCCACATGGGCCTCCAGGTAGGACCGAGGCCGTGGGATGAAAAGACTTCATTGTAGGCCTTCGTCTTGCAGTGAAGAGGATGAAGGGTGGGCCACGTCGGTCATCTTGCCTCCATTGGTGCAGTGAGTTGACGAAGGCCTGGAGCGAAGGGTAGCGTCTTCGCCTTCGCCCCAACATTTGCCCTCTGAGGGACCAGTTCGACTAAGTCATCTGGTGCCAAAGATGTCGCTAGATGGTGGAGATGCTGCCCTCGCTCGAAGTGGTTCCACGGGGGTTTTTGATGTGACCGTTGACGGATGCGATACTGTTGGACTGCGGGCTTCCCGAAGCGTCGCGCCATGTGTATGAAAGGGGGGCGGCACGGCTCATGCTCTGTTACCTTTCTGTGCACCACAAAACCCTAGCATTTTGAAACCGGCCGCCCGCTCGCCTACCCTCCTTGCTCCTGTTCGCTGGAGATTGGCCCGTGTCAAGCAGACCGCACGCCGCCGCCGACGGTACGTAGCCATGCCGTCCTCTTCTTCATCCGCTGCGAATACGCCATTGGGCGAATCGTCATCCAAGGGTACCTTCAGTGATTTAGCGGTGGTGGAGCTGCACCCGGGCCACACGATGGAATTCAGCGTTTCGAGGATCTCCTCGGTTCGCGTGCAAGACATGCAGCAGTTGGGTTATTTTGGGAATGGAGTTGGACCTGTGCCGGGGGCGGAAGAGATTCCTGAGCTGGAGGGTGAGATGGTTGTGTTTGAGGCGTTTTTCACCGCTGGCCTTCGTCTGCCTGCACATCGTTTTGTGGCGGAGGTCTTGCAGAGATTTGAGGTCTAGGTCCACCAATTGACACCTAACGCCTTGGTGGCCCTGGCGAAGTATGTCTGGGCAACGACTTCTTATGGCAGTCAGCCTTCCGTAGAGGTCTTCGCCAAAAATTACTGTTTGCATTGGCAGAAAAGAAAGATTGGAAACAAGATTGCACAGTTTGGATCGTGCACGTTTACGTCGAGGACTGGAAAGACTTTGATGGAAGTCGTGGAGTTGGTTCTCTATGCTCGTAATAAATGGGGCAACTGGTGGGATTTCTGGTTTTATGTTTCCGGGAGCGAAGTCGAAGACCTCCTAGGGCTTCCTGTGGCCGTGATGTGCTCTCACTATTATGTGGCGTACCCACAATTCGAGGTGGTGGAGGATGATGAGGACGAGGGGGCCCTTCGATACGCTGCCCGTATGAGTAGTGGGCGTGATTTGGTTTAAGAGTTCATTGGTTATGGAGTGTGGCCGCTAGTGCATGGCTGGGCGTTGGGCGAAGTATGCCCTCGCAAGATGCCTTCTTTGGGTCAGCAGGTGGTACGGAGTCCAGCCTTCTCCTTGGATCTGCGCGGCCGAGACTCGGCCGCGTTCGTGCGTGAAGTGGAGGACGGTGCGGCGAGGATTGTGGGGCACTATGTGCCGAGGACAGAGGGTCTGTGGAGCTGGGATATCCGGGGGTCCAATGTTCGATTGAATCGGGTCTTCGAATTAAATGGCTTGCCATACGGTGGCTACCACAGGGATGACGCTACCGCGAACGTCGACCACCGTGGGAAGAAGCTAGTGGCCGTGACTGAGGAAGGCCCTTCGCAGGAGGCTGCCCTAGCCACTAAGAAGAGAAAAATAGGTACTGCAGTGGGGGGAGTGGGGGTCTCTGAATGTTTTGCCGTGGAGTTGATGGGGACTTGCGTGGCCCTTGGGGGAAGGATGTCTTCGCCCGAGCTCCGGGAGTCTTCGGCGCGAATGCTAAAGGTTACCGGGGGTCGATGGCCAAAGAATGTTCCAATCCCCCACACGGCTAGTGAAGACATGTTTACGACTCGTATGGCTCGTGACTTGAAGATTTTTCCTTACGGACGGAATATTGCTGCTGTTGTATCGGCAGTGATGGAGAAGGATCGACAAGACGCTGCATAGAAACGCCGGGCGGTCGTTAGGATCGGTGATCCTTTCCGCGAAGTGAAGAGGGCGCCGGGGGGGTGCGAAGTCTGCCGCCCCCAGCAGCAGCAAGCTAGCGCCGGCTACGAAGCCAGCTGCCCCTGGGCCCAGGAAGTCTTCGGTGGGTGCAAAGGCTGCTACATCTGGTGCGGGCAAGCCGCCCTGGGGCGAGCCCGCCAAGGGGCAAAAGGTGCCGTCCACGGTGCATGCTGGCGAGGAGGGGCGCGCATGGCTGACTTCGACACAGACATTAGTGTGTCAGATTATCTTGGTGGTAAGTTTTTTAACCAATATGATGGTGCAGGGTCTGATGTGGGGCAACTGCCTCTTGTCCCGGCTCCGGTGGTGGCCCCTTTGCCGACGGCGGCGGAAGGGGCGAAGGGTGTTCTGCGGGACCCGTGGTCCACCTTTTGCGCGAGTGGTGAGATATCCTCGGCCGCCGTTGCTAAGGATGTGGCAGGCTCCGTGTCCCAGCAGCTGAGGCGACTGTCGCAGCAGCTGCAGCATGTAAGTCGTGTTGGACCTCGCTAGTCCGTTGTTTTTATGAAGTTGCGAGTCTCATGGTTTTTTTGTGTCAGGCGGCTAACTTCACCGACTGTGTTACGTTGGGTGTCTTGACTGTGAAGTTTGCTGCCAAAGTTGAACGTCTCCGGGCGTAGCACGCGGACACAGTTCAGGAGAAGTCGGCTGCCGAAAGCAAAAGCCGAAGGCTGACGGAGAAGTTGGCCGCTATGGAGGCCGAGATGGGGGATCTCTGGTGCCAGCTGGTGGAGGAGAGGAGGGAGGGGAACAAGGCCATTGCTGATGCGCAGGCTGCGCAGGCCGATGCCAAGCTTGCGCGGGCAGAAAACAGTCTCGCCTCCCAACGCGTCGAGGACTTGGAGGCGAGGCTCAACAGCCTGCGCAACCATGTGGATAAAGCCGAGGCCTCAACGCATGCGGAGGTCGAGCGGACGCACGCACAGTTCGTGGACGCGTACCGGGAGCTAGGTGCGCGGACCACCGCCTTCGACGCGCCTGGCCAAGAGGTGGGCCTCCGCTTCCTAGAGTGGTTACAGGAGGAGTTGGTGGTGCTCTTGAACATCGCGACAGGCCTCATGTCCTTTGCCTCCCTCGTCACCTATGAAGGGGCCGTGAATGCTTTGTCCCACGAGGGGTGCGGGCATTTCGAGGTCTTCGACCAATCGGACGAGAACTTCGATTGCGCGATCTTCGAGGTCGAAGACCCGGTGCTTAAGCAGTCGGCGGGGGCGCTCTTCGATAGGATGTGGGTCCACACGGTCGTGATGTGGTCCGGGAGAGGTCCGACCGGGCGATTGATCAGGTAAGATCTTATTTGCGCGGTTATATGTGTATGGGTGGTTTTGCTGAATGTGCTATTGCTACAGATGGCACATGCCGAGGAGGTCGAAGACCTCGGTGGTCTGCCCGTGACATCGAGGGTGGAGGTGCCACCGCCATCTGATGTCGGCGAGGGCACCTCGACGGTCCCTGCATCGATCGCGCCAACTGGAGCCAGCGAAG
Organism: Zea luxurians; assembly: GCA_029449295.1. Lineage (NCBI taxonomy): Eukaryota > Viridiplantae > Streptophyta > Magnoliopsida > Poales > Poaceae > Zea > Zea luxurians. The sequence continues at coordinate 25,754,806 of JAOPSE010000019.1, read as the reverse complement.
ACCCCGCGCCATCCCCTGCGTCGACGGACGAGGACGTCTTGAAGGCGGTGGTCGAGCCGGCTGCCGAAGACCCTGCGGCCGTGGCTGGGCCTTCGCAGGTGGCTGAATAGCTGAATAGGTGTTGGGGAGGTTGTAAATTTTGTCTGTGTGATACTGAACCTTGGTTGCTACGCAGGTTCCGACGTTTGGGCCTGAGCACGCAACCGCTACTGACAATACTATTTTTGTGGCAGCCCCAACCGTGGTGCCTGCCAGTGTTGATTCGTGTGGTTCTGTGTCTCTGTGTTTTGAGTCTGATGATTCTGGGGGTTCGGTGTCGTGGACGGAGGAGTCTTCGAATGAAGGGTTGGATTATTTTGCAGCGTTGGAAGTGGCTGCAGTGGAGCCTTCGCCACGCGTGGAGGGTTCCGGGGGGTCCCGGGTGCGAGTACTGGGTGTAGGCGGCGAAGGGCGGTGGCGAAACGGAGAGTTAGTGAATCATCGCGAAGGTGTCATCATATAGGTATGGAGGGTGACCGTCTTCACGTGGACCAGACTGGTGGGCAAGAATTGCTATCCTCGCCGATTGGGGCGAGCATAGGTGAAGGGGAGTTGCGAAATATTTTTGAGGGTGAGGAATTGAGGATAATGCTGTTCAATTACAGGGAGATGGGTATCATCCCGAAGGTTGAGCCAATGTAGTATATGATGTCCTCGCTGTGTGTATGTAACCGTAATTTGTATGATGAGGCTAGGCGCCTTCGTTGATCCAGCTGCACTCGTAGGCGACTTCTATATGGAGTCTTTTTTGTGAAAAAGACTTCGATATTTGTGCAGTTATTGTGCTGTTCCGGCTGCACCCTTAGACGGCTTCCGCACGGAGAGTCTTTTAGGAAAAGACGTCGATTTTGCGCACTTATTGTGCTATTCCGGCTGCACCCTTAGGCGGCTTTTGCACGGAGAGTCTTTTGGAAAAGACTTCGATATTGCGCACTTATTGTGCTATTCCGGCTACACCCTTAGGCGACTTTTGCATGGAGAGTCTTTTGGAAAAGACTTCGATATTGCGCACTTATTGTGCTATTCTGGCTGCACCCTTAGGTGACTTTTGCACGAAGAGTCTTTTGGAAAAGACTTCGATATTGTGCACTTATTGTGCTATTCCGGCTGCACCCTTAGGCGACTTTTGCACGGAGAGTCTTTTAGGAAAAGACTTCGATTATCGCTATTCCGGCTGCACCCTTAGGCAACTTTTGCGTGGAGTGTCGCACGCGAGGGTAGGCTGCGCTGCCTCTCGCGGTGACTTCGGAGTGGTCGAATGCCGAAGACCGTCGATGCGGTCTTTTTCGACATGCTGTATCTGAATTTTTGCGGGGGATTTTTGCAGGTATATTACATGGCTCCGCCTCGTTAAAAACCTCACCCCCCGGGAGGAAAAGAGTGTGGTGGAACTGCCCGAATTATTCCAACTTAAGTGCCTAAGCCCTGCCTTAGAGGCTAGACCACACTTAAATGGGAATAACCCGTCAATCCCTCGGATCTAGTCCGACACGGCCACTGACAGGATCAAGTACCACAATCTCACCCGATGGTGAGTCACAGAGCAAATACAATAAAGCATAAAACCATGCATGTGAGAGTATTAAATTATTACATCATCATCATCAGAGTTTTTGCAAAAGTAACCATCATTATTCGAAGTGCAGCGGAATGAAACTAACGGCAAATAAACAGAGAGATGGGGAAGCCTGTCCCATCACTCCTCATGCTCCTCCTCAGCCGAGGCGGGGGTCCCACTCGACAGTCCATCCCGGTGGCAAGATGGATGGCCAAGTCACTCCAGCAACCATGTCCTCCAGAGAACCTGTAAAATTATGCCACAAGCAAGGCTGAGTATACTAATACTCAGCTAGACTTACCCGGTGTGAGGAGTCTACTCCTCTACCTCTAGACATGCAGCTGTTTGGCTGTGGGGTTTGGTTTGCCAAAAGCACTAGTTGAGTTTCTAAATCAAGTTTTAACTTTGTCAAATTTAAGTGTGACTCTCTTAAGACTAAATGTGTACTATCTACTCATACATAGTAGCAAACATTTTAGCAATCAACATCTTGTATCAACTCATCCTATTTCCATTTGTTACTCAATGTAGCAGCATGGATCAAGCAGTCTCATTAGCTGCGAGAAGCAGACGATTCGAATCGAGTTTTTAAACCTTGCAAGGTAAACCTAAACATACGACATGGCGAGGCACTCCGTCCCCACTCACATCAACCGTCCCCATCGATTCCCCGTCAGCAGAGAGGGGCTCACCGCCTTGGCATACAATGCCTCACTGACCCGGACTGCCGTCGTGCAGTGACCGCACTTGTACCCACCATAACCGGAATGGGAGACCTTGTCTCAGGTCGCGTGAGGAGGGCAAACTGCTGCCAGGTTCACTCAGGTACTAGGCTTACCGATTTACCATATTTCTCGGTATATGTTTAGTACATTCAAACACTTGACTCATGGTACCACACCATAATCCTTATTCAACTTTTATCCCGTAGACAACCAATCCCCCATGGATTGTTGTCCACATACCAACATCATTGTGATATAAAAATGGATACAACCAATTCCTGACCTCGCGCGAGTGCTAGAAAAATCACTTGACTTCTACCGAGATCCCTGATTAGCAAAGCAGCTACTCGACCTAGCATACTAGTATCCATCTCAAAAGGATTCTTGAGATCATGCAACTAGGGTTTCAGACAACTCCTACACTTAAGTGCACAAACAATCCTACAATCATTAAGTATAGTAAAATAGCATAAATAACAGGTTATGCATAAAACTGGGGCTTGCCTTCCAAGGTTGTGGCAGGCAGATCCTCTGATGCAGACTCGGGTGCTGGGTCTGGGGCTACCTCCTGAGTAGCTCCTTGCTCCGGCACGAGGACGTACTCTCCGTCAGCAAGGTTACAGTCTATCGAAATGCAATGAACATGTATGTCATGATTATGCAGGATTTAAAAACATTATGCTAAGAGAAGAACACTAAATTAATGAGTAACTTAGGGTTTCCGGGTCATACGTGGCTTTTGGTGGTTTATGTTTATCACCTTTAGGTTTAAGTTTTAATTGAGGATAAGTATAGGGAATTGGTATTGCCTTTATATACTTCAGTGGACAAGTTATAAAGAGTTTTTAGGATGACACCAATTTCCTGTTATTCACTTTTCCCTTTCCTTCATTTTCTACTTATGGTTTCTAGTGTAGGTTTGAACTACGACAGTGGTTTAACATTTTCCAAAAATTCTGTAAAAATTACAGTGGGTTGCCATTGGTCATTATAGCCTGTTCTAGGAATTTGGGGCTTAAAATAAAAAGGCTATGCTTTAGACAAAAATGACAAAGTTGGGTCAAATGGGCCACTTTGCACTACATCTCTTCATTAGAGGTGAGTTCCTTCCTAAGGGTTATTTTTGTTGGTATCTAACAGTAATAATAAACCTCTGTGCCAAAAATCACAAAAAGTTAATTGGTGGTTATTTAGTTGTGATTTTCTAAATTTTATGCCAAAAAGGTGCTTATAACTAACTTGTCATTTGAAAAATATCAAACAACAGATTTTGTATTTTTCTTTTGTTCAAAATAACAAAACATTAGTTATCCCAAGGGTTGGGGTGTTTTCATCTTAGGGTTATTTTTGTAGGGTTTTTCTAAGCTTTCCTTGTTTTCTTAAAATAAAAGGGATCCTACTTATTTTATACTTCACCAGGGTATGATAGATTTTTCTAGTAAACTACATGGAATAAGTACTCTAACAAAAATAGGGGTGCCCTCTGGTTCATTATTTAAATCATCTTTTCTATTTTTCTTAATCTTAAGCATATTGTAAAATGAATGGCAAAAACTAATTTAATGGGGTGGACAGAGAGGTTTAACATTTTTAAACAGGTCAGTGAGTGGATAGAAACTCCTCCAAATTTTTCTAACCCTAGTCAAAAGTGCAACTATTTTTATCCCCATTATTTAGCTTTTGGCCAAAACAATAATTAATTTAGAACCCTAAAGTTTTCTGTAGTACATAGGGGGTTTTATATTTTTCTTAAGTAGGTTATATTATTTAGAGTCTGACAAAATTGGTTTGACCAAATTTGGATGAACTAAACAGAAGTTATGAATTATTAAAGTTTCTGTTCAAATTTAAACTCAGATTTAATAAAGGTTTTCTGGAAAAGCAGTTTACACCGAGGACCCTGGGGTATTTCCAAACTAACTCTCTCAGTTATTGTGACGGAACCTCCCAAGTAATTAGGCCCACCTACAGTTGTCCTTGTCCAACGGACCTCAGACAACCCTGTAGGTGCCCCTGAATTACTCGACAAGCTCGGTATCTTTCCTTACCTTTCCAGGAATGTCTCACCCGTCTTGCAGACATTACAGAACATCGGAGATAAAGAAATGCGGAAGCGATTACATAAGCTTGCATTTATTAAAAAGTAAGATCACGTTGTTTATTACAGACCAGGAATATATAACGAGTGCAGAGTAATATTATTACATATACCAAGGGAGGCAAAAACTCCTCCCGACAGTTATCACACAAAAAGTCCTAATGGAGGATCCTTTCCTCCCGCACTTCATTCTTGCTTATCTTCATTAGGAACCACCTTGGAGCAAAAGCAACAAAGGTTTGTTGCTTCCTCACCTAAAAACAACGGAGGGATAAACCCTGAGTATGGAATTACTCAGCAAGTCTTACCCGACTAAGGAAAAGACTCTCAAGGGTATGCTGGATAAATAGGAATCAAGGAGGGGCTTTAGCAAGAATCAACTTAGATACCTTTGCAGAAATAGCTTACTAAGGTGAGTCCTTACTTTCAATCTTTTAATGCCATGTTAAGTATTAATAGACTCTGTTTGCCTCTAGTCTAATTTCATCATTTCATCAGTACAACATCATTTTTATCCATACTGTTCACATCCTGACTTAGGTTGCAGCGAAGTGACCAAGTCTTCATAACCGCGAAGGTACGACGATCCGAAACGATTATACTCAGCTGAGGATCTCCAATCACACGACATATGTAGCACTTAACCCTTGCATATGTCAACCCGCCACCGGGGTTCTTAAGACCAGATTAGGTTCACGCAAACCGAGAGCACAGATACACCACCGTCCAGCCTCTTGCCACGGTGGGTACACGCTACTCCCGCCACCGCTCCACGCCCATTTCGTGTTATCTTATTCTGGCCTTAGTCTGCCCGAGGCAAGGCTTACCCATGACGAGGCATGTGACCAGTTAAAGGGTCCTCGATCAGCACGCCTACATACGCATTCAATCCTTAATCAACCTGGGTAGAACATCACCTGTTCCTAACCCAAGTCTCGATTTAAGTACTTCCATCCTTAGGATTGTTTCTGTTCCTTAGGATGGAAAGAGCATCACAGGGAACTTTGCAGTAAGATCCCACCATGCTCTTAATGAAAGTATTCTTGCAGGTAGAAGTCATCTTTCCTCAGGATAACCCCTGAGCTAGGCCGTATAGCAAAAGACAACCTCTATCCACAAGATCTAAGCAGGGCTAAGCATTTTTATAAATCCATTTTGATACTTCACTAGAAGTACCCATAAAGGTATGGATATTAAGGAAAGCAATGCATCAAAAGGTTCCAAGCAATTCCTATGAACTTAATGCACATTTCACTTGACGTAAGGTGTGCGAAAAGTATTTAAAAACACAAGGAAAGGGATTGCATGCACCGGGGCTTGCCTTTGTTAATAGGTGAGTCTGGCTCGGATCCGCAAATGTCAAAGTAGAAGCAGTTGCCTGCTTGAGAATCCGAGGGTGGTGGTGTCCTTTCTTCGGCGATTTCCTCTTCTTCTTCACGTTCTAATCATAACCATGCATATGTATAAGAATGGATGCCATGGGATGCTCATGAGGGTGCAAAGATAATATAAACTTATTATCTAAGTCTTGAGTACAACTTTCCTTCACGGTACTCCGAGAACCTAGGGTTTCCGGAGTCAGTAAAGGAGTTCACAGGGCAGGGGGGTGTTTTGGGGTTTGGTGATCAAACAAGGTCCAAATCAACCCAAACTCTACCCAAGGCTTCTAAATAATATGAGGAACTCATATAAAAATTTTGAGCATTTTTGGGACTACCATTTATCTTTTAAAAATCCAGAATTACAATCATAAACTATTTTAAATACCTTAAAATTCCTGATTTAACCTAAAAATCATGAAACTATTTTTATTAAATTCTAGGGAAAATAAGAAGCCCAGGAAAATTGGTTTCACAATTTTAGGATTTTTCTACATTTTTCTATATATTTCTAAAGTTATTCTGAAAAAGAAAAGGAGAAAGGGTGAATAGTGTTGGGCTGATTTCGGCCCAGCAGATCCAACAGTGGACAGAAACGCGCCCGCGCGCGCTGGCGGTTTTGCGAAAAGGACCTCTGGTTTTTGGTTAACTGAGAACGAATTCTTTTACTATTTGTTCAAGTCACTGACGCTTTGCAAATAAACCCCCCAGGTTCTATTTCTTTACAGTGGAAGGTCCACGACGGCGTTCTCGCGCGGAGAAACTCCGGCGAGGTCCTGGACCGGCCGATTGAGGCGATGACCGGCGTCGAGACTAAGACTAACCCAAATTCATGACCAGGGGAGTATTTTTCCCAAACTAATTGTATCTAAGACTAACTATGGAGCTCTAGCCACGGTGACCGAAAGCATGGCGGTTAGCTTGTCGTGTTCCCGGCGATTAATGGACTCCTTGTTCAATTCAGTGGCGCGACAAGCATCGTAGGCTTAAGAGAAAACTTGAACGAGGAAGAGGAAGAGGTGAACTGACCGGGAGAGGGGCTGGCCACGGTGAGGCGAGTTCACGGTGGTGGAAACAGTTTTGGGGAGAAATCCAAATTCGAGCTCTCGGAGGCACGGCTGCTAACAATTGCTGGGGGCTGGGTGGGTGATGATGCTACGCAGCTAGGGGAGGGCTCAATTTATAAGCAGCTTCGACGGTGGCCGGGAATTTTAACGGCGACGTGTGGCGGTCAGAGATAAGTAAAAACCGTGGCGCGGTGATTTCGTGTCCATTGCCGTGGCAGGCTCCCCGGCGACGATGGGACAGCCTTAAGGTGTCATGGCGGTGCTGCAGAAAGGCTAGGCCACGCGGCGCACGGCCGGGAGGCGGCGTTCACCGGCGTTCTTATCGATCTCCGCCACGGTGACGCATGTACGGTGGCCGGACTTGTTTATGGCCGGAGTTATCCACGGCGAGGATGTTTATGTGACCCAAAGTGCTATCCAACCAAGCCGAGCCCAAATCGCGGCAACAGCAGCACGAATCGCGGCGGCAGGTCACCGGCGGTGAGAACCGTTGCGCTGGCGATCTGATCCCCTTTGCTACTGTACCATGGCGAACCCCCAACAGAGCACCTGACAGCCAGAGTTGAGGGTCGATTTTCTCCAAATTTCACTTGGCAACTCACCCAAGCCTCTGCATCAAAGTTGTAGTGCTATTTACCAGCTACAAATCAACTATAGGGATTACACTTATTTGAGCACTGGATCAAGGTCAAACTGGCTCTCAAACTGGGGTCTAGACCACTGGCGGTCTGAAATTCAGACAGCATTAGCCTGACAGTCCAACTTTGAGCTGAATTATCTCCAAATTGCTCATAAGAACATGGCTTGCACTCTTAAGCAAAATTGTTCTCCTATAATTGGGCTACAATTTTGATGTGGTGACCTAGGGCAAAAACCCTAGAATTTGAAGGATACAGGACTCCAAAGTTGAGCCAATATCACTGAAAATCAGACTTAGACTCTAAAGGGCTTAAGAGGTGAGTTTTGCAAATTAGCCCAAAACTTAGGGTTTAACTTGCAATTTCACATATTTGTGACCTAGATGACTTAAAATACTTATTTGACTTGGTTTTTGCACTTTAGCCCAAAAGTGGACTAATTTTGCACATAGGTCCCTAGGGTTTGGATTTAGGGTTTTTCCATGGTTCTAATTGAGATTTTTGGTATCCTAGGGGTATAAATGTTATTCACTTTGTTTGTGGGGATATTTTATGACTCTTTCCCTAAAGTCTTTAGGTTTTCTCATCTTGGGTTAGGTCTTACCCCTTTAATCCTTATTTAGGGTTAAGTTTCCTATCCAAGGTTCTATTTGCAAAAACACTTTAAACAATACAACTTGTTTGAAAATTTTTGCCTAGTGAATGCACTCTAGGTGTGTCAAACATATGCAATGTCAATGCTTATGATGCCATGCTCAAGTTTTAGTTACAGTAACACCAGGGGTGTTACAGCCTTCCCCCCATAAAAGAATCTCGTCCCGAGATTTAAAGTCCTAGGATGAGTAATGGAAAAGGAAATGTGTCACATTTTTATTCCCTTATTTCTGGTACAAGGCAGGGGTGGTGTGGGGGTTCACTCCTTAATTGCAATAACTATATACACTTTACAAATTACATGAGGCTAGAAAGCCTGGGAAATTCTTATTCAAGAAGTCTTGAGTTTCCCACGTAGCCTCTTCCTCAGCATGTTGGTTCCATTGTATCTTGTAGAACTTGAGAGTCTTTCTCCGGGTAACCCTGTCCTTTTGATCCAGAACTCGAATAGGATGTTCCGAGTATGTTAAATCTGGTTCCAGGACAACATCTGTCACTTCAATGGTTCGATCGGGAACCCGAAGACACTTCTTCAATTGCGACACATGGAACACATTATGGATAGCAGACAGAATTTCGGGGAGTTGCAGTCGATATGCCACTGGCCCACATTGCTCAAGTACCAGAAATGGACCAATATACCTAGGTGCAAGTTTCCCTTTAACCCCGAAACGCGATACACCCTTCATTGGTGAAACTTTCAAGTAGACATAATCGCCCACCAGAAAGCATAAGGGTTGTCGTCGTCGGTCTGCATAACTCTTTTGTCGAGTCTGAGCCTTCTTCATATTATGAATAATTTTCTGAACCTTTTCTTCGACCTCTTTCACCATATCAGGCCTAAAGAAGTACCTTTCTCCAGGTTCAGACCAATTTAGCGGAGTTCGACACCGTCGTCCATATAAAGCTTCAAAAGGTGCCATCTTGATACTTTCTTGATAGCTGTTATTGTATGAAAACTCCGCTAAGGGCAAACATTCATCCCATTTCTGTGAGAAGTCCAGAACACATGCCCGCAGCATATCCTCAAGTATTTGATTGACCCTCTCAATCTGTCCACTTGTTTGAGGATGATAGGCCGAACTGTGGAGCAATTTGGTACCCAAGGATTTATGAAATTCTTCCCAAAACTTGGATACAAATTGAGGTCCACGATCCGACACTATAGTTTTTGGAATACCATGCAAACTGAGAATACGGCCAATATATAATGTTGCATAAGTGGCTACTCTATATTTGGCCCTGACGGGTAAGAAATGGGCAATCTTTGTGAGTCGATCAACGATAACCCAAATAGAATCATACCCTTTGGCCGTCCTGGGCAGTCCCACAATAAAGTCCATACTTATGTCTTCCCATTTCCATGTTGGGATTGGCAAAGATTGTAATGGACCAGCAGTTTTCATGTGTATGGCCTTGACACGTCTGCAAGTGTCACACTTAGCCACATAGCATGCAATTTCGATCTTCATCTTTGTCCACCAGTAATGTTGCTTCAAGTCTTGGTACATCTTAGTGCTTCCGGGGTGAATAGAATAACGACTAAGATGTGCTTCATCAAGAATTTGCTGGCGGAGTTCTTCATTCTTTGGCACTACTATGCGGTTTTTAAACCATAACACACCTTGATCGTCTTCCTTGAAACATTTGGCTGTTCCAGCCCCTATCTTCTCTCGTAGGTGCTTCATACCCAGATTATCCTTTTGAGCATCAATTATCCTTTGCAAAATGATTGACTCAAGCTTTAGCTGATTCAAAGTCCCTTGTTGGATTATCCCCAGGTTTAACCTTTCCATCTCCTGACACAAAGTGTTGTCAGAGGTCTTCACCATAAGACAGTGGCAGGAAGCCTTACGGCTCAGTGCATCTGCCACCACATTGGCTTTTCCTGGGTGATAATGGATCTCCAGTTCATAGTCCTTAATAAGCTCAAGCCATCGTCTTTGCCTCATATTTAATTCTGACTGGGTGAAGATATACTTCAAACTTTTATGATCTGTATATATGTGACAGATATTTCCCAGCAGATAATGACGCCAAATTTTCAGGGCATGAACCACAACAGCTAGCTCCAGATCATGAGTTGGGTAATGCTCCTCATGTCGGCGCAACTGCCTTGAAGCATATGCAATTACTCGGCCCTCTTGCATTAATACACAGCCGAGTCCACTGCCTGACGCATCACAATATACATCAAAAGGCTTGGTGATGTCTGGTTGAGCCAATACCGGAGCAGTGGTTAATAATGTCTTCAATTGCTCAAAGGCTTCATTACACTTAGAAGACCAATTGAACTTAATGTCATTCTTTAATAAACTTGTGATTGGCTTCACAAGCTTAGAAAAATCTGGTATGAATCTGCGATAATATCCAGCTAGTCCAAGAAAACTCCGGACTTGGTGAACAGTGGTTGGGGGTTTCCACTCCAGAATATCTTTGACTTTGCTAGGATCTACCGCAATTCCTTTGGCCGATAACACGTGCCCCAAAAATTGAATTTCCTCCAGCCAGAACGCGCACTTGCTGAACTTGGCATAAAGCTGATGTTCCCTCAGGCGTGTCAATACAATCCGTAGATGCTGAGCATGCTCCTCTTCATTTTTAGAATATATCAAGATATCGTCGATGAAGACCACCACGAACTTGTCCAACTCAGGCATGAACACCGAGTTCATCAAATAGGTGAAGTGGGCAGGAGCATTTGTGAGCCCGAAAGACATTACCAGGTATTCAAACAATCCGTACCGCGTAGTAAACGTGGTCTTCGGTATATCCTCGGGCCGAATACGGATTTGGTGATAGCCCGACCTGAGATCAATTTTGGAAAATACCCTCGCCCCAGTCAGTTGATCAAATAAGATGTCGATCCTTGGAAGAGGGTACTTATTCTTGATGGTGACCTCATTCAGGGGTTGATAATCCACGCACATTCGCAAGGTTTGATCCTTCTTCTTAACAAAAATGGCGGGGCAACCCCATGGAGACGAGCTTGGCCGGATGAATCCCTTATTCAGTAGATCTTGTAATTGAATCTTCAATTCCGCCAACTCATTAGGGGGCATACGGTACGATCTTCGGGAGATGGGAGCCGTACCGGGCTTTAGCTCAATTACAAATTCTACATCTCTTTCAGGGGGCAGTCCAGGCAAATCTTCCGGAAATACATCTGGAAACTCACATACTACCGGAATATCCTTGATCTCCGGTACAATGGCTTCATATATTCTACCAGAAGCTTTGGCTGGATTGGTTACGGGGAGAGACAAAAGAATCTCTTCTTGATTATAGCTCAACCTGACGGTTCTGAGTTCAGTGTTGAGAATTGCCTTGTGTTGGGTTAACCAATTCATACCCAAAATTACATCTATATCCTGGCCTTTCAAAACAATCATGTTAGCAGGAAAGTTCCGTCCGGCCATTGTTACTGGCACTTCATAGGCCACTTCTCTAGTAAAAATGTGTCCCCCAGGTGAATGAATTTTAAATCCCTCTTTTGATTCATGGCATGCAATGTGATGTTGCTCCACAAATTTCTTGCTAATGAACGTATGCGAAGCACCAGAATAAAAAAGAATAATTGCAGGGTGACTTGGCCACGGGAAACGTACCCATCATCACCGGTTCTCCTTCCGGTGTAGTGGCCACTTGGGTGTAGTATACACGCCCCGTCTTCTTTGTATTCCTCCCCACATTATTTCCCTTAGGCTGAGTTGATTTCCCAGATCCTTGCTGAGCATTTGATTGATTTTGCTTGGGATATGGGCAGTCTTTGATGAAATGTCCCGACTTGCCGCAATTGAAACACCCGGTTGAAGAGCTGGGCAAAGCAGGGAATCGAGTGCCCGGGGCACCCGGCTGATTTGGGGGAGTGGGGGTATTGTTGGGGCGAATAATGATTGGCTGCTTGGAAGGGAATGAGGGTGGACGAGAAAAAGTGCGATTTTGGCTAGAAGACCGGATCACAAACCGTTGCCTCTTCGCCTGGCCCTGATTAGGCTTCTCACCACCGAATACCTTGTTCTTCCCAGAACTTGCGTATTTTGCTTCAACAGATAAGGCTGTACTAACAGCCTTTCCATACGTGAGATCTATACATGTGGCCATCTTTCTCTGCAATCGGTCATTTAGACCCCTCATAAAGCAGTTCTTTTTCTTTAAATCAGTATTCACCTGGTCGATGGCATATTGCGACAGGTGATTAAACTTGTTGAGATACTGATTGATGGTATCTCCTCCTTGTTTCAGCTTCATGAATTCTTCTTGTTTCATATGCAGCACACCTTCGGGTATGTAGTGTTCACGGAAGGCTGCTTTAAATTCTTCCCAGGTGATTTGATGGTTGACAGGTTGAATAGCCACAAAATTTCCCCACCAGGTACTGGCAGGGCCACGTAGTTGTTGTGCTGCGAATAACGGCTTCTGCGTCTCTGAACAACGGAGAAGACCAAACTTTTGTTCAATAACCCGTATCCACTCATCGGCTTCCAATGGGTCCTCTGCCTTGACGAATAGGGGTGGACGGGTTTCAGAGAAGTCCAGATAGGTGGTTTCACGGGGGCCTTGCTGATAACCCCTTCCGGCCTGCTGCTGGAATTGCTGTTGACCCGCCATTTCCCTAAGAAAGCGGGTATTGTCTGCGGTGGCATTTACCAAGGCGGCAATCGCCTCGGCCAATGTGGGAGGAACCAGAGGTGGGTTTGGGGTAACATCCCCTCCCCCAGAAGTTCCTGCTGCGTCCTGTCCTCGAGTCCTGGTCGGTATCTGAGACAAAGAACATTTGAAGTAAACATAATATGCCAGAGAAACCTTCCATTTTACATTACTATAAAAAGTAATGATACAGACTCGATATTACATAACAGGACACATTACCCATTATACAAAAGTTCAACCTATTATACAACTTACTACTTTTACAACTACACTACTATTCCTGCTTCTGATTGTTCTTGATAGCTTCATCGTCAGGGGTGGGAGACCATACGTCGACCAGCCTCAAAGAAGGAGGAGGCCTAAAAAGGTCTAACTCTCCACCAAGCGCTTCTCCCGCAGTATGCGAGGGTCCGGCTTCAGACCTGACGGGATCCGCAGGGACATTTGGGTGTAATTGCGAATACAGTACATGAACTTCTTCATGTAAAGTATTGCAATATACCTGCAAGTTGTCAATAGCAACGCTAAGTTCGTTGACTCGTGCTTGAGCCTTCGCTTCCTTAGCTAAAGCTACCGAACGAGACTGCACTGCCCAATCAAGTGCCAAATCTCGGTCAGCTAGTTGATCTTGCAGGGTGCCGATGTAACTTCTTAAATCATTTATTCGGTCACCGTCCGCAACCCATAGATTAGTCCTGCGTTGCAACTCCTCTTGAAGTTGATTCACGCGAGCTTCGAGATCACCAATAGGATCGTTGCTCCCGCTACTGCTGTCTTGCTCTCGTGGGGCAAGTTGATGTCGGGGCACACCAATGGGTCCAGTATGCTTACGTGCCGTTTTCCTTGTACGTGGCGGCATTTGCTAAGGGGGAAAATTTATTAGTACAGTTCTTAGCATGATGCATGAATAAGTACAGAATCAACCTTAGCTGATTCAACCTTCTATACATTGCACTCTTTCTATCTGGTCTTTGAAATAAACTCTTCAGAAATACTTAGGTAAGAGGAGAAGCAATTTTTCTAGATAAGTCTTAGAAAACTCTTTTGAAGATGCTACATAATATCTGTCAAGAAGGGCTATGCTCCGATACCAGCTGTGACGGAACCTCCCAAGTAATTAGGCCCACCTACAGTTGTCCTTGTCCAACGGACCTCAGACAACCCTGTAGGTGCCCCTGAATTACTCGACAAGCTCGGTATCTTTCCTTACCTTTCCAGGAACGTCTCACCCGTCTTGCAGACATTACAGAACATCGGAGATAAAGAAATGCGGAAGCGATTACATAAGCTTACATTTATTAAAAAGTAAGATCACGTTGTTTATTATAGACCAGGAATATATAACGAGTGCAGAGTAATATTATTACATATACCAAGGGAGGCAAAAACTCCTCCCGACAGTTATCACACAAAAAGTCCTAATGGAGGATCCTTTCCTCCCGCACTTCATTCTTGCTTATCTTCATTAGGAACCACCTTGGAGCAAAAGCAACAAAGGTTTGTTGCTTCCTCACCTAAAAACAACGGAGGGATAAACCCTGAGTATGGAATTACTCAGCAAGTCTTACCCGACTAAGGAAAAGACTCTCAAGGGTATGCTGGATAAATAGGAATCAAGGAGAGGCTTTAGCAAGAATCAACTTAGATACCTTTGCAGAAATAGCTTACTAAGGTGAGTCCTTACTTTCAATCTTTTAATGCCATGTTAAGTATTAATAGACTCTGTTTGCCTCTAGTCTAATTTCATCATTTCATCAGTACAACATCATTTTTATCCATACTGTTCACATCCTGACTTAGGTTGCAGGTGAAAGGGAAATGTGCCCTTGGGCCATTTCTAAGTATTTTGGTGATTGAGTGCCAACACATGTGTTTAATTGTGAATTTGTGTACATGGATGAACAAGGTGCAAATCATGAAGTAAAGGTATGTTTCTAAGCCTTAGTACATTGGTTTTGTGGACTAACATATTTGTCTAAGTGTTAGAACCAGGAAGAGAGAAGAGGAGAAATGACTTGGCTGTGTGCAGCCAAGTCCTAGCTCGGTCTGGAGCACCGGACTGTCCGGTGTGCACCGGACAGTGTCCGGTGCGCCAGGCCAACTCGGCGCGAACTGGTCGCTCTCGGGAATTCGCCGACGGCGAACGGCTAAAATTCACCGGACTGTCCGGTGTGCACCGGACTGTCCGGTGAGCCAACGGTCGGCCAGGGCCAACGGTCGGCCGCGCAATCGGCGCGGGACACGTGGCGGAGCCAACGGTCGGAAGACGGCACCGGACTGTCCGGTGTGCACCGGACTGTCCGGTGCGCCAACGGCTCTCAGATCTCCGCCGGTCTGCAACGGTCGGGAAGCGCTGGATAAGGAAAGAAATCGGTCACCGGACATGTCCGGTGTGCACCGGACTGTCCGGTGCCCCCGACGACAGAAGGCCAGGATAGCCTTCCTGAATTGCTCTCAACGGTTCCTAGCTGCCTTGGGGCTATAAAAGGAGCCCCTAGGCGCATGGAGGAGACACACAAGCAACTCTTGAGCATTCTTGATCATCCACACAAGTTCTTTGCGCATTCGTTTGTGATTCTAAGTGATTCGAGCTCTGTTCTAGTGTGAACTCTGAGATAGTCATTCGAGCTCGAGTCTTGGCCGTGTGTGTGCGTTTTTGTTGTGGATTTGTGTGTGTTGCTTCCCTCCCTTACTCTGTGCTTTCTTTGTGATCATATACTTGTAAGGGCAAGAGACTCCAATTTGTGGAGATTCCTTGCAAACGGGATAGTGAAAGGAACAACAAAACAACGTGGTATTCAAGTGGGTCTTTGGACCGCTTGAGAGGGGTTGATTGCAACCCTCATCCGTTGGGACGCCACAACGTGGAAGTAGGCAAGCATTGGCTTGGCCGAACCACGGGATAAACCACTGTGTCCCTCTGTGCTTGATTCTTGTGGTATTGTGTTTTGTTGAGACTTCACCTTAGCCACTTGGCATTAATCGTGCTAACGCTTAACAAGTTTGTGTGGCTTAAGTTTGAAGTTTTTACAGGATCACCTATTCACCCCCCCCCTCTAGGTGCTCTCAATTGGTATCAGAGCCGTTCTATTCACAAAGGGACTAACCGCCCGAATAGATGGATCCTAAGGGGAAGGGTATAGTGATCAACGACAAAGAAAAGGAGACCTTCGTCAACGAGCCGAAGGACGACAAGCCTACCGACTCCGGCTCGGGCCAAAGACGGAAGGAAGGGAAGAAGAAGAAGACAAGGCGCATCAAGGAGATCATCTACTACGACAGCGACGAGTCTACTTCTTCCCAAAAGGACGAGGACCACAACGACTACAGGAAGACGGTCAATTCGAACTTTTCATTTGATTATTCCCGTATTCAACATAGTTCGAATTCGCATTTGCTTTCCATTCCTCTTGGCAAACCTCCACACTTCGATGGGGAGGACTACGGATTTTGGAGTCACAAAATGCGTAGTCACTTATTCTCTCTCCATCCTAGCATATGGGAGATTGTGGAGAACGGAATGAAATTCGATAGCTCGGATAGCCCTATGCTTATAAATGAACAGATTCATAAAAATGCACAGGCTACTACTGTTCTCTTAGCATCTTTGTGCAGGGAAGAGTACAATAAGGTGAGCGGCTTGGACAATGCCAAGCAGATATGGGACACCCTCAAGATCTCTCACGAGGGGAACGACATCACCATGCTCACCAAGATGGAGTTGGTGGAGGGAGAGCTTGGACGTTTCGCCATGATAAGGGGCGAGGAGCCGACGCAAACATACAACCGGCTCAAGACCCTCATCAACAAGATAAGGAGCTACGGGAGCACGCGATGGACGGACCACGACGTCGTCCGCCTAATGCTCAGGTCCTTTACCGTACTTGATCCTCATCTCGTGAACAATATTCGTGAGAATCCCAGGTACACGATGATGACGCCCGAGGAAGTACTTGGAAAATTCGTGAGCGGGAGGATGATGATCAAGGAGGCAAGATACGTCGACGACGCGTTGAACGGACCACTCCACGAGCCTCAACCCATTGCTCTAAAGGCAACAAGGAGCAAGGAGTCGCTACCTAGCAAGGTGGCGCAAGTTGAGGCGGCTGGCCTTAATGATGAAGAGATGGCTCTCATCATTAAAAGATTCAAGACGGTGCTTAAAGGTCACAAGGGACAACCAAGCAAGACCAAGGCCAAGGGGAAGCGCTCATGCTTCAAATGCGGTAAGCTTGGTCATTTCATTGCTAACTGTCCCGATAATGAAAGTGACCAGGAAAAGGGGAACAAAAGAGAGAAAAAGAAGCAATACAAGAAGGCAAAGGGCGAGGCGCATCTAGGAAAGGAGTGGGACTCGGATTGCTCCTCCTCCGACTCCGACAACGAAGGACTCGCCGCCACTGCCTTCAACAAATCTGCTCTCTTCCCCAACGAGCGTCTCACTTGTCTTATGGCAAGAGAGAAGAAGGTAAGTACTAAAGACTCCACTTATGCTTCTTCTAGTGATAGTGAGTCTAGTGATGATGATATAGATTATTCTTGCTTGTTCAAGGGCTTAGATAGATCTAAGATAGATAAAATCAATGAATTGATTGATGCATTGAATGAAAAGGATAGGCTTTTAGAAAAGCAAGAAGATTTATTGTATGATGAACATGATAAGTTTGTAGAGGCACAAAAATCATATGCTTTAGAAGTAAAAAGAAATGAAATGCTTTCTAGTGAAATATCTTCCTGTCATGAAACCATTTCTACCTTAAGAAGTGTTAATATTGATTTAAGTGCTAAACTAGAAGTAGCTAGTAAATCAAATTCTTGTGTTGAACATGTTGAAATTTGTACTAGGTGTAAGGATTTTGATGTTAATGCTTGTAGTGAACACCTAGTTCTAATTTCCAAATTAAATGATGAAGTGGCTAGTCTTAATGCCCAACTTAAGACTAGCAAGAATGAAGTTGATAAAATAAAATTTGCAAGGGATGCCTACACGGTTGGTAGACACCCCTCAATTAAGGATGGGCTTGGCTTCAAGAGGGAAGCCAAGAACTTAACAAGCCATAAGGCTCCCGTCTTCGTCAAGGAGAAAGGGAAGGCCCCTATGGCTAATAGTGCTAAAAGGAACCATGCTTTTATGTATTATGATAGGAGACATGCTAGAAATGCTTATAATCTTTTTGATTCACATGTTTATGATTCTCATGCAATGTTTGCTTCTAGTTCTTCTTATGATCATGGTAGAGATATGTGTAGGAGAAATGTTGTACATATGCCTAGGAGATATATTGCTCATGTACCTAGAAAGAATGTTATTCATGCTCCTAGGAAAGTAGTGAATGAACCTTCTACCATTTATTATGCTTGTAATGCTCCCTTTGCTATTTGTAGAAAGGGTAAGAAGGTAGTTGCTAGGAAATTAGGGGCTAGATGCAAGGGAGATAAATCTTGCATTTGGGTCCCTAAAGACATTTGTGCTAACCTTGCAGGACCCAACATGAGTTGGGTACCTAAGACCCAAGCCTAAATTTGCCTTGCAGGTTTATGCATCCGGGGGTTCAAGCTGGATTATCGACAGCGGATGCACAAACCATATGACGGGGGAGAAGAAGATGTTCACCTCCTACGTCAAGAATAAGGATTCCCAAGATTCAATTATATTCGGTGATGGGAATCAAGGCAAGGTAAAAGGGTTAGGTAAAATTGCAATTTCTAATGAGCATTCTATTTCAAATGTATTCTTAGTGGAGAGTCTTGGATATAATTTGCTATCTGTTAGTCAATTATGTCAAATGGGATATAATTGTTTATTTACAAATGTAGATGTGTCTGTCTTTAGAAGATGTGATGGTTCACTAGCTTTTAAGGGTGTACTAGACGGCAAGCTTTACTTAGTTGATTTTGCAAAAGAAGAGGCCGGTCTAGATGCATGCTTAATGGCTAAGACTTGCATGGGCTGGCTGTGGCATCGCCGCTTAGCACATGTGGGGATGAAGAATCTCCACAAGCTTCTAAAGGGAGAACACGTGATAGGTCTAACAAATGTTTATTTCAAAAAAGATAGACCTTGTGCAGCTTGTCAGGCAGGTAAACAAGTAGGAGGAGCACATCACAACAAGAATGTGATGACCACGTCAAGACCTCTGGAGCTGCTGCATATGGACCTCTTCGGACCCGTCGCCTATCTGAGCATAGGAGGAAGTAAGTATGGTTTAGTTATTGTTGATGACTTTTCCCGCTTCACTTGGGTGTTCTTTTTGCAGGATAAGTCTGAAACCCAAGGGACCCTCAAGCGCTTCCTCAGGAGAGCTCAAAATGAGTTTGAGCTCAAGGTGAAGAAGATAAGGAGCGACAACGGGTCCGAGTTCAAGAACCTTCAAGTGGAGGAGTTTCTTGAGGAGGAAGGGATCAAGCATGAGTTCTCCGCTCCCTACACACCACAGCAAAATGGTGTGGTAGAGAGGAAGAACAGGACGCTAATCGATATGGCGAGGACGATGCTTGGAGAGTTCAAGACCCCCGAGTGTTTTTGGTCGGAAGCCGTGAACACGGCTTGCCACGCCATCAACAGGGTCTATCTTCATCGACTCCTCAAGAAGACTTCGTATGAGCTACTAACCGGTAACAAACCCAATGTATCTTATTTTCGTGTATTTGGGAGCAAATGCTACATTCTAGTGAAGAAGGGTAGAAATTCTAAGTTTGCTCCCAAAGCTGTAGAAGGGTTTTTATTAGGTTATGATTCAAATACAAAGGCGTATAGAGTCTTCAACAAATCGTCGGGTTTGGTTGAAGTCTCTAGCGACGTTGTATTTGATGAGACTAATGGCTCTCCAAGAGAGCAAGTTGTTGATTGTGATGATGTAGATGAAGAAGATGTTCCGGCGGCCGCTATACGAACCATGGCGATTGGAGACGTTCGGCCACAGGAACAGGATGAACGTGATCAACCTTCTTCCTCAACGACGGTGCAACCCCCAACTCAAGACGATGAACAGGTTCATCAAAAGGAGGCGTGTGATCAAGGGGGAGCACAAGACGATCATGTGATGGAGGAAGAAGCGCAACCGGCACCTCCAACCCAAGTTCGAGCGATGATTCAAAGGGATCATCCCGTCGACCAAATTCTGGGTGACATTAGCAAGGGAGTAACTACTCGGTCTCGATTAGTTAATTTTTGTGAACATTACTCTTTTGTCTCCTCTATTGAGCCTTTCAGGGTAGAGGAGGCCTTGCTAGATCCGGATTGGGTGTTGGCCATGCAGGAGGAACTTAACAACTTCAAGCGCAATGAAGTTTGGACACTGGTGCCTCGTCCCAAGCAAAATGTTGTGGGAACCAAGTGGGTGTTTCGCAACAAACAGGACGAGCACGGGGTGGTGACAAGGAACAAGGCTCGACTTGTGGCAAAAGGTTATGCCCAAGTCGCAGGTTTGGACTTTGAGGAGACTTTTGCTCCTGTGGCTAGGCTAGAGTCTATTCGTATCTTGCTAGCATATGCCGCTCACCATTCTTTCAGGTTGTACCAAATGGATGTGAAGAGCGCGTTCCTCAACGGGCCAATAAAGGAGGAAGTGTACGTGGAGCAACCCCCTGGCTTCGAGGATGAGCGGTACCCCGACCACGTGTGTAAGCTCTCTAAGGCGCTCTATGGACTTAAACAAGCCCCAAGAGCATGGTATGAATGCCTTAGAGATTTCTTACTTGCTAATGCTTTCAAGGTTGGGAAAGCCGATCCAACTCTCTTTACAAAGACATGTGATGGTGATTTGTTTGTATGCCAAATTTATGTCGATGACATAATATTTGGTTCTACTAATCAAAAGTCTTGTGAAGAGTTTAGCAGGGTGATGACGCAGAAATTCGAGATGTCGATGATGGGCGAGTTGAACTACTTCCTTGGGTTCCAAGTGAAGCAACTCAAGGACGGCACCTTCATCTCCCAAACGAAGTACACGCAAGATCTGCTGAAGCGGTTTGGGATGAAGGACGCCAAGCCCGCAAAGACTCCAATGGGAACCGACGGACACACCGACCTCAACAAAGGAGGTAAGTCCGTTGATCAAAAAGCATACCGGTCAATGATAGGATCTCTACTTTATTTATGTGCTAGTAGACCGGATATTATGCTTAGCGTATGCATGTGTGCTAGATTTCAATCCGATCCTAAGGAGTGTCACTTGGTGGCGGTGAAGCGAATTCTTAGATATTTAGTCGCTACGCCTTGCTTCGGGATCTGGTATCCAAAGGGGTCTAACTTTGACTTGATTGGGTACTCAGATTCCGACTATGCTGGATGTAAGGTCGATAGGAAGAGTACATCAGGGACGTGCCAATTCTTAGGAAGGTCCCTGGTGTCATGGAATTCTAAGAAACAAACCTCCGTTGCCCTATCCACCGCTGAGGCCGAGTACGTTGCCGCAGGTCAGTGTTGCGCGCAACTACTTTGGATGAGGCAAACCCTCAGGGACTTTGGCTACAATCTGAGCAAAGTCCCACTCCTATGTGACAATGAGAGTGCTATCCGAATAGCGGAAAATCCTGTTGAGCACAGCCGCACAAAGCACATTGACATCCGGCATCACTTTTTGAGAGACCACCAGCAAAAGGGAGATATCGAAGTGTTTTATGTTAGCACCGAGAACCAGCTAGCCGATATCTTTACCAAGCCTTTAGATGAGAAGACCTTTTGCAGGCTGCGTAGTGAGCTAAATGTCTTAGATTCGCGGAACTTGGATTGAATTGTAGCATACATGTATTTATGCCTTTGATCATGTTCATTCTGCACTTTGTTGCTTATTATTGTGCTCAAGTTGTACAAACACTCCCTGGACCTCACAAGTCCGTTGCAATGTGATGCACATGTTTAGGGGGAGATAAGTTACAACTTGACCCTTTGAGACTAACCATATGTTTGAGTTTGCTTGTGTTAGTCACAAAGGAGAATTGAAAGGGAAAAGGTGGACTTGGATCATGCAAGACTTCCACTGCACTCCGATGAGAGGGTAACTTATTCCAAGTCCATCTCTGAACTCTTATTGCCATTTGCTCTTAATTGAAGATTTTGGTGAGGCAATGGGGTTAAAGGGCCACAATTGATCCCGTTTTGGTGCTTGATGCCAAAGGGGGAGAAAATAAAGGCCAAAGCAATAAATGGATCAGCTACCACTTGAGAGATTTTGAAAATAGTAGAATAGAGTTTTTGATTTGTCAAAATTCTTAAGTTGTCTCTCTTGTCAAAAGTTGGCTTCTTGTGGGGAGAAGTATTGATTATGGGAAAAAGGGGGAGTTTTTGAAATCCTTGATCAATCTCTTTTTGAATGACTCTCTTTATGCTTAAACATGTGTGTTTAACTTAGAGATAGAGATTTGTGTTTGATTTGCAAAAACAAACCAAGTGGTGGCAAAGGATGATCCATATATGCCAAAATTGATTCAAAATAAATTTAAGTGTTATTTGAATTGAGTTTGCACTTGTTCTAGTGGCTTTATGTTGTGTTGGCATAAATCACCAAAAAGGGGGAGATTGAAAGGGAAATGTGCCCTTGGGCCATTTCTAAGTATTTTGGTGATTGAGTGCCAACACATGTGTTTAATTGTGAATTTGTGTACATGGATGAACAAGGTGCAAATCATGAAGTAAAGGTATGTTTCTAAGCCTTAGTACATTGGTTTTGTGGACTAACATATTTGTCTAAGTGTTAGAACCAGGAAGAGAGAAGAGGAGAAATGACTTGGCTGTGTGCAGCCAAGTCCCAGCTCGGTCTGGAGCACCGGACTGTCCGGTGTGCACCGGACAGTGTCCGGTGCGCCAGGCCAACTCGGCGCGAACTGGCCGCTCTCGGGAATTCGCCGACGGCGAACGGCTAAAATTCACCGGACTGTCCGGTGTGCACCGGACTGTCCGGTGAGCCAACGGTCGGCCAGGGCCAACGGTCGGCCGCGCAATCGGCGCGGGACACGTGGCGGAGCCAACGGTCGGAAGACGGCACCGGACTGTCCGGTGTGCACCGGACTGTCCGGTGCGCCAACGGCTCTCAGATCTCCGCCGGTCTGCAACGGTCGGGAAGCGCTGGATAAGGAAAGAAATCGGTCACCGGACATGTCCGGTGTGCACCGGACTGTCCGGTGCCCCCGACGACAGAAGGCCAGGATAGCCTTCCTGAATTGCTCTCAACGGCTCCTAGCTGCCTTGGGGCTATAAAAGGAGCCCCTAGGCGCATGGAGGAGACACACAAGCAACTCTTGAGCATTCTTGATCATCCACACAAGTTCTTTGCGCATTCGTTTGTGATTCTAAGTGATTCGAGCTCTGTTCTAGTGTGAACTCTGAGATAGTCATTCGAGCTCGAGTCTTGGCCGTGTGTGTGCGTTTTTGTTGTGGATTTGTGTGTGTTGCTTCCCTCCCTTACTCTGTGCTTTCTTTGTGATCATATACTTGTAAGGGCAAGAGACTCCAATTTGTGGAGATTCCTTGCAAACGGGATAGTGAAAGGAACAACAAAACAACGTGGTATTCAAGTGGGTCTTTGGACCGCTTGAGAGGGGTTGATTGCAACCCTCGTCCGTTGGGACGCCACAACGTGGAAGTAGGCAAGCATTGGCTTGGCCGAACCACGGGATAAACCACTGTGTCCCTCTGTGCTTGATTCTTGTGGTATTGTGTTTTGTTGAGACTTCACCTTAGCCACTTGGCATTAATCGTGCTAACGCTTAACAAGTTTGTGTGGCTTAAGTTTGAAGTTTTTACAGGATCACCTATTCACCCCCCCCTCTAGGTGCTCTCAGCAGGGAAGTGACCAAGTCTTCATAACCGCGAAGGTACGACGATCCGAATCGATTATACTCAGCTGAGGATCTCCAATCACACGACATATGTAGCACTTAACCCTTGCATATGTCAACCCACCACCGGGGTTCTTAAGACCAGATCAGGTTCACGCAAACCGAGAGCACAGATACACCACCGTGCAGCCTCTTGCCACGGTGGGTACACGCTACTCCCGCCACCGCTCCACGCCCATTTCGTGTTATCTTATTCTGGCCTTAGTCTGCCCGAGGCAAGGCTTACCCATGACGAGGCATGTGACCAGTTAAAGGGTCCTCGATCAGCACGCCTACATACGCATTCAATCCTTAATCAACTTGGGTAGAACATCACCTGTTCCTAACCCAAGTCTCGATTTAAGTACTTCCATCCTTAGGATTGTTTCTTTTCCTTAGGATGGAAAGAGCATCACAGGGAACTTTGCAGTAAGATCCCACCATGCTCTTAATGAAAGTATTCTTGCAGGTAGAAGTCATCTTTCCTCAGGATAACCCCTGAGCTAGGCCGTATAGCAAAAGACAACCTCTATCCACAAGATCTAAGCAGGGCTAAGCATTTTTATAAATCCATTTTGATACTTCACCAGAAGTACCCATAAAGGTATGGATATCAAGGAAAGCAATGCATCAAAAGGTTCCAAGCAATTCCTATGAACTTAATGCACATTTCACTTGACGTAAGGTGTGCGAAAAGTATTTAAAAACACAAGGAAAGGGATTGCATGCACCGGGGCTTGCCTTTGTTAATAGGTGAGTCTGGCTCGGATCCGCAAATGTCAAAGTAGAAGCAGTTGCCTGCTTGAGAATCCGAGGGTGGTGGTGTCCTTTCTTCGGCGATTTCCTCTTCTTCTTCACGTTCTAATCATAACCATGCATATGTATAAGAATGGATGCCATGGGATGCTCATGAGGGTGCAAAGATAATATAAACTTATTATCTAAGTCTTGAGTACAACTTTCCTTCACGGTACTCCGAGAACCTAGGGTTTCCGGAGTCAGTAAAGGAGTTCACAGGGCAGGGGGGTGTTTTGGGGTTTGGTGATCAAACAAGGTCCAAATCAACCCAAACTCTACCCAAGGCTTCTAAATAATATGAGGAACTCATATAAAAATTTTGAGCATTTTTGGGACTACCATTTATCTTTTAAAAATCCAGAACTACAATCATAAACTATTTTAAATACCTTAAAATTCCTGATTTAACCTAAAAATCATGAAACTATTTTTATTAAATTCTAGGGAAAATAAGAAGCCCAGGAAAATTGGTTTCACAATTTTTGGATTTTTCTACATTTTTCTATATATTTCTAAAGTTATTCTGAAAAAGAAAAGGAGAAAGGGTGAATAGTGTTGGGCTAATTTCGGCCTAGCAGATCCAACAGTGGACAGAAACGCGCCCGCGCCCGCGCGCGCTGGCGGTTTTGCGAAAAGGACATCTGGTTTTTGGTTAACTGAGAACGAATTCTTTTACTATTTGTTCAAGTCACTGATGCTTTGCAAATAAACCCCCCAGGTTCTATTTCTTTGCAGTGGAAGGTCCACGACGGCGTTCTCGCGCGGAGAAACTCCGGCGAGGTCCTGGACCGGCCGATTGAGGCGATGACCGGCGTCGAGACTAAGACTAACCCAAATTCATGACCAGGGGAGTATTTTCCCCAAACTAATTGTATCTAAGACTAACTATGGAGCTCTAGCCACGGTGACCGAAAGCATGGCGGTTAGCTTGTCGTGTTCCCGGCGATTAATGGACTCCTAGTTCAATTCAGTGGCGCGGCAAGCATCGTAGGCTTAAGGGAAAACTTGAACGAGGAAGAGGAAGAGGTGAACTGACTGGGAGAGGGGCTGGCCGCGGTGAGGCAAGTTCACGGTGGCGGAAACAGTTTTGGGGAGAAATCCAAATTCGAGCTCTCGGAGGCACGGCTGCTAACAATTGCTGGGGGCTGGGTGGGTGATGATGCTACGCAGCTTGGGGAGGGCTCAATTTATAGGCAGCTTCGACGGTGGCCGGGAATTTTAACAGCGACGTGTGGCGGTCGGAGATAAGTAAAAACCGTGGCGCGGTGATTTCGTGTCCATTGCCGTGGCAGGCTCCCCGGCGACGATGGGACAGCCTTAAGGTGTCACGGCGGTGCTGCAGAAAGGCTAGGCCATGTGGCGCACGGCCGGGAGGCAGCGTTCACCGGCGTTCTTATTGATCTCCGCCACGGTGACGCATGTACGGTGGCCGGACTTGTTTATGGCCGGAGTTATCCACGGCGAGGATGTTTATGTGACCCAAAGTGCTATCCAACCAAGCCGAGCCCAAATCGCGGCAACAGCAGCACGAATCGCGGCGGCAGGTCACCGGCGGTGAGAACCGTTGCGCTGGCGATCTGATCCCCTTTGCTACTGTACCATGGCGAACCCCCAACAGAGCACCTGACAGCCAGAGTTGAGGGTCGATTTTCTCCAAATTTCACTTGGCAACTCACCCAAGCCTCTGCATCAAAGTTGTAGTGCTATTTACCAGCTACAAATCGACTATAGGGATTACACTTATTTGAGCACTGGATCAAGGTCAAACTGGCTCTCAAACTGGGGTCTAGACCACTGCCGGTCTGAAATTTAGACAGCATTAGTCTGACAGTCCAACTTTGAGCTGAATTATCTCCAAATTGCTCATAAGAACATGGCTTGCACTCTTAAGCAAAATTGTTCTCCTATAATTGGGCTACAATTTTGATGTGGTGACCTAGGGCAAAAACCCTAGAATTTGAAGGATACAGGACTCCAAAGTTGAGCCAATATCACTGAAAATCAGACTTAGACTCTAAAGGGCTTAAGAGGTGAGTTTTGCAAATTAGCCCAAAACTTAGGGTTTAACTTGCAATTTCACATATTTGTGACCCAGATGACTTAAAATACTTATTTGACTTGGTTTTTGCACTTTAGCCCAAAAGTGGACTAATTTTGCACATAGGTCCCTAGGGTTTGGATTTAGGGTTTTTCCAGGGTTCTAATTGAGATTTTTGGTATCCCAGGGGTATAAATGTTATTCACTTTGTTTGTGGGGATATTTTATGACTCTTTCCCTAAAGTCTTTAGGTTTTCTCATCTTGGGTTAGGTCTTACCCCTTTAATCCTTATTTAGGGTTAAGTTTCCTATCCAAGGTTCTATTTGCAAAAACACTTTAAACAATACAACTTGTTTGAAAATTTTTGCCTAGTGAATGCACTCTAGGTGTGTCAAACATATGCAATGTCAATGCTTATGATGCCATGCTCAAGTTTTAGTTACAGTAACACCAGGGGTGTTACAGTTATACCCCCGCGCTACTATTCATTTGAGTCACTGACATTTCACAAAACCCCCTAGACTTCTTTCCTTCTCCCCCGCGGTCCTTCCCTAGGTTTAAACAGTGCCCACAAGAAAGAAAAGGGTGGCGCGGCTTACCGGCGGCGAGATAGGTCCGGCGAGGGGTAGGGTTGGCTCGGGGAGGCTCTGGCGGTCACAGCGATGTATGGCTCGATGGCTGGGATGGCCGGAATCGCCCGGTCCACGTGCGCAGGCGGGTGTCCTCGTCGGCGGTGGGTGTGCCGGCCAAACCACGGTGATCTAAAGCAATCCAGTGGAACGGTGAGTGTGACGGAACCTCCCAAGTAATCAGGCCCACCTACAGTTGTCCTTGTCTAACAGACATCAGACACCCTGTAGATGTTCCTAAGTTACTTGACAAGCTCGGTATCTTTCCTTACCTCACCAGGAACGTTTCACCCGTCTCGCAGACATTACAGATCATCGGAGATAAAGATATGCGGAAGCGATTTACATAATCTTACATTTATTTCCAAAGTAAGCTCAAGTTAAGTTATTACAGACCAGTTAAAAGTGAGTGCATAAAAGTAATAATTATACAAACCAGGGAGACACCAACTTCTCCCGAAAGACTATAACAAAAAATTCTAGATGGAGGACCGAGTCCTCCCGCACTTCAGTCTTGGTTTTCTCCCTTGGGAACCACCTTAGCACAGAAGCAGCAAAAGTCTGCTACTTCCTCACCTAAAAACAACAAAGGGATAAACCCTGAGTATGGAATTACTCAGCAAGTCTTACCCGACTAAGGAAAAGACTCTCAAGGGTATGCTGGATATATGGAAGTCAAGGTAAGGCTTCTCAATAGTCAAAGACTCTGTTTCGCAGAAATGCTTACTAAAGTGGATCCTTAAAAATCCAATTTTATTTGTCAAGTTAGGTAAAATTACCTGCACTAGAGTTCTTTCTACCCTAGTTCAATCACTGGTCCTGCACTAGCCAATTTCTTAACCAAAAACCCATCATCTTTAGTGGAATGCTACGTGTAGGTCAGTGACCAAGTCTTCATAACCGCGAAGGTACGGCGATCCGAATCGATTATACTCAGCTGAGGATCTCCAATCACACGACATATGTAGCACTTAACCCTTGCATATGTCAACCCGCCACCGGGGTTCTTAAGACCGGATCAGGTTCACGCAAACCGAGAGCACAGATACACCACCGTCCAGCCTCTTGCCACGAAGGGTACACGCTACTCCCGCCACCGCTCCACTCCCATTTCGTGTTATCTTATTCCGGCCTTAGTCTGCCCGAGGCAAGGCTTACCCATGACGAGGCAAGTGACCAGTTAAAGGGTCCTCGATCATCAAGCCTACATCGACAAGGTCCTTAATCGACTCAGACGGAGACACTACACCGAGACTCTCTTCTCGTGCAAGTCACCCGCCCGGTCTCAGCTTACTCATTTCAAACCCAAAGTTTGGTACCTGACAGAGGTACATCTTTTCCGATGTTGAATCCATCACGGCCGTGATGGATCCACCATCAAGTTTTATTTTCAAAAACATCCCTCCCACTTTGCCAAACATCTTTTGTAAAACAAATCCTTTTGTTTTTCTAAAGCAATACTAAGCAAAGTAAAACCTTTTTGTAAAAACAGGATTTCAAGGAGGGTAATCAAAATCAAGGAAGGCAATGCAGGAATTGTTTAATCAATCAACTCTTATCACCTAATGCAGCAAGTAAGTGAGAAAGATTTTAAAGACATCAAGGAAGGTGGCAAATGCACCGGGGCTTGCCTTTGTTATCAGAGGTGTCTGGCTCGGATCCACAGATATCAAAATAAAAGCAGTTATCCGCTTGAGGATCAGAGGTGGGTGGTATCCCTTCTTCAAAAACTTCTTCTTCTTCTTCTTGCTCTAATATAATCATATACATGCATAAGAATGGATGTCATGGAATGCTCATGAGGATGCAAAGGTAGCATAAACTTATTAGTTATGTCTTGAATACAACTTTCCTTCACGGTACTCCGAGAACCTAGGGTTTCCGGAGTCAGTAAAGGAGTTCATGGAGCAGGGGGGTGGTTTTGGGTTTTGTGATCAAACAAGGTCCAAATCAACCCAAATTCTACCCAAGGCTTCTAAATAATGTGAAAAGCTCACATAAAAAGTTTGGGAAATTTTGGACTTATTATTTACTCTCTAAAAATCCAGAATCAATAGTGTAGGCTATTTTAAATACCCTAAAATTCCCTGTTCAAACTAAAAATCATAAAACTATTTTTATTAAATACTATGGAAAATAACAAGCCTAGGAAAATTGGTCTCATAATTTTAGGATTTTTCTACTATTTTCTACAGATTTCTAGAGTTCTGCTGAAAAAGAAAAAGAAAAACTCTTAAACAGTACTGGGCCGTTTCTGGCCCAACAAGCCCAGGCCCAGGGAGAACAGCGCCCGCGCCCGCGCGCGCGCGTCCGCGCCCAGGAAATTTTGCAGAAAGGGCCTCGCGCTTCTGGTTAATCCGAAAAAGGTCCTTTTACTATTGTACGCAGTCACTGACGATTTGCAGAAACGCCCTCAAGCTTCTGTTTCTTTCCCGCGATAACCCCTGACCACGCCGCGCCATGGATTCTTCCCGGCATGACCCGTACTAGACATGGCCGGCGATGATCGTCCAAGCTAACTATCGGAGAGGCTCTACGGACCCAAGACGACCTAAGAACGGCCCTCAGTTTCGAACGGTGCTCCAAGAAATTGTTCTGCCCACGCTCAGGGCGGAAAACCGGGGCGTCGAGCTCACGTTCCCGTACAACCATGGCCGGACTGAGCAAACGGACGCCACCGAGAGCATCACACGCATGCAGGGGCACGAAAACAGTATACGAATTGCATGGCGACTCACCAGAACGAGCTGGCCACGGGGAGGCTAGTTTTCACGGCGGCGGAGATCGATTTGGGGGAAACGGGGAATTGGAGCTCGTCGGTGAACTACTGGGAGCAATACTGGACGTCGAGGTTCTGGATAAAGTTACGAAGCTAACGGTGGGCTCAATTTATAGGGAACGACGGCGGCGGCGATCAATTTGAGGAGGTTGTGCTGGCGGTCGGAGGGAAGGAAGAACACTGGCGCAAGTAAATTCGTGGCAACCGGTGTGGCATCCTCCCCGGCGACGATGGGACAGCATAGAGGAGTCATGGCGACGCTATGG
The DNA here is from genome assembly GCA_029449295.1 of Zea luxurians. Lineage (NCBI taxonomy): Eukaryota > Viridiplantae > Streptophyta > Magnoliopsida > Poales > Poaceae > Zea > Zea luxurians. Next base: position 25,724,666 of record JAOPSE010000019.1, on the reverse strand, counting down.
AAGGGCTTGGACACACGGCACCTGGTCGAGAGGCGGCGGTCGACGGTGAGCACTTTACTGCGGGCGGTGAGCCAGGGGGGTGGATTACGGCTAGTCGGAGCAGTGTCCAGGCCATGGGCGGTGACGATTTTTGACGCCACGAAGTTATCCACACACCCGAGCGCGAATCGTGACGCCGGCGACGTGAATCGCGGCGGAAAGCCACCGGCGGTGGTTTGCTGGCGATCTTATCAGCTCGGGATACTGTACCATCAGAACACCGGTTCAGAGTGACTGACAGTCCATCTTAGAGTCCAATTTTCTCAAATTTTTGTGTGAAAGCTATGCCAACTCTCTGTAGTAAAGTTTTAGAGCTACAAACCAGCTACAATCCAACTATAGGACTTGAACACATTTGAGCACAGGATCATGCTTGAATCTGAGCTAGAAGTTGATGTCAGTTTACTGCTAAACTGAATTCCAGATCAAACAGCCTGACAGCCAGTTTTGAACTGAGTTTTTCTCCAAATTTCTCATAACAACTATGCTTGCACCCTTTAGCAAAGTTGTTCTCCTATTATTGGTCTTCAACTTTGATGTGGTGACCTAGGGCAAAAACCCTATACTTTGCAAGTTACAAAGCCCCAAAGTTGAGCCCATGCACTGATTTTTCAGACTTAGAGATAAACTCATGTGAGGTCCATTTTGCAGTTAGGTCCAAAACTTAGGGTTTGGCCCTCAAATCCACATATTTGTGATCCAATTGACTTAAAACACTTATTAGACTTGGTTTTTGCACTTTAGCCCAAAAGTGGACTAATTTTGCACTTAGGCCCCTAAGGTTTAGTTTTAGGGTTTCCCAGGGTTCTGATTAGGGTTTTTAATATCCCAGGGGTATAAATGGGATTCAACTTTATTGTTGGGGTCACTTTATGACTTTTACCCAAAAGCCTTTAGGTTTTCTCAACTTTGGTTAAGTTTTACCCCTTTAACCACTATTTAGGGTTAGGTCCTTAAACCAGGGTCCTATTTGTAAAACAGTAAAACAATACAACTTGTTTGAAATTTTTGCCTAGTGAATGCACTCTAGGTGTATCAAACATATGCAATGCCAATGCTCATGATGCCATGCTCAAGTTTTAGTTATAGTAACACCAGGGGTGTTACATCCTTCCCCCCATAAAAGAATCTCGTCCCGAGATTTAAAGTCCTAGGGTGAGTAATGGAAAAGGAAATGTGTCACATTTTTATTTCCTTATTTCTGGTACAAGGCAGGGGTGGTGTGGGGGTTTATTCCTTTATTCATAGCTATACAAACTTTACAACTTACAAGAGGCTAGGAAGCCTGGGAAATTCTTATCTAAGAAATCTTGGGTTTCCCACGTAGCCTCATCTTCCGAATGCTGGTTCCACTGTATTTTATAAAACTTGAGAGTCTTTCTCCGGGTAACCCTGTCCTTTTGATCCAGAACTCGAATGGGATGTTCCGAGTATGTTAAATCTGGTTCCAGGACAACATCAGTCACTTCAACGGTTCGATCGGGAACCCGAAGACACTTCTTCAATTGTGACACGTGGAACACATTATGCACGGCAGACAATGTTTCGGGTAGTTGGAGTCGGTACGCCACTGGTCCACATTGCTCAAGTACCAGGAATGGACCAATGTACCTGGGTGCAAGTTTTCCCTTAATCCCAAAACGCGATACGCCTTTCATTGGTGAAACCTTTAAGTAGACGTAGTCTCCTTCCAAGAAGTATAAGGGCATTCGCCGTTTGTCTGCATAACTTTTCTGACGAGCCTGTGCCTTCTTCATATTATGAACTATTTTCTGAACCTTTTCTTCGGTTTCTTTTACCATATCAGGTCTAAAGAAATATCTTTCACCAGGTTTAGACCAATTTAGCGGAGTTCGACACCGTCGCCCATACAAAGCTTCAAAAGGTGCCATCTTGATGCTTTCCTGGTAACTGTTATTATATGAAAACTCCGCCAAGGGTAAGCATTCATCCCATTTCTGTGAGAAATCCAGGACACATGCCCGCAACATATCTTCAAGTATTTGGTTCACTCTCTCAGTTTGTCCACTGGTTTGAGGGTGATAGGCCGAACTGTGGAGTAACTTAGTTCCCAGGGATTTATGAAGTTCTTCCCAAAATTTGGATACGAACTGAGGTCCACGATCCGACACTATGGTCTTTGGAACACCATGCAAACTGAGAATACGAGCAATGTATAACTCCGCATAGGTAAGTACCGGGTAATATGTCTTGACCGGCAGAAAATGAGCAACCTTTGTAAGTCGATCAACAATCACCCAGATAGAGTCGTACCCTTTTGCGGTCCTGGGCAATCCCACAATGAAGTCCATGCTTATGTCTTCCCATTTCCATGTTGGTGTTGGTAATGACTGCAATGGACCGGCGGCTTTCATGTGTATGGCCTTGACACGTCTGCAAGTGTCACACTTAGCCACATAGCGTGCAATTTCAATCTTCATCTTCGTCCACCAGTAGTGTTGTTTCAGATCATGATACATCTTAGTGCTTCCCGGATGAATGGAATAGCGACTAAGATGCGCTTCATCTAAGATTTGCTGGCGGAGTTCTTCATTCTTCGGCACTACTATGCGGTTGTTGAACCATAACACACCTTGATCATTTTCCTTGAAACATTGGGCTGTTCCAGCCCTGATCTTCTCTCGTATGTGCTTCATGCCCAGATTATCCTTTTGAGCATCAATTATCCTTTGCAAAATGGTTGACTCAAGCTTTAGTTGATTCAGAGTCCCTTGCTGGATTATCCCCAGGTTTAATTTCTCCATTTCTTGACACAAAGTGTTTTCGGAGGTCTTTACCATAAGACAGTGGCAGGAAGTCTTGCGACTCAATGCATCTGCCACAACATTGGCCTTGCCTGGGTGATAATGGATTTCCAGTTCATAATCCTTAATGAGCTCAAGCCATCGTCTTTGCCTCATATTTAACTCTGACTGGGTAAATATATACTTCAAACTCTTATGATCTGTATATATGTGGCAGATATTTCCCAGTAGATAGTGACGCCAAATTTTCAGGGCATGAACCACAGCAGCTAGCTCTAAATCATGTGTTGGATAATGCTCTTCATGTCGGCGTAACTGCCTTGAAGCATACGCAATTACTCGGCCTTCTTGCATCAGCACACAGCCGAGTCCACTGCCTGACGCATCACAGTATACATCAAAAGGCTTAGTGATGTGCGGTTGAGCCAATACCGGAGCAGTGGTCAATAATGTCTTCAATTCCTCAAAGGCTTCATTACATTTAGAAGACCAATTGAACTTAGTATCATTCTTCAATAAACTTGTGATTGGCTTCACAAGCTTCGAAAAATCAGGTATGAATCTGCGATAATATCCCGCTAGTCCAAGAAAACTCCGGACTTGGTGAACAGTTGTTGGAGGTTTCCACTCCAGAATATCCTTGACCTTGCTAGGATCTACCGCAATTCCCTTGGCTGATAACACGTGCCCCAGAAATTGAATTTCCTCCAGCCAGAACGCGCACTTGCTGAACTTGGCATACAGCTGATGTTCCCTCAGGCGCGTCAATACAATCCGTAAGTGCTGAGCATGCTCCTCTTCATTTTTAGAATATATCAAAATATCATCGATGAAGACCACCACGAACTTGTCTAACTCGGGCATGAACACCGAGTTCATCAAATAGGTGAAATGGGCAGGAGCATTTGTGAGCCCGAAAGACATTACCAAATACTCAAATAAGCCATACCGCGTAGTAAATGCGGTCTTCGGTATATCCTCGGGCCGAATACGGATTTGATGATAGCCCGACCTGAGATCAATTTTGGAAAACACCCTCGCCCCAGTCAGTTGATCAAATAAGATGTCGATCCTTGGAAGAGGGTACTTATTCTTAATGGTGACCTCATTTAGGGGCCGATAGTCCACGCACATGCGCAAGGTTTGATCCTTCTTCTTCACAAAGATGGCGGGACAACCCCACGGGGACGAGCTTGGCCGGATAAATCCTTTATTCAGCAGATCTTGCAATTGAATCTTCAATTCTGCTAACTCATTAGGGGGCATACGGTACGATCTTCGGGAGATGGGAGCCGTACCGGGCTTTAGCTCAATTACGAATTCTACATCTCTTTCAGGGGGTAGTCCAGGCAAATCTTCCGGAAATACATCTGGAAACTCACATACTACCGGAATGTTCTTGATTTCCGGTACAATGGCTTCAAAGATTCTACCAGAAGCTTTGGCTGGATTGGTTTTGGGGAGAGACAAGAGAATTTCTTCTTGATTATAACTCAACCTGACGGTTCTGAGTTCAGTGTTGAGTACTGCCTTGTGTTGGGTTAACCAATTCATACCCAGAATTACATCTATATCCTGGCCTCTTAGAACAATCATGTTAGCAGGAAAGTTCCGTCCGGCCATAGTTACTGGCACTCCATAGGCCACTTCTTTAGTAAAAATGTATCCCCCAGGTGAATGAATTTTAAAACCCTCTTTTGATTCATGACATGTAATGTGATGTTGCTCCACAAATGTCTTGCTAATGAAGGTATGCGAAGCACCAGAATCAAAAAGAATGATTGCAGGGTAACTGGCCACAGGGAACGTACCCATCATCACCGGCTCTCCCTCCGGTGTGGTAGCCACTTGCGTATAATATACTCGCCCCGTTTTCTTGGTATTCTTGCCCGAAGTACTTCCCTTGCCTGGAGCAGAACTTCCCGATCCTTGCTGATTATTAGCTTGATTTTGCCGAGGATAGGGGCAATCTTTAATAAAATGCCCAGATTTGCCACAGTTAAAACATCCAGTTGAAGAACTTGGCAGTGCAGGGAATCGAGTGCCAAATCCCGATCGGCCAGCTGGTCTTGTAGATGGCGAACGTCTCTTCGTAACTCATTTATACGGTCACCATCTCCAATCCATATAGCTGTCCTGCGGCGGAGTTCCAATTGGAGCCTGCTTACTTCTGCTTCCAGATCCCCTATAGGATCATTGCTCCCGCTACTACTATCTACATCTCGCGGAGCAAGTTGATGTCGAGGCACTCCAAGTGGTCCAGTCGACTTACGCGCGGTCTTTCTTGTGCGCGGCGGCATTTTCTAAAGGGGAAATTTTATTAGTATAATTCTTAGCATGATGCATGAGTAAGTACAGAATCAACCTTGGTTGATTCAACCTTCTATACATTGCACTCTTCCTATCTGGTCTTTAAGATAAACTCTTCAGAATACTTAGGTAAGAAGAGAAAAGAATCTTTAGGTAAGACTTTTGAAAACCCTTTTGAAGATGTCCCGGAATATCTGCAAAGAAGGGCTACGCTCCGATACCAGCTGTGACGGAACCTCCCAAGTAATCAGGCCCACCTACAGTTGTCCTTGTCTAACAGACATCAGACACCCTGTAGATGTTCCTAAGTTACTTGACAAGCTCGGTATCTTTCCTTACCTCACCAGGAACGTTTCACCCGTCTCGCAGACATTACAGATCATCGGAGATAAAGATATGCGGAAGCGATTTACATAATCTTACATTTATTTCCAAAGTAAGCTCAAGTTAAGTTATTACAGACCAGTTAAAAGTGAGTGCATAAAAGTAATAATTATACAAACCAGGGAGACACCAACTTCTCCCGAAAGACTATAACAAAAGATTCTAGATGGAGGACCGAGTCCTCCCGCACTTCAGTCTTGGTTTTCTCCCTTGGGAACCACCTTAGCACAGAAGCAGCAAAAGTCTGCTACTTCCTCACCTAAAAACAACAAAGGGATAAACCCTGAGTATGGAATTACTCAGCAAGTCTTACCCGACTAAGGAAAAGACTCTCAAGGGTATGCTGGATATATGGAAGTCAAGGTAAGGCTTCTCAATAGTCAAAGACTCTGTTTCGCAGAAATGCTTACTAAAGTGGATCCTTAAAAATCCAATTTTATTTGTCAAGTTAGGTAAAATTACCTGCACTAGAGTTCTTTCTACCCTAGTTCAATCACTGGTCCTGCACTAGCCAATTTCTTAACCAAAAACCCATCATCTTTAGTGGAATGCTACGTGTAGGTCAGTGACCAAGTCTTCATAACCGCGAAGGTACGGCGATCCGAATCGATTATACTCAGCTGAGGATCTCCAATCACACGACATATGTAGCACTTAACCCTTGCATATGTCAACCCGCCACCGGGGTTCTTAAGACCGGATCAGGTTCACGCAAACCGAGAGCACAGATACACCACCGTCCAGCCTCTTGCCACGGAGGGTACACGCTACTCCCGCCACCGCTCCACTCCCATTTCGTGTTATCTTATTCCGGCCTTAGTCTGCCCGAGGCAAGGCTTACCCATGACGAGGCATGTGACCAGTTAAAGGGTCCTCGATCATCAAGCCTACATCGACAAGGTCCTTAATCGACTCAGACGGAGACACTACACCGAGACTCTCTTCTCGTGCAAGTCACCCGCCCGGTCTCAGCTTACTCATTTCAAACCCAAAGTTTGGTACCTGACAGAGGTACATCTTTTCCGATGTTGAATCCATCACGGCCGTGATGGATCCACCATCAAGTTTTATTTTCAAAAACATCCCTCCCACTTTGCCAAACATCTTTTGTAAAACAAATCCTTTTGTTTTTCTAAAGCAATACTAAGCAAAGTAAAACCTTTTTGTAAAAACAGGATTTCAAGGAGGGTAATCAAAATCAAGGAAGGCAATGCAGGAATTGTTTAATCAATCAACTCTTATCACCTAATGCAGCAAGTAAGTGAGAAAGATTTTAAAGACATCAAGGAAGGTGGCAAATGCACCGGGGCTTGCCTTTGTTATCAGAGGTGTCTGGCTCGGATCCACAGATATCAAAATAAAAGCAGTTATCCGCTTGAGGATCAGAGGTGGGTGGTATCCCTTCTTCAAAAACTTCTTCTTCTTCTTCTTGCTCTAATATAATCATATACATGCATAAGAATGGATGTCATGGAATGCTCATGAGGATGCAAAGGTAGCATAAACTTATTAGTTATGTCTTGAATACAACTTTCCTTCACGGTACTCCGAGAACCTAGGGTTTCCGGAGTCAGTAAAGGAGTTCATGGAGCAGGGGGGGTGGTTTTGGGTTTTGTGATCAAACAAGGTCCAAATCAACCCAAATTCTACCCAAGGCTTCTAAATAATGTGAAAAGCTCACATAAAAAGTTTGGGAAATTTTGGACTTATTATTTACTCTCTAAAAATCCAGAATCAATAGTGTAGGCTATTTTAAATACCCTAAAATTCCCTGTTCAAACTAAAAATCATAAAACTATTTTTATTAAATACTATGGAAAATAACAAGCCTAGGAAAATTGGTCTCATAATTTTAGGATTTTTCTACTATTTTCTACAGATTTCTAGAGTTCTGCTGAAAAAGAAAAAGAAAAACTCTTAAACAGTACTGGGCCGTTTCTGGCCCAACAAGCCCAGGCCCAGGGAGAACAGCGCCCGCGCCCGCGCGCGCGCGTCCGCGCCCAGGAAATTTTGCAGAAAGGGCCTCGCGCTTCTGGTTAATCCGAAAAAGGTCCTTTTACTATTGTACGCAGTCACTGACGATTTGCAGAAACACCCTCAAGCTTCTGTTTCTTTCCCGCGATAACCCCTGACCACGCCGCGCCATGGATTCTTCCCGGCATGACCCGTACTGGACATGGCCGGCGATGATCGTCCAAGCTAACTATCGGAGAGGCTCTACGGACCCAAGACGACCTAAGAACGGCCCTCAGTTTCGAACGGTGCTCCAAGAAATTGTTCTGCCCACGCTCAGGGCGGAAAACCGGGGCGTCGAGCTCACGTTCCCGTACAACCATGGCCGGACTGAGCAAACGGACGCCACCGAGAGCATCACACGCATGCAGGGGCACGAAAACAGTATACGAATTGCATGGCGACTCACCAGAACGAGCTGGCCACGGGGAGGCTAGTTTTCACGGCGGCGGAGATCGATTTGGGGGAAACGGGGAATTGGAGCTCGTCGGTGAACTACTGGGAGCAATACTGGACGTCGAGGTTCTGGATAAAGTTACGAAGCTAACGGTGGGCTCAATTTATAGGGAACGACGGCGGCGGCGATCAATTTGAGGAGGTTGTGCTGGCGGTCGGAGGGAAGGAAGAACACTGGCGCAAGTAAATTCGTGGCAACCGGTGTGGCATCCTCCCCGGCGACGATGGGACAGCATAGAGGAGTCATGGCGACGCTATGGAAGGGCTTGGACACACGGCACCTGGTCGAGAGGCGGCGGTCGACGGTGAGCACTTTACTGCGGGCGGTGAGCCAGGGGGGTGGATTACGGCTAGTCGGAGCAGTGTCCAGGCCATGGGCGGTGACGATTTTTGACGCCACGAAGTTATCCACACACCCGAGCGCGAATCGTGACGCCGGCGACGTGAATCGCGGCGGAAAGCCACCGGCGGTGGTTTGCTGGCGATCTTATCAGCTCGGGATACTGTACCATCAGAACACCGGTTCAGAGTGACTGACAGTCCATCTTAGAGTCCAATTTTCTCAAATTTTTGTGTGAAAGCTATGCCAACTCTCTGTAGTAAAGTTTTAGAGCTACAAACCAGCTACAATCCAACTATAGGACTTGAACACATTTGAGCACAGGATCATGCTTGAATCTGAGCTAGAAGTTGATGTCAGTTTACTGCTAAACTGAATTCCAGATCAAACAGCCTGACAGCCAGTTTTGAACTGAGTTTTTCTCCAAATTTCTCATAACAACTATGCTTGCACCCTTTAGCAAAGTTGTTCTCCTATTATTGGTCTTCAACTTTGATGTGGTGACCTAGGGCAAAAACCCTATACTTTGCAAGTTACAAAGCCCCAAAGTTGAGCCCATGCACTGATTTTTCAGACTTAGAGATAAACTCATGTGAGGTCCATTTTGCAGTTAGGTCCAAAACTTAGGGTTTGGCCCTCAAATCCACATATTTGTGATCCAATTGACTTAAAACACTTATTAGACTTGGTTTTTGCACTTTAGCCCAAAAGTGGACTAATTTTGCACTTAGGCCCCTAAGGTTTAGTTTTAGGGTTTCCCAGGGTTCTGATTAGGGTTTTTAATATCCCAGGGGTATAAATGGGATTCAACTTTATTGTTGGGGTCACTTTATGACTTTTACCCAAAAGCCTTTAGGTTTTCTCAACTTTGGTTAAGTTTTACCCCTTTAACCACTATTTAGGGTTAGGTCCTTAAACCAGGGTCCTATTTGTAAAACAGTAAAACAATACAACTTGTTTGAAATTTTTGCCTAGTGAATGCACTCTAGGTGTATCAAACATATGCAATGCCAATGCTCATGATGCCATGCTCAAGTTTTAGTTATAGTAACACCAGGGGTGTTACATGAGCTTCACGGGGTGATGTAGAGACTGTGTGCACAAAGAATTGGAAAATGGCTCAGTGGATTACCCGGTCCACGCACACCGGCGGGGTTGCGAACTCCGGCGACCCTCAACTGGCCTCTCCGGTGAAGTAGGTTTCGATTCCTTGCTCGGGGAGCTTCACGGGCGTGTACTTAGTCGTCTCCGAGGGTTGGACAGCGCTGGGAAGGGCTGGGCTGGCCGGTCCACGACGGTAGGGGCTCGGGTGGCCGCAGACACGCCGTGCTCAGGCAAACGACGGCGAGTTAAGCTCCGGTGAGGTCTGAGTGTGCGTGGAGGAGTGTGGCCGATGCCTCAGTGGGTTTTATAGGCGCGGGCGCGCACAGGGGACACGGGCGCAGCTCGGCGCGGCGCGGGGTCGGGCGCGGGCGTGCTCTGGCGTGGCAGAGCGTGTCGAACACGTGGAGCTTTTCTTCTGCCCTTGTTCCACAGCTCACCCAAGTCGCAAACGTGCGAATCTTGGCAAAAATCCGGCGCGAGTCTTTTCCTGGCACCTAGGGCTATCACTCATCTGTGAGACGCCATGGCAGATATGGCCTAGGGAGGGAGATCTTGGGTCGCCAAATCGGGTGTGTCACTCTGCCCACCTCGCGACAAAAACCATGCCAAGGCATGTCAAACGTCCAAGTCTCGGGCTCAGCTTTTTCCAGTGGGTGCCCTAGGTGGTATGCCACATTTTTGGTATAGAACACAGGTGGATTTGGTGCCAGCTTCGAGGTGAACACAGTGGATCTTTAGATTAGGTATAGTTTTTGACTTAGAGAGAATTAGAGAGCTCTAGCTCTCACTCTACTTGGAGATTTGAGTTGGGGTTTCTCCAGGGGTCTTTTTGCAATATTTCCTCCCCATAATTGCTGGTTAATAAGTTACTTAACTTTGTGTCAAAATTTTTAATCCATGGTTTGCACAAATGCTCATCCTCTTCCCCTTTCAACCATGACTTTGGAAGATGGGGTTCAAGAGGGGTCTAGGGTTTATTCTCCTCTTGTCCAAGGTGGTATGTGCACAAAGCTTGAGTGATGCTCTTAGGTCATTAACATTCTTGATTAACCCATGGCTTCCAAGGTTCTTAGGTTCTTCTCAAGTTCTACCACATGTGATCACAGTTACCAGTGCATAGATGTGCTCTAACAGTGGTAACACCTAAGGTGTTACAGCCCTCCCCCCTTAAAGGAATCTCGTCCCGAGATTTCAGGCAGAGTCCTCTAGAGGGGGTGCTATGAAGGTGTGCCGGAGTGTGGTTTCTGCTTTTCTTTGAGTTTCTCTAATTGACTGTTCTTCGAATGTCATCCTCTTTGCAACTTCAGAAGGAAGTCCTTTTTAAGTTAAATCCACAACTTATACTGCCCTTACTATCTAAGTTTTTTTTATAATTGTTTTCAAAGGGCAGGTGGGGTGGGGTTTTGGGTTACATACCGACTCCTTTGGGCAGAAAGTCGGGGAAGCATGAACGTAGAAAATCCTCAGTCTCCCATGTAGCTTCTTCTGCTGAATGGTGACTCCACTGAACTTTATACATTTTAATTGATCTTGCCCGTGTTGATCTCTCCTTCTGATCCATTATCTTGATGGGGTACTCTTGATAGGACAAGTCTGGTTCTATCTCAACCTCTAGTTCCGGTAGCACTTCGGTGGGTAGGCGAACACATTTCCGCAGCTGAGATACATGGAATACATCATGAATAGCTGACATGCTGGGTGGCAACTTCAATTGATATGCTACAGGTCCACAAGCCTCCTTGATCTCGTAGGGTCCAACGTGACGCGGAGCTAACTTGCCCTTGATCCCGAATCTCTGGACACCCTTGGTGGGTGATACCTTAAGATAAACATGATCTCCCACCTCGAACTGTAGAGGCTTCCGCCTCTTATCATGATAGCTCTTTTGCCTGGCTTGAGCAGCTTCTAAGTTCTTCTTGATGACTCTGACCTTTTCCTCTGCTTCAAGTACCAAATCTGGCCCAAATATTTCCCTTTCTCCTGCTTGAGACCAATTCAGCGGGGTTCTACATCTCCTCCCATATAAGGCCTCAAAAGGTGCCATCTTGAGACTAGACTGGTAGCTGTTATTATAAGAAAACTCTGCCAAAGACAAACACTTATCCCAATCCCTTCCGTAGTGTAGTGCACAGGCTCGCAACATGTCTTCCAAAATTTGATTCACCCTTTCTGTCTGACCATCTGTTTGGGGATGGTATGCTGAGCTCCGTATCACATGGGTCCCAAGTGATTCCTGCAATTGTTCCTAAAATCGTGCCACAAACGGTGCTCTTCGGTCTGAGACTATAGTCCTGGGTATCCCATGCAAACGAACTATCTGGTCGATGTAAATTTCCGCATACTTCTCCGTCCTGTGGGTGGTGTGCACCGGCAAGAAGTGAGCGGTCTTGGTCAATCTGTCCACAATAACCCAAATGGAATCATGATGCCTGGAGGTGTTGGGCAATCCCACGATAAAGTCCATGCAAAGGTCCTCCCATTTCCAAGATGGTATGGGAAGGGGTTGTAGAGGACCTGCTGCCTTCAAATGACTAGCTTTGATCCTTTGGCAGGTGTCACACTCGGATATATACTTGGCAATTTCCCTCTTCATTCTGGTCCACCAGTACAAAGATCTGAGATCATGGTACATCTTGTTACTACCAGGGTGCATGGAGAATTTCGAAAGGTGAGCTTCATCCAGTATCTTCTTTCTGAGCTCAGGGTCCTTGGGAACAACCAGTCGATCTCCAAACCATAAAATTCCCTTACTGTCCTGGCAGAAGCACTTGTATTTTTCTGCCTTCTGCTTGAGCATGTCTTTGATAACCTGAACACCTTTATCCCCAATCTGTGCTTGGACTATTTCCTCTTGCAATGTGGGCTCCACCGAGATATAACTTAATTCACCGGAGGGAATAACTTCCAGGTTCAGCTTACACAACTCATCACATAGGGTGGTAACTCTTGCATCCATGCTCATACAGTTACACTAGGCCTTTCTGCTCAAGGCATCTGCCACAACATTGGCCTTGCCAGGATGGTAATGCACCTCCAAATCGTAATCCTTGATTAATTCTAACCATCTCCTCTGCCTCATGTTTAGATCTGCCTGAGTGAAGATGTATTTGAGACTCTTGTGATCAGTGTACATGTTACAGTGAGCTCCCATCAAGTAATGCCTCCAAATCTTGAGAGCATGAACCACAGCTGCTAACTCCAGATCATGTGTATGGTAGTTCTGCTCATGGGGTCTGAGTGCTCAGGAAGCATAAGCAATCACTCTGTTCTCTTGCATCAAGACACATCCCAATCCCGTACCAGAAGCATCACAATAAACTTCAAAAGGCTTGGTGTTATCAGGTTGAGCCAGCACTAGGGCTGTTGTCAAATACTGCTTTAGTGCATGAAAAGCATCCTCGCACTTCTGGCTCCAATCATATTTGACTCCCTTCTTCAATAGCTCTGTCATTGGCTTGGCAATTCTGGAGAAATCCAGAATAAATTGTCGATAATACCCTGCCAATCCTAGAAAACTCCGAATCTGCCTCACTGTAGTTGGGGGTTTCCAGTCCATCACCTCTTGTACCTTCTCAGGATCAACTGATATCCCTTCCTGAGAGATTATGTGTCCCAAGAATTTAATTTCCTTTAGCCAGAATTCACATTTAGACAATTTAGCATAAAGACGATGATCGCGCAGTCGCTGAAGCACGATGTGCAGATGTTCAGTATGCTCGTCTTCATTCTTGGAATAGACCAGAATATCATCAATGAAAACGACCACGAACTTGTCCAACTCTGGCATGAATACCGAGTTCATCAAGTACATAAAATAAGCCGGGGCATTGGTCAGCCCAAAAGACATCACCAAAAATTCATAAAGCCCATATCTGGTTGAGAAGGCCGTCTTGGGAATATCACTGGCACAGATCTTGATCTGATGGTAACCCGAGCGAAGATCTATCTTGGAAAATACCTTGGCTCCTACCAACTGATCAAACAGAACATCAATGCGGGGCAGTGGGTATTTGTTCTTGACGGTCACCGCATTGAGAGGGCGGTAGTCAACACACATTCTCAGACTCTCATCTTTTTTCTTCACAAATAATGCAGGACATCCCCAAGGTGAAGTACTTGGGCGAATGAACCCCTTGTCCAACAATTCTTGCAGTTGTTTCTTCAGTTCTGCCAGTTCCGCGGGAGGCATCCTGTAGGGTCTCTTGGAGATAGGAGCAGTCCCGGGTTGCAATTCAATGGCGAACTCAATGTCTCGGTCAGGTGGCATTCCTGGCAATTCATCCGGAAAAACATCTGGGTAGTCACAGACTACTAGGATCTTTCCCACTGGGGATTCTATCATAACGAAGGCACAAGAATGGGTGCATCCCTGGTCGGGCAGATATAGTGTAGTTTCACCATAAGCAGGGGAATGAATTTCAATTGCCCTGGCTGCAATATCCAATACTGCCTGGTGCCTGGTCAACCAGTCAGCTCCCAATATAATATCCACGCTATCCAATCCTAAGATGAGAAGGGTGGTTCTAATCACAAGGCTACCAAATTTTATAGGCACTTGCCTGCTGATTTGGTTGGTGGCAATCCTGCCTCCTGGTGTTGAAATTGTAATACCCCCATTGGTGTGGTGAAAAGGTAACTGACACTTGGCACTAAATTTGGCACTGATAAAACTATGCGATGCACCAGAATCAAAAAGAATAACAGCAAGATAATTCAAAACTGTAAAGATACCAGTCATGACGGGTGCTCCCTCTGGAATATCAGCCATGGTGGTAAAGTTTAGCTTGCCCTGCCTCACTTGCACCTTCTACCTCTTGCCTTGATTCTGATTGACATTCTGCCCCTGCCTCTGCTGGTTCCTGGGGCAATTCTTGGCATAATGCCCAGTGTTGCCACATGTGAAACACCTGTTGTCATTTGCCTGGCGATACTGCTGCTGTTGCTGATTGTTCCTTTGAGCTGGAAGTTGGGTGCGATTGGGTGCCTGTTGCTGCTGCTGTGGTCGGATCACCCATCTCCCTTGCTGCTGTTGGGGTCCCCTGTTCTGGGTGTCAGACACAATCCTGAAGCGCTGTGGCTGAGCTGAGGGTCCTGCCACAGGGGTCTTCCTCTTCTTTTCTGCCTGTCGAGCTGTAATGCAGTCCTCTTGGGAGATAGCCATGTTGACTAACTCATTATAGCTGTTGGCCCTAACAGTGTTGAGACGGTCACGGAGCTTAGTGCTGAGCCCCCGTCTGAACCTGTCCCGCTTCTTCTCGTCCGTATCTGCATGGTATCCAGCATACTGGCACAGGTCATTAAAAGCCTGAGCATACTGCAACACTGTCCTGTTGCCCTGAGTGAGTGCCAGAAACTCATTGAGTTTACGGTCCATGATGCCAGCTGGGATATGGTGTCCTCTGAAAGCTGCCCTGAACTCTCTCCAATCCACTTCATGGTCAGCTGGTTGCATAGCAAGATAGTGGTCCCACCATGTCCGCGCGGGTCCACGAAGCTGCTGAGTGGCGAACCGGACCTTTGTCACCTCAGAACAAACTCCATTGAGCAGTGGGAATTTAGATTCCACTACCCTCAGCCATACATTAGCATCAAGTGGATCCTCCGCCCTGGTGAACAACGGTGGCTGGGTACTGAGGAACTCCTGGTAAGTGGCTACTGCGGGGTGACGCTGATGATCTCCACCACCATAGTGCTGAGGTGGTGGCTGACGCTGAGCTAGCTGCCTCAGGATCTCATTCTGCTGAGCCATCAGCTCCTGCAGAGTGGGAGGCGGTGGCGGCGGTGGAGGAATGCGCTCATTCTGGCCACGGCGCGCTCTCTCGGCCATCTGAAAAAATCACATATATTCTCAATAACACATCTTCAAGCTTAAGGTTTAATCGCGGCGAAAGAGTCAAGGGCGAATTGATAGATTCCGATATAAATAAAAAGGATTCTGAAAAGACATAAATTTTTCTTCCAAGTTAAGAACTAAAAGCATCCATCAATCATGCTTCCAAAAGAGTTTATCACGGTTACATTAGTGTCCCCAAAAGACTCAACTCTATCTAGCCTAGTACCCCAAGGGTGCAAAAGCTAAGCTAGCTGTGAGGAGTCCTACATTACCAACCTCTATTCCTACTCCGGCACCTAATGAGCGAACGAGGCAACACTCGACTCGAGGGAAGGTGGCCTCCCTGAGCCAGCAGTGTCTACGCTGGAAGCAGGCTCCTCCCCTCCCTCAATGTCGACGTCCTCGTCAGCCTCCCCATCATGGATCTCCTGATGATGCATATCCAGGTGCTCATTAGCCTCTGCTAGCTGCTGTTGGGTGTTGAGGAGCTGATCTTCGAGAACCTCGATGGTGTTCTCCCTCGTCCCCACCAATTCCTCCAGCTCATGGATCTCATCAGACAACTGCTCCACTTGTAAATCTTTTTCCACCAGCTCCTGGGACAAGTCAACCACGAGCTCTTCCTTGTTGTCCAGGGTGATCTTGGTTGCCTCCAATAATGCCATCAGATGAGACATTGCCTCTCCACGCATCACTTGCAGACGATACAGGGCGTTCATGCATCGTACCGACAAGTGAGCCGTGTGGCCTGGGTAGAGAGCCCAGATGTCCTTGGCATGCTCCACCCGATCCTTCCACATCGGGTCGTCCTCCTTTTCCACGGGGAACAAGCCAATGGGGTGGGTAGAGAGCTCCAAGGGATGGAATCCACAAAAAGTAGTCAACCCGTGCATAGCGATCGCCTCGATCGTGTCCTCCGCCCGGTATCCGAAAGACTCGGAGTCCAGTGAACGCCAGCCTAGCTGCAGGGGATGAGGCTCCAAGGTCATCCTCACCCTACAGCGGGGCACCCGGTGCTTCTCGAACTGCTGCACAGCGTACTGAGGGGGTGTCAGGTACCCGGCCCCCTGAAGTACCTCCCACAAAATACGGGGGAAGCCCTCTCGTCCAAGCCCGTCAGTGTGGGTTAGTGCATTCCCGTCGTCTGAGGATCCGTGGGAAGTCATCTGTGTACGGGGAAGCGTAAGTAAAAGAAAAAGAATTATAAAAAGAGTCAAGAAAAAGAATAAGACTCAGGTTCTCTCCATTTATAAAATAGTACTGAGGCACTTAGTTGGTCATCATTTTGTATTTAAGTCCTTGCCAAATTTTCCTCTGGTTTAATTTAATGTAAGAATGCGTGCATGCTCGTCCTGAACGACCTCACATCCGTATCAAGGGAAAATAGGGAAGAACTCCCATCCCCTAAAGTGGCCTGTGGGGCCTAACTATTTAGCCACCTAGCTACCCTTCTATCATCCTAAGGCTTCACGTCCTAGGTCTATCCTGCTCGTCCTACGATCTATCCAACATTGTTTCTATCAAGTTTTATTTTGAAAAGGGATGGTATTCATATCTTATCGATTCCTCTGTGGTGGTACAAGCTCCGATACCAGCTGTGGCGGAACTGCCCGAATTATTCCAACTTAAGTGCCTAAGCCCTGCCTTAGAGGCTAGACCACACTTAAATGGGAATAACCCGTCAATCCCTCGGATCTAGTCCGACATGGCCACTGACAGGATCAAGTACCACAATCTCACCCGATGGTGAGTCACAGAGCAAATACAATAAATCATAAAACCATGCATGTGAGAGTATTAAATTATTACATCATCATCATCGGAGTTTTTGCAAAAGTAACCATCATTGTTCGAAGTGCAGCGGAATGAAACTAATGGCAAATAAACAGAGAGATGGGGAAGCCTGTCCCATCACTCCTCATGCTCCTCCTCAGCCGAGGCGGGGTCCCACTCGACAGTCCATCCCGGTGGCAAGATGGACGGCCAAGTCACTCCAGCAACCATGTCCTCCAGAGAACCTGTAAAATTATGCCACAAGCAAGGCTGAGTATACTAATACTCAGCTAGACTTACCCGGTGTGAGGAGTCTACTCCTCTACCTCTAGACATGCAGCTGTTTGGCTGTGGGGTTTGGTTTGCCAAAAGCACTAGCTGAGTTTCTAAATCAAGTTTTAACTTTGTCAAATTTAAGTGTGACTCTCTTAAGGCTAAATGTGTACTATCTACTCATACATAGTAGCAAACATTTTAGCAATCAACATCTTGTATCAACTCATCCTATTTCCACTTGTTACTCAATGTAGCAGCATGGATCAAGCAGTCTCATTAGCTGCGAGAAGCAGACGATTCGAATCGAGTTTTTAAACCTTGCAAGGTAAACCTAAACATACGACATGGCGAGGCACTCCGTCCCCACTCACATCAACCGTCCCCATCGATTCCCCATCAGCAGAGAGGGGCTCACCGCCTTGGCGTACAATGCCTCACTGACCCTGACTGCCGTCGTGCAGTGACTGCACTTGTACCCACCATAACCGGAATGGGAGACCTTGTCTCAGGTCGCGTGAGGAGGGCAAACTGCTGCCAGGTTCACTCAGGTACTAGGCTTACCGATTTACCATATTTCTCGGTATATGTTTAGTACATTCAAACACTTGACTCACGGTACCACACCATAATCCTTATTCAACTTTTATCCCGTAGACAACCAATCCCCCATGGATTGTTGTCCACATACCAACATCATTGTGATATAAAAATGGATACAACCAATTCCTGACCTCGCGCGAGTGCTAGAAAAATCACTCGACTTCTACCGAGATCCCTGATTAGCAAAGCAGCTACTCGACCTAGCATACTAGTATCCATCTCAAAAGGATTCTTGAGATCATGCAACTAGGGTTTCAGACAACTCCTACACTTAAGTGCACAAACAATCCTACAATCATTAAGTATAGTAAAATAGCATAAATAACAGGTTATGCATAAAACTGGGGCTTGCCTTCCAAGGTTGTGGCAGGCAGATCCTCTGATGCAGACTCGGGTGCTGGGTCTGGGGCTACCTCCTGAGTAGCTCCTTGCTCCGGCACGAGGACGTACTCTCCGTCAGCAAGGTTACAGTCTATCGAAATGCAATGAACATGTATGTCATGATTATGCAGGATTTAAAAACATTATGCTAAGAGAAGAACACTAAATTAATGAGTAACTTAGGGTTTCCGGGTCATACGTGGCTTTTGGTGGTTTATGTTTATCACCTTTAGGTTTAAGTTTTAATTGAGGATAAGTATAGGGAATTGGTATTGCCTTTATATACTTCAGTGGACAAGTTATAAAGAGTTTTTAGGATGACACCAATTTCCTGTTATTCACTTTTCCCTTTCCTTCATTTTCTACTTATGGTTTCTAGTGTAGGTTTGAACTACGACAGTGGTTTAACATTTTCCAAAAATTCTGTAAAAATTACAGTGGGTTGCCATTGGTCATTATAGCCTGTTCTAGGAATTTGGGGCTTAAAATAAAAAGGCTATGCTTTAGACAAAAATGACAAAGTTGGGTCAAATGGGCCACTTTGCACTACATCTCTTCATTAGAGGTGAGTTCCTTCCTAAGGGTTATTTTTGTTGGTATCTAACAGTAATAATAAACCTCTGTGCCAAAAATCACAAAAAGTTAATTGGTGGTTATTTAGTTGTGATTTTCTAAATTTTATGCCAAAAAGGTGCTTATAACTAACTTGTCATTTGAAAAATATCAAACAATAGATTTTGTATTTTTCTTTTGTTCAAAATAACAAAACATTAGTTATCCCAAGGGTTGGGGTGTTTTCATCTTAGGGTTATTTTTGTAGGGTTTTTCTAAGCTTTCCTTGTTTTCTTAAAATAAAAGGGATCCTACTTATTTTATACTTCACCAGGGTATGATAGATTTTTCTAGTAAACTACATGGAATAAGTACTCTAACAAAAATAGGGGTGCCCTCTGGTTCATTATTTAAATCATCTTTTCTATTTTTCTTAATCTTAAGCATATTGTAAAATGAATGGCAAAAACTAATTTAATGGGGTGGACAGAGAGGTTTAACATTTTTAAACAGGTCAGTGAGTGGATAGAAACTCCTCCAAATTTTTCTAACCCTAGTCAAAAGTGCAACTATTTTTATCCCCATTATTTAGCTTTTGGCCAAAACAATAATTAATTTAGAACCCTAAAGTTTTCTGTAGTACATAGGGGGTTTTATATTTTTCTTAAGTAGGTTATATTATTTAGAGTCTGACAAAATTGGTTTGACCAAATTTGGATGAACTAAACAGAAGTTATGAATTATTAAAGTTTCTGTTCAAATTTAAACTCAGATTTAATAAAGGTTTTCTGGAAAAGCAGTTTACACCGAGGACCCTGGGGTATTTCCAAACTAACTCGCTCAGTTATACCCTCGCGCTACTATTCATTTGAGTCACTGACATTTCACAAAACCCCCCAGACTTCTTTCCTTCTCCCCCGCGGTCCTTCCCTAGGTTTAAATAGTGCCCGCAAGAAAGAAAAGGGTGGCGCGGCTTACCGGCGGCGAGATAGGTCCGGCGAGGAGCAGGGTTGGCTCGGGGAGGCTCTGGCGGTCACAACGATGTACGGCTCGACGGCTGGGATGGCCGGAATCGCCCGGTCCACGTGCACAGGCGGGTGTCCTCGTCGGCAGTGGGTGTGCCGGCCAAACCACGGCGATCTAAAGCAATCCAGTGGCACGGTGAGCTTCACGGGGTGATGTAGAGACTGTGTGCACAAAGAATTGGAAAATGGCTTAGTGGATTACCCGGTCCACGCACATCGGCGGGGTTGCGAACTCCGGCGACCCTCAACTGGCCTCTCCGGCGAAGTAGGTTTCGATTCCTTGCTCGGGGAGCTTCACGGGGGTGTACTTAGTCGTCTCCGAGGGTTGGACAGGGCTGGGAAGGGCTGGGCTGGCCGGTCCACGATGGCAGGGGCTCGGGTGGCCGCAGACACGCTGTGCTCGGGCAAACGACGGCGAGTTAAGCTCCGGTGAGGTCTGAGTGTGCGCGGAGGAGTGTGGCCGATGCCTTAGTGGGTTTTATAGGCGCGGGCGCGCACAGGGGACACGGGCGCGGCTCGGCGCGGCGCGGGGTCGGGCGCGGGCGTGCTCTGGCGTGGCAGAGCGCGTCGAACACGTGGAGCTTTTCTTCTGCCCTTGTTCCACAGCTCACCCAAGTCGCAAACGTGCGAATCTTGGCAAAAATCCGGCGCGAGTCTTTTCCTGGCACCTAGGGCTATCACTCATCTGTGAGACGCCATGGCAGATATGGCCTAGGGAGGGAGATCTTGGGTCGCCAAATCGGGTGTGTCACTCTGCCCACCTCGCGACAAAAACCATGCCAAGGCATGTCAAACGTCCAAGTCTCGGGCTCAGCTTTTTCCAGTGGGTGCCCTAGGTGGTATGTCACATTTTTGGTATAGAACACAGGTGGATTTGGTGCCAGCTTCGAGGTGAACACAGTGGATCTTTAGATTAGGTATAGTTTTTGACTTAGAGAGAATTAGAGAGCTCTAGCTCTCACTCTACTTGGAGATTTGATTTGGGGTTTCTCCAGGGGTCTTTTTGCAATATTTCCTCCCCATAATTGCTGGTTAATAAGTTACTTAACTTTGTGTCAAAATTTTTAATCCATGGTTTGCACAAATGCTCATCCTCTTCCCCTTTCAACCATGACTTTGGAAGATGGGGTTCAAGAGGGGTCTAGGGTTTATTCTCCTCTTGTCCAAGGTGGTATGTGCACAAAGCTTGAGTGATGCTCTTAGGTCATTAACATTCTTGATTAACCCATGGCTTCCAAGGTTCTTAGGTTCTTCTCAAGTTCTACCACATGTGATCACAGTTACCAGTGCATAGATGTGCTCTAACAGTGGTAACACCTAAGGTGTTACAAAGAGTGCGGGCCGAAATAACACTGTTTGATGAATTACAAGGGCGCATAGGCCCTGAGGATTTAAACAAAAAATTTGTGGAGATTGTCAATATTCCAAGAATGGTCTAGGTCCTCGCTGGATGGCGTTGTCAGTTTGTATGTGCTGGGGGACGCCTTCGACTTGACGATGAATGGTCCCTCCCACTTTGGCTCCAACTTGCCCCGTGACTCTGTCCGAGTGGTTCGGACGAGTACGAGGTCTCCTTCGTTGAACTCTCTTGGGACGACTGCGTGGTCACGCCAGGCCTTTGTTTGATCTTGGTATTTATTGAGGGCCTGCAGGGCGAAGACTCGGTCTCCATCGATGAGGTCTTTGGACGTTGGCTCGTCTACGTCGGGGGCGGCTGACGCACTTGTTCGAGGTGACCCGTGCTTTATTTCCTGCGGGGTCATGGCCTCCGAACCATATAGTAGACGAAAGGGAGTGAAACCAGTCGCCCGACACTCGGTCGTGTTTAGCGCCCAGACTGCTTCAGGTAGGTGGTCGGCCCATTTGCCCTTCTGTCGTCGAGTAGTATTTTCTTGATAGCGGTGAAAATCTTGCCGTTGGCGCGCTCAACGACGCCGTTAGATTGCGGGTGATATACTGAGGCGAAGGCGAGCTTGGTGCCGATGGAGAAGCAGAAATCCCCGAAGTCCTGGCTGTCAAATTGTTTGCCATTGTCGACCGTGAGCTCGGACGAGACTCCGAATCAGCAAACAATGTTTTGCTAGAAGAATTTCTGGGCAGTCTTCGATGTAATTGTAGATACTGCCCTTGCCTCGATCCACTTGGTAAAGTACTCGACAGCGACGAAGGCGAACTTGAAGTTCCCTTGAGCCGTGGGTAGTGGCCCGACAATGTCCAGCCCCCAGTGTTGAAGTGGCCATGTGTGGGCAATCAGCTTCGTGAATTGCGAAGGGTTGCTCGAGCGGGGAGAGAACTTCTGGCAGGTTTCGCACGACCTTGTGACTCGATTCGCGGTGCAGATTATAGCGGGCCAATAGAACCCTTGACGGATCACCTTGGCAGTGAGGGCCCTAGGCCCCGAGTGAGAGCCACAAGTTCCGCTGTGGACTTCGCGCAGGATCTGGATGCCTTCGGTTTCGGTGATGCATTTAAGCATGGGTTGGTTGACCCCCTTCTTGTATAATTGGCCCTTAATGATTGCGAAGTCCCGGCTTCGGTGCTTGAGGCGCTTGGCCTCGTTGACATCGCTTGGATTATAATATCCTTGTAGGAACAGGGTTATTGGGGCTCGCCAATCTTCGGTCATGATGAGGTTGACTATGCGATGGCCCTCGGTATCGTTGGTTATTTGTAGGCCCTCTAGATTGCGGACGGCTTGCGTGCCGATGACGTGGTAGAACACGTCGGAGGGCAAGGCTTCGCCTCTGGCAGCTGCTTTGGCCAATGCGTCGGCCTCCTCGTTCCTTGCTTGGTCCACATGCTGCAAGGTAAAGCCCTTAAATTGTTTCTCAAGACTGCGAACAGCCGTGAGATACTGCATGAGTGCGGGGTCTTTTGCTAAATATTCTTTCTCGACCTGACCGGCAACCACTTTAGAATCTGTCTTGATTATGCAGGTGGTGACCCCAAGTGCTCTGAGCTTGCGAAGACCCAGGATGACAGCTTCGTACTCTGCTACGTTGTTGGTGCATCTGTTGGACTCCAAAGCAAAGCTGAGGCGTGCTGCATATCTGTGTTTGACCCCTGTGGGTGATGTGATGACTGCAGCTGCGCCTGCCCCCGCATGGCACCATGCGCCGTCGCAGTGGATGGTCCACACTTTATTTGCGGGCCCGTCCTGTTGCGCTACTGGCCCTATCCAGTCAACGATGAAGTCTGCCAGGACCTGTGACTTGATTGCTGTCCTGGGTTCAAAGACGATATGGTAGCCAGAGAGCTCGGCTGCCCATTTGGGAATCCGGACAGACGCCTCCGGGTTGCGGAACAGCTCTCCCAGTCCCCTGTCCGAGGTGACCCACACCTTGAATGCTTCGAAGTAATGGTGCAGCTTTCGTGATGCCATGACGACTGCGTAGGAGATTTTTTCTAGCTTGGTCATGTTACACTTGGAGGCCATGAGGACCTCGAAGATGTAATATAATGGACACTGCCGGGTCGTGCCCGCCCTGTTTTGTTCTTGGACTAGGGTTGCACTGACTGCATATGGTGATGCGGTGATGTAGAGCAGAAGCAGCAGCGAAGGGTCTGGACTGGTGAGAATGGCCAAGTCGGATAGGTGCTGTTTGAGTGATGCAAAGGCTGCCGTCTGCTCTGGTCCCCACGCAAAGTCCTTCGCACCACACAGTGTCTTAAGGAAAGGTAGACTCCACTCGGCGGACTTGGAAATGAATCTACTCAGAGCGGCCAATCTGCTTGTTAGACGCTGGACGTCCCTGGTTGACTGCAGGGGTGTCTTGTTGATTATTGCCTAGATCTTGGTCGGGTTGGCCTCGATCCCGTGGTGCGACACCAGGTAGCCCAATATCTTCCCCTGGTGGACCCCAAAGATGCACTTCTCGGGGTTGAGGCAAAGTCATGCGTCCCTCATGTTTGCAAATGTTTCTGCGAGGTCTACCAGGTGGTCCTCCTTATTTTTGCTGGCAACGACGATGTCATCCACATACGTGAAGATGTTCCGACCTGCTTGGCTCTCGAGCACCATCTTGGTGAGGCGAGAGAAGGTTGATCCAGCATTCTTGAGTCCCTCCGGCATCCTGATGAAGCAGTACGCACCAAAGGGTGTGATAAAACTGGTATTGGCCTTGTCTTCCTCATTCATATATATTTGGTGGTAGCCAGAGAAGCAGTCGAGGAGTGACAGGACTTCGCATCCGACCGCACTATCAACTATCTTGTCTATCTATGGCAGCGGAAAATTATCCTTGGGGCAGGCCTTGTTGAGGCTGGTGAAATCGATGCACATCCACCACTTGCCGTTCTTCTTTTGCACCATGACTACGTTGGATAGCCACGTAGGGTAGGCGACTGGCTCGATGAAATTGGCCTCCAGCAGGCGGTGTACTTCGGCTTTGGCGGCTTTTGTTTTTTCATCGGACATTTTGCGCAGCCGCTGCTTATTTGGGCGCACTGAAGGGTCGATGCCCAGACTGTGCTCGATGACGGAGCGACTGACTCCGACCAGGTCAAGGGCAGACCAGGCGAAAACGTCTTTATTTCTGGAGAGACAGGAGATGAGTTTCTCGTCCTCTTGTGAAGTCAGGTCTTCGCTTATGATGACTGTCTTCTTGGGCGTTGCCGGGTCAAGGGGAACTGTCTTCGTTCCATCGTTGCTTTGTAGCTGTGCCTTTTCATTTTTGTTGGCGGATGGGCGGGTGGCCTCGGGGACTTCGCGCTGCGCCGTAAGGCAGTACGTTCCGTTGACCGGGAACAAAATCTCTTTCAATGTTACGCTTAGTCTGCTGGTTCCCGTACACCGTTATTACGCCCTGCGGGCCTGGAATTTTCATGCAAAGATATAATCCGTGGATGACCGCTTCAAACTTGTTGATAGAGCCCCGACCCATTATGGCGTTGTAAGGATAGACCATGTCAACGATGTCGAAGGTGACCTGCTCGCTTCGTGCATTGGGTGCTACGCCGAAGGACAGGGGTAGCTCTATCTTGCCCACAGGGAAGATGCCCTTGCCGCCAAAGCCATATAGGGGATTGTCCGAAGGCTTAAGCAAGCTATGGCTGATGCCCATGCGGTCGAAGGCGTGGAGGAAGATGATATCCGCCTGGCTGCCGTTGTCGACTAGGACTTTGTGCAGGTCCCAGCCTGCCACACTACAGCTGATTACCATGGCGTCACAGTGGGGTGCGCTGCGCAGATCGACATATCTGGCGTCGAAGGTTAGCGGCACATGCAACCACTTCGTTTGCACGACTCACCGGTGATGGCGACATGGTTGATGCTTCGGTAGTGGTCCCTCTTTTGTCGCTTCGTGTCGAAGTCGACGCTGGATCCTCCAGTTATCATGTGAATGACTCCGCGATACGGCTGATTAGCGAAGTCTTCCTGTTTTGGTGCTTGGGGTGATTTTGGTGGTGGATGTTTGGTTGATGCAGAGGCGGGGGCGGGGGTGGTAGGACTTGCACCTCCTGGTGGTGTTGGTATGCGTGGTTGGGTAGATGCTGGGCGGGGCCATGGTTGTATGGTTTTGGGTGGTGGTGTTGATATGTGTGCGCGATAACTCTTGGGTTGTCGGCGGGTTGTGCCCGAGACATCCTGTCCCTGGTGGCCTTAGTTTTCGGGCAATCCTTGGTTGGGTGCGCGCAGTCTTCGCTATGAAACAGGCTGTAATATCTGCGCGGCTGCTGTGCTCGTCTCCGTCCTCGACCACGCGTGCCACTGCCGTGGCCCTGGGGGGATAATCTTGACGGCGAGGGGCCTCGCCGGTGGGGTGCTGATTGGCGATGTTATGCACTTGCTGCTGACTGCGGCTGTCCCAACCGGAGTCTGACTGCAAAGGTCTTGTCCATGTTCAGCTGGACTGCGGAGGGTCCTTGGGCTTTCTTTGAGACTTGACCTTGCGCTGGTGGAGCTCTTCGGATCTGGCGTACTTTTCAAACAACTGATAGAGTTCTTGGAGGTTTTTGGGTGGGTCCCTGATGCAGTGACTGTACAGGACGCCAGCCCGAAGGCCACTGATGGCGTAGTGTATGGAAATTTGGTCGTCGACCGAAGGCAGTTGTGACTTGAGGGTTAGGAACTTGCGGTAATACTCCCGCAAGGTTTCTTTCTCCAGCTGTTTGCAGAGTGACAGTTCAGCCAAGGCATCGATATCTGGGTGGTACCCTTAGAAGTTGAGTAGAAACTTGTCCCGGATACTTCTCTAGGAATCGATGGACAATGGGGCAACCTGGTGTACCAGGTCAATGCCAGACCCTCGAGGGCGATGATGAATGACTTGTCCATCGTGGCGTCGTCCCCTCCGGATGATGCGACGGCTACTTGATAGCTCATGATGTACTGTGCTGGGTCAGTGCTGTCGTTGTACTTGGGGTAGGTCCCTACCCTGAAGTTGGCAGGCCATGGTGACACTTGCAGTTGCGGCGCCAGGGGGCTCCGCTCATCAAGGTAGTTGATGCCTTGGAAAGCTGCGCCGTGCGGGATGAAGGGTCCGCGCTGAGGAATGAATAGGTCTCCGACTGGCGCGCGCCGCTGGAGGGGTGGGCCGTGCTGCAGATCATGTTGGCCTTCGCTTCATGAGCACAATCTCTTGCTCAAGTTCTTGATCCCTCTGCTCCTCATCTCGTATCATTTGGCGCACCTTGGCCTACGCAGAGACACGTTGGCGCTTGGCTTTGAGGATTTCTTTCTGCTTCTAGAGGTTGCGGTTCTTGAGGCGCAAGGCCTATAGCTGCAGCTGTTCTTCTGCGGAGACGCCGAGGACCTCGCCGTCCTCCATTGCGTCCTCGCCCTCTAGTGGAGCGAAGCCTGGGGGTGGTACTTATGGCTGCCCTCCGGAGCTACAGGTGCGGAGGGTGCCTTCGGGAGTGTGTTGGTCGTTGCGCTGTCTCTTACTGTGTGCTTCGTCTTCGCCAGCTCCTTGGTGGGTGTTGTCGGCGAGGGCCTTGCCCTTTTTCTCAGCTAGCAGTGCTGCCTTCGCTGCTTCGTCGACGGATGGGGCTACCTTCGAACTAGCTCTTTTGGGTGCCATCGCGGGTGGTTTGCTCGTAGCACGAATGGTGGGCGCCAACGTTGGAACTTGCACTCTTGAGCAAGTTGATCCAACGGGGGAGTGAAAAGGATGCAAACAAGGTTTAACTCGAGATGGCAATTGCTCTGTTCATCCGGCCTCTCAAGGGCACTGTACGGGGGTATTTATAGGTGCCCGAGCGCCCAACATCCCAGAGTAAGGATGCTTATGCCCTCAGACACTTGGATTATCCCCAGAATATTCTCATAAAGGAGGGTTACAAACTGTCATTACAGAAAAGCTATTACAAATTAGGCCCGTAACACACCTGTCCGTGCGGGGCCTATTACGATGGGCTGAATCCCACGTGGGCCTCCAGGTAGGACCGAGGCCGCGGGATGAAAAGACTTCATCGTAGGCCTTCATCTTGCGGTGAAGAGGACGAAGGGTGGGCCGCGCCGGTCATCTTGCCTCCATTGGTGCAGTGAGTTGACGAAGGCCTAGAGCGAAGGGTAGCGTCTTCGCCTTCGCCCCAACACTTGGTAGCTGTTGTTGTAAGAGAATTCTGCATATGGTAATCTCTTGTCCCAACCCATCTTGTCTTGCAAAGCACAAGCCCTCAACATATCCTTAAGAATCTGATTTGTTCTTTCTGTTTGACCATCTGTTTGCGGGTGATAAGCTGAGCTGAACTTCAAGTGCGTGCCCAAAGCTTCATGCAACTGCTACAAAAAATGAGAGGTGAACTGGGTGCCTCTATCTGATACTATCTTCTTCAGAATACCATGCAAGCACACAATCTGAGACATGTATAGTTCGGCCAACACCGCACTGTTGTAGGTGGTCTTAACTTGTATGAAATGGGCCGCCTTTGTCAAACGGTCCACTACTACCTAGATGGAGTCATAACTAGTACGAGTGCGGGGCAAACCGACTATAAAATCCATTCCTGTCTCATCCCATTTCCACTGAGGAATCTGCAACGGTTGCAACAAACCTACAGGTCTCTGATGTTCTGCCTTGATCTTCTGACAACTGTCACATACAGCCACATACTCTGCTATTTCTCTTTTCATATCATACCACCAAAATCTTTTCTTCAGGTCTTGGTACATCTTCTCACTACCAGGGTGTATAGAGTATGCTTTTTCATGGGCTTCCTTGAGAATCAGTTCCCGAATCTATTTGATGTCAGGAACACACAGTCTGTCCTTGAACCATACTACTCCTTCTACATCCTCACGGAAATCCTTGCCTTTTCCATCTTTGATCAGCTGCCGGATCTAACTCAATTGTCTTGCTTAATTGTCTTGCTCTAGAGTGGGTTCCAACTCAATTTTCACTCCTTAAGTGTTGTTCAAAAATCCGAGACTTAATCTGTCGAACTCCTTTGCTAGCTCGAACAACATCGGATGAGCGGCCAACATATTGCCGGGGTGATAATGAATCTCCAGCTCATAATCTTTGATCAACTCTAGCCATCTTCGTTGTCTCATGTTTAACTCTGACTGAGTGAATATTTACTTGAGGTTCTTGTGGTCCATGTAGATATCACACTTCTGCCCATAAAGATAATGTCTCCAGGTCTTCAATGCATGAACCACGGCAGCTAATTCCAAATCATGAGTAGGATAATTCTTCTCATGAATCTTCAACTGTCGGGACGAGTATGCCACTACTCTCCCTTCCTGCATCAACACACATCCCAGTCTGGTATACGAAGCATTGCAATACACTGAGAACGGCTTGTGAACATCTAGCAAAATCAGCACTGGTGCCGTTGTCAACTTCTCCTTCAATGTCTCAAAGGACTTCTGGCATGCTGGGGTCCACTTGAACTCAACCTTCTTTGCCAACAATGTTGTCATTGGTCTGGCAATCTTGGAGAAACCTTCAATGGAATGCCGATAATAGACGGCTTTCCGATGAAACTCTTGATTCCTCGGACATCTTTTGGTGCTTTCCAGTCTAAGATAGCTGTTACCTTCTTCGGATCTACAGCCAATCCCTCTCGATTTATGATGTGACCCAAGAATAGGACTTCACTGATCCAGAACTCGCACTTGCTAAGCTTGGCATACAGCTGACAATCTCATAGCCTCTGGAGTACTTTCCTCAAATGCTCCTCATGTTCTTGCTCATTCTAGGAATATATAAGAATATCATCAATGAACACCACCACGAACTTGTCGAGGTAGTCCATGAACACGCTGTTCATCAAGTACATGAAGTAGGCTGGCGCATTCGTCAAACTGAATGACATAACCATGAACTCATATAGTCCATACTTGGTGATGAATGCTGTCTTCGGTATATCTGAAGGTCGGATTCTAAGTTGATGGTAGCCTGACCTCAGATCTATCTTTGAGAACACACTGGCTCCTCTCAACTGATCGAATAAATCTTCAATTCTGGGCAGGGGGTACTTGTTCTTGATAGTAACCTCATTCAAGGATCTGTAGTCAATGCACATCCTCTTTGTTCCATCCTTTTTCTCCACAAATAGCACTGGGGCTGCCCAAGGCGAGGTACTCATCTGATGTAACCTTTCTCCGACAACTCATCAATCTGCTTCTTGAGTTCCACCAACTCTAGTCCGGACACTCGATAGGCTCTCTTGGAAATAGGGGCGGTGCCTGGAATAAGCTCTATGGCAAATTCAACCTTCCTTTCAGGTGGCATACTTGGTAACTCCTCGGAAAACACATCTGGGAAATCTGATACTACAATGATAGCCTCTGATGGTTTAATCTCCTCAATGTGAGTGGTGACTTGGTGACAACTCCCTTTCCTTGGTCCTGACAAGACCAACTCTACCAACACTTCTTCTCCTGATAGGGATACTAACTTCACCGTTCTCTTATCACAACTAAGACTGGCTTGATACTTGGTTAGCCAATTCATCCCTAGGATGACATCTATAGTTGTATCCTGGTTACCCATAACTATCAAATCGGCGGGGAACTCTATCCCCCTTATTTGAACCTTTGCACTAGGGCAAAATCTATCAGTTTAGGTCCTTCCACCAACTGAACTAACTCTCATAGGTGGATACATGGGTGCTACTGGTATAATATGTGATTCTACCCACGATGTAGTCACAAAAGAATGCATTGCTCCAGTATCAAATAAGACATTTGCAGAATGGTACTCGACCGAAAATGTACCTAGTGCCACTCCTAGAGTCTCCTGGACTACGTCGGCCTCCAAGTGGTTCACCTTTCCATACTGGGCACGAGGTTGCCCACGGTTGTTGCTTCCTTGCTGCATTGCATTCTGTCTGACTGGGGCATTGGGAGCTGATTGCTATTGGGTTGCTTTCTTTGGGCAATGATTCGCCCAATGGCCTTGTTCACCACAATGGAAACATGCACGACTTCCTCCTTGCGCTGACGCTGCTTGATTGTTCTGGTTAGTTGCTGGGGCAGGAAGACGGGCTGCCTGGTTGCTCTGATGCTGGTATTGATTTCCTCCCTGCTGGTTATTCTGACAGTACTACTACTGCTGAGTAAACTGCCCCTGGTATTGCTGCGTCTGGTTCTGACACTGATGCTGGTGTTGGTGCTAGTGACCTTGCTTGAATTGCTGAGGTGGGTTGCTAGAGTAGCGAGGACGACTGCTACTCCCAACCTGGGGTCCACCAATCTTGCGTTTCCTGTCCTCTATCTCCCGACGCTTCCTTTCTGTCATGATTGCTCTGTCTATCAGATGCTGGAAGGTAGGGAAGGTGTGGTTCATCAGCTGATAGTGGAGGGGATCAACCAATCCTCTCAAGAAGTGGTACTGTCTCTTGGCATCCGTGTTGACATCCTCTGGGGCATAGCACAACAGCTGCAGAAACTTATCCCTGTAGTCACTAACAGACAGGGGACCTTGCTTCAGGGCGAGAAACTCCTCCTTCCTCACTATCATCAGTCCCTCGGGCACATGGTAGCGATGGAAATTGTCCCTGAACTCCACCCAAGTGATGGCTTCAGGGTTGGCATGGGTGGCGAGGTAAGACTCCCACCAAGACTGTGCTGCTCCCCTCTGCTGTCGGGGACCATACAACACCTTCTCACGATTGTTGCACTGGGCAGTGTGTAACTCATGCTCCACGGTACGCAGCCAATCTTCCGCGTCCATGGGGTCAGTAGAGTGGGCAAAAACTGGGGATGGCCCCTCATGAACTCTTCTCGCTTGTCTCTGGGCACTTGAGGCATCTGGACTTGCACTAGAGGCTGAGGTGGTGGTGGCTGCTGCTGCGCCTACTGCATAGCTGCTAAGATCTAACCAATTGCCTGGACTGCTTGAGTCTGCATCAAGAACATCTGCTCGATAGTCATCGGGGGTGGCGGTGGCAACTGCTGCTGCGGAGCTGCCTCCTCTTAGGGTGCCTGCTGCTCTGGCTGAGCACGCCTCGCACCTCTGCGCTTGTTCTCAGACATCTGTAGGAATCACACACATATATCAAATCTGACTCTGCAGTCTTTCAACATAAGAAAAGATATATGGAAATCTTCACAGCACTGAACAATTGATCATCTTCACTGACAACTTCTCAGATAAAGAGGAAAGTGGAAATAAATGGATTACCCAACTAAATAACTGACTTTATTAATAACTACACCAAGTTGCAGGGGATACCCACACCTTGGTGACAATCATTACAAAGATCCAACTTCATTACATGACCATCATAACAAGCTTCCAACATAAAATAAGCAAACTAACTCTAACTAGACTGACTAGACTGAGACACTTGAACTAAGCATTATTACAGACTCTGACTCTGTCGATCTAGGGATCCAAATCTATCCGGGACCTGTAGTCTGGGGTACCATAGTCAAAGCGACCACGGGGCGGTGAACGGTAAGGGTGCTGAATCCCGATAGGGGTGGGAGAACCACCATCAAGATAGTGGCGTGCTGCGCACTCAGCATGCAATTCCGCAACCTCTGCCCAAACCTTGCCCAACTCATCAAGGGTGGGTCCAACTCTGTGTTGAGCACGGCGACCAAGTTGACCATGCTGCTTAGCCTGGGATTGCCCTCACGAACTGGCGAGACAATCACACCTCCAGCACTGCTGGTCGAATGGTGAGGGTAGTACTTCAGGTCAAGGCCATCAGCTACCCCGCTGAACAACGAGCAATACTGAGAAAGTGCCCATCGTGCTGCATCTTGCATGGCTGACTCGGCAGTATCCCTCTCAGTAATAGAATAGTGCTCTGAGAAGGCCTCTGCACCCCGGATATCATCGTCCGGATGACGCACCAAGCAAGTAGCCTCCCACTGGTCTGGGTATAGCCCACGACGATGCTGGTAGACTACACAACGATACTGGATAGACCAAGTGTGCCGGTCGAAAGCCCAACGCAACAGGGTATCGAGAGCATCGTGGAAGTGACACCCGCGAGCAGTGTCACAAGTGATGGGTCTCACAATCCATCCATCCGGCTTTGGCTCCTCCGAGAGCTCTGTGCCGTGGCTCGAACTGCCACCAGCATTGTCATCGCCGTCTCCGTCAGGGTCTAAACTCCAGCAGTCGGGATGCCCTGAGGTGGTGTAGGGGGCATCCCTAGCTGAGGTGCAGGGGAAGGCGGCCTCTCAGACTCCACCTCCTGCTGAGGCGAGGGGGAAGAGTCGTGCTACTCCTGCTCCTGCTCCTGGCGTCAGCGCTCCTGCTCCTCGTGCAGGTGACGATGCAGTCTCTCCAGCTGACTGGACTGACCTGGCACCGTGCGAAGCAGGGGGCACTCCGCCAGGTGAGAAGGCAAAAAGGGGATCACAGACTTACGTGCAGTGCACCTGATACGGGCCATCTACAAAAGACATCGTAAGCACAAGAGTAAGAGTTGAACTATGAGACCAGAAAGTAAATAGATAGAAAAGTGGAACAAAACATTTTGAGATAAGTAGATAACATAGAGTTGGTCAAGATAACCAACTTTTGAAAAGACACTGAGGTCAAGGTAAGAGTAGAGGTCTATAGTCCTTAGGTCGACCATTCTAGTCTAGGTTAGCGGTCCTACAGTTAGCAAGGGCTTTGATACCACTTATGTCACACCCGGTTGAGAGCACCTAGAGGGGGAGGGGGTGAATAGGTAATCCTGTAAAATTCAAACACTAATAGCCACCAAACTTAGTTATGAGTGTTAGTATGGCTAAATAACTTGAAGCGAGTTCTTGTGAACACAAACAATCACAGAGAGATCAACACAAGACACGCGATTTTTATCCCATGGTTCGGCCAAGTAATACTTGCCTACTTCCACGTTGTGGCGTCCCAATGGACGAGGGTTGCACTCAACCCCTTTCAAGTGATCCGTTATATTCCGCTAACATAGACCTAGCCATATCAATGAGAGTCCTATTCTTCCTTTCAACAATACCATTTTGTTCTGGAGTATATTTGGAAGAAAATTCATGTTTAATACCCTTGTCATCACAATATTCATGAATTCTAGCATTTTTGAATTCCGACCCATTATCACTTCTAACTTTCTTGATATCAAAATCAAATTGGTTTTGAGCCAATATAACAAATGACTTGAATGTTTCAAACACATTAGATTTATCCCGAAGAAAGTAAACCCAAGTGAATCTAAAATAACCATCCACAATCACAAGGCAATAGGAATTACCGCCAACACTCACAAAAGATGTTGGTCCAAATAAATCCATGTAAAGTAATTCCAAAGGCCGATGAGTAGACATTTGACTCTTATTTGGATGAGTATTTGCCACTTGCTTGCCAGCCTGACAAGAGCTACACAATTTGTTCTTCTCAAATTTCACATCTTTCAAGCCACGGACTAAATCATGTTTGGTTAAACAATTGAGTTGCTTCATTCCAACATGACCAAGTCTTCTATGCCATAACCAACCTAGGGAAGCCTTTGAGAATAAGCAAGTTGTGAGCTTTGCCTCACTAGATGAGAAATCAACAAGATAAAGATTTTCATATCTAAAACCTTTAAACATAAGATTGCTACCATCAACACTAGAGATAATAACATCATCAACGGTGAAATTGCAACTAAATCCTAAATCACATAATTGAGCTACAGATAGTAAATTAAAATTCAAAGACTCAACCAATAGCACATTTGATATGGAATGATCATTCGAAATAACAATTTTACCCAAACCTTTAACCTTTCATTTCCGATTATCTCCAAATGTGATACTATCATAACTTGAGCAATCTTCCGCACTCATTTGGGTGAATATTTTCATATCTTCGGTCATGTGTTGAGTGCATCCACTATCCAACACCCAATGATTCCCTCCCGCCTTGTAGTTCACCTTGGCATCTCCCTTTACCATGAGACAATGAGGGGATGAGTGTAACACCCCAGGTGTTTATATTCCGCTCGACAACGAGTATGGATTTAAGCACGTAATATCAGTGGATAAAACGGATGCCAAATTTTAATCATCTTCGTCTATCGCGATTTTAATATCGCATTTGTTTCGTCTGTCGTGAGTTCGACATCGTTTTTATTTTTATCTATCCGGGCTCTACCTAAATTTTCGTGATGTTCGGAACATAGTTGTTCTGAAATCGGTGCGTCCGGTGATTATTTAAAATACATCGCTCGCATGAATATGAATACGGAAGCTCGATCCACTGTTGCGATCCGTTTCCCAAATAAATGTATTATAACTCAACGACTAAAATACTCAGTGCAAAATAACTAGGATCGCGCGTTATCTGAGAGAAATCTTGCGCGAGGTTGATAATCATAAGTATTTAGTAGTAAATCATTCAAAACAGATAAAGATAATTAGAGCCAAACTCAAATAATTGCTAATCAGTTTGACTTCAACGAAATCAGTCGTAAATTGAAATACTGAAGCCGAAATCCGTGTAGTTCGGTCCGTGTATTTATCGTCTCGATCTGAATCTCTAAATATAAATAACGGGTGAAAACTCATCTGATTCCGAAGTATTTGCCAAATCAAATCCTATCCAATTGTTGTTGTCAATTCTAATTATTCGACCCTTTAATCATCGCTAAAAATCCCAACTCAAAATATCTATGAATTTAAAAAAATAAAAGAAAAATATCTTGTCGCCGCTATCCCTCTCTCTCCGTTATTTTTTCCAGCCGACTTCTCTCTCCCTTGATTTTTCTGGCCACCGCCCACGCTCTGGTCTTTTCTCTCTGCTGGCCATCGTATCTTCCTCCCTGCGCCCAGTCGCGCCTACTCCTTTCGAGCGCTCCATCTTCTCATTGCCGCGCATGCCAGCAACAATCCGTCTCCCTCAGCTTTGCTCGCCGTGGAGCTCTCACGGCCGCCCCTCCTCTTTCTGGTCTCCAGCTCGCCCAGCCACAGCCCACTTGGTCGCTCCTCCTACTAGCCGCGCGCTCTCCCTGCTATCTCCCATGGCGCACAGCTTCTTTTGCCCCATCTCCCTCTGGTACTTGCAGCACTCACCGGACGCTTCACCGTGTGTGCTCTCCTGTTCAAGCTCCTGGCTGTCGTCCCTGTTCCTCCCAGCTTGGACCGCGCCCATCTCCTCTGCTCCTTCCTGCCCCCTCGCCGCAGAGCTCTCTGCGCGCGCCCTACCTTTTCCACGCGCATAGTGTGACAGAACCTCCCAAGTCATTAGGCCCACCTACAGTTGTCCTTGTCCAACGGACCTCAGACAACCCTACAGGTGCCCCTGAATCACTTGACAAGTTTGGTATCTGCTTTCTTTACCTTTCCCAAGAGCGTTTCACCCGTCACACGGACATTATAACACATCAGAGATACGAAAATGCGGAAGCCATTACAATAACTTACCTTATATTAAAAGTAAGAAGGAGTTGGATTATTACAAACTAGAAACAAATATAGGAGTGCTGAGTATTATTATTATTACAAAACCAGGGAGGCAAAAACTCCTCCCGCATAAACAGTAAAAAGTTTTTAACGGAGGATCCCTTCCTCCCGAAGCTTTACTCCTGGTTTTCCTCCTTGGGCACCAACTTTGAACAAAAGCAGCAAAAGTTTGCCGCTTCTTCACCTAAAACCACATGGGACAAAGCCCTGGGTACGAAGTGTACTTTCGCAAAACTTACCCGACAAAGTAAAAGACTCTCAAGGATATGCTAGCTTTAAGGGAGTCAAGGTAAGGCTTACCAATAATCAACGACTCTGTTTGCAGAAATGCTTACTAATAGTGGATCCTTAAAAATCCAGTTTTACTTGTCAGGTTAAGTAAAATTACCCGCAACTAGGGTTCTTTCTATCCTAATTCATTCACTTGACCTATACTAGCCAATTTCTTAACAACCCTTCATCTTCACTAGATTGCTACGTGTAAGTCAGTGACCAAGTCTTCATAACCACGAAGTTACGGTGATCCGAATCGATTATACTCAGCTGAGGATCTCCAATCACACGACATATGTAGCACTTAACCCTTGCATATGTCAACTCACCACCGGGGTTCTTAAGACCAGATCAGGTTCACGCCAACCGAGAGCACAGATACACCACCGTCCAGCCTCTTGCCACAGAGGGTACACGCTACTCTCGCCATCTCTCCACTCCCATTGAGTGTTATCTTATTCTGGTCTTAGTCTGCCCGAGGCAAAGCTTACCCATGACGAGGCATGTGACCAGTTAAAGGGTCCTCGGTCAGCAGGCCTACATCGAGATGGTCCTTAATCGACTCAGACGGAGACACTACACCGAGACTCTCTTCTCGTGCAAGTCACCCGCACGGTCTCAGCTTAATCATTTCAAACCCCAAAGTTTGGTACCTGGCAGAGGTACATCTTTTCTGATGTTGAACCCATCATGGCCATGATGGATTCGCCATCAAGTTTTGTTTTGAAAACATCACTCCCACTTTGCAATATCATCTTTTGAGAAAACAAAAGATTTTGTTTTTCTAAAGCAAAGCTAAGCATAAGAAAAACCTTTTGTAAAACAGGGATTTAAGAGGTAATTAAATCCAAGGAAGGAAATGCAGGAATTGGTTTAGTACCCAACTCCTATCACCTAATGCATCAAGCAAGTGTGAAAAATTTTAAAAGTAACAAGGGTGGCAAATGCACCGGGGCTTGCCTTGTGTTACTGGTGAATCAGGCTCTATTCCGCAGATATCGAAATAAAAACAGTTGCCTGCCTGATGTTCCTCAGGTGGTGGTGGTGAAGTTTTTGCTTCTTCGACTTCTAGTTCTTCTTCATTTTCTAAATATAGCCATACATAATAATGAATGCCCATGTAATGCTTATGAGAGTGCAAAGATAATAAAAGTTTATTATCTAAAGTCTTGAATACAACTTTCCTTCACGGATCTCCGAGAATTAGGGTTTTCGGAGTCAATAGTGAAGTTCATAGGGCAGGGGGGGCTAGAGTTTTGGGTTCTAAGTATCAAACATGGTCCAAATCATACCAAACTTTACCCAAGGCTTCTAAATATTATTAGGATTTTACCCTAAAAATTTAGTGAATTTTGGATTTATTATATATTTCTTAAAAATCCAGAAACAAGGTTTTTGGCTATTTTAAATGCTCCAAAATTCCCTATTGGAACTAAAAATCATGAAATTATTTTTATTAAATACTACAAGAAATTAGAAGTCTAGCAAAATTGGTTTGGTATTTTTAACATTTTTCTGTAATTTTCTAGACTTTCTATAGCTCTGGTAAAAAAAGAAAAAGAAAAAGACATGAACAGTTCTGGACCGAATCTAGCCCAGGTCAGCCCAACTACGGGCGGAAACGTGCGCCCGCGCCCACGCATAGACTTCGCAAGAAAGACCCTATCTTTTCAAATAACTCGAAAGAGTGCAAGACACTATTTTAGATAGTCGCCGACACTTTCAAATAAACCCTTGAACTTCTATGTCTTCACAGAGTCCGGTCCACGACGGTGGACGGCGACACACCGATCACCGGCGAGCCTGTACTGGCCGATTTACGTAATGACTTGTGCCCTCGTGCGGTGGACACCAAATCGGACCCCTCCTAGTCATTTCCCCTCAATCAATTTTACTAACGGAGCATGGAATCAATCGGCCCACAGAGACAACGTGAATAATTGGACAACCAAGTGCGTTCCCGGCGATATAAGGTAGCTTAGTTCAATTGAGTTGGGCAGGGAGTATCGGGGTTACATAAGAACACTCAAACGAGGGGGCAGAGGGTATGAGCAAACCTGAAACGAGCTGGCCACGGCGAGGTCAAATCGTTCGGTGTTTTTGAGTTCTTTTGGGAAATCCCAAATTGAAGCTCTCTGGTGGAGGATCTAGGGTACGGGTGGGTGCGCTGAGTGCTTGACTATATGGCGAAGCCGAGGGCACGCTCAATTTATAGGATTCGGGGTTGGTGGTTCTTAATTTGGTCACGGTGGGTTGGCGGCCGGAGATAGGGAAGAACACGGGTGGCCGCGACCGTGGCGTTCACCGGTGCAACGGCTCAAGGATTGTACTCCAAAGGGTGCCACGATTACTACCGCACAGTAATAAACTACGGCGTGGTGCAACCGAGGTCACCGGAGCTTCCACGGCGACGCCGGTAGTCCGGCCACATCGCAACGGCTACAGGCACGGTGATAAACTCCAATCCACGATCCTATCCATCCCCCCGTGAGATCTTTACCTTCTCATGGAAATCTTCTGTGTGCAAAGCACGAATCCCGGCGACCAGCACAAATCTGGACGCGTGGATTGCCGGCGACGAGCTGACCGAGCTGGCAACCTGATCGGGATACTGTACCATCGCCTAGTTTCTTCAGAACGACTGACATAGCACATTCAGGGCATATTTTCACCAAATTTTATGTGACGACTCCATCCTCCCTCTGCACCAAAGTTGTAGACCTATAAACCATCTTCACCTTTGCTATAGCATCTCTAGTCAAATTCCCACTGGATCATGCTTGAATCCGAGCTCAAAGTTTGCTCAATCACACTGTCAGTCTGAATTCAGACTTAAAACAGTCTGACAGCCCAACTTTGGGCACACTTTTCTCCAATTTCTGTTCAGTACCAGTGCTTAGTCACTTAAGTAGACTTGTTCTCCTATCATAGCTCTACAAAATTGATGCGGTGACCTAGGGTAAAAACTTTATAACTTGGAAAATATAGGGCTCCAAAGTTGAGCAAATTACACTGAAATTCAGACCTAGCCATTGGAGTATAAGTGTGGCTATTTTGCAAATTAGTCCAAAACTTAGGGTCTAAGTTGCAAATCCACAAACTTGTGAACCATATGATTCAAGATTCCCTAATTTCATAGTTTTTGCACTTTAGTCCAAAAGTGCACTAATTTTGCACTTAGCCCCCTAGAGTTTTAGTCTAGGGTTTTCCAGGGTTCTTTTTAGGGTTTTTGGGGATTCTAGGGTTTGAATATCATGTATGTCTACTCATGTGACATTATATGGTCAATTCAATTGAATTTTGAAGTTTTCTCCTATTTAAGCCTTATTTGCTCTATTAAGCTCAATCTAGGTTTAGGTACCCTACTCTATGGTTTTATCCACAAAGTGTCATATCAATACAACTTGTTTGAAATTTTTGCCTAGTGAATGCACTCTAGGTGTGACAAACACATGATATGCCCATGCTTATGATGTTATGCTCAAGTTTTAGTAACAGTAACACCAGGGGTGTTACATCCTTCCCCCCATAAATAAACTTGTCCCGAGATTAAAAGTCCTAGGGCAAGTAATGGAAAAGGAAATGCTTCACTCTTTTATTTTCCTTATTCTTGGTACAAGGCAGGGGTGGTTTGGGGGCTCACTCCTTTATTACAACAATTGTATACACTTTACAAATTACATGAGGCTAAAAAGCCTGGGAAATTCTTTTCTAAAAAGTCCTGAGTTTCCCATGTAGCCTCATCTTCTGAATGCTGGTTCCACTATATGTTGTAAAATTTGAGAGTTCTTCTTCGGGTAATTCTGTCCTTTTGATCCAAGACTCGAATAGGATGCTCCGAATATGTCAAGTCAGGTTCTAGGGTAACATCCGTCACTTCAATGGTTCGATCGAGAACTCGAAGACACTTCTTCAACTGAGACACGTGGAACACATTATGTACAGCAGACAATGTTTCGGGTAGCTGAAGTCGGTATGCCACTGGTCCATATCTTTCGAGGATAAGAAAAGGACCAATGTATTGAGGTGCAAGTTTCCCTTTTACCCCGAAACGTGATATACCCTTTATTGGTGAAACTTTCAGGTAGACATAGTCTCCAACTAGAAAGTACAAGGGTATCCGGTGTTTGTCTGCATAACTCTTCTATCGAGCTTGAGCTTTCTTCAAATTATGAATTATTCGTTGAACTTTCTCTTCTGTATCCTTTACCATATCTGGCCTAAAGAAACTTATCTCACCTGGTTCAGACTAGTTTAACGGAGTACGACATCGTCGCCCATACAAAGCTTCAAAGGGTGCCATCTTGATGCTTTCTTGATAGCTATTATTGTATGAGAACTCTGCTAATGGTAAACAATCATCCCATTTCTGTGGGAATTCCAGAACACAAGCTTGTAGCATGTCCTCAAGTATTTGATTTACCCTCTCAGTCTGTCCACTAGTTTGGGGATGATAGGACGAACTATGGAGCAACTTAGTACCCAAGGATTTGTGAAGTTCTTCCCAGAATTTGGATACAAATTGAGGTCCACGATCCGACACTATAGTCTTCAGAATACCGTGAAAACTAAGAATGCGAGCAATGTACAATTGGGCATAAACAACAACCGGGTGATCTATCTTGACTGGCAGAAAATGAGCAATTTTCGTAAGCCGGTCAATTATAACCCAAATAGAGTCATACCCCTTTGCTGTTCTGGGCAATCCCACAATGAAGTCCATACTTATATCTTCCCATTTCCATGTAGGGATAGGTAAAGATTGTAATGGACCAGTAGTCTTCATATGTATGGCTTTGACACGTCTACAGGTGTCACATCGTGCCACATAGCGTGCAATCTTGATTTTCATCTTTGTCCACCAATAATGCTGTTTTAGATCATGATACATCTTAGTGCTTCCGGGATGAATAGAATAGCGACTAAGATGTGATTCATCCAAAATTTGCTGGTGGATTTCTTCATTCTTTGGCACAACTATGCGGTTGTTGAACCATACAATGCCTTGATCGTCTTTTCTGAAACATGTGGCTCTTCCGACCTTTATCTTCTCCTGGATGTGTTTCATACCCTCATCATTCTTTTGAGCATCAATTATCCTTTGCAAAAGGACTGACTCAATTTTTAGTTGATTTAAGGTTCCATGTTGGATCATTCCTAGGTTTAACTTCTCCCTCTCCTGGCATAGTGTATTGTCAGAGGTCTTCACCGTACGACAGTGACAGAAAGCCTTACGGCTAAGTGCATCTGCCACTACATTGGCCTTGCCTAGGTGATATTGAATTTCCAGTTCATAGTCCTTAATAAGCTCGAGTCATCGCCTCTGTCTCATGTTCAACTCTGACTAGGTGAAGATATACTTCAAGCTTTTATGATATGTATAGATGTGACAGATATTCCCCAGCAGATAATGACACCGGATTTTTAGGGCATGAACCACTGCAGCTAACTCCAGATCATGAGTTGGATAATGTTCCTCATGTCGGCGCAACTGCCTTGAAGCATAAGCTATCACTTGGCCTTCTTGCATTAGAACACAGCCGAGACCACTGCCTGATGCGTCACAATACACATCAAAGGGTTTTTCAATATCCGGTTGAGCCAATACCGGAGCAATGGTTAATAATACCTTCAACTGTTCAAAGGCTTCATTGCACTTTGATGACCAAATAAATTTAGTATCATTCTTTAATAAACTTGTGATTGGTTTCACAAGCTTAGAAAAATCTGGTATGAATCGGCGGTAATAGCCAGCCAGTCCAAGGAAACTTTGGACTTGATGTACAGTGGTTGGGGGTTTCCACTCCAAAATATCCTTGACTTTGCTGGGATCCATCACAATCCCCTTGGCAGATAATACATGTCCCAGAAATTGGATTTCTTCCAGCCAGAACACGCATTTACTGAACTTAGCATATAACTGATGCTCTCTCAAGCGCGTTAACACGATCCGTAAATGCCGAGCATGCTCCTCTTCATTCTTGGAATATATCAAGATATCATCAATGAATACCACCACAAACTTATCCAGCTCGGGCATGAATATCGAGTTCATAAGATAGGTGAAGTGGGTAGGAGCATTTGTTAGTCCGAAAGACATAACCAGATATTCAAACAAACCATACCGTGTAGTGAATGCGGTCTTCAGTATATCTTCGGGTCGAATATGGATCTGATGATAGCCCGATCTGAGGTCAATCTTAGAGAATACCCTCGCTCCAGTTAGTTGATCAAATAAAATGTCAATCCGGGGAAGAGTGTACTTATTTTTTGTGGTAACCTCATTAAGGGGTCTATAATCCACACACATCCGAAGTGTTTGATCTTTCTTCTTGACAAAGATGGCTGGACATCCCCATGGCGATGAGCTTGGCCAGATGAATCCTTTCTCTAGTAGATCTTGTAATTGGGTCTTGAGCTCTGCCAATTCATTTGGAGGCATTCGGTACGACCTTCTAGAAATAGGAGCCGTACCGGGCTTCAACTCAATCACAAATTCTACATATCTCTCTGGAGGCAATCCGGGCAAATCTTTTGGAAAGACGTCTAGGAACTCACATACTACCGGAATATCTTGGATCTCTGGTATGATAGCTTCATATACTCTGCCAATTGGTTTAGCTGGAATGGCTACGGGGATGGTCAAGAGAACCTCTTCTTGGCCATAACTCAACTTGACAGTTCTCAAATTAGTGTTGAGAATAGCTTTATGTTGGGCCAACCAATTCATGCCTAGAATTACATCTATATCTTGGCCTTTCAGAACAATCATATTAGTAGGAAAGTCCCGTTCAGCCAATGTTACGGGCACTTGGAAAGCCACTTCTTTAGTAAATATTTGTCCCCCAGGCGAATGAATTTTAAAACCTTCCCTTGATTCATGGTATAGAATGCAATATTGCTCCACAAACTTCTTGCTTATGAATGTATGTGAAGCGCCAGAATCAAAAATAATAATTATGGGGTGATTGGCCACGAGAAACGTACCCATCATAACCGGTTTGCCTTCCGGTGTTGTGGCCACTTGAGTATAATAAATCCACCCCGTTTTCCTCATATTTTTGCCTGCGGTATTGTTTGCCGCATTTCCCTTTCTTTGAGCGAAATTCCCAGAACCTGCTGATTACTTGATCTATTCTGCTTCGGGTATGGACAATCCTTGATAAAATGTCCGGACTTTCCACAGTTGAAGCAGCCAGTTGAAGAGCTTGGGAGAGCAGGGAAACGAGTACCAGGGGCACTCGGCTGATTTGTTGGAGTGGGGGCAGTAGTGGGGCGAATGAAGATCGGTTGTTTGAAAGGGTAGGAGGGTGGGCGTGGTGACGAGCGATTCGGATTAAAAGGTCGGATTACCAACCTTTGTCTTTTCTCAGACCCCTGACTGGGCCTGTCGCCTCCGTAACCCTTTGATTTTCCCAAGCCTGCATATTTAGCTTCGACTGCCAGTGCAGTACTGACAGCCCTTTTGTAGGAAAGATCAATGCAGGTGGCCATCTTTCGTTTCATTCGATCATTAAGGCCTCTCATGAAACAATTCCTCTTCTTCAAATCCGTATTGACTTGATCGATAGCATATTGGGACAAGTGGTTGAATTTGTTGAGATACTGAGTGACAGTATCCCCACCATATTTCAGCTTCATAAATTCCTCCTGTTTCATATGGAGCACTCCCTCAAGAATATAGTGCTCCCGGAAAGCCAACTTGAACTCATCCCAGGTTATTTGATGACTAGCCGGTTGAACGGCTACATAATTTCCCCACCAAGTACTGGCAGGGCCGCGCAATTGTTGTGCTGCGAATAAGGGCTTTTGAATCTCCATGCATCGGAGAAGCCCGAACTTCTGTTCGATAACGCGGATCCACTCATCCGCTTCCAGAGGATCTTCTGCCTTGACAAACAATGGGGGACGTGTGTCTGAGAAATCCAGATATGACGTTTCGCGGGGTCCTTGCTGATACGCTCGCCCGCCTTATTGCTGCATTTGTTGTCCCACCATTTCCCGCAGAAAGCGAGTGTTATCAGCTGTAGCGTTAACCAAGGCAGCGATGGCCTCAGATAATGTTGGAGGTACTGGGGGCGGGTTCAGAGTTGTTTCCCTCCCACGGGAGGTCCCTGCTCCATCCTGTGCACGAGTCTTGGAAGGCATCTGAGGCAACAAACATTTGGAAAAATATAATATGCCAAACAAAACCATCCATTTACATTACTGAAAAGGGTAATGGTACAGACTCGAATTTACAACAGGATTACACTACCTATTATACATTACTACTACTTCTACACTACACTACTCTTGCTTCTTGTCACTTTTGGTAGCCTCACTATCGGGTGTAGGAGACCATTCATCAACCAACTTCATAGAGGGAGGGGGCCTGAAAAGGTCCAGCTCACCACCAAGTGCTTCTCCCGCTACTCTAGAAGGTCCGGCTTCCATCCCGACAGGATCCTCAGGTACGTTAGGGTGCAATTGGGAATACAATACATGAACTTCTTCGTGTAGTGTATTACAATAAACCTGCAAGTTATCCACGGCTGAGCTAAGCTCCTCCACACGGGTTCGAGTTCTAGCTTCTTTTGCCCAAGCAAGTGAACAAGAGTTAACCGCCCAGTCGAGCGCTAGATCTCGTTCCGCAAGCTGGTCTTGCAGGTGGCGGATGTCTGTTCTTAATTCGTTTATTCCCTCACCATTCGCAACCCATATATCGTTCCTGCGATGGAGCTCTGATCGAAGCTGCTCAACTTGGGCTTCCAGATCCCCAATTGGATCATTGCTACCACTGCTACTGTCTTCATGCCTCGGGGCAAGTTGATGGCGAGGTACACCGATTGGCCTAGTAGACTTGCGCGCGGTCTTTCTTGTGTGCGGCGGCATTTCTTAAGGGGGAAAATCTTATTAGCATAGTTTTTAGCATGATGCATGTGTAATTACAGAATCAACCTTAGTTGATTCACACCTTTTATACATTGCACTCTAATATCTGGTCTTTCAAATAAGTACTCAGAAGGTGGTTAGATAAGAAGGAAAGAAATTTTCTAGGTG
Source organism: Zea luxurians (assembly GCA_029449295.1). Taxonomy (NCBI): domain Eukaryota; kingdom Viridiplantae; phylum Streptophyta; class Magnoliopsida; order Poales; family Poaceae; genus Zea; species Zea luxurians. The sequence continues at coordinate 25,679,683 of JAOPSE010000019.1, read as the reverse complement.
AGTCTTTGAAAATTCTTTTTTGAAAATGCCTCATAACCTCTGCAGAGATGGGCTTCACTCCGATACCAGCTGTGACGGAACCTCCCAAGTCATTAGGCCCACCTACAGTTGTCCTTGTCCAACGGACCTCAGACAACTCTGCAGGTGCCCCTGAATCACTTGACAAGTTCGGTATCTACTTTCTTTACCTTTCCCAAGAGCGTTTCACCCGTCACGCAGACATTATAACACATCGGAGATACGAAAATGTGGAAGCCATTACAATAACTTACCTTATATTAAAAGTAAGAAGGAGTTGGATTATTACAGACCAAAAACAAATATAGGAGTGCTGAGTATTATTATTATTACAAAACCAGGGAGGCAAAAACTCCTCCCGCATAAACAGTAAAAAGTTTTTAACGGAGGATCCCTTCCTCCCGAAGCTTTACTCCTGGTTTTCCTCCTTGGGCACCACCTTTGAACAAAAGCAGCAAAATTTTGCCGCTTCTTCACCTAAAACCACATGGGACAAAGCCCTGAGTACAAAGTGTACTTTCGCAAGACTTACCCGACAAAGTAAAAGACTCTCAAGGATATGCTAGCTTTAAGGGAGTCAAGGTAAGGCTTACCAATAATCAACGACTCTGTTTGCAGAAATGCTTACTAATAGTGGATCCTTAAAATCCAGTTTTACTTGTCAGGTTAAGTAAAATTACCCGCAACTAGGGTTCTTTCTATCCTAATTCATTCACTTGACCTATACTAGCCAATTTCTTAACAACCCTTCATCTTCACTGGATTGCTACATGTAAGTCAGTGACCAAGTCTTCATAACCGTGAAGTTACAGCGATCCGAATTGATTATACTCAGCTAAGAATCTCCAATCACACGACATATGTAGCACTTAACCCTTGCATATGTCAACTCACCACCGGGGTTCTTAAGACCAGATCAGGTTCACGCCAACCGAGAGCACAGATACACCACCGTCCAGCCTCTTGCCACGGAGGGTACACGCTACTCTCGCCATCTCTCCACTCCCATTGCGTGTTATCTTATTCTGGTCTTAGTCTGCCCGAGGCAAAGCTTACCCATGATGAGGCATGTGACCAGTTAAAGGGTCCTCGGTCAGCAGACCTACATTGAGATGGTCCTTAATCGACTCAGATAGAGACGCTACACCGAGACTCTCTTCTCGTGCAAGTCACCCACCCGGTCTCAGCTTAATCATTTCAAACCCCAAAGTTTGGTACCTGGCAGAGGTACATCTTTTATGATGTTGAACTCATCATGGCCATGATGGATTCGCCATCAAGTTTTGTTTTTGAAAACATCCCTCCCACTTTGCAATATCATCTTTTGAGAAAACAAAAGATTTTGTTTTTCTAAAGCAAAGCTAAGCATAAGAAAAACCTTTTGTAAAACAGGGATTTAAGATGTAATTAAATCCAAGGAAGGAAATGCAGGAATTGGTTTAGCACCCAACTCCTATCACCTAATGCATCAAGCAAGTGAGAAAAATTTTAAAAGTAACAAGGAGGTGGCAAATGCACCGTGGCTTGCCTTGTGTTACTGGTGAATCCGGCTTTGTTCCACAGATATCAAAATAAAAACAGTTGCTTGCCTGATGTTCCTCAGGCGGTGGTGGTGAAGTTTTTGCTTCTTCGACTTCTACTTCTTCGTTTTCTAAATATAGCCATACATAATAATGAATGCCCATGTAATGCTTATGAGAGTGCAAAGATAATAAAAGTTTATTATCTAATGTCTTGAATACAACTTTCCTTCACGGATCTCCAAGAACTTAGGGTTTCCAGAGTCAATAGTGAAGTTCATAGGGCAGGGGGCTAGAGTTTTGGGTTCTAAGTATTAAATATGGTCCAAATCATACCAAACTTTACCCAAGGCTTCTAAATATTATTAGGATTTTACCCTAAAAATTTAGTGAATTTTGGATTTATTATATATTTCCCAAAAATCCAGAAACAAGGTTTTTGGCTATTTTAAATGATCCAAAATTCCCTATTGGAACTAAAAATCATGAAATTATTTTTTATTAAATATTAAAAGAAATTAGAAGTCTAGCAAAATTGGTTTGGTATTTTTAACATTTTTCTGTAATTTTCTAGACTTTCTTTAGCTCTAGCAGAAAAAGAAAAAGAAAAAGACATGAACAGTTCTAGACCAAATCTGGCCCAGGTCGGCCCAACTACGGGCAGAAACGCGCGCCCGCGCCCGCGCGTAGACTTTGCAAGAAAGTCCCTGTCTTTTTGAATAACCCAAAAGAGTCCAAGACACTATTTTAGATAGTCGCTGACACTTTCAAATAAACCCTTGAACTTCTATGTCTTCACAGAGTCCGGTCCACGACGGTGGACGGCGACACACCGATCACCGGTGAGCCCTTACTCGCCGATTTACGCAATGACTAGTGCCCTCATGCGGTGGACACCAAATCGGACCCCTCCTAGTCATTTCCCCTCAATCAATTTTACTAACGGAGCTTGGAATCAATCGGCCCACGGAGACAGCGCGAATAATCGGACAACCAAGTGCATTCCCGGCGATCTAAGGCAGCTTAGTTCAATTGAGTTGGTCGGGGAGTATCGGGGGTACATAAGAACACTCAAACGAGGGGGCAAAGGGTATGAGCGAACCTGAGACGAGCTGGCCACGGCGAGGTCAAATCGTTTGGTGTTTTTGAGTTCTTTGGAGGAAATCCCAAATTGAAGCTCTCTGGTGGAGGATCTAGGGTACGGGTGGGTGCACTGAGTGCTTGACTATATTGCGGAGCCGAGGGCACGCTCAATTTATAGGATTCGAGGTCGGTGGTTCTCAATTTGGTCACGGCGGGCTGGCGGCCGGAGATACGGAAGAACACGGGTGGCCACGACCGTGGCGTTCACCGGTGCAACGGCTCAAGGATTGTACTCCAAAGGGTGCCACGATTACAACCGCACAGTAATAAGCTACGATGTGGCACAATCGAGGTCACCGGAGCTTCCACGGCGACGCCGGTAGTCCGACTACGTCGCAACAACTACAGGCACGGTGATAAACTCCAATCCACGATCCTATCCATCCCCCCGTGAGATCTTTACCTTCTCGTGGAAATCTTTTGTGTGCAAAGCACGAATCCCGGCGACCAGCACAAATCCGGACGCGTGGATCACCAGCGACGAGCTGACCGAGCTGGCAACCTGATCGGGATACTGTACCATCGCCTAGTTTCTTCAGAACGACTGACAGAGCACATTCAGGGTGGATTTTCACCAAATTTTATGTGACGACTCCATCCTCCCTCTGCACCAAAGTTGTAGACCTATAAACCATCTTCACCTTTGCTATAGCATCTCTAGTCAAATTCCCACTAGATCATGCTTGAATCTGAGCTCAAAATTTGCTCAATCACACTGTCAGTCTGAATTCAGACTTAAAACAGTCTGACAGCCCAACTTTGGGCACACTTTTCTCCAATTTTTGTTCAGTACCAGTGCTTAGTCACTTAAGTAGACTTGTTCTCCTATCATAGCTCTACAAAATTGATGTGGTGACCTAGGGTAAAAACTTTATAACTTGGCAAATATAGGGCTCCAAAGTTGAGCTAATTACACTGAAATTCAGACCTAGCCATTGGAGTATAAGTGTGGCTATTTTGCAAATTAGTCCAAAACTTAGGGTCTAAGTTGCAAATCCACAAACTTGTGAACCATATGATTCAAGATGCCCTAATTTCATAGTTTTTGCAATTTAGTCCAAAAGTGCACTAATTTTGAACTTAGCCCCCTAGAGTTTTAGTCTAGGGTCTTCTAGGGTTCTTTTTAGGGTTTTTGGGGATTCTAGGGTTTGAATATCATGTATGTCTACTCATGTGACATTATATGGTCAATTCAATTGAATTTTGAAGTTTTCTCCTATTTAAGCCTTATTTGCTCTATTAAGCTCAATCTAGGGTTAGGTACACTACTCTAGGGTTTTATCCACAAAGTGTCATATCAATGCAACTTGTTTGAAATTTTTGCCTAGTGAATGCACTATAGGTGTGACAAACACATGATATGCCCATGCTTATGATGTTATGCTCAAGTTTTAGTAACAGTAACACCAGGGGTGTTACACACAGCTTTCTCGGCTGGCCGCAACTCTTCCTCTAGTCCGCGCTTCCTGCAGCTTGCCGTCGGGTCGCCCTTTCCTCTGCTCGGCTCCCTCCTCTCCCTCTCCCATGGCCGAGCGCCTCTGGTGTTTTCCTTGCGCACTCCTCTATCGGCACCCACCTCCATGGACACGCACAGCTTCCTTAAATCCTTTCCATGGCCGGCGTTTCTCCCTGTTTGCCCCAGCTCACGGCATCCCTCTCCCTGTGTTTTCCTGAGCCACGCCCCTCGGCTCGCCTTCCTCTAGCTCGCCGGTGATGCTCCTGCTCTAGCTCGGTCCCTCCTTTTCTCCCTCTCTACTCGGCCTCTGCTCATCTGGCGCCGTGGAGTCTCTGCACGTGCCGCGTGCTCTGGCGGCTGCACCTTGCCGTGCTCCTCTGCGTGCCGCGCGTCTCTCCCATGGCCGCCTTGGGGCCTACTGTCGACCCTCTAGCGTTGTCTCCTCAGGTGGTGCACGCTTGAAATTTTGCCGTGCACCACGATGAGCTTGCCGTAGAACCTGCCTAGTCGCTGCGTGTGTTTGTGTCCGAGCCCGCCCAGCCGCAACCTCATTTTGCTCCTCGCGTCGCTGCTCGCTGAGTCCTTCATCAGTCCGCACTCTCTCCCTGTCTGTTATCATGTCGTTCATCGTCGCGTTGTGTGTGCAGCAACGTCTGATTCCTCCATGATGCTTGTCGATGAACTTTGCTTTATCGATTCCTCGCCTTTAGTTCGGCTCACGTATGCACGCCAAATGCGTTCACCGCTTGACCCTGTGTCACTAGAGCTCGTAACCTCGCTGTCGTCAAAGTCCTCACTGGATTCGTGTCCTCGCTAGAGCTCGCGCTAACCTGCTCGACCACACTTCGCCAGCTCTCTCCAGACTCGATCCCGTTGTCGTTTCATGCATCCTCAAAAAAATACAAAGCGTCGGGTGAAGACGAAGCTAGCAGCATGACGTTCACCAAGTACTCGACGCAAGGGCTGAACCAAAATCCTTGCCATATTCGCGGATAGCGCGTCAGATTTAGTATGGAAAGCCGATTCATATTTCTGTTATCTTAATTATTGAATTAGTTCGATGAATGCGATGTGATTATTTTCATGATTTTGGAGTAGTCGCGTTGGGTAGATTTGAGATGTTAATTATGTGACGTATGGTAAATTAGTGAATGAAGTTTAAATTTAGTATTTTAAAATGTCTAAACAATAATATTATTAGTATTACTTATGACAAATTATAATTGTTTGATAAAATTAATGGTAGGCTATATATGATAGCTTAGAGTGGTATGTAATTTAATCCAGTCGCATGGTCTAAAAAGTTATGTGCTTTTATTCTTGTTCTAGATTTAAATTCCTTAGACCACTGAGTTTAGAATTTAATTAATTAACTGATAAATTGTGTTTAGGCTAATCGTGTTAAACGTGTATAATTTATTGTTTTGTGATGTTTGCGTTAGATTCGGTTAATCTAGAGAAGCATAATCATTACGCTTAGTCATATGTCGATAACTAGTATTTCCGTATGAAATGGTACAACGCCTCGTCACTAGGTGTTTAATTCGCTGTCGTGTAGCAATAGTTAGTCTTGTACTATTTCTGTCTATATGCATTCATGTGCATGATGCATTTCATTCAGGTACGTGAATTAACCACGTGATGCGTGGAACCTGAGTCGACCACAAGATGCTGGAAAGCATGAGCTTCTCCACAAGGTGAAGCGGATGGATGAACCTAAAGATGGACAGACGGAGCAAGTGCTCGACTAAGAGATGATTGTCAAGTGGTCGCCACTTAACAAACACTAACCTAGTTTTATCCAGGCAAGCCCCGGTGCATGCAACCCCTTCCTTGTGTTTTTAAATAAATTTTACACACTTTAAGTCTAGCAAAATGTGCATTAGGTTTATAGGAGTTGCTTGGAAACCCTTTGATGCATTGGCTACCTTGAAATCCATTCCTTTTATAGATACTTCTGGTGAAGTATCAAATATTATTTACAAAATTGCATAGCCCTGCCTAGAGGTAAAACTTGCGGATAGAGTTTGTCCTTTGCACTAATGCCTAGCTCAGGGGTTATCCTGAGGAAGGATGGCTTCTACCTGCAAGAATATTTTCATTGGGAGTGTGGTGGGATCTTACTGCAAAGTTCCCTATAATGCTGTTTTCATCCTAAGGAACACAAACAATCCTAAGGATGGAAGTACTTAAATCGAGACTTGGGCTAGGAACAGGTGATGTTCTACCCATGTTGATTAAGGATTATAGAGAATGTAGGCTTGATGATCGAGGACCTTTTAACTGGTCACATGCCTCATCATGGGTAAGCTTTGCCTCGGGCAGACTAATACCAGAATAGGACAACACGCAATGGGAGTGGAGAGATGGCGAGAGTAGCGTGTACCCTCCATGGCAAGAGGCTGGACGGTGGTGTATCTGTGCTCTCGGTTGGCGTGAACCCGATCTAGTCTTAAGAACCCCGGTGGCGAGTTGACATATGCAATGGTTAAGTGCTACATATGTTGTGTGATTGGAGATCCCCAGCTAGGTATTAATCGATTCGGATCGCTGTTACTTCTCGGACATGAAGACTTGGTCACTGCCCTGCAATCTAAGTCATGGATGGAATCATAATGAGCAAAAATCATGTTGTATTGATTAATGTGATGATGAAATTAGACTAGATGCAAACAAGGTCTATTAATACTTAATCTAGCATTAAAATGTTGAAAGTAAGGACTCATTTTAGTAAGCTTTCTACAAACTATTAAAGTTGATTCTTGCTAAAAGCCTTTCCTTGATTCCCAAATCCAGCATATCCTTGAGAGTCTTTTTCCTTAGACGAGTAAGACTTGCGAAAGTACACTTCATACTCAGGGTTTTCGAACCCATGTTGTTGCAGGTACTAGATTTGTGCTGCTGTGGATGGTGTTAAGCATCAGTGGGCATGGCCTTCTTATAAGTCTAAGTACTTCTTCTATACTCCTTATTGAGGATTGTCACTTAAGCTAGCATATATTTCAAACTCATAAATAATTTTATAACATTTCAAAGTTTATTGCTTTGAATCACTTTGTAACCACTCCGATAAATATAATGTAAATTTGTTGAAACTTGTAACTTTTTGTAATAAATAAATTTCGTTGCAAAATGTTGGTGTGTGATTTGTGTTTACTTAATCTTGCGATCTTGGTTGTAAATGGTTTATCCGAGGTCCTTGGGACACTCGGATGGATCCTGTTAAGTTATTTGGTGCACATGCATAGCCGTCTGAGGTCTTTGAGACAAGGACAGGTGCATGTGGGCCCAATAACTTGGGAGGTTCTGCCACAATGAGAAAAGTGAAGGGGCTTCCTTGATGGCAATTCCGGCATTAAGCTTGGATGAGGTCATCATCATCATCATCCGAGCTATCATTCGAATCCCATTCAACTAGGTAGGCTTTGCCATCTTTCTTCTTGCTATAGAATTTCTTCTTCTTATCATCTCCATCTTTGCCCTTTTTCTTCTTGTTAGGGCAATTCATGGCGATGTGACCGGGTTCCCCACACTCAAAACATATTCTATCATTGAAAGCATTTCTTCTTGATGTTTGGCCACTTCTAGGTTAACCCCTCTTCATCTTCATGAATTTGTTGAATTTCTTTACCAATAGAGCCATATCTCCATCAGTCTCACTTTCATTTTCTTCATCATCACTATCTTATTTTTCAATTGCCTTAGAAGCTTTAGCTTTGAGAGCGATTGATTCATTCTTCACTTTCTTTGCCAAACTTATAGCACCGACTTGAGATTTCTTGAATATATATTGAGTAAGAATTTCCCCCAATACTTCGGTTGGAGAAGTTGTAGATAGATCACTTCTTACTAACATGGTCACAATAGTCTCATACTTCTCTGGAAGAGATCTAAGGAACTTATGAGTGAAATCCACATCCGGTACATTAAAACCAAGTCCCTTGAGCTCATTCACTATCTCATTTAACCGGTTGAACATATCGGATACACTTTCATCTTCTTTCAAAATGAATTGCTCAAATTTTCCTTTGCACACATATAGCTTTGCACTCTTCACAATTGTAGTTCCTTCATGAATTTCCATTAGCTTAATCCAAATCTCATGAGCAGTTGTGAGATTCTTGATATGATTGAACTCATTTATGTCAAGAGCATCATAGAATACATTCATGGCTTGATCATTTTGTAAGGATGTTTTCATTGTCACTAGTCGATGGTTCATCTTCTTTCAACACAACAAACCCATCCTTGACAATTGGCCAAAATTTTCCACCCATTGCTCTAAGATGCATTGACATTCTTATTTTCCAATAGTCATAGTTATTCCTATCAAAATGCGGTGGCTTCCCAATGTGCACATTGTTGTTACTAGCCATTTTGTCCCACTCCAGGATGATTAGATCCACAAACAATGGAGTCCTCGGCTCCGATACCACTTGTAGGATCTAGGACACCGGCTAGAGTGGGGTGAATAGACGGTTTTGATTAAAATCAAAAAACACTAGAGAAATTTAATCAATATGATGAGAGGTATAAATTCTCTAGTGACAACAAGTAAGCAATCTATGAGAATCAACTATGGTAATTGTATATGTAGGAAACGGGTGACGCCTAAGAGGGGGGTGAATTAGGACTTCTAAAACTTTTACTAAACTAGGCCACAAATAAATCCCTAGAGCAAAACCTATGCAAATAATCAAAACTAGAATGTGCAAACTAGGTTTTGTCTAAGTGTTGCTATCTCTACCGCAAAGGCTAAGTTTCAATCTACACTAAATAAGTATGACTACAAGATTGAAACTTAAATGCTTAATATAAATGCGGAATGTAAAGAGCTAAGTAGAGAAGCAAACTCTCGTGGATGACGCCGGTATTTTTACCGAGGTATTCGGAACCACGCAAGGTCCCGACTAATCCTCGTTGGTGCCCCTACGCAAAGGGAAGCCCACGCGAGGGCCAAGCACCACGGTCGAGTAACTCCGTAGAGAGCCGCGGGCCTTCTCCACGCGCAAGTGGTGCTCCGCTTCCGGCTCCTCTCGGACGCTCCCCGCCGTCTCCATTATCGAGCTTCCGGCCGAAACGCCGCGGGCCTCGTTCCCTTCGGTACACGGTGGCGGCCGTGACACAAACGCGGTTGTCACGGTCTCGCAAGACTCTCGCCCCACTCGGTACAATTACAACGACTCACGCAAGAGCCAAGGGGTTGTGTGGTTTTACAAAACTCACTCAACTAACTAGGGTTCACCTAGAGCAAGCGCTAAAGCGGTCTAACTAACCTAAGCACTTCGCAAAGCACCTAAGCTAATCACCGAGTGATTCTATTAAGCACTTGGGTGTTTGAGCACTTGGAAATATGCACTATGTGTCTTGGTATGTTGCTTGGGCTCTCACACTTGAGAATGGCCGGTTGGGGTGGTATTTATAGCCTCCACACCCCAAACTAGCCGTTGGACAGAAAGCAGTAGCTTTCTGTCGTCGGGTGCACCGGACAGTCCGGTGCACCACCGGACATCTACTGTGCAGTGTCCGGTGCATGCCACGTCAGCCGACCGTTGGCGCCTGTAGCAGTCGACCGTTGGATCCGACCGTTGCCATCTGCCCGTTGGCACACCGGACAGTCCGGTGCTACAGCCAGAGAGCGCCTGTCTGCGGCCTCTCTGCGCAGACTGTCCGGTGCCCCACCGGACAGTCCGGTGCGCCACCAGGCGCTGGCTGACAGCCCGTTTCTTGGATTCCTTTGCTGATTTCTTCGGGCTTCTTTTGTTCTTGAGTATTGGACTCCTATGCATCTTTTTATGTCTTCTTTTGAGGTGTTGCATCCTCATTGCCTTGGTCCAATTCTCTTCGCACCCTGTGAACTATAATTATAAACACTAGCAAACATATTAGTCCACTGGTTGTGTTAATCATCAAACACCAAAACTCAACTAGCCAAATGGCCCGGGGTCCATTTTCCTTACAAGCTCCCCCTTTTTGGTGATTGATGACAACACAACCAAAGCAAGCAAATAATACAAGTATTTGAATTAAAATATGCACTCTACTTGCTAAGATGCATAATTTTCCCCACAATGTGAAATTATGGACTTAAGCCTCCCCCTAACTCCATAATTCACTTACTTCCTATTTTTGGACCAAATAACCAAAACCACTTGAAAAGCCATTTGTAGATATAAAATTTTAAATTGGTGGTGTTTGGTGTTTGATATAGTTTTCATTGCTTTGGTCCCTAAACTTCTCCCCCTTTGGCATCAACCACCGAAAAGGAAGACATTAAAAGCATGTAGGAAGTAAATAAAAGCTTGCCCTCAACAAGAATTGTATCAAATGATATCACTAGAAGGATATTAAATTAAACCATATGAATGATACCAGTTGAAATGATTACTCCCCCTAAATGAGTGTTCTCTTTAGAGAGAAGATTCTCCCCCTTTTTAGAGATGAAGAGATACTCCCCCTGACAGAGATCCTCTACTTAGGAAAAAGCATGTGAAAATTAGAGGTGCAAGACATGATTTGAAAAGACTAACTTCCCTTATGCATAAGTAACAGAATATGAGTTAAGTACATATGCATTTTTAGCAACAAGGAAGTATATGATATGAAATATAGTATAATCAAATATTGGAGAAGACATGTAAATGATACTGAATGTAGTCTCAAAAGATACCAATTGAAGATCAATGGCGAGCTTGAGAGACATGAGAGTTCTTGGAGATTTTGCAGTGGAAGATTGTTGTCTTTCTCCGGGGACTTCATTTTCCTTACAATGAGACTATCACATGAAATAGACTTGAAAAGGTGTTAGTCTCAAAGTGTTAGATTATAGAGTAATCTCCCCCTAAAGGTGTGCACACAAGTTTTGAATACTTGTAGGAGACATGCACTTTGATTTGATATCAAGAGGGGCAAATTATCTACAATCCTAACTTTGGCACATATAAGTTAAATGATACAATTTGTAGAAATCAAAATTTTCAATTGATGCATCATTTACTATGGAACGATATAGAAGCTATGTGCCGTGCTTAAATAAACATTTTAAGCCATGTAGGTTTGCTTAAGTATATGAATTAAGACCAAGCAATCCTACCATATGATTTACCTAGTATGCATGATTTTAAACAGAAGTACATAACAAATGAAATACTAGGCAAGAAAGGTAAACTAGATAAAAAGTAAATAGATACGCATATCTAAAAACAAGAAATACAATAAAACTAGTTACCTTAGACATGGGTGGGAAATTTGGGTCCAAAATTTTCACTAACCCACTTGGCAATAAACTTGATCCAATATGATGTATCCCATTATATACATCCCAAATTTGCCAAGTCTCCAAATTTCCCGCAGACCTTCGGTCCACTCACTTCCCTTTCGGGATCCAAACCTTCTTGGTGCTTTTCATGGTTGAAATTATCTCCTTTGGCACCCAGATGCGTTTGGCCCCCTTTCCTTTGTTGGCTTGCTTGTTGGCCTTGATTGCTATCACCTTTTCATTCTTCTTCTTTTTGATTAAGTATGGTGTAGCATCCTTTTTGTTCACCTTTTTGATGTAGGTGTTGGAGATTTTGCTTGATGGCTTTTGCTTGAGCTTTTGCCTTTGTTTATCCCCGGTCATCGCCTTGCATTGGAAAGACTTGTGGCCTTCCTTGTGGCATAGCCTACAAATCACAGTTTCTCCCTCCATAGGCTTGTTCACTCCCGCAGTGGTGTTATCCTGTGGAGGTTGGATTTGTTTGGCTTTGCCTTTCTTGTCATACAAAGCCTTGCCAAGGCGAGCCACTTCTTGCTTTAATTGTTCATTTTCCTTTGGAACCTCATCCAAACATGTTTCTACAACAATATTCTCAACAACGACTTGGTTGCAGGGGTTAGAATCATCAATTAAATCAAAGCAATAAGTAGAAGCATCTTTCTTAATTATTTCAGGTATTTCAACTAAAGATGCTGCTGGGGTGCTACCAATGTTTTCTAGCTTAGTTGTTAGCTCATTATTGTGAATGCTAAGAATTTCCATCTTCTCTAGCAAATTTTCAATAGCTTCTCGGGAGCTAGCTAACTTAGCTTTCAGTTTTTCATTCTTTTTAATAAGGCTATCATCGGTAGCAGTGGATGGAGCACTAGATTATAATAGCTCAATTTTAGTTGATAGCTCACTATTTAAGTTTGCAAAAGTTTCAAATTTTTCTAGCAAACCTTTGTAATCATTTTGAGAGCTAACCAACTTATTTTTCAAAGTTTTAAGTTGAGCTTTTTGCTTAGTGCAAACATCCTGGAAAAATTCTACGGCTTCCGCAAGCTCATCTAGAGAGGGCTTTCCCTCACCTTCATCATCACTACTACTTTCATCACTAGAGGATGGAATGCTTTTGTTACCTCTTGCCATAAGGCATTTGTGTGATGACCGTGATGATCGTGACGAGGACCGGTGGCTGCGCGTCCTTGGAGGTTCATCTTCACTTGAAGAGTCATCCCAAGTTCTAACACTTGTTAGCGCCTTGCCTTTGCTCCTCTCCTTTTTGGGTTTGGCCATATTTGGACAGTTGTCCCTGAAGTGGCCCTTCTCCCCACATGCGAAGCATCCTTTCTTCCTTTGCTTTTTCCTGTCAATGTTAAAGAGAAGATCCTCGACCTGCAGGGGCACACCTATTAGATTAATCTTGCGGATCATCCTCATTACCTTTCCGACGCGTCGGATTGTTTCTTCGTCCTCGGAGGATGATGTGCATGGTTGATTATCTTCATCATCATCACTTTCTTCTTCCTCCTCTTCTTCACTTGAGGAACTTAGAGTGGGAGCCTTCTTTTTGCCCTTCCTTTCATCACATGCAAAAGCATATGGTCTTGAGGAAGTTGGCTCCTCTCCCCGACTCATTTTTCGCGACATTTCAAAAGCCGTGATTTTCCCAATCACGATGGTCGGGGTCATGTTGCTCAAGTCCTCCATGTTGTGAAGGATGGTGATGATGCTCCCATATCTTTGTTGTGGTAGCAGGGAGATAATCTTCCTCACAATGTCCGTATCACCTAGCTTATTAATGCCAATTGAATTGAGCTCATTGATAATTAGATTCAAACGAGAATACATGTCTCTAACAAGCTCATCATCTTTCATAGCAAAAGAATTATACTCATTTAAGACTAGGCAATGTTTTTGCTCACGGACATTGGATGTGCCGTCATGGAGCTCATGCAATTTTAGCCAAATCTCATTAGCAGTTTTCAGGGTAAATACTTGATTGAAAATATCCATGCTAAGAGATTCATACAAGCAATTTTTGGCTCTAGCATTTAAATGGATTTCTTTTTCCTCACTCGTGGTGGGTTTCTCGGGATTCTTGAGGGGTTTCATCCCGTCACGAGTGACTCTCCAAACACCTAGATCAACGGCCTCTAGGTAACAAGCCATTCTAGCACTATAATATGGGAAGTTAGTGCCATCGAAATGTGGTGGCCTATGGGTATCCATCCCTTCCTCTAAAAAGCGTCGGCTCTTTTAGCGGAGAAGCTAAAGCGTTTCAAATGAGCCAAACCGGGCTCTGATACCACTTGTAGGAAACGGGTGACGCCTAAGAGGGGGGGTGAATTAGGACTTCTAAAACTTTTACTAAACTAGGCCACAAATAAATCCCTAGAGCAAAACCTATGCAAATAATCAAAACTAGAATGTGCAAACTAGGTTTTGTCTAAGTGTTGCTATCTCTACCGCAAAGGCTAAGTTTCAATCTACACTAAATAAGTATGACTACAAGATTGAAACTTAAATGCTTAATATAAATGCGGAATGTAAAGAGCTAAGTAGAGAAGCAAACTCTCGTGGATGACGCCGGTATTTTTATCGAGGTATCTGGAACCACGCAAGGTCCCGACTAATCCTCGTTGGTGCCCCTACGCAAAGGGAAGCCCACGCGAGGGCCAAGCACCACGGTCGAGTAACTCCGTAGAGAGCCGCGGGCCTTCTCCACATGCAAGTGGTGCTCCGCTTCCGGCTCCTCTCGGACGCTCCCTGCCGTCTCCACTATTGAGCTTCCGGCCGAAACGCCGTGGGCCTCGTTCCCTTCGGTACACGGTGGCGGCCGTGACACAAACGCGGTTGTCACGGTCTCGCAAGACTCTCGCCCCACTCGGTACAATTACAACGACTCACGCAAGAGCCGAGGGGTTGTGTGGTTTTACAAAACTCACTCAACTAACTAGGGTTCACCTAGAGCAAGCGCTAAAGCGGTCTAACTAACCTAAGCACTTCACAAAGCACCTACGCTAATCACCGAGTGATTCTATTAAGCACTTGGGTGTTTGAGCACTTGGAAATATGCACTATGTGTCTTGGTATGTTGCTTGGGCTCTCACACTTGAGAATGGCCGGTTGGGGTGGTATTTATAGCCTCCACACCCCAAACTAGTTGTTGGACAAAAAGCAGCAGCTTTCTGTCGTCGGGTGCACCGGACATCTACTGTGCAGTGTCCGGTGCATGCCACGTCAGCCGACCGTTGGCGCCTGTAGCAGTCGACCGTTGGATCCGACCGTTGCCATCTGCCCGTTGGCACACCGGACAGTCCGGTGCTACAGCCAGAGAGCGCCTGTCTGCGGCCTCTCTGCGCAGACTGTCCGGTGCCCCACCGGACAGTCCGGTGCGCCACCAGGCGCTGGCTGACAGCCCGTTTCTTGGATTCCTTTGCTGATTTCTTCGGGCTTCTTTTGTTCTTGAGTATTGGACTCCTATGCATCTTTTTATGTCTTCTTTTGAGGTGTTGCATCCTCATTGCCTTGGTCCAATTCTCTTCGCACCCTGTGAACTATAATTATAAACACTAGCAAACATATTAGTCCACTGGTTGTGTTAATCATCAAACACCAAAACTCAACTAGCCAAATGGCCCGGGGTCCATTTTCCTTACAGTATACAAGAAGAACAATATGCGAAATACTAATTACTTGCATGGTAATAAGCAATGCAAGAAAAGAAAGACACCGGATTTTATCTCGTGGTATCGATGATTTGCCGATCACCCCTAATCCACGTTGAGGTGGACTTCAATCTCTCACTTGCTCCTCTATCAAGACGCGTCTTGATCTTTGAGCCAAGTGGACAAGAAATCACTCAATACCTCATTTTCACTAATGTCACCTTTGCCGCTCTGGCGAGGTAGGCGCGAACCCCTCACAATCGACACCACGGCTCCTCCACAATCTTCTTGGAGAGCTCGACAGAGACAACACCTGAGCCGTCTAGGAGGCGGTAACCTCCAAGAGTAACAAGCCGATGATGCTTGCCCGGTGTACCACCTAGTGCCTCAAGAATCACCAATGGATGCAAATGCACTAGGAACTCTCAATCTCTCACTAGAATGCAATCTCAAGCAAGGAGTGTGAGAGAATGAGTGTGAGGATCACAAATGAGCTCAATGTGTGCAAGGAATGGCCAAGAGAGCCCTCACATACGAGCTCCCCTTCTATTTATAGCCCACCTCGCAATTCCAACCGTTATGTGCAACTAGCACACTTTCTGCGCACACGCGAACGGTCCGCGCCCTGAGGCCGGACGGTCCGCCGTACAAGTAATGGCTAATTTTCCCGTTTGAAATCTATCAGAGCTATCAAAAAAGCGAGGTCCGGATAGTCCGCCTACCTTGGCCGGACCGTCCGAGACCTGGCAACTTGGAGCACCAGAGCTCTGACCATGAAGAGTTAACACGCGCGGACTGTCCGCCCTACAAGGCCGGACGGTCCGTGACCTAGGAGTCAGTACTGTCCGGGCTTAAGCCCCGGACAGTCCGTAGTACAATTTCCCAAAAACACACAGTCCCTGCCCAAACAAATTTGGCACCTGCGGACGGTCCGCCGACCCTTGCCGGACGGTCCTCACAATAATACAGGGACTATGCAGAGAGCAACCCTCTCTAGTCAGGACTGCGGATGGTCTGGCCCCAAGGCCCGGACAGTCCGCAGTACAAATGTACAGGACTAGTCCGAAGTGAACTACTCCGGTCCCCACTGGATGGATCGCGAACGGTCTGCCCACTTGGCCCGGACGGTCCGCCAGCCCCATGACTTAGCAACTTTTCAAACACGCTTTCAAAAAGATTTTTAACTCTCGAGACTGGAAGCGCTGTTAGTCCTCATGCAAATGCAACCACTAGATGCTCTATGAGGCACTAAGTTTTACACAGACCAAAGTCATTGACCCCTCTTAATAGTATGGCCATCTAGCCTACTAATCCGGTCAAATATCTTCTCTAAACTCCTGGAGACCGGCAAAAACAAAAACCTATGTTATACCTTTACCTTCACTTGATCCACAACCAATGCTTATGTCTCCAAGATTTTCTGTTCTATGTGGTCCAACCTACATTCTTATTTCTCCAAGAACCGTTAGTCCACAAATAGTTGTCATTAATTACCAAAACATCACTAAGGGGCCTAGATGATTCACAGACGTCCTAAAGACCGCGCACGAAGGAGATGAGGTGACCAAGATCACCAAATGGGAGACGATCGAGGGGGAGCTTGGTCGATTCGTCCTCAACCAAGGAGAGCAACCACAAGCAATGTACAATCGACTCAAGACCTTGGTCAATAAAGTGCGCAACCTCGGGAGCACAAAATGGGATGACCATGAGATGGTCAAGGTTATTCTTAGATCCCTCGTATTTTGTAATCCTACTCAAGTTCAATTAATATGGGGTGTTCCTACATATAAGCTAATGTCTCCCGAGGAGGTAATTGGGAAGTTTGTGAGCTTTGAGTTGATGATCAAAGGATCCAAACAAATCGTCGACTTAGAGCAAGGCGGCACCTCCACACCCGAGGTGCAACCCGTTGCATTCAAAGCGATGGAGGAGAAGAAAGAAGAGTCTACATCAAGTAGGCTCCCCATCGACGCCTCCAAGCTCGACAACAAGGAAATGGCGCTCATCATCAAGAGCTTTCGCCAAATCCTCAAGCAAAGGAGGGGGGAGGACTACAAACCACGCTCCAAGAGGGTGTGCTACAAATGTGGTAAGCCCGGTCATTTTATCGTTAAATGCCCTATGTCTAGTGATAGTGACAGGACAACGACAAGAGGAGGAAGAAGAAGGAGAAGAAGAGATACTACAAGAAGAAGGGCGGCGATGACCACGTATGTCGGGAATATGACTCCGATGAGAGCTCCACTGACTCCTCCTCCGACGAGGATGTCGCCAACATCGTCGTCAACAAGGGACTCCTCTTCCCCAACATCGACCATAAGTGCCTCATGGCAAAGGACGGCAAAAAGAAGGTAAAATCTAGAACCACCCCCAAGTATACTACATCTAGTGATGAAGGTAGTTCTAATGATGATGAAGATGATCTGCTTACACTTTTTGCCAACCTTAACATGCAACAAAAGGAAAAATTAAATGAATTGATAGGTGTTATTCATGAGAAGGATGAACTCTTGGATAGCCACTAGGAATTCCTTATTAAGGAAAACAAAAGGCATGTTAAAGTGAAAAATGCTTATGCTCAGGAAGTAGAGAAAAATGAAAACTTGACTAAAGAGTTTAGCATTTGCCATGACACTATTTCAAACCTTAGAACTGAGAATGATAGTTTAGTTGCTAAGGTTGAAAAATTAAATGCTTGCTATGATTCAATTGCCAATCTTAGAAATGAAAATGCTAGTTTAATTGCTAAGATTGATAAATTGAATGAATCAATTTCTAGTCTTAAAACTGAGAATGCTAGTTTAATTTCCAAGGCTAGAGACTTAAATGTTTGCAGTGATTCTATTTCCTGTCTTAGAGATGAGAATGCCATATTACATGCTAAGATAGAAGAATTAAATGCTTACAAACCCTCTACATCTAGTGTTGATCATGTTACTATTTGTACTAGATGTAGAGATGTTAATATTGATGCTATTCATGATCACCTTGCTTTAATTAAACAACAAAATGATCATATAGCTCAATTAACTAGTAAAATCAATGAGCATGAGATAGAAAATGAAAAATTTAAATTTGCTCGAAGCATGCTCTATAATGGGAGACGCCCTGCCATCAAGGATGGCATTGGTTTCCAACAAGGAAGCAATGTCAAACTTAATGCCCCTAAAAGATTGTCTAACTTTGTTAAGGGCAAAGCTCCCATGGTTCAGGATAATGAAGGCTATATTTTATATCCTGCTAATTATCCCGAACACAAAATTAGGAGAATTCATGCTAGGAAACCTCATACTGTTTCACACCATGCTTTTATGTATAAGAATGAGGCTTCTAGCTCTAGGCATTCTACACATGTTAAAATGCCTAAAAAGAAAACTCCTACCGCATCAAATGAGCCTAATATTTCATTTAAGACTTTTGATGCTTCTTATGTTTTAACTAACAAATCAGGCAAAGTAGTTGCCAGATATGTTGGGGGCAAACACAAGGGCTCCAAGACTTGTGTTTGGGTACTCAAGGTGCTTGTTTCTAATGTGAAAGGACCCAAGACTATTTGGGTACCTAAGAACAAGGCCTAAATTGTTTTGCAGGTTTATGCATTCGGGGGCTCAAGTTGGATAATTGATAGCAGATGCACAAACCACATGATAGGGGAGAAAAGAATGTTCTCCTCCTACAAGAAAAACGAAGATCCCCAAAGAGCTATCACATTCGGGGATGCAAATCAATGTCTGGTCAAAGGACTTGGTAAAATTGCTATATCACCTGACCATTCTATTTCCAATGTTTTCCTTGTAGATTCTTTAGATTATAACTTGCTTTCAGTTTCTCAATTATGCAAAATGGGTTACAACTGTCTTTTTAGTGATACTGGTGTTACTGTCTTTAGAAGGAGTGATGATTCAGTAGCATTTAAGGGAGTGTTAGAGGGTCAGCTATACTTAGTTGATTTTAATAGAGCTGAACTAGACACTTGCTTAATTGCTAAGACTAATATGGGTTGGCTCTGGCATCGCCGACTAGCCCATGTTGGGATGAAGAATCTTCACAAGCTTCTAAAGGGAGAGCACATTTTGGGACTAACAAATGTTCATTTTGAGAAAGACGTGATTTGTAGCGCATGTCAAGTAGGAAAGCAAGTTAGCACCCATCATCCACACAAGAACATAATGACAACGGATAGGCCACTGGAACTACTCCACATGGATCTATTCGGCCCGATAGCTTACATAAGCATCGGCGGGAGTAAGTACTGTCTAGTAATTATGGATGATTATTCTCGCTTCACTTGGGTATTCTTTTTGCAGGAAAAATCTCAAACCCAAGATACACTCAAAGGATTCTTGAGACGGGCTCAAAATGAGTTCGGATTGAGAATCAAAAAGATAAGAAGCGACAATGGGACGGAGTTCAAGAACTCACAAATTGAAGGCTTTCTTGAGGATGAGGGCATTAAGCATGAGTTCTCTTCTCATTACACACCTCAACAAAATGGTGTAGTGGAGAGGAAGAATAGAACTCTACTGGACATGGCGAGGACCATGCTTGATGAGTACAAGACACCAGACCGATTTTGGGCTGAGGCGATTAACACTGTTTGCTACTCCATCAACTGGCTCTATCTTCACCGAATCCTCAAGAAGACACCTTGAGAGCACCTAGAGGGGGGGTGAATAGGTGATCCTGTAAAATTCAAATACTAATAGCCATAAAACTTTGTTAAGTCTTAGTACGGCTAAGTAGCGAGCTCTTGCGAACACACAAGTATCACAGAGAAACAATCATAAGAGACACGCGAGTTTATCCCATGGTTCGGTCAAGTATAACACTTGCCTACCTCCACGTTGTGGCATCCTAATGGACGAGGGTTGCACTCAACCCCTTTCAAGTGATCCAATGATCAACTTGAATACCACGGCTTTTCTTTGCTTATCTCTTTTCCCGTTTGCGAGGAATCTCCATAAGTTGGAGTCTCTCGCCCTTACAACAAAGATCAAAGTGAAAGCACAAGAGTAAGGGTGGGAAGCAACACACACAAATCTGTAGCAATACACACGCACACAAGCCAAGACTTGAGCTCAAAATGAAGCACAATGAGTTCACAACTAGAACGGAGCTCAAATCACTGACACAGTCGATCAAGTGCGTGGAGACGGAGTGTGGAAGACTTAGAATGCTTAGAGTATGCTTTCGTGACTCCTCTATGCACCTAGGGGTCCCTTTTATAGCCCCAAGGCAGCTAGGAGCCGTTGGAGGCAATCTTGGAAGGCTAATCTTGCCTTCTGTCGGGTGGCGCACCGGACAGTCCGGTGCGCCACCGGACAGTCACTGTAACTGTCCGGTGTGCGATCTCCTTCCTTTTCTAGCGCATCCGACCGTTGCAGATTCGTGGCAGTTGGCGCACCGGACACTGTCCGGTGCACACCGGACAGTCCGGTGCCCCCTGCCGACGGTTGGCGCGCCCACGTGTCGCGCGAAGATTGCGCGGCCGACCATTGGCGCAGTCGACCGTTGGCTCACCGGACAGTCCGGTGCACCACCAGACAGTCCGGTGAATTTTAGTCGTACGCCGTTGAACTTTTCCCGAGAGCGATGACTTCGCCGCGGACGACTCACCGAACAGTCCGGTGCACCACCGGACAGTCCGATGAATTATAGTCGTACGCCGTCGTCGAGTTCCGAGAGTGGCCTGTTCACCGAGACTGGTCTGGCGCACCAGACACTGTCTGGTGCACCACCGGACAGTCCGGTGCACCCAGACCGAGCAGCAGTTGGCTGTACAAAGCCAACTCTTTTCCAACTTCTTTTTTCCTGTTTCTAGCACTTAGACACAATACATTGGTACCCAAATCAATATACTAAGTCTAGAAATGTACCTTGTTACATGATTTGCACTTCTTCAATCTTTGGCACAATTTAACACTTAGAGAATATGTGTTGGGCACTTAATCACCAAAACACTTTAGAAATGGCCCAAGGGCACATTTCCCTTTCAATCTCCCCCTTTTTGGTGATTTATGCCAACACATCCAAAAGCAACCAA
The DNA here is from genome assembly GCA_029449295.1 of Zea luxurians. NCBI lineage: Eukaryota > Viridiplantae > Streptophyta > Magnoliopsida > Poales > Poaceae > Zea > Zea luxurians. The sequence goes on along the minus strand of JAOPSE010000019.1, from coordinate 25,658,589 downwards.
AAGAAGTGCAATATCAATGCAATAGAGAACAAATTGTCTTTCCACAGATTTTGACATATTTGAATCAATCTTTGCCACCACTTGGTTTGTTTTTGAAAATCAAATTCATTTTCCTATCTCTACAACAAACTCACTTGTTTGGGCACAAAGAGAGATAATCCAAGAGTAAAAATGATTAAGAGCCAAAAACTCCCCCTTTTTCCCATAGTCATAAATTCTCCCCACAATAGGCTAAATTTTGCAATATGAGTGTTTTGGACAAATCAAAAAGTTCTAACTCTACTCATTTCAAAATTTCACAAGGGGTAGCTGATCTATTTGCTTTGGCCTTAATTTCTCCCCCTTTGGCATTAAGCACCAAAACAGGATCATTCTTGGCCCTTTAACCCCATTGCCTCACCAAAGTTGTCAATTAAGAGCAAAAAGGCAATAAGAGCATAGATTTGAACTTGGAGTTAGTACCGGAGTGCAGTGGAAGTCTTTGCATGGTCCAAGTTCACCTTTCCCTTTCAATTCACTTTTGAGACTAAATCAAGCAAGCTCAAACACAAAGGTTAGTCTCGAAGGGTCAAGTTGTAGCATGCCTCCCCCTAAATAAGTGCATCACTTGCAAATGGACTTGTGAGGTCTGGGGATCATGTGTACAACTTAAGCACCACAAATGAACAAACATAGATTGAAATGCATAAATTACATGATCAAAGGCATAAAACACATGTATGCTATAGATCAATCCAAGTTACGCGAATCTAAGACATTTAGCTCACTACGCAACCTGCAAAACCTTTTCTCATCTAAAGGCTTGGTGAAGATATCGGCTAGCTGGTTCTCGGTGTTAATATGGTACACCTCGATATCCCCCTTTTGCTGGTGGTCTCTCAGGAAGTGATGTCGGATGTCTATGTGCTTAGTACGGCTGTGTTCAACAGGATTATCCGCCATGCGGATTGCACTCTCATTGTCACATAGGAGTGGGATTTTGCTCAGATTGTAGCCAAAGTCCTGGAGGGTTTGCCTCATCCAAAGTAGTTGCGCGCAACATTGTCCTGTGGCAACATAATCCGGCCTCAGCGGTGGATATGGCAACAGAAGTTTGTTTCTTTGAACTCCAAGACACCAGTGACCTTCCTAGGAATTGGCATGTCCCTAATGTATTCTTCCTATCAACCTTGCACCCAGCATAATCAGAGTCTGAATATCCAATCAAGTCAAAGGTAGACCCCTTTGGATACCAGATCCCGAAGCAAGGCGTAGCAACTAAATATCTAAGAATCCGCTTAACGGCCACAAGGTGACATTCCCTTGGGTCGGATTGATATCTAGCACACATGCAAACGCTAAGCATAATATCCGGTCTACTAGCACATAAATAAAGCAAGGAACCTATCATAGACCGGTATGCCTTTTGATCAACGGACTTACCTCCTTTGTTGAGGTCGACATGTCCATCGGTTCCCATTGGTGTCTTTGCGGGCTTGGCGTCCTTCATCTCGAACCGCTTGAGGAGGTCTTGCGTGTACTTCGTTTGGGAGATGAAGGTGTCGTCCTTGAGTTGCTTCACTTGGAACCCAAGGAAGTAGTTCAACTCGCCCATCATTGACATTTCAAATTTCTGTGTCATCACCCTGCTAAACTCCTCACAAGACTTTTGGTTAGTAGAACCAAATATTATGTCATCGACATAAATTTGGCACACAAATAGGTCACCATCACAAGTCTTAGTGAAACAGTTGGATCGGCTTTCCCAACCTTGAAAGCATTAGCAATTAGGAAATCTCTAAGGCATTCATACCATGCTCTTGGGGCTTGCTTAAGTCCATAGAGCGCCTTAGAGAGCTTACACACATGGTCGGGGTACCGTTCATCCTTAAAGCCAGGGGGTTGCTCCACGTACACCTCCTCCTTGATTGGCCCGTTGAGGAAAGCGCTCTTCACATCCATTTGGAACAACCTAAAAGAGTGGTGAGCGGCATAGGCTAATAGAATGCGAAAAGACTCTAGCCCAGCCACAGGAGCAAAAGTCTCCTCGAAATCCAAACCTGCGACTTGGGCATAACCTTTTGCCACAAGTCGAGCCTTGTTTCGTGTCACCACCCCGTGCTCGTCTTGCTTGTTGCGGAACACCCACTTGGTTCCCACAACGTTTTGCTTGGGACGTGGCACCAGGCTCCAAACTTCATTCCTCTTGAAGTTGTTGAGCTCTTCCTGCATGGCCAACACCCAGTCCGGATCTTGCAAGGCCTCTTCTACCCTGAAAGGCTCAATAGAAGAGACAAACGAGTAATGCTCACAAAAGTTAGCTAGTCTTGAGCGAGTAGTTACTCCCTTGCTTATATCGCCCAGAATCTATTCGACGGGATGATTCCTTTGAATTGTCGCTCGGACTTGAGTTGGAGGGGCCCGTGGTGCTTCTTCCTCCAAAGCTAGTTCTTCCTGTGCTCCCCCTTGATCACGTGCCTCTTCTTGAGGAACCTGTTCATCATCTTGAGTTGGGGGATGCACCATCGTTGAGGAAGAAGGTTGATCTTGCTCTTGGTGTTCCTCTGGTCGCACATCTCCAATCGCCATCGTGCGCATTTCGGCCGTTGGAACGTCATCTTCATCTACATCATCAAGATCAACTTGCTCTCTTGGAGAGCCATTAGTTTCATCAAATACAACATCGCTAGAGACTTCAACCAAAACCGATGATTTGTTGAAGACTCTATACACCTTTGTATTTGAGTCATAACCTAGCAAAAACCCTTCTACAGCTTTGGGAGCAAATTTGGAATTTATACCTTTCTTTACTAGAATATAACATTTACTCCCAAACACACGAAAGTATGAAACATTGGGTTTGTTACCGGTTAGAAGTTCATACGAGGTCTTCTTGAGGAGGCGATGAAGATAGACCCGGTTTATGGCATGGCAAGCTGTGTTCACAGCTTCCGACCAAAACCGCTCGGGCGTCTTGAATTCTCCAAGCATCGTCCTCGCCATGTCTATAAGCGTCCTGTTCTTCCTCTCTACCACACTATTTTGCTGTGGTGTGTAGGGAGCGGAGAACTTGTGCTTGATTCCTTCCTCCTCAAGGTACTCCTCCACTTGTAAGTTCTTGAACTTGGATCCGTTGTCGCTTCTTATCTTTTTCACCTTGAGCTCAAATTCATTTTGAGCTCTCCTTAGAAAGCGCTTTAGGGTCCCTTGGGTTTCTGATTTATCCTGCATAAAGAATACCCAAGTGAAGCGAGAAAAATCATCAACAATAACAAGACCATACTTACTTCCCCCGATGCTGAGGTAGGCGACGGGTCCGAATGAGTGCTTCCCACCTGTTTACCTGCTTGACAAGCTGCACAAGGTCTATCTTTTTCGAAAAATACATTGGTCAGACCTAACACATGTTCTCCCTTTAGAAGTTTATGAAGGTTCTTCATCCCAACATGTGCTAGACGGTGATGCCACAGCCAACCCATACTAGTCTTAGCAATTAAGCATGCATCAAGATCGGCCTCCTCTTTCGAAAAATCAACTAAGTAGAGTTTGCCCTCTAGTACACCCTTAAAAGCTAATGAACCATCACTCCTTCTAAAGACAGACACATCTACATTGGTAAATAGACAATTATAACTCATATTACATAGTTGACTAACAGACAATAAGTTGTATCCGAGCGATTCAACTAAGAACACATTGGATATGGAATGCTCGGATGAAATGGCTATCTTTCCTAGTCCTTTAACCTTGCCTTGGTTCCCATCTCCAAAGATGATCAAATCTTGGGAATCTTTGTTCTTGATGTAGGAGGTGAACATCTTCTTCTCCCCCGTCATGTGGTTTGTGCATCCGCTGTCGATAATCCAGCTTGAGCCCCCAGATGCATAAACCTGCAAGGCAAATTAGGTTTGGGTTTTAGGTACCCAACTCTTGTTGGGTCCTACAAGGTTAGTTATAATAGCCTTTGGGACCCAAATACAAGCCTTGTCTCCCTTGCATTTGGACCCCAACTTTCTAGCAACCACTTTTTCATTTTTACATGAAAGTACATACGTAGTGTTGCAAGCAAAAAAACAGTGGTAGGTTTATTACACATTTTCTTAGGAGCATGAGACACAAAATTTCTCCTAGGCCTACCATTAAAATTAAAACTTGAAGCAATCATAGCATGTGAATCAAAAGCATTATAACTCCTATTATAATGAGAATTTCTAGAAAATTTCCTATCATTATACATGAAAGCATGATTCTTTTGATTACTACTAGCCATGGGGGCCTTCCCTTTCTCCTTGTTGGGAATGGGAGCCCTTTGGCTTGTTAAGTTCTTGGCTTCCTTTCGAAAGCCAAGTCCATCCTTAATTGAGGGATGTCTACCAACGGTGTAGGCATCCCTAGCAAAATTTAACTTATCAAAATCTATCTTACAACTCTTAAGTTGAGCATTAAGACTTGCCACCTCATTATTTAATTTAGTAATTGATGTAAGGTGTTCAACACAAGCATCAACATCAAAATCCTTACACCTATTACAAATGGCAACATGTTCTATACAAGATCTAGTTTTATTAGCTACTTCTAGCTTAGCATTTAAATCATCATTAACACTCTTTAAGCTAGACACAGTTTCATGACAAGCAGATAATTCAGAAGATAGCATTTCATTCCTTTTAACCTCTAAAGCAAGAGATTTTTGTACACTAACAAACTTGTCATGCTCTTCATACAAAATATCTTCTTGCTTCTCAAACAATCTATATTTTTCATTCAAAGAATCAATTAACTCATTAATTTTATCTACTTTTGCTCTATCTAAACCCTTAAATAATTCAGTATAATCTACTTCATCATCACTAGAATCATCGCTTGAAGTAGTATACTTGGGGGTTTCTCGAGCGCTTACCTTTTTCTCCTTTGCCATGAGGCAAGTGTGGCGCTCATTGGGGAAGAGTGAAGATTTGTTGAAGGCTGAGACAGCGAGTCCTTCGTCGTCGGAGTCGGAAGAAGAGCAATCCAAATCCCATTCTTTGCCAAGGTGCGCCTCGCCCTTTGCCTTCTTGTAGGCTTTCTTCTTCTCCCTCTTCCCGCTCTTTTCTTGTTCCTGATCATTAGCATTATCGGGACAATTTGCTATAAAATGACCAGTCTTACCGCATTTAAAATAGGAGCGCTTTCCCTTTGCTTTGCTCTTGTTGGGATGCTCCTTGCGTCCTTTTAGCGCGGTCTTGAAGCGCTTGATGATGAGGGCCATCTCATCTTCGTTTAGCCTAGCAGCCTCAACTTGTGCCACCTTGCTAGGTAGCGCCTCCCTGCTGCTGCTTGTTGCCTTAAGTGCAATGGGCTGGGGCTCATAGATGGGCATTGGGCCGTTCAATGCATCATCAACATATCTTGCTTCCTTGACCATCATACGCCCGCTCACAAACTTTCCGAGTATCTCCTCGGGCGTCATCTTTGTGTACCTGGGATTTTCACGGATGAGGTTCACAAGATGAGGGTCAATAACAGTGAAAGACCTGAGCATATGTCGGACGACGTCGTGGTCCGTCCATCTCGTGCTTCCATAGCTCCTGATCTTGTTGACTAGGGTCTTGAGCTTGTTGTATGTTTGAGTTGGCTCCTCTCCCCTGATCATGGCAAACCTTCCTAGCTCTCCTTCCACCAACTCCATTTTGGTGATCATGGTGGCGTCGTTCCCCTCATGCGATATCTTGAGGGTGTCCCATATTTGCTTGGTGTTGTCCAAGCCGCTCACCTTGTTGTATTCATCCCTGCACAATGATGCTAACAAAACAGTGGTAGCTTGTGCATTTTTATGAATTTGTTCGTTAATGAATACAGGGTTATCCGTACTATCAAATTGCATTCCATTCTCAACTATCTCCCAAATACTAGGATGGAGAGAGAAAAGGTGACTATGCATATTGTGACTCCAAAAAGCGTAGTCCTCTCCATCAAAGTGTGGAGGTTTACCAAGAGGAATAGAAAGCAAATGAGCATTGGAATTATAAGGAATACGAGAATAATCAAATGAAAATTTTGAATTAACCGGTTTCTTTTTCTCGTCGTCGTCGTCTCTTGGGGAAGAAGAAGACTCGTCGCTGTCGTAGTAGACGATCTTCTTGATGCGCCTCTTCTTCTTCCCGTCCTTCTTCTTGTGACTCAAGCCAGAGTCAGTGGGCTTGTCGTCCCTTGGCTCGTTGAAGATGGACTCCTTCTCCTTATCGTTGACCACCATCCCCTTTCCCTTAGGATCCATCTCTTCGGGCGATTAGTCCCTTACGTGAAGAGAACGACTCCGATACCAATTGAGAGCACCTAGAGGGGGAGGGTGAATAGGTGATCCTGTAAAATTCAAATACTAATAGCCACAAACTTGGTTAAGTGTTAGTACGGCTAAGTAGCGAGCTCTTGCGAACACACAAGTATCACAGAGAAACAATCACAAGAGACACGCGAGTTTATCCCGTGGTTCGGTCAAGTATAACACTTGCCTACCTCCACGTTGTGGCATCCCAATGGACGAGGGTTGCACTCAACCCCTTTCAAGTGATCCAATGATCAACTTGAATACCATGGCTTTTCTTTGCTTATCTCTTTTCCTGTTTGTGAGGAATCTCCACAAGTTGGAGTCTCTCGCCCTTACAACAAAGATCAAAGTGAAAGCACAAGAGTAAGGGTGGGAAGCAACACACACAAATCCGTAGCAATACACACGCACACAAGCCAAGACTTGAGCTCAAAATGAAGCACAACGAGTTCACAACTAGAATGGAGCTCAAATCACTAACACAGTCGATCAAGTGCGTGGAGACGGAGTGTGGAAAACTTAGAATGCTTAGAGTATGCTTTCGGACTCCTCCATGCGCCTAGGGGTCCCTTTTATAGCCCCAAGGCAGCTAGGAGCCGTTGGAGGCAATCTTGGAAGGCTAATCTTGCCTTCTGTCGGGTGGCGCACCGGACAGTCCGGTGCGCCACCGGACGGTCACTGTAGTTGTCCGGTGCGCGATCTCCTTCCTTTTCTGGCGCATCCGACCGTTGCAGATTTGTGGCAGTTGGCGCACCGGACATTGTCCGGTGCACACCGGACAGTCCGGTGCCCCCTGCCGACCGTTGGCGCACCCACGCGTCGCGCGAAGATTGTACGGCCGACCATTGGCGCAGTCGATCGTTGGCTCACCGGACAGTCCAGTGCAGCACCGGACAGTCCGGTGAATATTAGCTGTATGCCGTTGAACTTTTCCCGAGAGTGACGACTTTGCCGCGGACGACTCACCGGACAGTCCGGTGCACCACCGGACAGTTCGGTGAATTATAGTCGTACGCCGTCGTCGAGTCCCGAGAGTAGCCTGTTCATCAAGACTGGTCTGGCACACTGGACACTGTCCGGTGCACCACCGGACAGTTCGGTGCACCCAGACCGAGCAGCAGTTGGCTGTACAAAGCCAACTCTTTTCCAACTTCTTTTTTCCTGTTTTTAGCACTTAGACACAATACATTAGTACCCAAATCAATGTACTAAGTCTAGAAACGTACCTTGTTACATGATTTGCACTTCTTCAATCTTTGGCACAATTTAACACTTAGAGAATATGTGTTGGGCACTTAATCACCAAAACACTTTAGAAATGGCCCAAGAGCATATTTCCCTTTCACATCTTATGAACTCCTCATCGGTAAAAAGCCCAATGTTTCATATTTTAGAGTCTTTGGTAGCAAATGTTTTATTCTTATCAAAAGAGGTAGAAAATCTAAATTTGCTCCTAAGGTTGTAGAAGGCTTTTTACTTGGTTATGACTCAAACACAAGGGCATATAGAGTCTTCAACAAATCCACTGGATTAGTTGAGGTTTCTTGTGACATTGTATTTGATGAGACTAATGACTCCCAAGTGGAGCAAGTTGATCTTGATGAATTTGATGATGAAGAGGCTCTGTGCATCGCACTAAGGAACATGTCCATTGGGGATGTGTGTCCTAAGGAATCTGAAGAGCCTCCACAAACATAAGATCAACCATGATCTTCCATGCAAGGATCTCCACCAACTCAAGATGAGGATCAGGCTCATGATGATGAAGATCAAGAAGATGAGTCACCTCAAGAAGAGGACAATGATCAAGGGGGAGATCAAGTCAATAAGGACAAGGAAGATGACCAAGAGATTCAGGGTCAAAAACCGCCACACCCAAGAGTCCATCAAGCAATTCAAAGAGATCGCCCTGTGAACTCCATCCTCGGTGACATCCAAAAGGGGGTAACCACTAGATCTCGAGTTGCTCATTTTTGTGAACATTACTCTTTTGTGTCCTCTATTGAGCCATACAGGGTGGAGGATGCACTAAGAGATTCGGATTGGGTGCTGGCTATGCAAGAGGAGCTCAGCAACTTCACGAGGAATGAGGTATGGCATTTAGTTCAACGTCCTAATCAAAATGTTGTAGGTACCAAATGGGTATTCTGCAACAAGCAAGATGACCATGGTGTGGTGACAAGGAACAAAGCCCGACTTATGACCAAGGGATATTCACAAGTCAAAGGTTTGGATTTTGGTGAAACCTATGCACCCGTAGCTAGGCTTGAGTCAATTCGTATATTACTTGACTTTGCTACTTACCATGGCTTCAAGCTTTATCAAATGGACGCGAAGAGTGCCTTCCTCAATGGACGAATCAAGGAAGAGGTCTATGTTGAGCAAACTCCCGACTTTGAAGATAGTGAGTATCCTAACCATGTTTATAAACTCTCAAAGGTGCTTTATGGGCTCAAGCAAGCACCAAGAGCATGGTATGAATGCCTGCTAGATTTCCTTATCACTAATGGCTTCAAAGTTGGAAAAGTCGATCCTACACTCTTTACTAAAACCATTGCAAAAGATTTGTTTGTATGCCAAATTTATGTTGATGATACCATATTAGGTCTACTAACAAATCTACTTGTGAAGAGTTTAGTAGGATAATGATTCAAAAATTCGAGATGTCTATGATGGGGGAGTTGAAGTATTTCCTAGGATTTCAAGTCAAGCAACTCCAAGACGGCACCTTCATCAGCTAAACAAAGTACATTCAAGACAAACTTAACAAGTTTAGAATGAAGGATGCCAAGCCCATCAAGACACCCATGGGAACCAGTGGGCATCTCGACCTCGACACGGGAGGTAAATCCGTAGATCAAAAGGTATACCAGTCGATGATAGGATCTTTACTATATTTATGTGCATCTCGACCGGATATTATGCTTTCCGTATGCATGTGTGCAAGGTTCCAAGCCGATCCTAAGGAAGTTCACCTTAGGGCCATGAAAAGAATCATGAGATATTTAGTTTATACTCCTAAGTTTGGACTTTGGTACCCCAAGAGATCCACTTTTGATTTAATTAGATATTCAGATGCTGATTGGGCAAAGTGTAAAATTGATAGGAAGAGCACATCAGGGACTTGTCAGTTTTTGGGGAGAGCCCTGGTGTCTTGGGCTTCAAAGAAACAAAACTCGGTAGCTCTTTCTACCGCCGAAGCCGAGTACATTTCCGCAAGCCATTGTTGTGCGCAATTACTTTGGATGAGGCAAACCCTCAGGGATTATGGCTACAAATTGAGCAAAGTCCCTCTCCTATATGACAATGAGAGTGCAATCCGCATGGCGGATAATCCCGTTGAACACAGTCGCACTAAGCACATAGACATTCGGTATCACTTTTTGGGAGATCACCAACAAAGCGGGGATATCGAGATAACTTATGTTAGCACCAAAGAACAATTAGCCGATATTTTTACCAAGCCATCAGATGAGAAAACCTTTAGCAAACTTAGGAATGAGCTAAACATTCTTGATTCTCGGAACTTTGATTGAAACATTGCACACATAGCTCATTATATACCTTTGATCATATCTCTTTCATGACTACGACTAATATGTTTTCAAGTGTATTTCTATGCTAAGTCGTAGATTGAAAGGGAAATGGAGTTCTTCGGCGAAGACAAGGCTTCCACTCCACTATCGGTATTATTTACCCTTCGCCGTCACTCCACATTACGCTCAAATTGGTATAATCTTCCACTCATATTTACTTGTACCAATGATAGAAATTAAAGAGGGCTCTCAAAGTCTCCGTTTTTGGCGATTAATGTCAAAGGGGGAGAAAGTATTTAGCCCAAAGCAAAAGGACCGCACCACCACCAATTTCAAAATTTTTAAGAATTTATCAAATTGGTATCTATATGTATTTGATCTTTTTTAATTAGTATTTACAAAAATTAGTAAAACCCTCTTGAACACTAAGAGGAGAATTTCATTCAGGGGAGCTTTTGTTTAGTCAAAGGAAAAGCATTTGAAACAGGGGGAGAAATATCAAATCTTGAAAATGCCTCTTGCATTCCTATTCATATACCTTTGACTATTTACAAAAAGACTTTGAAAAGATTTTCCAAAAGAATTTGCAAAAACAAAACAAGTGGTGCAAGTGTGGTCCAAAATGTTAAATAAAAGAAAGCAAACCATGCATATCTATTGAAATCATAAATTGGTTTAATTTTAAGTAACCTATGCACTTACATTATGCAAACTAGTTCAATTCTGCACATATATATTTGCTTTGGTTTGTGTTGGCATCAATCACCAAAAGGGGGAGATTGAAAGGGAAATAGGGTTTGACCTTTTCCTATAAATAATTTTGGTGGTTGATTGCCCAACATAAATAACTGGACTAACTTGTTTGCTCTAGATTATATGATCTACAGGTGCATAAAGGTTCAACATAAATCAATAGAAAATAAAAGATAGGGTTCAAATTCAAAGGAGCAAGAACCTTGAGAGTGCTCTCGTCTGGCGCACCGGACAGTGTCCGGTGCACTTGGATCGTACAAGTCCAAACTCGCCACTCTCGAGTTTTCCAGCGCCGCTCCGCTATAATTCACCGGACTGTCTGGTGTGACAGCGGAGCAACGGCTCTTCGGCGCAACGGTCGTCTGCACAGTGCCCCTGACAGCGCTACAGTTCACAGCAGAAGTCAGAGGCGCACCAGACAGCGAAAAGTGCCTGTCCGGTGCGGCACCGGACTGTCCGGTGCCACCAGAAGTCAGCGCTCCAACGGTCGACTACGTCAGAACCCTAACAGTTGGGTGACGTGGTTGGTGCACCGCACAGTGTCCGGTGCGCCCATCCGCAGCAGCCTGCCCCAACGGTTGTTTTGGTGTGTGAGGGCTATAAATATCCCCCAACCACCTCCACTCCAACCATCCAAGCATTCATCACTCTCCATTCAATACAAGAGCAAAGTGCAACACTCTAAGACACAAATCAAAGCCACCGATCCGATCAAAGTCCCCAATTCAATTCTAGTGCATTAGGACTTGTAAGAGGACCACTTGTGTTTCTTGTTGCTCTTGTTTGCTTGACTTGGCTTTCTTTTCTTTCTCACTTCTTACTCTCAAGCTTTGTAAGCGAGGCAAGAGACACCAATTGTGTGGTGGTCCTTGCGGGGTCTAAGTGACCCGTGAGATTAAGGAAGAAGCCTCACTCGGTCTAGGTGACCGTTTGAGAGAGGGAAAGGGTTGAAAGAGACCCGGTCTTTGTGACCACCTCAACGGGGACTAGTTTCTTTAGAACCGAACCTCGGTAAAACAAATCACCATGTTCATCCGCATTATCTCTTGGTTGATTTGTTTTCCCTCTCTCCCTGACTTAACATTCGCTCTAACGCTAACCCTGGCTTGTAGTGTGTGCTTAAGTTTATAATTTTCAGATTCCGCCTATCCACCCCCCTCTAGGCGACTTTCAGTTCTAACTCTATTAAACACATCTTTGCAAAGGCCTCTAAAAAGAGTGTTTTTGGCCTTAGCATTCCATTTCTCATAGTTAAACTCTTCTCCTACAAGATTTGTAGGATCTCTAGGTTCGGGGAACCCTTGTGTGGCGGCTTTGTAGACACCAATGTCTATAGCCTCTAAATAAGCTTCCATACGAATTTTCCAATATGGAAAATCGTTACCATAAAAAACGGGAGGAGGTCTATCCCCACCGGACATTGTTACTCTAGCGGTTAAGCTAATCTAAGAGCAACAAGCCTTTGGTACCAATTGAAAGGATCACGATGCCCCGAGAGGGGGTGAATTAGGCTTTTCTAAAACTCAACAATAATTAAACCCTAAGCAAGAGCCCAACTTCACTCCAACAACTAGCAATAAGAGAATATTACTAGAAATACAACAATGTTAAGACAATACGTCAACTACTTGCTAAACAAATGCACAAGGTAAAACACTTGAATTAAGTACGGAATGTAAAACAAGGTTTAGAAGACTCCTCCAATTTTTTCCGAGGTATCGAAGAGTCGGCACTCTCCCCTAGTCCTCGTTGGAGCACCCGTGCAAGGGTATCGCTCCCTCTTGGTCCTCGCAAGAACCAAGTGCTCACTATGAGATGATCCTTTGCCACTCCGGCATGGTGGATCTCTCACGACCGCTTACAATCATGAGCCGAGTCACCAACAAGTCCTCCAAGGTGATCACCGAGCTCCCAACGGCACCAAGCCGTCTTGGTGATGCCGATCACCAAGAGTAACAAGCCGTAGACTTTCAATTGACCAAGAGAAGCCTAATGCATGCGGTGTGTGCTCTAGGTGGCTCTCGCTAGCACTAATAAAGTCCAAATGCAGGATTAAGATTTCCTAATCGCCTGACTAAGCTTTGTGGTGCTTGCAATGCTCTAGCAATATGTAGGAGTAAATGTGGGCAGCAAGACAATCAATATGGTGGGTGCAGGGGGTATAAATAGCCCTCACCCACCAACTAGTCATTACCAAAGCCTGGCTGCGCATGGGCGCACCGGACAGTTCGATGCGCCACCAGTACGCCAACGGTCACTTCCAACGACTAGTTCTGACAGCTAGCCATTGGGCAGATGGCGCACCGGACAATAAACAGTCACTGTCCGGTGCACACCGGACAGTTCAGTGTGCCTGCTATAATTCAATTTTCCAACTCTGCGCTCTCGGGTTTCTAGAGGGGGAAGGGTCTTCCTCGGGCTAGGCTGGCCCCACTGCCAGAGGGCGCACCGGACAGTCCAGTGCCCCTAGGTCAGAAACCCTAAGTTCTGTTTTCTTCTAATTTTCAAATCTGTTTTCGTTCTAACTCGTGAGTATGTTCTAGAGTGACACCTAGCACTATATGTGAGTGTGAATATGCACCAACACTACACTAGAACTCTCTTGGTCAAACTACTCATCGACAACCCCTCTTTATAGTACAGCTAAAACAAAATAAAAGACCTAACTCTATACCGAGTGTCTGCAACTCCTTGACACTCGGAATACGAAGACCTTCATCTTTTGTTTCGTCATTTCAACCGTCGCTTCAAGTTCTTATCTCAGGGATTGTTTTCACCGTTGTAGTACATCTTCCTGTAATGCGACCTAACTTACCATTTGTTTCTGCAAAACACACATTAGTCACATATATTATTATGTTGTCATTAACCACTAAAACCAACCAGGGACCTAGATGCTTTCAGTTAATACTTTGTGAGATAACTTGGTTTGAACTTGTTGATGTTGGTAATACTTAGTGAGATACTTGAGACTTATGTTCTTGAGTGTTGGAGACTTATTTTTTTTTGTTCGAACTTGTTTGATTTATAAGATTTATGGTCTTTGTGAGATATATGGTGTATATGTGATATCTGTGATGAATATGTGATATATGTGATGATTATGTGATACATCTTCTGTTTGTTTGGATGGAATATCAAAAACAAATAAAAATAGGTATTATGATCACTTTATCGAGTGTAACACTTGGTAAAGAAGACACTCCTAAGCACTGATAAAGTTTCTTTACCGAGTGTTGTGGCATTGGCACTCGGCAAAGAAGTAAGCTTTGCCGAGTGCCTCCTAGTGCACTTGACAAAGGGTACGCGGGTGATCCCTTTGTCGAGTGCTAGTCAGTCGGGCACTCGACAAAGCTAGCCTGCCGAGTGCCACCTAATACGCTCAACAACAGAATTGGTAAAGGGGCCATAAGGAGCTTTTTTGCTGAGTGTCAGTACAGCGGACACTCAGCAAAGAGGTAGCCTTTGCTGGGTGTCACTCGGTGGGCACTCGGCACAGGCTCTATCGCCGTCACCTGGCGCCGTGACGGTGACTTTTTTTTGTCGAGTGCCCAATAAAAAAGTACTCGGCAACGAAGTCGTTGCCGATATATAGTTCGGCGAGCCTTTTTTGTCGAGTGTCACAATCGGCAAAGCCTTTGCCGAATGTTTTTCAAGCTTTGCCGAGTGCTTCGAACACTCGACAAAGCAGACTTTTGCTCTCAAGCAGACACTTTTTTTACAACACTTTTGATGAAACCAGTTCACGGACATGAAGACCCTCACATGCATGGATGAGAGTTTTTTCTCATCACATTTCTTTTGTCGTGAAAACAGAAAAAAATCAAATAGTATGATTTAGCTGTACATTTTTAATATAGAAAAGCTGGCTTAGGTTTAGATTATTGTCTTAACGCGTGTGAGAGTGGCCACAAATTTTACAGAGTTGAAATCTATACTATACTTAAAGCACCAGTTTCAACGGTCGTCCTGCGTCATCTTTTTATAAATAACCCCTCACAGCTATTTCAAATTAATCCGTTGCACGGCTATAGATGGCCAGACGGTGGCACGGCATGGGCCAGACGCCCGTGGGCCATAAATCTAGCTCATGCACGTCATGCCGGCATGTTGACTGTGCCGGACCAGCCTGTCGGCCCATCTGATTAAATCAGCGTAAAATGTTAAAAACAGTGCAAGAGGTAGGGTTCGAACTCATGCTCTGATAGAAGAAGGGCGGGAGACATTGGGTGAAGCTGTCTAACCAATAGAACATCATGCTCAAATGTTTTTAATATTGAATATTTTTTGTAAAATAAAAAATATATAATCGTGTTGGGCCGGGACAGCACTACGGGCCGAGCCTACAGCCAAGCACGGCACGACGTTCTTGGTTCTTGCAAGCATTAGATCGTTTCTGAGACCACATTGGTGCAATAGACTTCATGGTGTTTGAGGATGCTGAATTGGATGGAGCAACATGATTTGTCACACTAAGAGTAAAATGAAAGGTTATTTGTTGGTTTTAAACGTTAGTAATTGCTACGAAGTAGCATAATTTATATGGAGCGCATCCAGTTTTTATTGATGCCTGACTTTAGCAATCCCTCTATATTTTGATCCATCTTTTTTATAAGTTTGAGTTCATGTGACTTATTTTAGAAACTTGAGCTCACAAACTTTCTCTTATTTGGTCCCTGTATGGTGGAATTATGTCATTTTATAATCTCTGTTCGTTCAGTCGGTCGTTGTGAACTGTCTTCTAATCGCTCACTTTATTGGCCGTGTTGTACCATGATATATTGTATGGAGTAAACAATAACATCAGTTAGCCAAATCAAAAAAAATTATACGGAAAGCGAAGACAATCAATAAAAAATCTTAAAATTTTTTTGGTAAATAGTGAAAGCTCTCTTGTGGGTTTTGGTGTTTGGATGACAACTCAATTAAAGGACTAACAAGTGTACTAAGTGTTGAACAGGTGCTTAATGTAAAGCTAACAGGGTTCAACACAAGTGAACAAGTGTGATGGTCCAAGGACTAGATGATGGATAGATAATGGGCATCACAAGTAAGATGGACATTGCATAAAGTGAGACTCGGGTGCGTAGCTCGGAGACAACTGATCAAGCCATGAATGGAGGCAAGAAGAGCTTCGAGGTACCAAGTGCACGGGAGAAGGTCAAAGAGGCTGAGGAACCCAAAGCCAAGGGTGAAGAAGAAGACTTGCAAAGTCAAGGGTGATCAAGTTGAGAAGAGCTATGACACATCAAGGATCACTACATAAGGACGTGACTTACAACCAATGAGGAAATATCTATAGTTATGTGGTGTAAGTCATAAGGCTCAAGATCAAGCTCTAAGAAGGAGAACAAAGTCACTAGAAGGAGAACAAATGTCAAATCAGAACTGGAAGCAGCCCAAAAGAGCTAAGTGTACTTTGACCTTTAGTTCGGGTTGTTCCTATGATTAGAGATATTCTATGTGACCTTTGCAGGATGTTGGAGCTCAGAAATGTCAGTGTAGATCAAGTTAAGCTGACTTGATGATTTATGAGTCCAACATCGATCTTAAGCATGTCAAATACTAGAGAAGTGAAAATCCAAGAGAAGGTATGTTTCTAGACTTAGTACATTGGTTTTTGTGTACTAACATATTTGTCTAAGTGTTAGAGACAGAGAAAAGAAGAAGAAAAGAAAAGAGATACAAAAGGCTTGGCTATGTACAACCAAGACTCAGCTCAGTCTGGCACACCGGACTGTCCGGTGGTGCACCGGACAGTGTCCGGTGCGCCAGGCTGAACTCTGGTGAACAGGCCACTCTCGGGAGAAGTTTGGCGACGTACGGCTATAATTCACCGGACTGTCCGGTGGTGCACCGGACTGTCCGGTGAGCCAACGGTCGGCTGGGCCAATGGTCGGCCGCGCAATCCACGCGTGACGCGTGGCCGAGCCAACGGTCAGATGGGGGCACCGGACTGTCCGGTGTGCACCGGACAGTGTCCGGTGCACCAACGGCTCCAAGACTACAACGGTCGACTGTGCCAATTTTGGAAGGAAATCGGGCACCGGACAGTGTCCGGTGGTGCACCGGACTGTCCGGTGCGCCAACCGACTGAAGGCAAGATTTGCCTTCCTGGATTGCTTCCAACGGCTCCTAGGCCCCTTGTGCCTATAAAAGGGACCTCCAGGCGCCTCAATCATATGGAGAAGAGCAGCCAACAAGTGTAGACATCACTCTGATCAATTCTCACTCTCCCTCTTGTGTGTATCTCTCTAGTTTGTGTAGAAGGCAAAGCTATAAGCCTTTAGAGAGTGGAGAAGAGCTGCTAAGAGCTAGAGCAAGGTCTTGAGCATATCGTTACTCTGTCGGAGTGCTGCCAAGAAGATTGTAAGCAGCCGCAGTTTCGTTGTAACCAACTCAACATAGTGGAAGGCTCTATCTGTCTGATTGACAGATCTGAGCAAACGGAGGAAGGAGTTGAAATAGACTCCATGCCTAGGTGTGGCTAACTCCAACGAGGACTAGGCAAGCATTTCAGGCTTGGCCGAACCTCGGGATAAAATCTTGTGTCCACGTGCTCTGCTCTGTGTTGTGTGCTGATTTTGTCTTATTCAGTTCTTACATCTGCACTTCACTGTTTACTTATGGTACTAGCTTTCTTTGAAGTGCAGGATATTCTTAAGACAGGAATTTCAAATCCGCCGCAACCTACTCGAAGGGTTCTTCACTCCACTGCGTTCTAGTCTTCGAGTAGAGTAAGAATTTAAGTTTTACAGTGATAATTTTTATTCGCCTATTCACCCCCCCTCTAGGCGACATCCAGATCCTGTTCCTGGGCCGAAGGGAACTTTCAATTGGTATCAGAGCTAGGCCTCTCCAGTGTGGGCTTAGCCGTCCGGAGATGATGATGTCGTCACAAGAGGTAACTGTAGAACTTCTTTTAGGCGATGGTTCTAATTACAAATCTTGGTCTGTCTCTATTTATAATGCCTTCATGCATGTTGATCCTGATTTGAGACAGATCTTTAGTAGAAGTATTTTTTCCTATGATACTAGTAAAAATCCTTCTAATGCTGAACTAAGATGTTTATCTCTCAATCACCGTGCTTGCAACATCTTAGTCGACTCTCTTTCTAGAAGTGCTTATTTTGCCATCATCAGTAGTGATAGTGATTTATTTGTTGATGCTCATGATTTATGGAGTAGAATTAAAGGAAAATATTATGTGGCAAATTGTAATGCTCCTACTCCCTATATTACTTGTGATACTAACCCTTCAAAGGGAGAAGAAAAGTGTTGGGCACCAAACGATGAATCCACCTCGTCGACAGGTTTGTTCTCCACTAGTAATAAATTTCTTATTGCTAACAATGATGGTGGAGACAAAAGCCATGATGAGGAGGAATATGAGGATGATAGCGAGGATGAATCTTCATCACCACAAAGTACATTTTCCTATATTGCTTCCACTGACATTAATGACAGGGAAAATGGGACCGATGATGTGGAAGAAGAGGAGATTCGACGTTTCTACATCCATCTCAACAAAGAGGACAAAGCACTCTTGGTTAAGCTGTTGAGAAGGAACAAGGAACAAGGCGAGATGCTTCTCAGGCTAAAGGAGTCCCTCGTCAAAACCAACAACAACCTGGAGAAGATGACCAAAGAACATGAGGAGCTAAAGTGCTCTCATGATGATTTGGTCCAACGGTATGAATCTGTTTTAATTGAGCAAAGAAATAATCATGATACATTATCTAATGTTGATCAACTTAAAACTGAAAATTTCATGCTTAGGAGTCAAGTAGAAATGATAAATTTAGAAAAACTTGCTCTAGGTGAAAAGTATGATAGGTTGTCATATTCTCATAGTAAACTAGTTGATGACCATATCATGCTTAATGTTGCTCATGAGGTTGTAATTACAAACTTAAATTCATGTGAACCTCATTCTTGCACAAGTACACATCTAGATAATATATCGTCATGTGCTAACCCCTGTCGCTCAAAAAATAGCGAATGTTTGAATGAGCAACAAGTTGTAGGGTCAAAAAGGAAATTGCTTGGGAACAAGAAACAAAGACAATTAAGGAGAAGACGCCATGCTCAACTTCCTCAAGATATCTGCGAAAACGTGGTGAAGAAGCTTGAGGAAGGAGAAACCGCAGCAAGGGTCAAACTCCTTTAAAAAGATGTTCCTAAAGCAATAAGTGAAGCAATCAACATGATACAAGAAAAAGGTAATGATTCAATTAATCATGTTATTTGCACTAATAATTTCTCTATATCATCTAAAAGTAACAAGAGAAGAGGAAAACAGAGATGCTTCAAGTGCAAGGCATTAGGCCACCTCATGACAAAGGGATAAGGAGATGTTTTGGATGCAACAACAAGGACCACATGATCACTTCATGTCCAGTCATGAAGAATCAAAGATGTGCATTCTCCAAGATGACTCTCACCAAGGAAAATGACAAACAGCAAGCGTCATGTCAGGTTGAGCGACGTTTCTGCTACAAGTGTGGTGAGCAGGGTCATCTATCTAAGGTATGTAATAAAGGTAAGGTTCCTAAGCAAGTGAATTTGTCTCAATCTCATTCGCTTAGGAGACCCAAATCATACACTTATGCTAAATCTATAACGAGATCACCTAGAACTAGCACAAAGACTATTTGGGTACCAAAGGCACTTTTAGTTGAACGTCATGGACCCATCCCGAGATGGGTACCAAACTGTGCTAACTAGACCATGCAGGTGCCTTGAGATGGACTGGAGACCATGGGAGAGCTTAAGACGATTAACTCAAACTCTATGCTTAAGCTGTTAATTGTTTTGGTGTTTATTCATTTACCCAAGGTTGAATTATTGTGAGACACTAATCCCATGTTCATCTCAAGTGAAATAAGTTGTAGAAGTCCTTAATCATTATTGATGAATCAAGCAAAGGACCTTGATTGTGCATCTGGCTCTCCAAAGGACGGTACCTGTGCTTATTAAGTGCATTATCAGTATTACTCTTAAAAGTCGATTGTCGTGCTATCTGTCCTTGGAGTAGTTACGCTTTTAAGATTGCTCGTGTTGAACCTTGTTAATAATTGATTCATGATTTCAAAGATCACATTCATGTTTGCTTAATCATGACTGGGTGCTCTATAAGTCATATCTTTTGAATCATTCATTGGGTAGCTTATCATTTGAGATATTTACCATGATTAATCCTTTATGTGTTCATGGATAAACCTGTATCCTTTTGTAAATCATGCTATACGTGTGTAATGAGTAACCTATGTGTGCAAGCATGACATCTTGTTTAGTCCATGTTCACATAATTACCCTATTTTGGCACTATGTGTTATACCTCTAATGCATCCTCTCGAGCTATGATGTGCATAAACAATAGGGAACTTGTGGTAATAACTGGTGCTCTCATGGCCATACAGGTAAAAGGCAAAGGTATGGAAAATGGAACTATGCAATTTCATTAAATATCTTGAAGTTCCATTGATTGTGATCATAGCTATGTTCTTGCATTTCATTAGTAGTATCTTGGCTTAGGTGACTTATGCCTTAAAATGTTGTTTCTCTTGGTGTACCTAAGGAAATTTTTCTTAATCTTGATGTGATCAGACATTGTGCTTTATTCGCACGATCTTGTCGTTTTCAATTGGCATATATGGTGAAATGATTATCATGTATGAAGCATGCCTAGGTTGCTTGTAAAATGTTATACTTCTTGAGGCATGCATTGTTGTATTAAGTCAACCTTTCATTTGGTATTCAATTGGTATCTCTTTGTGATGAAATTGAGAGTATGCCTTGACCAAGATATGTTGTGATCCCCTCTAGTTCTGAGAAAGCTAGAATGTGCAAAGCGCAAGTTATTCAAATACTTGATGCACAAGTTTAGGGGGAGCACACATAACTTGTGTCTTTTGAGACTAATTGTTTCTTGAGCGATCTTATATAGTCTCAAGGTGGAAAAGAGAAGATGATCAAGAAATGGAGCAATCAGGACTTGGGTACCTCTGTAAGTCAAGAAATTGGTATCTTAAGTCGTGAGTAATTGCATATTTTTAGATTGCTCATGCTCTATAATATTTGATGATACTAGATGTTTATCCTTAAATATCATGGAGCTATGATAATAAATGACCTTTCAATTGGTAGCAGTGATAGTTTGCTTCAATTGACATCTTTTGATAATCACTAGAATATAAGCTTCATCTTGTGCCAATACTATAACTTGCTCTAAGCTTGGTGTCTTAGCAACAAGAAAAGGTTAGGATAAAGGATCAGGCACAAGTGTGGAGAAGCTCCCGAGAGATTAATACTTTCAAGATGGGAAGTACATCACAACATGGTAAAGGTACAAAAGGAAGTATTGATATTTTGTGTAAATGTATCTTAATATCTCTGGTGCATATGTTTAATGAATAAGGGGGCGTTTTGATAGTGTGTTTTTTTCCTTATCACCCTGTTGTCCCTTGACATCATCCTATGTTCTTGCTTGAGTATGGTTTTTGGTGTTTGATGTCAAAGGGGGAGAAGTTGTGCATTAAAGCTTATTTCAACCTGAGAGGAAAGCTTATCCTAAGGGGTGATGTGTTAGTTTGAGCTTTGCTAGTGTGTTACTGTGTTATTGATAATCCTTATCATATGCCTCTTGCAGTATTATATGTGTTGCATCATATGGACTAGTGCGTCCGCTGCTATGAATTAATTGGCATCTATTGTGTTCATTCTGAAATAGATAGTCATATGGATAATGGTGCATATGGTTAATGGTTTAATGGTGCTTTAAGATAGTTTTAAATTGGTATGTTGCTTTAAGATTGTTTTAAATTGGTATCTTAGTTTAAATTGGTATCTTAATGGTGAATAGTGGTAGGTTGATATTCCTGTGATATATCCTCTCAATTGATTGGTGTTTAACTCTGATTCTGTGCATTTGTGTGTTATAGCATCATGGTTTGATCCTTGGCACAATGCATCCCAAAAGTGCTAAGGTGTAGGAATGCTTCGAATAGCCTAAGTATGTGCAAATTTGGCATATAAGGCCAAAATTATGATTTTGATGTAAGCACATATTTAGGGGGAGCATTCTATAAACTTAGAATTCAAAATTTGTGCTTTAAATTTCACTCTTATGTAAGCTTTAATTGTGTTGCCATCAATCACCAAAAAGGGGGAGATTGAAAGCTCTCTTGTGGGTTTTGGTGTTTGGATGACAACTCAATTAAAGGACTAACAAGTGTACTAAGTGTTGAACAGGTGCTTAATGTAAAGCTAACAGGGTTCAACACAAGTGAACAAGTGTGATGGTCCAAGGACTAGATGATGGATAGATAATGGGCATCACAAGTAAGATGGACATTGCATAAAGTGAGACTCGGGTGCATAGCTCGGAGACAACTGATCAAGCCATGGATGGAGGCAAGAAGAGCTTCGAGGTACCAAGTGCACGGGAGAAGGTCAAAGAGGCTGAGGAACCCAAAGCCAAGGGTGAAGAAGAAGACTTGCAAAGTCAAGGGTGATCAAGTTGAGAAGAGCTATGACACATCAAGGATCACTACATAAGGACGTGACTTACAACCAATGAGGAAATATCTATAGTTATGTGGTGTAAGTCATAAGGCTCAAGATCAAGCTCTAAGAAGGAGAACAAAGTCACTAGAAGGAGAACAAATGTCAAATCAGAACTGGAAGCAGCCCAAAAGAGCTAAGTGCACTTTGACCTTTAGTTCGGATTGTTCCTATGATTAGAGATATTCTATGTGACCTTTGCAGGATGTTGGAGCTCAGAAATGTCAGTGTAGATCAAGTTAAGCTGACTTGATGATTTATCCAACATCGATCTTAAGCATGTCAAATACTAGAGAAGTGAAAATCCAAGAGAAGGTATGTTTCTATACTTAGTACATTGGTTTTTGTGTACTAACATATTTGTCTAAGTGTTAGAGACAGAGAAAAGAAGAAGAAAAGAAAAGAGATACAAAAGGCTTGGCTATGTACAGCCAAGACTCAGCTCAGTCTGGCACACCGGACTGTCCGGTGGTGCACCGGACAGTGTCCGGTGCGCCAGGCTGAACTCTGGTGAACAGGCCACTCTCGGGAGAAGTTTGGCGACGTACGGCTATAATTCACCGGACTGTCCGGTGGTGCACCGGACTGTCCGGTGAGCCAACGGTCGGCCGCGCAATCCGCGCGTGACGCGTGGCCGAGCCAACGGTCAGATGGGGGCACCGGACTGTCCGGTGTGCACCGGACAGTGTCCAGTGCGCCAACGGCTCCAAGACTACAACGGTCGACTGCGCCAATTTTGGAAGGAAATCCAGCACCGGACAGTGTCCGGTGGTGCACCGGACTGTCCGGTGCGCCAACCGACTGAAGGCAAGATTTGCCTTCCTGGATTGCTTCCAACGGCTCCTAGGCCCCTTGTGCCTATAAAAGGGACCTCCAGGCGCCTCAATCATATGGAGAAGAGCAACCAACAAGTGTAGACATCACTCTGATCAATTCTCACTCTCCCTCTTGTGTGTATCTCTCTAGTTTGTGTAGAAGGCAAAGCTATAAGCCTTTAGAGAGTGGAGAAGAGCTGCTAAGAGCTAGAGCAAGGTCTTGAGCATATCGTTACTCTGCCGGAGTGCTGCCAAGAAGATTGTAAGCAGCCACGGTTTCGTTGTAACCAACTCAACATAGTGGAAGGCTCTATCTGTCTGACTGACAGATCTAAGCAAACGGAGGAAGGAGTTGAAATAGACTCCAAGCCCAGGTGTGGCTAACTCCAACGAGGACTAGGCAAGCATTTCAGGCTTGGCCGAACCTCGGGATAAAATCATGTGTCCATGTGCTCTGCTCTGTGTTGTGTGCTGATTCTGTCTTATTCAGTTCTTACATCTGCACTTTACTGTTTACTTGTGGTACTAGCTTTCTTTGAAGTGCAGGATATTCTTAAGATAGGAATTTCAAATCCGCCGCAACCTACTCGAAGGGTTCTTCACTCCACTGCGTTCTAGTCTTCGAGTAGAGTAAGAATTTAAGTTTTACAGTGATAATTTTTATTCGCCTATTCACCCCCTATAGGCGACATCCAGATCTTGTTCCCGGGCCGAAGGGAACTTTCAAATAGTTTACGTGGGTATTGTTGTAGGCCGTCGCAACACACGGACAACCGACTAATATATATAGATACAACAATGGCAAAGATAATGGTGTTGCCATATGATTCTATAATATATACATCATTTTTCAAATGTCGCAAGAGACTAATTAACTTTGCAATGGCATCTATTTCCACACGGACAAAAAAATATATCAAATTCAGTTGGGGTATTATTATAGCCCAGCTAGAGAATATAATTTATCCTCACATATAAAAAATAAATTTAAGGGACAAATTTCGTATAAATACTAATATTTCAAACTACATTATTACACATTTTCTCTTGACTTTTATATTTGCTGTGCAAAGTGCATGCATGCAATGCCAGGAGCTCGCACACGATCATTGATTGACGGGCGCACGCGCACCGGCCGGGGTATACCCATGCGGCCATGCCATGCCCATGAAAAGGGTGTTACAAAATATTTTATATAATATGTGACCAATATTCTCACAGTTCCAGAGTTCCTCAATGCATACACTCTTTGGAAGACACTGTTTCACTTATATATAAGACACTAGCTCCAACAAAAAACTCTAAAGGTTCTGTACCCTAAATTTAGAGAATCGGATCGTCCTCTATTCACTCAAGCAGCGTCCTTTAAACGGTTTTCTAAATTTAGAAAATAATGTTGGATCATCTATATATAGAGTTTCTTTAAACGTTACTCTATCTATTTAAATACGTTAAATAACCGATTTAGCAAAACTAAAATATGTACAACATATTTGAGAGTATGACAAATATGTATGTACAAAAATTAAAAATTAAAAAATGTATCTTATATATGTATTTGCGTATAAAAGACGTGATTTAGAGGATGTTGTTAGAGCAACTTCAGTAGTTCTCTAAAATACTTCCTAAAT
This sequence comes from Zea luxurians, assembly GCA_029449295.1. Taxonomy (NCBI): domain Eukaryota; kingdom Viridiplantae; phylum Streptophyta; class Magnoliopsida; order Poales; family Poaceae; genus Zea; species Zea luxurians. Next base: position 25,634,003 of record JAOPSE010000019.1, on the reverse strand, counting down.
CAATAATTTAGGTAGTTAACATAAAAACTATTCTCCAATAGTTCTCTAAACGAACTTTCTAAATTTAAGAACTTGACATCTAACCTCATTTTCTCTCTACATTTGGCAACCATTTAACAACTCCCTAAATAAAAATGTTGACTGCATTATGTAGTTTTTGTGACTTATTTTTTTATGTGGATAGATACAAAACAAAATTACAACCTATATTTAGAGAACTATTGGAGAACTCACATTTTTTTACTCAAAAAGACATTTAGCAACTTCTTAAACCTGTGATTTAGAGAGCTAAAATTTACATAACTATTGGAGTTGCTCTTAGAGAGTAAGGATATACAGAGGATGGAATCTTTTAGAGTAGACTGTAAAGGACGGATATTGAGAATGTATATAGATAACATTGCTGAAGACAGAGCATGTCTCCCTGCAATAAAGAAAAGATATTGTCATTTGCGTCACTTTCTCATACTCGTTACGTACCACTGAATTTATAACAAAGGGAACGCATGCAATTGCAATGGCAGCCATCCACGCGTCGATATCCTGTACAAGTATTCCCTTTGACATTTGCCAATGATTTGACGCCAAATTAAAGAACAAAGCTGACGTGGCATAACTGTCTGAAGGATCACAACGCCACGTGGCAGCTGCAATGGTCGTCTGACTAGGAAATATTATTCAGGGCATCGGTCGAGAGCGACACCTCCAATGGAAGAATCTGTAACTAACTGGTGGTGCTGTTACAGTACCAGAGAGATGCAAACCACCTTTGGTCTCATTATTGACAAGATCTTTTCTTACTTCACAAGTGATTATAATTCGTATAGTTGCCACGTCGTATATTCGTAGGGGTGGCACCAAAAGTAAGTATATCGAGTGAATTAATCATCAACCATCTAAGAATAGACATCTTTTATAATCACTTATGTTGGAAGATCTCTCTTTTTTAAAAAAAATATTGTTAATAATTATTTTAATAATAATCCGATTGAAAAAAAAATAACTAGCGAACCACTGTGATGTTCATAGTTCAACATATCTAGGTCCAGGCACACACAGAGACTATATATGTTGTTCTACAAACAACACTACACCAAAATCATACAATTCCTACGGTTTTTTAACTTCCTACAGCTTTTATAACAAACCATAGGAAATAAATAACTTCCGAGAGACAACTAGTAGCTCTAGAAAATAAACATAACTTCCTACGGTATTTTATAAAAGCTGTCGGAAGTTAAAAAACCGTAAGAATTTAGCTAACTTCCTACGACTCGCTCTAGTAAGTTAAGTTTTAGCTGTTGACCAGTCAAACGAAAAGCTAACTTACTACGGCCTCCTCTAGGAAGTTAGGTTTCAGCTAGACCAGTCAAACGAAAAGCTAACTTCCTACGGCTGGCTCTAGGAAGTTAACTGCCCAGCTAACTTCCTACGGCCTCCTCTAGGAAGTTAGGTTTCAGCTGTTGACCAGTCAAACGAAAAGCTAACTTCCTACGGCCGACTCTAGGAAGTTAATTAACTTTCTAGAGTAAATGTACAAACTCTAGGAAGTTACGTAACTTCCTACGACTTTACTCTAGGAAGTTATTTTTTTATTTTAAACCGCTCCTCAACCTTATCTCTTCTCTCATCTTTCTCAACCCCGTCTCTCTCGCGTCTGTCTCTTCCCTTGGAGCTGCCCGCCACTAGCTGCCCTCGCCGTCCACGCCACCGGCCGCCCCCGCCGCGGCCGCCCCCGACTCCGGTTGCCCCCGCCGCGACCGCGCGCCCCCCGTGCCCCCGCCCCCACCTACGATTCCCCTACCCTCCACTCCCGCCGTGACAGCCGCCTCCATGGCTCCATCCCCTCCCCTCGTGTGTTGCCCATCTCCCGCACTCAAGCTTGTGATGCCCACGAGGTCCATGCCTCGCGGTGCCGCCTCTGCCCCCAGACAGCCGCCACGCTCGCCCCCGTTGTCGAGACAGCCACCCCCAAGATCCATGCCAAGACAGCTACCCACGCCAGGTACCTCCTTGCGTGCATAAAAAAGGAACACACCGACCAGGATGCATAGGTGTTCATGAGCACGGGAAGGATTTTGTTATCTCTGTTGTTGTTTATCTCTTTCTGGTAAGTTTTTTGTTTGTGTATTTTGTTTAGTTGTAGCAAATAGCAATTTAGCCTAGATTGTGGCTGTGTATTAGGGATAAAGCATTTAGATTTGTGGGCCTAACAACTGGTGTTTGCCATAGCTAACTTTGGTTAAATAAAGAGACGAATTGATGTGTTGCTTGTCAGCAAGGGGCAATTCATGTCAGTGTTGCTCTGCGTGGTATTGTCCTTTTTGTTCTGCCTTTTGCCTAATTTCTTATTCCATAAGAACCTAATGAGAGCTCACATTGTTACTCTTGTGTTGGATGCTGAAAAGGTACTTACTATTTTGTTTACTAATGAGAGCTCACATTACTGTGTATACATATTCAGAGTTTCGGATAACCTTTTGAAGGTCAATAAGCCAACCCTCCCATTAGCGTCCGGAGAGTTTTCAGTGCCAACTGCAGTATTGTTAGTAGTGGCATTCTTGGTCATGGTAATGTTATGTGTTTCACATAGAGATCTACGAACCATCTATTCTGGTATCCCTCATGGTCTTATATTTTTGTCACACTGTTCTTTTTTTCTCCGATTTGTTAGAGCATTAACATCGGAATAAGATCAAAGTCTGCTCCATTGATGTGTGCTTTGCTTGTTAGCTTCCTTCTTAGAAGCGCATACTTCATTGACGTAAGTAATCCATGCCTCTTTCCTGTAATTTTTTTCGGGTGGAGTTCTAAAAATTCATATGCACCCCCATTGTCTTGGCTCTGAAATTTGAATCTTTCCTACTACTTTTCAGGTTCCATTACTCCGGTGGAAGCGACATGCTTTTCTAGCTACATTCTGCATAATCTTTGTGAGGGCTATAGTGGTCCAGTTAGCTTTCTTTGCACACATGCAGGTAGCTAATGCTGTTAACATAAATGCTTATTTGTTCCACTATGTTTAGTGCCTGATGGTGTTGTTTGAAGCAACATGTTCTGAAGAGGCCCTTGGCACCTACAAGGTCGGTGGTCTTTGCAACATGTTTCATGTGTTGCTTCGCTACAGTAATAGCGCTATTCAAGGTACGGGTTCTCAAGATCAAGGTTCCTTATATATGTACGTTTATTTGATACAGGAATTGAACAGTTTTATTTTTGTATTTATGTATGAGACTTTAGGATATTCCTGATGTCGATAGAGATAGAGATTTCGGCTTTCAGTCCATGACTGTACGATTAGTCCAACAGAGAGTAAGAGCATGTCTATCCAACAATAAAAGTTTTAATGTATATAAACTGTGCAAAATTTTGTTAAAAGATTTTAATGCTTCAGGTGCATAGGCTCTGCATTAATATTCTCATGACAGCATACGCAGCCGCAATTTTGGTAGGAGCGTCATCTACGAACCTGTATTAGAAGATTGTCATTGTGAGTGACGGTAGCATCTTTATTTCTAGAACTTAGATACATTTTTTTCATTTCACATTTCATTAATCCAAAAAATTATTCAGGTGTCTGGTCATGGCTTGCTTGCCTCCACACTCTGGCAAAGAGCACAACAATTTGATATTGAGAATAAGGATTGTATCACACAATTTTATATGCTCATTTGGAAGGTGTGTAAGCTTGTGCCCTGTAATATATCAATACGCCTTCTATGAATCTTTAAAGAAAGAAAAGGTTTTGAAAGAGTAGGACTATACTAATGTGCTTATGCCTACT